>JAUMJK010000357.1:0-600000 GCA_033558105.1 Coccyzus lansbergi
CCCCCCCCGTCACTCTTCCCCCACCCACCCCGAACCGCCGCGTCACGTGGTGGCGGCGCCGCGGGGCGGGAGCGGAGCCGGCGGTGCTCGGGGAGCCGCGGCGCCTATGGGGAAGGCGGCCGCGCTGTGTGTCGGCAGCGCCAGCACCCGCGGGCTGGTCTCCCTCCTCAGCGCCGTCCCCTGCTTGGGCTGCCACGAGCTGCCGGCCATGAGCGCCGAGGCGGGGGGACGGGGCGGCGGGACGGGGCGGCGGGGGGACAGCGGCGGGAGCACCGGCCGCCGCGCCCGGCTCCGACACCTACAAGGGTTGGCTCTTCAAGTGGACTAACTACCTGAAAGGCTACCAGCGCCGGTGGTTCGTGCTCAGCAACGGGCTCCTCAGCTACTACAGGTACCGGCGGGGCGGGAGCGCTGTCCCTGCAGCGCCCGGTACCGGCGGGGACCTGGGGACATTCCCGGGAGAGGGGAGAGGCGGGTGGGAGCAGGGCAGGGGCGAGGGGCGGAGGCATTCCCGGTCCTTGGCCCTGGCTGGAGCCTCCGAGCTGCAGGTGCCACCTGGCATGGAGCTGTCATGCCGGGATGCAGGCATTGCCCTGCCTTGGCCGTGGCTCGGAGCTCCCGGGATGCACACACGCACTCCTGCTCCTTGGCCTGCCTGGAGCCTCCCTGCTCCCGGGACGAGGCTGTCATCCTGGGAAAGGTGCATTCCCGTTCTTTGGCTGTGGCTCGGAGCTCCTGGTGCTGCCTGGCACAGGGCTGTCACCCCGGGATGGGAGCATTCCAGAGAAGAGCCACGAAGCTGGTGAAGGGGCTGGAGAACAGGCCCTATGAGGAGCGGCTGAGAGAGCTGGGGGTGTTTAGCCTAGAGAAGAGGAGGCTGAGAGGAGACCTCATTGCTCTCTACAACTACCTGAAAGGAGGTTGTAGAGAGAAGGGAGCTGGGCTCTCCTCCCAAGTGACAGGGGACAGCACAAGAGGGAATGGCCTCAAGCTTCCCCAGGGGAGATTTAGGCTGGAGATTAGGAGGAAGTTTTTCACACAGAGGATCATTGGGCATTGGAATAGGCTGCCCAGGGAGGTGGTTGATTCACCTTCCCTGGAGGTGTTTAAGGCACAGGTGGATGAGGTCTTGAGGGACTTGGTTTAATGTTTGATAGGAATGGTTGGACTGGAGGATCCAATGGGTCCCTTCCAACCTGGTTGTTCTATGATTCTATGATTCCTTGCCCATGGCTCACAGCTCCCGTTCCTTGTCCTGGCACAGGGCTGTCATCCCAGGAAAGGAGCATTCCTGTTCCTTGCCCATGGCTCGGAGCTCCCATTCCTTCTCCTGGTACAGGGCTGTCATCCCGGGAAAGGAACATTCCTTTTCCTCGCCTATGGCTTGGAGCTCCCATTCCTTGTCCTGGCACAGGGCTGTCATCCCGGGAAAGGAGCATTCCCGTTCCTTGGCTGTGGCTCAGAGCTCCCGTTCCTTGTCCTGGCACAGGGCTGTCACCCCTGGGAAGGAAGCATTCCCATTCCTTGCCCATGACTTGGAGCTCCCTGTGCCGCCTGGCACAGGGCTATTATCCTGGGATGGGAGCGTTCCTGTTCCTTGGAGGTGTCTCAGAGGTCCCAGTGGTGCCTGGCACAGTGCTGACATCCTGGGATGCAGGCTCGGTGAGGAGGGTGTGGGACCACAGACCAGGGAGTTGATGCAAACCAATGTTGTCTCTGTGGATCCTCTTGCATTCCTCGTGTCAGCTGGGTGGTAAAACACCAACATGCATGTATTGGAGGGTTTTGGCATTTCCATCCTTCAGGAAGGTTATTCCAGCCACTTGTAAGACAAGTGCTTTGTTACCTTTAGCGTCGTGGAGCATGTGTTGGTTGTATTTGGGGATGTGGAAGCAATGTGGGTTGTTGAATGTGGTTAGAGCTTCATGAGAGGATCCATCCTCAGTGTTCCAAGCCCAGGAGAAGGAATTGACAGGGAATTGACAGGAACATTGTTAAAGCTGGTGTTCTGCCTGGCACAGGGTTAGATGCTTAGAGGTGTAGTCGTCTACTTGGAGTTGTTTAACCCCAAACTCCAGCCGGGAGAATGCAGTTACCTCACAGTGATCCAGCTCATTGCCTTCTAATCCTTCCTGGCTCCTGTCTGGAGCGGGACCAGCAGCGCTGTGAAAAGGCTGTCGGGGTTTAATGCTTGTAACCATGTCAGGGTATTTGTTCTGCTTTGGTGCCAAGTCTGTCGTGAGCAAACAAGTGATTTTTTTCACTTCTTTTAGATTGGAACTTATTTTAAGACCATTTGATCTGGCTTAGGCTGAAACAACAAACAGAAACACCCAAGGAAATGATTCGGAGCAGCATGGGAAGGAGCTGAGGCCGAGATGCTTAATGGGGCTCTCGCCAGTGCAGACCTGCAGCAACGGCTTGGAAAAGTGATGCTGGAGGTTCTTGTGTTGTCTTTTCATCACTGGGCTTGATGAGAATCAACTTAGTTTGGTTGGGAGCTGGGAGGACAAAAATATAGGACAGAGCCTGTGGGAAAGCTTTTCTTAAATGGCAAAAAAGTCATAGAGGCTCAGTGCTGTCTTGTGAGGTGCCACCTCGAGCTGCTGGTCACAGGGTGCTCCTCTTAGGCTTGGGTAGATGGGTGTTTTGTTGTAGTACAGCTTCTCACTGAGAGCAGGGACAAGGTTGCTCCAGGAACCAGGCAATGCATTTTCAGTGACCTTATCTCAGCAACAAGGGGACTTCTGCTTCTTCGACTTCAGGCAGGGGATTTGGGAGGTAACTCGCACAAAGGTCTCGTGTGGTTCTGAGCCACGTGTCTCTCCTTTCTGCTGGGTCTGTGAGGTCATCCCAGCTCCAAAGATGCACAGCAGAATTTTCCTACTGCTAAAGGCTTTGCAAATCACAGAATCATGGGATGGTTTGGGTTCAAAGGGACCTCAAAGTCCTTTCAGTTCTACCTCCTGCCATGGGTAGGGACACCTCCCACTGGATCCAAGTGGGCTCCAAGCCCCATCCAACCTGGCCTTGAACACCTCCAGGGATGGGGCAGTCGCTGCTTCCCCGGGCAACCAGGGCCAGGGTCTCCCCACCCTCACAACAAAACATTTCTGCCTAAGATCTCATCTCAATCTCCTTTTTTCAGCTGAAAACCATTCCCCCTCATCCTATCTGTGTACTACCTGATCAAGAGCCCCTCTCCAGCTTTCCTGGAGCCCCTTTCAGTGCTGGAAGCTGCTCTGAGGTCTCTCTGGAGCTTTCTCTTCTCCAGGCTGAGCAACCCAAGCTCTCTCCACGTCTCCTTGTACAGGAGGTGCTCCAGGCCTTGGATCAGCTCTGTGGCCTGTGGGCTTGCTCCAACAGCTCCATGTCCCTTTTGTGCTGAGGGCTCCAGAACTGAAAAGTTTTTTTCATTCCAAATGGAGTATTTGAGGCTTCCTGTATTGTTGTGAAATCTGTCAAGACATCAAACCTTCCTGTCAGCAAAACTTCCCTGCAGTCCATGTTCTTTTGCTTCCCATTCCGTACTCTGAACCTGTGGAAAACGATAATGGCTGAGTAATTCTTGGTGACTTTTTCTGTAGTGCCTACTGGAGTGAGTGGGTCTGGGAACTCCAGGAGCCCCACAACAGCGTAGTTGGACCAACTTGATTGCCCTCAATACGTCTTTTCAGGTTATTTTTTTGGCTACGTTTTGTGGCTGCCTTGGGAATCTGCAGCGCAGATGTGGTGCTGGGGTCGGAGTGCAGTTGAAGTGGGTCACAACTGGTCTGCTTGACTCGCTAAGATCTCAACTCTCCTCCTGAACTGCTCTGGCAAGCTGCCACCTACAGATTTATCGTTATCCGTAATTAGCGTGCCTGTATGGGAGAATCCAATCACCTTGAGCAGATAAGTGTTTTCAAGGAGATTAGAGTGGATCTTTAGGTGAGTATTAATCAAAGACTGGCGTTGGGTCTTGTGATCCGCGCTCCGGATGAGTGATGCCTTCTCTAAGCAGCTTTCTACTGTTTGGAAGAGCTGGAGTTTGGCATTGTCTCCTCTTGGGGTTTGGTCTGTAGCCTGTTCCTTCTGGGACACGTTTCTTCAGCAGCCCTTTCTGTGGTCATGGGACGTGATAGCTACAGCAGTGCCAAAGGGAGAAGGAGAGAAAGCTCCATGCTGTGTGAGATTTGGTTATTGTGAAGTAGGAATCTTCTTGCCAGAAAGCAGCCTTGGCTCCCCTCACCGCATCTGCTCCTGGAGGAGTGATGGAGTGAGTTCAGCTGCCTTGTCTGTGTTGTTCTGCAGCTCCATTCCCTGGAAAAGCTGCATCTCCCAGAGCAGCATTCCTCACCAGCTTTGTTTATCCAGTGGTTAGCTCTTGGTTAGCCTTGCAAGGTCTTGAGTGCAACCCAGAGGGGTTTTTCCTGCATTGTTTACTGAGACTGTGGCTGAAACTGCAGGAGATGAGTGCAGGCAGGAGCTTGGAACTGCTGCTGGTACCAGAGTAGAGCTGAGGGCTTCCAGGAGGGACTTTGGGAGTCTTGGCTCCAGTGTCCACTGGATGTGGGGCCACCCTGTGACTTTGCTGAGGACTGTGAGCTGCTGAGGTTTGAATGTTTCTTAGGTTTGAGGTGACACAGCCCCTCCAGGCCACCCATGGGGAAATGGTTCCTTGTGTTTAGCTGGTACATTGTGGAATGAGGAGTGGGAGACTCTTGGAATGGTTTGTGTAACAGGCTGTCCCTCTGCAGATACAGGAGTACTTGAATGCCCCTGCCTGTTGTTCCTGGGTTGCAGGAGCATGTGGGCAGCTGCATGGAGGCTTTGAGCTGCTTATTTTTAAACATTGCTTTAACAATTCCTATTCCCAGTCATCTTGTTTTCACATGTGCCTGTACGGCGCTTTGCTGTTGATCACTGCTCAGCATTTGCCTGGTTTGCAGGCTTTGTGCTTTGTGGCTGGGGACACGGTACTCGTGCAGGGCTCAGCACGTCAGAGCAGCACTTGGCGCTGCCGTGGCGTGAGACAAGCGATGCTGGTTGCCAGGCTGCTTGTGCCAGGCTTGATTGCTCTGCTCCCGGCTCAGCGCTGCTCTGAGGGAGTCGGGCTTGCGTGGCTTCACACAGCAATTTCCACTGATGCTGTGGGAGAGCATGAGATACAGATCACGCTCCTTGAGGCTGTTGTCATCACGGCCTGATCGTTGGCACTGTATAAAACCTTTACGTCTGTGCCTTGTGCTGTAACATCGTGCCAGGCTCTGTTTGCTGGTTGCAAACTGCCAACGAGAGCTATGAACTGTCTGGATTACAGCTGGTATCGCTGTTTCAAGGTTGATTGCACCATGAACTTTGAGGTGGTGTCACTTGCACTGCAGTTTTAGTCCCTGGAGCTATTTGTGGATGTGAAGCACATTAGTGGACTTGACTGCTGGGATGCTAATGGGAGAGTAAATGCCTATCACTTATTTCTGGGCTCTGTTATTCCAGCTTTTCTTGATGGAGAACACGGGGGTGCAGTTGCGCCTTTGCTGTAGCCTTCCTGGGTTACTGCTCCAGTCCTGTGCTGCTTGGGTCCTGCGCTGCTCCCACGTGTTGCTGGTAGCTGCTGCTCAGCTCTGCCTTTTGCAGCTGAGGGCTTGTGTGGGCTGGTGGCTGCTTTGTGACGGCTTTGCTGAGGAGCTGTGATCCTTTGGGAGGGTGGTTTGTCGGGGTGGTCCTTTGGCAGTGCTGCCAGGCAGGCTGGAGTAGCAGAGAGTCATTTCTTCTCACCCAGGTGTGCAGAGGTGACAGGCATTGCCTGCCTTGTGGCCGTAGCTCCTGTCCCTGTCATTTACCAGGGTAACGTATTCAGTCCTGATCTCTTCGGCTCCAGCACAGGTTTAAGTTTGTGCTTCATGGTCTATGATGCCCGTGCTGAGTCAGTGGAGGAGGAGCTGATCTCCCTTGTCACAAGCAATGTGAGAAACCTGCTGTGGTTTTCCTTGCAGCATCCCTTCTGGCCTGCCTGCCTTCCTTCCCAAGAAGAGTTCCCGATCAGTGTGACCTGTGTTGTTCAGAGCACTTTAACTCCCTCACGAACAACTTGGACTTCAATTATCTCGGTTGGTTTTCACGTTGCAGCAGGCCAGGCTGTTGGGTTGTGCTGTTCTGTATTGTTTTGTGCTCACCTAAAAAAACTGTGTTGCAGCTGGGGAACTTGTTTGGGTGATTTTATCAAATATGCAGTGATGTTAGAACCCTCTGCTTCTTGCAGTTGTCTTTGGATCTTGTGCTGATCGCCAACAACACCGGTCATCACCCTGAAATGTGAATTGCCCTCCTGGTATCTGGCGGCCAGCAGCTCGCGGGGCTGTGGATCCTGGGTCCTTGTCATAGAATCATAGAATAGTTGGGGTTGGAAGAGACCTTAAAGATCATCTAGTTCCAACCCCCTTGCAATGAGAAGGGGCATCCCACTGGATCAGGTTGCCCAAGGTCCCATCCAACCTTGACCACCTTCAGGGATGGGGCAGCCACAACTTCCCTGGGCAACCTGTTCCAGTGCCTCACTACCCTTGTGGTGAAGAAATTCTTCCTTATGTCTGGTCTAAATCTGCCCCTCTCCAGTTTATACCCATTGCCCCTCATCCTATCACTACAAGCCTTTGTGAACAGGCCCTCCCCAGCTTTCTTCTAGGCCCCTTTCAAGTATTGGAAGGTTGCTATGAGATCTCCTCAGTGCCTTCTCTCCTCCAGGCTGCCCCCTGAACAGGATAGTGCTCCAAAACCTGATCCAGTCAGAGGGGTTAAATTTCCCGTCAGGCCCTCATTATGCCGTTCAATTATTTTAATTGTTCCTATGGCACTTTGGCAGGGATCGTACTGTATTTTATATCAGCCTTTGTTTGGTTTGCATCGAAAAGCTTGTTTAATAATTAATTACTCAATATTTCTCTGTCTGACAAGGGCGGGCAGGGATAAAGCCGGAGGATGAGGAAGCTGGATGTGCTGCTGCTGTCGGGTCAGCGATTGCTGACTCAGAGGCTGCGCCGGGTGCCAGCGCAGAGCCTTCGGGCCAGGGACAGTCAGCTTTGGAATTAGAGATGCCAACTGAAACCCTGGCACTGTGATGCGATTCCCTGGGAGAAAAGCAGGACAGATCTGCTCCTTGATGCCATCCCAGGCGCTCCTTCAATTCACTTCATGTCTGAGTGTGGGCTCCTGGGAGCATGGGGTTGGGACGTGGCTGCTGCTGTCCCACTGTCCCAAGCCTGCTTGGGCTGAACTGCATCTCTGTCAGTGTTCCTGGTTTGATTTCTTTTCACTCTTTTAGCTCTTTCTGCTTTGGGACATACATCCCTGCTGTGACTCATGGGGGAGGGCTTTCAGTCCCTAAAAATAGTTCCAATTCCCCCAATCTTACTGGGTGATGAGCTTCTCTGGGCACACGTGGCTGTTCAAAGCTGCTTCTGCATTGCTTGTGGAGGTGGATATGGTGAGGTGGGTGTCTGTGCTGTTCTCTCCTCCTTCTTTAACAGAAAGCAGGGATTGTTACCCTGCTGTTTGTAGCCAGAGCAGGTTCCTGCAAAGCCCTGTATCAGAGATGGAGCAGGGAAACATCGTCCTTGGCCCTGTATCACTGCTTGGTGTGCAAGATCATCTTACTTGAGCCTTGCTGATCGGTGTGGATACCTAAATACTGTGGCCACAGGGTCATTCAGAGAGCAGCAAAGTGTTTCTCCCCGTGACATCACTGTCAGACATGATAACAAGGGCTTGTAACCCCAGATGGGCAGCAAAGCTACTTTGGGAATGCACTTGGCCTCCTGCTGCTGGGGAATGTGTTCCCATGACTCGCTTCAACCTTCAGGGATGCTCCCTGTGGTGTTTGGGCTGTGAGAGCAGCCGTGTTCTCAGGATTGTGGTGACGGGCGCTTCCCCACTGCCTTGGTGCTCTGTGTCTGTCACTCATCTGCACACGAAATTCATGTTTGTCCCAACTAATCTGCCGGTTCTGTGAGCCTTCATAGCTTTGAGTATCTCTTCCTCTGTGAAATGAAGTGTTGGTTCTCAAACCAAACCTCTTCCAAGCCTTCCCAGTTGTGGTGCTGCCCTTGAACTGTTTTCTCTGGAGCCTGCTTTTCTGCAGGTCACCATCCACTGGATGAGGGATCTACCTCAGCCTCTCTGGTCCCTTTCTTTCACTCCATGGGAAAAGTAGTAAAGACTTCTGTTTGGAGTAGAAAACATATGGATACCAGCTCATTGGAAGCTGAGTTGTAAGTGTGGAGGTTGTCTCACTGAGGTCTAGCAGGTTGTCCTGTGTTGTCCTGTAATCAGCCATTTTTTTTTTCCTTACAGCCTTGAGTTGTCACCGAGTGCCTTTAGAGGATGCACCATGTCACAGCACAGATCAGAGCTTTAATTACAGGGTTGGATGGAATTCTGCTCCACATCTGAAGCCTTAGGCTGCCTTTACAGCACAGCAATGAAGCATCCTCTGGCTGCTCGTATCTAATATTCCCCATTCTGGGGATGTTGCAGGTTAATGTATTACCTGTCATCCCTGCTGTGGAGACAGCATGAAGCACGTGCCCTGGGAATAAGGCTGATTCCATCAGGACTTTCACATTTGATTCTCAGTGCACAGAGCCTGTAAGAGGCTTAGTGGCTGTGAGGGTCAAATTCTGCCCTCGGTGTGGATGGGGCCTTGGGAGCTTTAGGGAAAAAAAACCCCGTGGGTGCTGCAGGGAGACGCTGACGTGTTTGTAGCACAGCGCTGGGAGCACAGCACCAGAGATTTCTTCTGCAGCACAGCAACTGTGCTGCTCCCTGGGTGTCTTGGGGTAAGGTGCCATGGTTGGAATCCGGTGGGTCTCTTCCAACCTGGTGATTCGATGATTCTGTGAACTATGGGACTGGGAGCTGCGTAACTGTCAATGTGGTTTGGCTATGATGATGATGATGATGTGAACTTGGTCTGAGGGGTTTCGATGGTGAAGGTTTGCAATTCTTGTAGCTTTAGGAATGAGGATTTTTAGAGAAACGGGCTTAAATGCTGTTAGCAAACTGGCATTACCGTTCCCTGGAGCAGGGCATCACCACAGGTATGGAAGGAGCTGTGTTTGTCTTGCGTTTAACACACCATTCTTGAAACATTTTGCTGGTTTTTTCATTTGCTTTTTAAAGGCAAAGTCCTTTATCCTGTGTGGCCTGAAGTGAACTCTGCTGTCACCATTGGGTGTGTTTTTAATTTACAAGTTATGGTTTATTTATAGACCTGCTGGTTTACCTGCACTGCTGACTTTACATAGAATCCTAGAATCAGCAGGTTGGAAAAGAGCTCTGAGATTGAGTCCAACCATAAACATTACATACAGCTAACTAAGGAGTGTGTGTTTGCCTGCAGGAGTGCCTTTAGAGATATTCCCTGCTCTGACAGGACTAGGGAATAAGGTTTTATTGATCAGTGTTGTGCTGCTCAGACCTGGGATCGATAACTTGTGCTTTGGTTGGCAGAGGGTGTACATGGCTCCAGGTCCCACGTCATCCTGGGAGCTGGAGCTGATGTTGTATGGAAGACTAGATAGAGAAAGGTTGTTATGGGAGCTCGTGCCTCCTGCATTGCTGAGGAAATGAACTGCAGCGCATCAAGTCTTGCATCAAAAAAACCTCTTGACTTTCCAAGGTGAAACTGGAGGAGCTTTGGAGGCCAGGCAAGAGTCGCAAGTGAATTATTGATGCTCAGCTTGCCTTTTCCCCTCCTACTGAACTTATCTTCATCAAATGGAAGGAGAACAGTAGGAAAGCAGGACCTACACCTGCTGTGGGGCCAGCCAGTAGAGATGTGATGGACTTTCAGGGTGGTGGGCTTTGCTTGGCCTTGCAAAACTGCCCTTCACCCTAAAGGTTCTTTCTTTAAGTGCTGATCAGAGAAAACGTAGAGAGGTTTTGCACTGGACAAATCCAAAGACAGCAGCACGACAGTGTTGTGTGGTGTCTTGAGGGTTGGTTTGTAGCCTGGGGGTGGAAACCCTGCAGAAAGGCTTAAAATCACTGTCTGATTCAGTGACTGAAATGAATGGAGGCACCTTTTAGCTCTTTAACATGACCTCAAGTGGTGTTTCTGCTGTGCCAGTTCTCTACAGAAGGGATCTTCTCCTGTGTGCAAGTGTCGTAGTTGAACAGTTTAGTCTTACAACTAAGCATGAAGACGATGTGATCTAGCTTGCTTATTCACAAAAAAGTGTTTTACTGCTTTTTTCCCTGATGTCTGCTCGTTAATGTGCTGATATGAGAGAATGGAAAGGCTTCCTGCAGTGGCCTGCTCTCTGTTCCCTGTTACAGCATCCACTCCACCACCTTCCTGGGCAGCCTCTGCAGTGCCTTAGAACCCTTTCCTTGAAGAAATTTTTCCTGCTATCCAACCTGCCCTTCCCCTGGTGCAACTTGAGAGCATTTCCTCTCATCCCACCACCTATCACTTGGGAACAGAGCCCAGCACCCATCTCACCACAACCATCTTTTCAGGAGCTGCAAAGTGTGATGAGGTCTCCCCTCAGCCGCCTCTTCTCTAGGCTAAACAGCCCCAGGTCCCTCAGCTGCCTCTCATAAAACTTGTTCTCCAGCCCCTTCCCAACTCCGTTTCCTTCCTCAGACGTGCTCCAGTGCCTCAGTATCCTTCTTGGAGTGAGGGGCCCCAGACTGAACCCAAGATTCAAGGTGTGAGTGAAGGGCAGTGGCTTGGAAAGCAGTGCTCTTGCTGCTGCTTTAGTAGATGTGAACCCTGCCTGCGTGGATAGGGATGGGCTGGCAGTTGATTCTTCTTGGGAAGGTGTTTTGGGTGGCTGTGCTGAGGAGAGGGGAGGGTGGCCTTTGGACCGTGCTGAAGCACCTCCAGTATTTCTGCATTCAAAAACTCCAAGCATCTTATTGCGCCACGGCAGTTTTCTTGCAACACAGTGCACTAAAATAACACCAGGAGTCTGGGTTGAGGCACTGGGACACTTGCTTAAAGCTGTAACTGCTCCTTGTCCAGGCAAGAGCAGCCAGAGCAGCCCTCGTGAATGGCCCTGCCTGTAACTGTTCTGTTCCTGGCAACCTGTGGTCAATATCCATAGGATTTTGGTAGGAAACATAGAGAATCATAGAACAACCAGGTTGAAAGAGACCCACCGGATCATTGAGTCCAACCATTCCTATCAAACACTAAACCATGTCCCTCAGCACCTTGTCCACCCGTCCCTTAAACACCTCCAGGGAAGGTGAATCAACCAGAGCCCTGAACACTGATCCTGCTGGAGATTGTTGGCAGGACTCGTGTGCCCAAGATGGGTTTCTGGAAGCACCTATCTGCGTGCTGTATGGTTGTGTGGTGTCCTCAGCCTGGGAGCAACCCAGCTGCTGTCCTGGGATTCACTTCATGGAGGAACAGTCCCGCTTATGTTGACTTGTTGTTCAGGAGTTCTGTGACAAATTATAGTATACAATATGAATCATATATATTAATGCAATATATTACGCATAAAGCAGCATATATGATAGAGTATATAGGAGCTCTGCCTCAAAGAAAAACAAGACTGTTTCAGTAAATCCTTTATTTAATGAATTAAGAAAACCTACTCCTATCACTTTCACAACAGCTCCCTTCTGAGCTGACACATGGTCGCATGTGGTGCTGCCAGCACTCAAAGCTGTTCTGCAGTCCATTTTCTGAAAGGTTGTTGAGGTTCTCCTTTGGTTTTGCTTTCACATCTTCTGTCCACACAAACTGGGTCCCTGTGAGCACCACCTGGATCTTTGGGTGTCAGACTTGGTCAATAATGGAAAAGTTTCCATTGTGGATTTTTTCAGTTTTGTGAGAAACTGGATGTTCGCTTGTTCACTTTTGCACAGTGACATTTTTCAACCAAGGGTAAGAAAACGTCTCTACTTGAACCCACATCAACTCTAAGAAAGTGAAGTGATCGAGCTGAGCTGCGTCTCACTGTGACAGGTCAGATGTTCTATACCTATCTCTTGTCTCTTCCCTCCTGAGCAGTAGGGTTGCTCTTGGTTTTTTTGGGCTGGACCTCATATACACAACCCCCCTAAATTCAATACCTTGCTCTAAGCATTGTAAGTTTTATGTGTGTCTCCTAATTGATTGGCCTGATGGACCCCAACGAGCAGCGTCCTTCTGAGCAGGTTGATGACAATGACAATGTTCTGATGTTCATGTTCAGTAGAGCATCAGTCACTGATGCTATGAGGCTGTGAGCTCTTGACTTTGCAGGTGGAGCAGCTGACACGTCAGCCCTGCCTAGAAGAAGTTGGCCAAGGTCACTTAGGCATTTACAGGACTTTATCCAAGAGACTCACTGACCTGAATCACTGGCCAGTAAGCAGTTAAATTGCAAATTCTATTTTAAAAAATGCTCTTGGTGTCTTATGCACTGAAAAGCCAGCTGCCAAGTATTTTATTTTTGGGAGAGTGTCGAAAGGAATGGGAGAGATCTTACACTGTCACGCTGCCCCAGACACATTGCAGGCATGCTTTAAGTTCATGCCTGCATTTTCCCCTCTGTTTCATCATTTCTTATGGAAAAAACCTGCTGTTGGCTTGGTAGCTGTGACCCCTGCACTCCTCAGGATTGTGTCCTTGAGGGACTGTTGGAGTTGCTCAGCCTGGGGAAGAAAAGGCTGCAGGTAGACCTTAGAGCAGCTTCCAGTACTGAAAGGAGCTCCAGGAAAGCTGAGGAGGGGCTCTTGATCAGGGAGGGCAGGGATAGGATGAGGGGGGAATGATTCTGAGCTGAAAGAGGGGAAATTGAGATGAGTTGTTGTGCAGAAATGTTTTATTGTGAGGGTGGAGAGGCTGTGGCCCAGATTGCCCAGAGCAGTGGTGGCTGCCCCATCCCTGGAGGGGTTCAAGGCTAAGTTGGATGGGGCTTGGAGCCCCTAATCCAGTGGGAGGTTTCTCTACCCATGGTAGGTTGCTGGAACTTTTGGGATTTGTCCCTTTCTTGTACATGTTTGTGGCTCCCAGTGCATACCCTGAGCCAAGCTTTTATCCTTGTGAACTACATCATGCAGCAAGTCGGAGAGGAGCCTACCCGGGAGGGAATGCAGCACTTTCAGAGTGTAGGTGGGGAGTGCTGAGGGTGATTCCAGTGTGCCTGGTACTGGGGACAACTCTGTTTACCCCAGAGCTTTTCATTGTGTTGCCCAATGGTGTCACAGGTGTCAGCCGCCGCTCCCGTGTGGAGCCCAGTTTGGGGCAGCCTTGCCCTGCCCAGCAGTGCAGCTACGGCTTTGCTAAAGCTGCCAGCCTTGTGTTTGGGATTTTTCGGATAAGGTGGACAACAGTGTGTGATATTTGCTGGATCGGCTGTGGGCTGACTGCTGTGAATGATCTTGGTGTTCTGGGATGCTGCTGTGGGGACCCTTCTGGCTCACTAGGGTGTTTTCCAAAGTAGACATGCTTTACTTTGCTGTCCCAGCACTGAAATCCTTTAATTCTGCTTCTGTTGGAAGAGGAGGTGTGAAAGCCACTTTTCGGGAGGTTGGAGAAAAGCTGCAGTAGTAGGTGTCCCACCAGTGTGGAGAGTGAAACTGCTCACCCAAACCCCAGCTCCAGGAGCTCTTCCTGGGTGCCCGTGTTTGCAGTGTTGGTCTCCTTATCAGCTGGGGCCACCAGCAGCCTCCCCAAGGTGGGGAGGAGATAGCAGGGTGTGGTGGGAGGAGTGTTTGTAAAATGGGTTTGTTTTTCCATTAACCCCAGCACCCATCCATTTCCCAGACCCGATTGCTGTGTGTTGGGATACAGATTTTGTCCTGCTCTGGTTTCACGGCAGAAAATCTGCACTGGGCATATGGAGGAACCTGGAATGCATTCTGAAGCTGTTCCTGAGTGTTGTGCCTCTGAATGGATCGCTTGTGGAGGATTTGGAGTGGAGGTGGTGTTAGGGGAGCGCAGTGGAGCAGAACTTCCTTCTCCTCCTTGGGGGAAGGGAATCAACTCACCTCTATGTGTTTTGGTGTGGTTCTGATGTTGGCACTAAAGGCATTCCTAGCTCTGTATGCATTTCTATATGCATTTCACGCTGTTTCCTCGGGGAACACGAGAGCCTGTGCTCAGGTATATTGTGTGTTGTGAGGAGATGCCTGTTGCCAAGCGATCTGCAAGCGAGCTGTGTTCTGGCCAGCAGCTACACTGCATTTTTATTAGAAAAACAGCAGGGGAGAAGCCTGGGTGGCTTCTGAAACTTTTCAGCTTGGCAGCATTGTTGGTTTTTTTGACCTGATCACCTATTAAACCCGTGCACTTTGCCAACAGTGGGTTTTCAGACTCACTGTTACACTGGGGATGCTCCGATCTGACAGTGCTGATGTTGGCAAAATGAGCTTGTGAGGTTTTACATGGAACCTCTCTGGCCCACGGTGTCAGGGATAAGCGCGATGCAGTGTCTTGTGCTGCAGCACATGACTGGGAATGTCTTCCTGACAAATTACTTTCTCTGGACTCCCTTGAATGTTGTATTTTCTGTCTGTGAAGCACGGAGAGCCAAGGTCAATTTGGAAATGAGGAGAACCAGAAGTCTTCTAGGTTTCTTCTTGCATTGGGATTGGTGTTGCAGCCACACTGAAGTGGCAAAACACTGGAGGGAGGAGCAGAAAATCCACATCACTGCTCTTGCTGCATCTGTCTGTTGGCAGGAGTGGCTTGCAGCAATGTTGCCCCTTATGAGGACAGGCTGAGAAAGTTGGAGTTGATCAGCCTGGGAAAGAGAAGGCTGCAGGGAGACCTCAGAGCAGCTTCCAGTGCCGAAAGGGGCTTCAGGAAAGCTAGGGAGAGGCTCTTGATCAGGGAGTGCAGGGAAAGGACAAGAGGGAATGGTTTCGAGCTGAAAGAGGGGAGGTTGAGATGAGATGTTGTGCAGAAATGTTTTGCTGTGAGGGTGGAGAGGCTGTGGCCCAGATTGCCCAGAGCAGTGGTGGCTGCCCCATCCCTGCAGGGGTTCAAGGCTAAGTTGGATGGGGCTTGGAACCCCTAATCCAGTGGGAGGTTTCTCTACCCATGGTAGGTTGCTGGAACTTTTGGGATTTGTCCCTTTCTTGTACATGTTTGTGGCTCCCAGTGCATACCCTGAGCCAAGCTTCCCCATCCCTAGAGGTGTTCAAGGTCAGGTTGGATGGAGCTTGGAGCAACCTGATGCAGTGGGAGGTGTCCCTGCCCATGGCAGGGACTTGGAAAAGGATGAGCTTTAATTCCCTTCCAACACAACCCATTCCATGAGTCTGATTCACCCCTCACAAGACGCTGTGCAGCATTGGCTGTGACTCTCTTGGTGCTGGATCCCAGGTGTTGGTCCCAGCCTGGGAAGCTGCTGGATGGATTGGATGGGACTGGCGAAGGTAGCAGGGGCCTGACATCCCTGCAGCCAGCGAGGATTGCAGTCTGGATTGTAGGCTTTTCCCCTTAAATCTGATGGCTACTAATCCATGCCCATCCCAAGTCACAGATTAATCGCCCTTTAAATAGAAGTAAATCACATCTCTTGGCAGAAATCTCAGTCCACTCGCTGTGTGATTGTTGGGGTTGGTTTGTGATTCTGATGGTTTGGTGAAAGGAAAAGGAGGAAGGAAAAAAAAAAAAACCCTGAACTGTCTGTCACGTGGAGGTTGCGGTTGGCAAGAGCTGTGCTGAGCCAGCTCGTGGCGTGCTGGACGCGAGCACTGCTTGTTGCAAGCTGTGAACGCCTCCTGAACCAGGCATTGGGTTCCTGCAGGGTGTTCAGATTCTGGAATTGAGTCATTGTAAAAATCCTTTTCTTTGAACCAAGGGAAAGCAACGATCCCCAGAGGTTTAGTGTCCATGCTTGCATCACCTGAGTTGAGAAGTGTGTGCGAACCTTGTGCTTATGGGCACAAAGGGCTTGTCCTGCAGCACAGGAGCTGGTGACGATGTTCTCTCTTGTGCTGTCCCACTCCTGATAATGCCACAAAATGCCCTGGGAGAAATTTCCATCCTCAATTAATTAAGAAAAGGGTCCTCCTAATTACCCTGGAACATAGTGATTCTTCAGCATCACGGTAACAGAATGGTCTGATGAAAGTATGCCAGTGCATTGCTCCCGTTGCGGGCCGTGCAGAGAGTGAATCCATTCGGAATCTCCTCTTTTACTCTTCCCATCTGTTGCATTGCCCTGTTTTGCTTATTTTGTTTCCCTCTCCTTAGTTTTGGTTCTTTCCCCTGCTGCTTGCTCAGAAGGGCAGCTCCCGGTTATGCCGCTCCTATAGATATTTCCTTGTGACTGCTGAGCCCTTAGCTCAGTTAATGATGGGATATTTTCCGGAGTAATGGGAAAATTAAGTTAATAAACTGGTTTAAACTCAATTAGTGAAAGATGCAGTAGAAAAAGCGGGTCTTGATTTCCAGGTCAGGAGAGGTTGGTGAATGAGGAGCAGCAAGGCTGCTGTTGGCGAGGCTTCCCAATTCTCTCCTGCAGGTGTATGGGAGTTAAAGTGGGTTTGGTCTGAACTTCTGAGTGTTTCCAGGTCGCTGTGGAGCGGAGAAAGCAAAGGCAGAGCTGGGCTGGTCCCTCAAGTATGGAGGTGTGAGAGGGGTCAGACAGCAGCACTTTGGCTGCCAGGGAATGTTCTCTGTATTGCGTGCAAAGTTAATGGGAATGAAATAATCTTCAAAATGAAATAATCTTGTACAACCATGAGCACAAGAGGTCTGTGTGATTTCTGTACTGAGTGCCTGCATTGTTTCTAAATATTGGCAGAAATAGTCACAGTTGGCAGACTCAGCCAGGGATGCTTTGCAGCCCTTTCCAGTTGTGTTTCCTTACCTGTTTCTGGTGATGCGTCACTTCTCCATCAGAAAAATCCCCACATCTAACTATCTTTCAATGTGGATTTGTGTTTTTCTGGTAGTTACAGCAATAACTGCCCTTTTTCACTTGTATCCCACAGTCAAAGTATATGGGTATGGAAGCAGGAACTCGATATGCAAGGTGTTTGTGCCTGCCGTGCTCTGTGGAGGTGATGCTGTCCCACATCCCTCTGCAGAGACACCCTCTGGTCTCTCCAGGGCTGAGATAGCTCTTGTGTTGCCACTGCCAGCGATGTGCCTTCCCCGTGGGAGGGAACGGGCTGCCGAGGAGCCCTGAGCATATGCCGGAGCAGGATTCCCCTGTCTGTAGCTGGGAAGTGCCTGCGGGATGTGTTGCTTTGCAGCCCATCTGCTGCGCTATGGGTTCCTCTTGCCTTGCTCTCTCCTCCATAAATCAGGATGGAAATGTTTATCCTAATCGTGCTGAAGGAACAGGAATAGGTGCAAAGCCCAGTGGTGTTTACAGGTGCTGCGTGAGCGCTGTGAGGTGAGGCTGGGCTGATGAGTTTGGTGGGGTGACCAGGGCACCCTGGAGGGAGGTTTTCAAGGATGGCTGGTGGAGCTCGTCTCACTACAGCACCCTCGGGTCCTTGGGCTGTGGATTGTGATTCAGGTCCTTGAGCTGGACTGACACCAGAGGTGTCCTGACATTTCTAGACCAATGTTTATTGAGGTCCTGGAGCGAGTTTGGAGAAGAGCAACGAAGCTGGTGAAGGGTCTAGAGAACAAACCTTACAAAGAGTAGCTGAGGGAACTAGGGTTGTTTAGCTTGGAGAAAAGGAGGCTGAGGGAGACCTTGTCACTGTGTACAACTCCCTGACAGGAGGCTGAAGCAAAGTGTGGGTGCTGGTCTCTTCTCCCAAGTAACAAGTGATAGGAGAGGAAATGGCCTCAAACTGCACCAGGGCAGGTTCATATTAGAAATTAGGAAAAATTCCTTCACAGGAAGGGTCCTCAGGCACTGGCAGAGGCTGCCCAGGGAGATGGTGGAGTCAACGTCCCTGAAGATGTTTAAAAGACAGGCAGATGAGGTGCTCAGGGACATGGTTTAGTAGAGATGAGGCTACCCAGGGATGGTGTTGGGCATTGCTGGTGGAAAGGAGATCGGAGCAGAGGGATTCCATGGGCATCTGTTGTGCATCCTTCCTTTACATGAACAGTGCTGGGCAGCGGAGTGTGAGCTGGGGCTCTGCGTCATTTGCTGTGTCCTGTGAGCCTCAGCAGAGCTGCAGTGGTAGCTACAAAACCCATGTGAGTGACATCTTCCTATGAAGTGAAACCTTTGGCTATTGTGGTGTCACCAGAACTGTGAAACCAGCAGATGAACAACAATATTGTCTAGTTTTTCACCATCTTGTCCTTGCTCTGTTGACAAATCTGTCTGCTGAGCTCTTAGAGAGGAGTTTGTGCTTTATATATAGTAAGATCCTTCCTTCGCACAGCGCTGGTGTACTGAGCAGCCTCCTGCAGCACCAGTGCTCCTTCAGGGCCGGGAAGCGGTTCTTCATGTCATGTTTTGCTGTTCTTTTATTGCACTACAGCTGTAGAATGTGAGCTGCAGAATTTAGACTTGGAGTTCAATGCTGAAAGTCTTTTGAAGTTACAGATTGCAAAGAGTTGATAGAATCGTAGTGTCTTGTGTTGGAAGGGACCCACAAGGGTCATGGAGTCCAACTCCCGTCCCTGCACAGGACAACTCCAACATTCCCACCGTGAGGCTAAGTGTGTTGGAATATTGTCAGGCTTAGCACCATGACTGCTTCCCTGGGAGATGTTCCAGTGCTCCATCACCCTCTGGGGCAAGAACCTGCTCCTGTTGTCCAACCTAACCCTCCCTGGCATCTTCCTGCCTTTCTCTTGGGTTCAGAGAGAAGAGCTCAGTGCCTGCTCCTCCTCTTCGTCCTTATGTGAGGAAGCTGCAGAGTGCTGTGAGGTTTCCCCTCAGTCTCATCTTCTCCAAGCTGAACAGATCCAGTAAATTCAGCTGCGCCTCACACGCTTTCTCTCTAAACCTTTCAACTCTATGCCCTCCTCTGGATGCTCTCCAGCAGCTTTAGATCCTTTTTATCCTGTGGCGCCCAAAACTGCACTCAGTGCTCAAGGTGGGGCCATCAAGCTCTGTGTTTGGATTTGTGGTATTAAAGTAGCTGAAGCAGCTTTTCCAGTCAAAAAAAAAAAAAAAAACACCCCAAAGAAAGAGAGAGGGAGAAATGCTGCAAATAGCATTTTACAAAGCAGATTTTGAAGGGTTTTACAAAATTGAGCTCTCTGCAGATCGCTGTGACAGGAGAGCTCTGCTGTGCTCATGGGTCGGGCGCCTGAGTCATGGTGCCCATCTGAGGTTTCCGTTCCTGTGTCCCATGGGCTGTCCAGGTGGAACGAGGTAATATGACTGCATTCAGAACAGCGTCTTTGGAGAGCTTGGACAGAATCTGCTTGGGACCTGGGCACCAGGGATTGGTTTGGCAACTGGAATGGGGACCTCCCACTGGATCAAGTTGCTCCAGGCCCCATCCAGCCCGACCTTGGACACCTCCAGGGATGGGGCAGCCACCACTGCTCTAGGGAACCTGGGTCACAGCCTCTTCACCCTCACATGAAAACATTTCTTCTTAAGATCTCATCTCAGTCTCCCCTCTTCCAGCTCAAAATCACTCCCCCTTGTCCTAATCCCTGCACTCCCTGATCAAGAGCCCCCTTCCAGCTTCTACCCATCTCACGCACTGTTCTAACTCTGGATCTCTACAGGTGAATCCCATTGTTGAGCTTTAAGGGGGCAGCACAGAACACCCACATGCTGAGCAGCACCCGCCTCTGCGTGGCCTCTGTCCATGTTTCCCCTCCCTCCAGCTTTTTGCAGCCTGCCCACATGCTCTCCCATATGCACAGCACTCAGATTAGTGCAGAAAGTCGAGAATCAGGAAATCTGCCTGGATCGCATTATGCAATGGTTGAGCTGCTGGCAGTGAATATGCAGATCTGTCCGACCACGAGTGCCGCTGAAGGACACCTCTTCTTTCCTTGTGTGTGGACAGAGGAGGATGCTTGTGCTGAGGGGCATGATTTAGTGATTGGTAGGAATGGTTGGACTCGATGATCTGATGGGTCTTTTGCAACCTGGTAATTCTGAGTCAATGATTCTAAGTGCCTGCCTGGTGTGGGGGATGACTGACTGATGGGGATTGATTTCCCATGAGGATCGGCATGAAAAAGCAACTTAAAGAACACAGACCCCTACCAAAACAGTTCTCCTAGGTGGGAAAACAGGGCTGTTCAGTGTGGCTTAAACTGTTTTGGTGGAGTCACCTTGGAGACTTTTGTTGTGTGCAGAGGAGAAAGTCATTTTAGTGTTCTCTCAATGTGGGCAGTGATCCCTGCTGGGAACACGTCAGTGTGTGCTGCATCACCAGGAGGGTGACTTTGGAGATGAAAATTGGTGTGTGATTCCGTTTGGAGCCAAATTAATAGAACGACAGAATCACTGAGGTTGGAAAAGTCCTCTCAGCTCACCCAGTGCAACCATCAGCCCAACCCCACTGTGCCTACTGAGTTGTGTCACCAAGTGCCACAGCCACATACTTTTTGAACCCATCCAGCGGGATGGGAACAGAGAGGGCTGTGAAGACATGGAAACTTCCATGCTGGAGAGCACAGCAGGCACTGTGGATGCTGGGTTTGGTGGCTTTGGAGCAGCCCACTGTGCCATGTCCTGCCTGTGCCAGTGGAACTGAGTGTGAGGCAGGAGCTCTGCTGTCATCCCAGCTTGGTGGGATTTGGCCCTGGGACATGTGACTCTTAGCAATGTGATAGTGGTGGGTTCTGCTGGTGGAAGTGAGTTCTCCAGCTAGGGTGGAAGGAGGGTAAGCAGTCTGGGAGGGCAGCTGGAAGCAGGCTTGCCAGGTGTAAAGGTGTTTTGGAGCTGTGCTGCTTTCCTTTGCTTTACAAATGGAGAGCTCTGTGTGCAAGGTCTCATCACAGCAAGGGAGAAGATATAAAGAGCCACAGCATCCCAGGTGCTGGAGGTGGATAGTAAGGGAAGCAGCAGTGCAAGTGATGTGAGAAAGGTCAGTGCTGTGCAGTTGGTCATGTTATTTTTAGGGCAACCAGAAGTGATGGGCGCAGCAGGATGCAAAACCATCAGCCTAGACGCTGGGGGTGATGTTCGTACCTGGGAGTGAGCTCAACCCAAATGCTGCAGCTCTGTCCTTATTGTTCTGTTCAAGTTGATCATCCAACTTTGTGTTTGACAGGCTTGCTGCCTGCTCAGGATGTCTCCATAGGTTTCTGCTGCATGGGAGGGTGCATCAGCGCTGTTTGGGAAGAGGGTGGGACTGATGTTTCCTTTTCCCTCTGTTCCCACACAGGACGCAGGCAGAAATGGCCCACACGTGTCGCGGGACCATCAACCTGTCCACCGCCCATATCGATACAGAGGATTCATGTAACATCGTGCTCTCCAATGGGGGAAGGACGTACCACCTCAAGGCCAACTCAGAAGTGGAGAGGCAGCGCTGGGTCACAGCCCTGGAGCTGGCGAAGGCGAAAGCCATTCGCATGAGGAACAACCAGTCAGGTAGAGCATATCTCAGCATGTAAGCGTGCAACTGGATCCTTTATAAAGCCTCCATGTGTAGACTTGCTCTTCTGTGCTTGCTAAACTGGGGAGAAGCCCTGACAGATATGATTTCATATGCAGTTTATCAATAGTGACATAGAGGTTTTTAAACAACGCTGTGTGCACCAGCTGTCATCTCACTTGGTCGTGCAGTGCTGAGCAGGTCTTTAAAGCTCCTTGTGATGGCAGTAAATTGTAGAGAGCTGGTAACAATGATCTTACAAAGCTTCTTCTGGAAGGCAGGATGGATGTTCCTTTCTGATGGAGGCTCTGGGTTGGTTTGTGTGGATGGGAAGTGCTATAAGAGGCACTGAGCACAGCTGAGAGTCCCTTGCAGGGAACACAGTGCTAGAGCTGTACCTTCCTTACCCACCTGTGGTTCAGGATGGTTTGGTAGGAGGTAAGAGCCAGACTTTGTTGAGCTGCCTCTGTGTGTTTCCCCTTGTTCCCCATACGAACATGATGCTGTAGTGTGGTATTTGCTGTTCTATGTCTGGGACAACTGGCTTGTGTGGAGCTGTCAGAGCCCACTGCCTGTTCTGTGACTCCTCCCAAGAGTCATTTTGTTGCTCTGTGTGTGATGGGTTGGTTCCTTGCTTAACAAACAAAAATATTTTAGTGCTTGTAACTCTTGTGGACTTAACATTTGGGTTTATCAAATAAACAAGCAGATCTTCAAGTTGCAGGAAACAAAAGCCGTTAATGTATTAAAACACTGCAGCATCCTCTGTCCTAAAATAAAACCCCTCTGAGATCTTATCTGGAATGCTGGAAATCCGACCTTGCACGAGAGATGAGATACAGCAAACACTTGGTTTTGTAATGCTCTGCTTAAAATGCAAACTCAGCTTCATAAACTGCCCCAGGTCTGTTTTAGAGGAGTGTGTGAAGGTGAGGCAGGGAATCATAGAATCACTAGGTTGGAAAGGACCCACTGGATCATAGAGTCCAACCATTCCCATCAATCACTAAACCATGTCTTTGAGCACATCATCCACCCCTCTTTTAAACGCCTCCAGGGATGAGGACTGAACCACCTCCCTGGGCCGCAGAGTGCCAGTGGTTTGACTTGCATGAGACTAAACCCCGAGTCCTGGTCTGATGTGCTCTGACTTTGTATAATTTGCTGTCCCTCAAGGTCATACAGAAGTTGATTAGTGCAATTACCGTAACTGTTGAAGTATGCTGTGTTCCAGGACACTGGCGTTTGTGGATTTAATTACATTGAGCATTGTGAGCCATCTGTCCCATAATGCTGCAGCTCTGGGGTGTACGTGAATGCTAATAATGGGGAGCACAGTGGCTGAGGAGAAGGTGGAAGCTTCTCTAGGCAAGCGTGCTCCGTATGGCAGAGCTTGACGTTGTGAAGGGTCATGGCTGTCGGGAGCTCACGCTGGGTGCAATGGCTCTTGGCCCTGTGAGTATCAAAGAATCATAGAATCACCAGGTTGTAGGAGACCCACTGGATCACTGAGTCCAACCATTCCTATCAAACACTTAACCATGTCCCTCAGCACCTTGTCCACCCGTTCCTTAAACACCTCCAGGAAAGGTGACTCAACACCCTTCCTGGGCAACCTGTTCCAATGCCCAATGACCCTTTCTGTGAAAAAAATTTTCCTAATGTCCAGCCTAAACCTCCCCTTGTGGAGCTTGAGGCCATTCCCTCTTGTCCTGTCCCCTGTCACTTGGGAGAAAAGCCCAGCTCCCTCCTCTCCACAACCTCCTTTCAGGTAGTTATAGAGAGCAATGAGGTCTCCCCTCAGCCTCCTCTTCTCCAGGCTAAACACCCCCAGCTCTCTCAGCAGTTCCTCATAAGGTCTGTTCTCACTCACTCACTCACTCTGTAGTGGGAAGCAAGTTCTCTGGCCAAGTGGGTTTGGAAAAGGATCTTGAATGCAGGAGAGGCTAATACCTGCCATCACCTTCCCCTTTCTGAACACTGGGCTGTGGGTGTGGAGCAGCGCAGGCTGCCGAGGCATCAGGAGGGTGTTGGTGATGCTACCTTCGGAGCCACCGCGCTCATTTTGGTTGGTGTCTGTGCATAAAAATAGCACACACCGAGCTTTCCTCTCTGAAGGCTCTGGGTGTGCTGACTTTTTGGCATCATCTGCTTGCGTTGTGCTTCCAGGGTAGGGACAGCGTGGGGATGCTCGCTGTTGTGCTGCCTCACTGTAGTGCTGCCTCAGCTCTTCGCAGGGCAGTGCTGGGAGCTGGACCAGGAGCTGATGGAGGCAAAATCCATTGTTTTTCCAGGCTTTTCTGGGAATAAGACACTGTAAATGGGTGCTGAACCCTTGTGCAGTGGAGGTGGAGCTGAGGAGGTGGGGAAATGGCTTTACGCTTTAGCATTCACCTGGCTGGTGGTGGTTTTGACCCTATTAGAGATCTTTTAATGAAGGTAAAGAATGAATGTGTGTTAAGTTTGAATATTTTGCTTGAATCAAAATTACATGCTTAGTGTTGTGTCCCCCTTGCTCTCTAAGGGGTTTGTTTGCAGAAGGCATTTTGACTTGAGAATGGGATGGTGCAAGGCATCTGCGACCTTCCCTGCCCTGTTCTGAATTAGCCTGTTGTGCTCCCTCCATTCCTCACAGCCGGCTCCTGGCCAGGTGGCCTTGGCTCATGCTTCTGCTCTGAATGGGACAAGACTGGACAATCCCTGCTGTTGTTCGTGTGCCCTCGATGCCAGCTCACTGCCTGCTGTAACAATCCTTGCTGTTTCCAGCTCTCTTTACCAAAGCACTCCCCTTTCCCATCCTTTTGAGGATGTTTCTTCATCCTGTTAGACTGTTTTCCCTCTGCCTGGAGAGGTGCTGGCTGCTGGTGCTTGCTCACCTTGCTCTTCTCATTGTCTTTTTGATCCTTGGAGCCTGGGTTTTCCCAGGATAGCCGACTGCTAACTGTGCCCAAGCTGCTGCTATGGAAAACACAATTAACAGTGCTGCTGGGATGGAGCTGTTTGCTTGGATTTCCCCCTCCTAACCATTCCCTTCTTTTAGTGCCTTCCCCTACTCACTGATGTTCCCCTCTGCAGCAGATCAAGAGCCCCTCCCCAGCTTTCCTGGAGCCCCTTGCAGTGCTGGAAGCTGCTCTAAGATCTCCCTGCAACCTTCTCTTCTTTAGGCTGAACAACCCCAACTCTCCCAGCCTGTCCTGATATGAGAGGTGCTCCAGCCCTTGGATCATCTCCGTGGCCTCTTCTGGACTTGCTTCATCAGCTCCACGTCCTCTCTGTGCTGAGGATTCCAGAACTCCAGAATTTCCTACAGATATGCTCTTGTTTTAAGAAGTGCTGTGTACCTAGATTTGGTTTCTCCAGTGCCCTCTCTGTTTCTTTAAAATCCACGCTTTTCCCTTGTGTTGTTCTTTATTGACTTCTACCCCTGGACAAACACCACTGTTTGCTGCCTGTGAGTGTGTGTGGCTGTGTAAGAGCCGTTGCCACCATTTCACAGTTTTCAGCTGCCTGTAAATCAATGTTTCCTTTGTCTGGTGTTTGCTGGCTTTGCTTTTGTTGCTTCCATTTGATTTCATCACTTCTCCACATTTTTGACAAAAGAATTTATCGAGGTTGCTTGTTGAGACTGCAGAACAAGCATCAGTGAAACGTGGGAGGTTGTGCATGCATTTTATACTCACTCATGTTTGATCATCTCACTTGGAGAATGCCCAGTGGTCCTTGGATGCCTTGCCAGAGTCTTGGAACAGTTTCTGAAGGTCCCTGTCTGTTGGCAGTGGATGCAGGTTTGCTTTCTCTGTGTGTCCAGTCCCTTTCCCTGTTGTGTTTTAAGAGGACGAGTGGTGGCCTCTGTGTTTAGTCCTGTAAAGGGCTGCCAGGCAGAGGCCTGAGGATATGCTGGGAACTGTCTCAGACTGCTCTCCAGCTCGGAATCTGGTACCACATAAAGTCTGGAACCCAGCAGGAGCAGTGCCAGCAGTTGGGGCAAGTCCTCTGCCCCATTATGGGGGAACATGG
Organism: Coccyzus lansbergi; assembly: GCA_033558105.1. Lineage (NCBI taxonomy): Eukaryota > Metazoa > Chordata > Aves > Cuculiformes > Coccyzidae > Coccyzus > Coccyzus lansbergi. The sequence goes on from JAUMJK010000357.1 coordinate 25,447, forward strand.
AGCTGTTGGAGTGAGTCCAGAGGAGGTCACGGAGATGATCTGAGGGCTGGAGCACTTCCTGTACGAGGACAGGCTGAGAATTGGGCTCTCCGTGTTCCTACATGAGTGGTGGAAGTGGGAGGGATGATCTGTCACCACTATGCTAGCTAATGTTGGCTTGGTTTATCATTTCGTAATGGTTCCTACCGGAGTTGAGGTGTCAGTGCCGAGGGTCCCTCACCAGCAGGGGTTGCTGAGTTTAATGCTCTGCCCCAGGCATGTTTTAAGTTGCTTTTGAGCCACCCGGCCTGCCTGGTTGGGGTTTGGGACCCACAGCAGCTCCTTTATGGACCTGGAACCACATGGGACTGGGACCAGGAGCTCCCTGTGAGTGCTCCACATCCTGAACTGCGGATGGTATGGATGAGCTGCATACTCATTCAGAGCTGACACAGACAAGGGGTGAGCCTGTGTCTGTAGCGAGAAGCGAAGCAAAGCAAATGGCTGATAAATCTTGTTGAAGGCTGCGGGGAGTCCATTGATGGGTGGCTGGGTTGCACAGGGGATCCCAGTGAGGACACCTGACTAGAGCCCAATGTATGACCTGTGCTGCTTTCATGCTGCTCCTGTGATTTCCCAGGATTTGGGTGCAATGTGTGCTGATTGGGTTACACTGGAAAACGGTGACAGTGATCTGAGTTGCTCTGGGAGGGGAACCGGCAGCCGGCTTGGCTGTGCCTCCTCCTGCCTCACTGCTGGGTGATGCTCTTTGTGCTGTGGGTATCGAGTGCTCCAGGTAGCCCCAAGCTGGGCTCAGCGCCTCTGCCAGCATCTGGAGATGCCAAGATCTTGCATCTTGTCACGTGCAGGAGTTTCTGCTCCCCACTGTTGCACCTCTGGGGCGTTCGCAGTGCTGTTTCCTCATGGGGATGCTGGTACGTGGAGATATTGGTAATGGGGAAAGAGGGCAGAGCCCTGTGGTTGGCTCCTCTCGCTATTCCCATTCTCCCATACGTGCTGAGAATGGATTCTTGTACCTACAAGTTTCACCTGTAAGTAGTTTTTTAACACAGCTTTCAATAATGTAACAGGGATTTTCATACGGTTGGGAGCATTTCCAGCTCACGTAACCGGTTCGGTGTGTTTCAGTGTTATTTTTAGACATTTTAAACTCCCAAGTGATTTTTTTTAACCGGCACAGAAAAAGCTGTTGGAGGAAAATCAGTTTGGAACTCTGACTATAATAGCACTTCTTACTAATTAGAAATGAGTCATTACATGGAAGCTGCTCCCTTCAAAAAGCCTGAGGCCTTTTAGCAGCATGGGCCAACCATGTCCTGGGCTGCATCGAAAGAGGGACCAGCAGGGTGAGGGAGGGGATTCTGCCTCTCTGCTCCTCTTTCATGTGACCCCACCTGTAGCCCTGCGCTCAGTTCTGGAGTTCTCAGTACAGGAAGGACATGTAGGAGACAGTCCAGAGGAGGCCACAGAGCTGATCCGAGGGCTGGAGCACCTCCTGTACAAGGACAAGCTGAGAGTTGGTGGTGTTCAGCCTGGAGAAGAGAAGGCTATTGGGAGATCTTAGAGCAGCTTCCAGCACTGAAAGGGGCTCCAGGAAAGCTGGGGAGGGGCTCTGGATCAGGGAATGCAGGGATAGAGGGATGGGGAATGGTTTTGAGCTGAAAGAGGGGAGACTGAGATGAGATGTGCAGAAATGTTTTGTTGTGAGGGTGAGGAGGCCCTGGCCAAGGTTGCCCAGAGCAGTGGTGGCTGCCCCATCCCTGGAGGTGTTCAAGGCCAGGTTGGATGGGGCTTTGATGAACCTGATCCAGTGGGAGGTGTCCCTGCTCATGTCAGGGGGTTCGAACTGGAAGGGCTTTGAGGTCCCTTCCAACCCAAACTGTTCTGTGATTCTATGGTCCCTGAGGGCTGGGCTGTTCCACACTGAGAGGTGAAGGAAGGAAAGGAAATCTTCTGGAGTGTGGTTTGTGTTGAATGAAGCACAGCAGCTTCTGTTCCCATCCACATATTCATGGAAAACTGGCTGTGAGTAGAGGTGGAGTTCACATAATCTGTGCTACCCTTGCAGGGTGTGGTGAGTCCCTCTGACTGTTCCTGTTGTGAAGTGTGTGTGTTTTCAGTCTGAATATGATGGTTTGATTTGGTATTTGGAGCTTAATGACCTGGAGAGATCACAGCAAGGGGAGAACCGGTGGTGTTAGGGCATCTGCAGAGCCGACTGTGGCTTCCCAAACCTGCGGGGTGCCTGACATCTCTTGGGATAAATGAGGGGAAATTGGAGTGTGCTGCAGTCTGTTAGGACCCTGCAGACCTATGTGGTTTGTCTTCCCTTGTTTGCAGGGAATGAGAAGCTCCATGCAAACACCATTTACTTGTGCCTGGTTTCCTCCAGCACACACTGAGGGTTCCTGTCTGGCTTTGTTCCCGAGTACCATGTTGCTCTCCAGATCAGAAGCTGCGAGATACTGCAGCTCAGGGCACTGTTGTATGTTGATGGTGGTTTGCTCCATGCTCTGCGTCTAGTCGATGCAGTGGGATCAGTGTGCCCTCTCCTGGTGTGAGCCATCCACGGAGCTCTGCTTTCCTGTGGCATAGGGTAGGATTTACTGTGAGGTTCTCTGCTCTTGCTTAGAGATGTCCCTGCAGAAACAGACCTTGGAGGCATGGGAGGTGTTTGACTCTCTATTTGGCCTTTTGGGGTGACCAGAGGAGTGGAGTCTAGCAGCCAGACCTTGATGGATTCATCTCCAGCAGGGCAGGAAAGCCAGTTCCTCTGGTGAGGCTACTGGGAAGAGCTGTTCCTCCTCTCCCAGCATTTCAGCTCTTTCCTGGGGCCCAACCGTGCCTCAGGCTGCCCGTGGGGACCCCAAAACTTCTGCCACACCGAGATGCTGGGGTGGAAGCAGCTCAGCTGAGCAGCCTGTGCTGGCATCTTGCGGTGGTTTGTGCTCTTGCAGCACTTCATCTCCTCCTGGTGCTGAAATCAGCTTTGACGCTGACAGATGCTCCTTTGGGGAATTTTTCTGCATCCAGCCTGGGAATTTTATAATTCCCATTGAGTATAGGAGTCTTTAAGTTAGAATTGTCACGCTCAGAAGGGAAGATCAAGTTCCAAAGGGTTTAATGACACTCGTATTCTGCTTTGCTTTTATTCCAGGAAAATCTCTGTTGCATAGGAACTTGTAGCTGGTGCCATCAGTGAGAGGTGGGATGCATGGAGTGCTGCTTCTGTCAGGATGAAGCGGGAGGACATCTGCTGGGCTCTAAGCACCACCAGACTGAGCACATTGCGCCCCCCAAAACCTTGGGAAGGGTCCAGGACCCTCCCTGGTTTGGAAGGGAGTAGGGGGCAGCAGGAATTAGATTGGATATTGGAAAAAAATTCCTGTGTGGGAAGAGTTGTCAAGCCCCGGCAGGGGCTGCCCACGGTAGTGGTGGAGTCGCCATCTCTGGAGAGATTTAAAAGGTGTATAGCATGGCACTTCAGGGCATGGTTTCATCGTAGACTTGTCAGGGTGATGTTTAAGGGTGGACTCACTGGTCTTAAAGGTCTTTACCAGCCTAAATGATTCTGTGATAACGATCAGTGTAAACTTATCTGTATGTATAGGTGCTTGAAGGTGGCCCTGGCTCCAGTTTCCAGTTGTGTGCCCTGCTGGAGCGCCTTGGCTGCAGCCGCTCCTCCTACACTAGATTCTGATTTATGCCGCATTTTTCCTCCAGGTTTGCTTGTTCCCCTGAGAACCGGAAAATACTAAAGGCTGGGAAAATCAAATCATCCCTCAGTGGAGGGGCAGGAGGGGATGCAGTGGTGAAACCTTAGGGGTTTTGTTCTTGAGCAGCGGGGATGTGAAATTTGGCTGCAGGAGTGAAATGTATAATGGAGTTTCCAATAAAAATAAAAACGTTCTGATATGTATTTTAAGCAAGTGTCCTAAAAATAACCTCCAGCAGCATTTAAAGGCACAAAGCTTCCCAATATCGTTCTCCCCCTGGCCCCTGAACAACATCCCTTTGGTTTTGGGGCTAGGTATCCGCCTGCGCGTTCAGCGTTGCTCTGGGACAGCCCCAGCCAAACCTCCCCTCCGTGGAACCCCAGGTTGCCTTTTTCCCCCCTTTTTTTTGGCTGGACAGTGCCTGTTTCTGGCAGAGATGGAGTTAAGGGTTGCTCCGTGGTGCATGCTGGTAAGAGGGTGGTTTGATGGTTCCTGCCGTAGTGCTCTGCTTGCAGCATGTGCCGAGGATTTGTGCTGTAAGATGTGGAGCTGGGAGGGCAGTGATGCGGTCGCTGCTCAATAAGGACATTTGTTTTGTGTTTCTCTTTTTTTTTTTTTTTTTTTTTCATTCTTTTTCCTCCATCCTAAAGCTCAGAGCCATGTAGCCTCTGCGAGAGCAAGCCCGCTGTGGGGATGAAGGGTAGGGGCTGCTGGGAAAAGGGATCCATCCGTTCCTTCTGCAACGCCGGCTGTCTGAATAAATTCCACAAGGGTTAGTGCCTTTCTGGTGTCCTCGCGGAGGTCCCGTTCCTCCTGCCCTCGCTGCTGGCTGGATCCAATCCAGCATGTGTGCTCCCTTGGCAGCTGGTATCTTTTCCCCATCGTGCGGATGCCCTGGGGAGCGATGGAAGGGCTGCTCCAGCTAGCGAGGTGCCTTCCTGGGATGGAGAGGGGGTGGTTAACCCCATGCAGGAGTACTGGGAGACAGAGAAATACAGAAAATGTGCTGTGCTGGTCTTTCTGTGGCATTTTGTGGCACATGGTGTCTTGCCTGCAGCTGGGGCTCTAGGCATCACGTGCCGCATCCTTACGCGGTTTTATTTGAGGTTTATAGAGTGTGTGGCACGTGCTCTTCCTCCTGTTTCAGATGTTTAAATAATAGTAGATCTCCTGCTGTTCAGCTTGATGAAGTTCTGCTGCTAAGAATGTTAAATTTTGTGACAGTTTGTTCTTTATGTGCACTTTTAATATTAAGAAGAAGCCTGTGGCAATGGGGTGGAATTGGATGGGCTTCGTGGTTCCTTCCAAACCACTCAGTGCTTTAACTTTGATGAATGATGCAGCCCTGGATGAGATGGGTGGATTTGTCACTGAGTGGGACTGATTCAGTCACTTCTGCATTTCTAGAAAAGGGGCTGTTGGCCCCTCAGGGATTTCTCCTTTGCCCCCTCACAGTGAACTTTGAGTGTGAAAGAGTGCTTTGTTGCCTCCCTGGTGTGTTTGGGAGGTCCTGCTGCCCAGCAAGTGGAAGGAAAGACGGAAAAGGGAACAGGAAAGGTGTCCGCTTAGGTAACTGAGTGAGTGTTGGACCAGGACAGCGCTGTGGGCTTAGCAGTGAGCTGGGCAGAGTTGGGTGCAACCTCTGCAGCTTTGGTGTTTGTGGTGAATTCAGAAGGCTCCAAAGGTGCTGATGAACCACAGCTCTTCATCAATGATCACGTAATCCAGTCCAATGTACATTTGGTTGTGCAGGCATTCATCCCACTTTGCCCTGTGTGAGATTACTGGTAATTACAGAGGCCTGGTTAGCAGTTCTTAGTTTGTAAAGGTGCATCCAGTTAATTTGAGGTTGGATCTTTCACCGCAGTTGAACCCTCGGCGCTGCACCCCTGTTGTGTTTGCTCGTCTTGGTGTGGGTTTGCTCTGTGCCTCACTTAAAGTCTCTCACTTCTGGGTGAAATCCTGTGTTTTACTGAAGCTTCTCCCTTGCTCTGTTGGAAGAATCTTCCCTGCAATGTGTAAACCTTCCCTACAAAGGCACTGACTGGGGCTTTGTCTTTCCTTCCAGTTCAGACCCTTGTCCAGCGTGTCCTGTCCCCTGGAGCCACCCGGTGCTCTGGAGGAGGTTAGTGGGAATGTGTGCTCCGGGGTTTGGCCTTTGTGCGAGTGTGGCAGGAGTTGGATAAGGAACGTAAGGACATGGATCTGTTGGAACACGTGCGGAGGAGACCACGAAGATTATCCGAGGGCTGGAGCACCTCTGCTATGAGGACAGACTGAGAGAGTTGGGGTTGTTCAGCCTGGAGAAGAGAAGACTGTGGGGACACCTTAGAGCAGCTTCTAGTACTGAAAGGGGCTAAAGGAGAGCTGGAGAGGCGCTTTTTACAAGGGCATGGAATGGCTTTAAATCAAGAGGGGAAAGATTTGAACTGGATATAAGGAAGAAATTCTTCATGATAAAGGTGGGGAGGCTCTGGCCCAGGTTGTGCAGATAAGTGGAGGCTGCCTCATCCTTTGAGATGTTCAAGGCCAGGTTGGATGGGGCTTGGAGCAACCTGATGCAGTGGGAGGTGTCCCTGCCCATGGCAGTGGGGTTGGAAGTGGATGGGCTTTGAGATCCCTTCCAACCCAAGCCATTCCATGATTCTATGATAAATGCACAGGCAGAAGCGCCGGGAAGGGGTGGAAGTTAACGCTTTCTGGGGCTGTGTGCCCTGCTGTCACCCTCCTTGTACTGGGGCACACAGTTACACGCTTGGCAGTGGAGCAAAGGGCTGGGAGATTTCAGGTCCTGCAACATCCAGCACTCCCCTCTGGCTTGTCCTGACCTGCGGGGAACTGGAGGAAGACAGGTAACTTACACCCTGATCCGCTTACACGTGGGTAAGCTGAGCCCGACTGGATTTAAATGCACATCAGGGTGATCATTAGCGGGAGAGCAAGCGGGTTCTGATGGAGATGATACTATTGCAGCCTTGCAATCCCTTCCCTGCTCCGTTTGTGTCGCTGCTCTCCTCCTCAGGAACACAATCCCGTGTCATCTTGCTCTTGTCACCGAGGGTAGCAAGGAGGGAGGGAACTGACAGGAATGGAGGAACATCCTTTGTGCATCTTCCACTGGTTCCTGCAAGGTTGTGGATGCTTGGGGCAGCCTCGGCTGCAGTCCTAGTTAAACCATGGGTACATTACCCTCGGAAAGATGGGAGTTTGTGTACTGGTGCAAATCTTGAGCGCTGGTTCCCGAGTCTTGGCTGTGCCACTGGCAGCTCAGCCTCCCTTCCCTGGTGGAAGCCAACCCCTAGTGTGCTTCCCTCCCTGCGCTGCTCAAATCGTAGATGGACTGGAGGCTATGAAATGGTTAAGTGGCATTAAAAATGCGTTTTTTGATGACACACACATTTGAGGCTCTGATGGTTTTCAGTAGCTGTGTGCTAGAGCACCAGGCCTGCTGTCTGTGGGGAAGAAGGGTCACTCCATGTCCTCACTGGTGACCTTGTGGGTTTCTGCTCCCAGAGAACTCATTTCCTCCAAAATGAGAGTGCAGGCATAGGATGAGGGGAACTGTTTTCAGCTGAAATGGGGAGGCTGAGCTGAGGTCTTAGGAAGAAATTATTTCCTGTGAGGATGGGGAGACCCTGGCCCAGGTTTCCCAGAGAAGTGGTGGCTGCCTCATCCTTCAAGGTGTTCAAGGCCAGGTTGGGGCTTTGAGCAGCCTGGTGCAGTGGGAGGTGTCCCTACCCATGGCAGGAGGTCGGGAGTGGATGGGCTTTGAGGTGCCTTCCAACCCAGACCATTCCATAACTGTAGGAGGGACTGTGTCTGCAGTTGTAATCCCTGGGGAAGTGGAGGCAGGAGCATTACAGGATCCTGGGTGGCAGAAACCCTTCTGCTGCTGTAGCTCTGACAAACAGGCGGGTAGTTGTCTCTGTGTGTGCTGGTCGGACCCAACCCCAAGTGCTCCTCAAGGCTTCTTCCAGGAGCCTGATGTGGCTTTGGAGTAATCAGGAATAGCCTGGGAAGTGGAGGGCCTATCGGAGGGGCTCAGCCCATGGTGAGCTCTGCCCCAACGCAGCATGTGTCTGTGTGTGACAGTGTGGGGCACCCCGTGCTGGTATGGGGTGACCGGTGGTTCGTGTGTCCTTGCTGTTCCAAACTCTAGGATGAAAAAGATTCTATTTTTATCAAGCCTTTTGTGATGAGATGTGCAGCGTCAGCCCCCAATTATCGTTAATGAGTGGTTATTTCCCTCTAATCACACCTTCAGTACCAATTTTTTCATTGCTATTCAAACTGTTCAGACTGGAGGGGACACTTGGCTGTATCCTGCAGGGATAACTTTGGCTCTCCAGTGTTTCTGCAAAAGCCTCATCTGGGCTCCTTTTATCTCCTCTTCATTCTCTGCCAGCTCTACTCTTTGGGCCCCGGGACTCTGTGTAGCCAGTGGGAGGTCTGGCTTTGCAGTTCTCCTGGTGGCTGCCAAACCTCCTATTCTAGTGGAAATGGAGAGCAGAACGTTGTGGTCAAAGGGCAGAGGGGAAACAAAAGCCAACAAATTGAAATCTCCTTGCAAAGTCCTCCTGGCTTCTGTTGAGAATTTTGAGAAACTTGTGTAGGAAAAGGACAATAGCATCCTGGCTTGGATCTGCCATGGTGTGGCCAGCAGGAGCAGCAAAACATTTCTTCCTAAGATTTCATCTCAATTTCTCCTCTTTCAAATGCATCCTGCATCTTTGTAGCCTCGTTTATCAGCTTATTGGAGCTGTTTAGGCAATGGAGTGACCAAAAAGTCTCATATGGACTGGAAAGAGAGGCTGGCTGTGATCTAGATCAAGCGCAGCGTTTACTGCTGGGGTTTATTGATCAGGAACATCATCATTCTCTAATTGCAGCGATAAAACATTCAATAGTTGAATGAGGGATGCTGCAGGCATTGAAGTGAAAATAGTGTGTGCTTTCCCAGGGCTTTTCTTTCAAGAAACACAAAGTTCTTCCTATCCATAAGTGGACCAGTGTGTCTACTTCCCATTCAGGATGATATTTTAATATGGATTTCATAGAATCATGGGATGGTTTGAGTCAGAAGGGACCTTAAAGCTCATCCAGTTCCAACCCTCCTTTCTTTTTAACAAGAAGGGAAGCAGATATCAGAAAGCAGGGGCAAAACTTATTCCTGGAGTTGGATTCCTGAGTTTGAGGAAACCCCAGAAATGTGGGTGCTGTAAGGCCATATTAACACATCCTTGAAAGCAATCCCTGCTCCTCTGGTTTGGCTCCAGCTGCACCAACATCTTGGGAGAATCTCAGTTACAGAAACAAAGAGGTAGTGGTCATATCTCTTAATTCAAAGAAGAAGTTGTTTGTTGTCTCAGCATAGGCTGGTAGAAAGAGGCTTCTGTGTTGTCCAGGCAAAGGCTCCAAAAATCTTCATGGAATTCTGGGATGGTTTGGGTTGGAAGAGACCTCAAAGCCCATCCAGTTCCACCACTTGCTGTGGTCAGGGACACCTCCCACTGGATCAGGTTGCTGCAAGCCTCATCCAGCCTGGCCTCGAACATCTCCAGGCATGGGGCAGGCACCACTGCTCTGGGCAACGTGTGCCAGGACTATCTCACCCTCACAGGAAAACGTTTCTTCCTAAGATCTCATCTCAGTCCTTTGTATCCCATTTTCTTTATCAGTTAATTTTAACCACATTTGTGTTGAATATCCCATGTTATTAGTAGTTAGTGTCATATTGATTGCTACCCGAAAGCACTGGCCACCAGTGACAAAGCTGCCATTGGCACAGAGTCCTGGAGTAATCTTGATCTTGAAGGCACCTTGGAAGGGGTTGCATCCCACCTTTACTTGGCTCTTGGCCACTATGGATCACATCACTCTAATCCTTAGGCTTAAATTCCTGTGAGACTCATTCCATTCATTCATTCTATAGTACTTACGTATTTCAGGCACATCTGGTGGGATATTTTCTGAGGAGCAGTGGTCCTTGAGCTCTAGATGTGTCCTGTGGAGCCCCCTCCACCTGCTCTTACCGCTTGTGACTTCAGAAATGTCCCAGCTTGTCCCCAGCAGCCGCTGTTTCCTATTTTTAGGCTCAAACGGCTTTCTATTGGCATTAGCAAGGAGAAGGAAGAGCCCTGCCAGGTCGATGCCGATTGCTGAGTGCTCACCCCGATTCCGAATCATTTATGAATGATTATTTCTGTGCTATTTTGATGATTAATTTCCAGCTTAATTCTTTATAACCACAAAAGTCCCGCCTGCGCCTGCATCTGTGGATGCTGGGACAAATCCATCTCTCTTCTGGCAGTTAGGCATGGTTATTAAATATAGATCCCCGGTGCCATTTAATATTCATAGCGATTAAAAGTGATGAAAGCAGATGCGTCTTCTTGAGCCAACGTGAAAATTGCTCTGGTTGGCAAGTGACGGGTGAGCGGCGTTGCCATCCGGATAATCCAAATGGGGATGGCGCTTCTGAATCAAAGCCCTGGTGTCAGCAGAGAAGCTGAGTGACGATGGGGTGAGTAGAGAGGAGGTGGGAGTGGGAGTCTTTACTTGTGGGAACACCTGTGAGGAGCGAGGACGTGGAGTTTTGTCTGGGATCACCACAGCAGGGTTGGTGCCTCCAGCAGGCACGTGGTCACTGCCTTTGCCCACGAGCTCCAGTGCCATCGCTGGTGTGGGAAAGAACCTGCCTTGCGCCTCCAGCCAGCAGTTTTTCCACCAGCTCTGGAGAAACCGCAAGCACTGGGAAATGTTTAGCTGAGGGAAGTTTTCAGGGAGTTTCTGCCTTCATGGCCTCCTCGTGCGATGCTGCTCCAGGCGCTGAGGTTTTATGTTGCTCTCTGGGCTGTGAAACAAGCCCGAAGAGGCTTACGGCCACGAGCTGCTGATCCATTTTACTGAGATTAAATAGCATCACAGCTCCCAAAATAATCCTTCCAGCTTACGGTGAGGCTGTTCCTATAGCAACTGCTCCATGCCAGTGCCCTACAAATACACATCACAACAGATTGCCTTGGCGGTGCTTCCAGAGTCAAAACAAACGATGAGATGGGGAATAAGAGGGCTGGGCTTGCAGGGGCTTGTATGTTCGGGGTGCACATTCCCCACAAAATGAGCTGAGTCTGTTCCTGGAGAGAGGATTCAGTAGAAGCTGCTCTCAGGGTGCTGCGTGTCCCCTCATTGAACCTTTGGTTGTGGATTTTCCCTGTGTGCATCGAGAACAGTGAGGAATGTGGATTGTAAACCAGTAACTGCGTTTGTAAAGCTTTCCTCATATGGGAGGGAGCGAGCGCTGTGCAGCCTGTGGTGGCTGCAATGTGGGTCACAGTGGTGCCGGCGGCCAGGCCCGCTTTGCCGTGCTGGCATGTGACAGCAGTGCTGCCCGATGCCCTGACTGGAGGGGAAAAGCCATGCCCAGAGCTTGGGTTGTGCTCCCAGCCTTGCACCTGGGCTGAGCCCAAACCTTCCACCTTGGGGTCACCCACAGCCCGGGCTCCTGGCAGGCATCATGTCGCGTCTTTGCCTGCAGGAAAGACTCTGTTGATCAGGGAGTGCAGGGATCAGCAATCCCGTGCAGTGCTACAGACAAGGAGAAGACTGACTGGAAAGCAGCCTGGAGGAGAAAGACCTGGGGGTGTTGATTGACAGTGACTGAACATGAGCCAGCAGTGGCCCAGGTGGCCAAGAAGGCCCATGGCATCTTGGCTAGGGTCAGAAACGGTGTGACCAGCAGGGTCAGGGAGGTTATTCTCCCTCTGTACTCGGCACTGGTGAGACTGTTCCTCGAATCCTGTGTTCAGTTCTGGGCCCCTCACCACAAGAAGGATGTTGAGGCTCTGGAGCGAGTCCAGAGAAGAGCAACGAAGCTGGTGAAGGGACTGGAGAACAGGCCTTATGAGGAGCGGCTGAGAGAGCTGGGGGTGTTTAGCCTGGAGAAGAGGAGGCTGAGAGGAGACCTCATTGCTCTCTATACCTGAAAGGAGGTTGTGGAGAGGAGGGAGCTGGGTTCTTCTCCCAGGTGACAGGGGACAGGACAAGAGGGAATGGCCTCAAACTTCACCAGGGGAGGGTCAGGCTGGACATCAGGAAAATATTTTTCATGGAAAGGGTCATTGGACACTGGCAGAGGATGCCCAGGGAGGGGGTTGAGTCAACCTTCTCTGGAGGTGTTTTAAGGATGGGTGGACGAGGTGCTGAGGGACATGGTTTAGTGTTTGATGGGAATGGTTGGACTTGATCCGGTGAGTCTCCTACAACCTGGTGATTCTATGACAAGTAGGAGTGGTTTTTTTGCTGAAAGAGAGGAAATTGAGATGAGATCTTAGGAAGACATGTTTTACTATGAGGATGGGGAGGTCCTGGCCAAGGTTGCCCAGAGGCTGCCTCATCCCTGGAGGTGTTGAAAGTTCCTCCCTAGCTGGGATGTGGGAGCCCTGGAGCCCTCTGGCAGCAGCACAACCCCAGCTCATGAGCCTCACCTTGACTCACCCTGCTCTGCAGCACACAGCAAGTTCATAGCACAAGGCAGAGCTCAATAGAATTCAGGGCACTGAACTACAGCAAACAAAGACGCACAGGAAAATAAACTTGAAAGGATGGCAGGAGCAATTTGAGAAAAAATTGCCAGCTTCTTCCTGCTCATGTGCCTGAGATGAGTCAGCCCAGCATTCCGGCTTTCATAGCATGCTCAAGATTTCCTGTCTTCCCAAATTCGATGTACCTGGAAACCTTCCCACACCCACATGGGGACCGTCAAGGATTTGACTTCATCCTCCCCACCTCCTGTAGCCAAGCTTTGCAACAACTAGGCTGGGCTTGCTGCGGGGATCAGAGAACCATGGAATGGTTTGGATTGGAAGGGACCTCAAAGCCTATCCAGTTCCACCCCCCTGCAAGGACACCTCCCACTGGATCAAGGGCTCCAAGCCCCATCCGGCCTGGCCTTGAACACCTCCAGAGATGGGGCAGCCACCGCTGTTCTGGGCAACAAATCATTGAGAGTTACCCCCTCTCTAGCTTCCAAGCTTTTAGTAATGTCTCTCCAGCTTCCAAGAGGTTGTATGATCTTTAGTTGCTGCCAGTAGGAAACCCTGATGTGTTGGCTGTTGGAGTCCCAGGACTTTGCTGGTCCAGTTGCGGGTTTGCTTCCGCAAATTGCCTGTGGTCTTCATCGTCAGTTGAGGAGCCCTGGGCAGATTCTGTCTTTCCGTGGGTGTTTCCTGACCCCCAGGATGTTTCACCAGCCTTGGCAAAGCAAAATCCAGTTTGTATTCCTGGCTGGGTTGCTACGAAGGCTGAAATAAAAAGGATCCCCAGTGCTGTGGCGTCTGGCCATGCTCCAAGTGCAGACCTCCAGGCACCAGCTTACGGCTGTTTCACCTTTCTGGATGAATGAATCCTTTATCTTCAGCAACAGGAATAAACGTTGCTGCTTCTCTGCTCTTCTCCAGTGCTTTGCATGGAACCACAACAGTAGCTGTCGGAGCTGGTGGGTTTTGTGCTGCTGCTGCAGCAAAGTGACTTCCTTGGAACCATCCTCCCTCAGTGGGAAAACAAGGAGGGGTCTGGACGCTGGACAAGCTTCTCTTCTCTTCCCAGCCACACCATGGGGACAAGTAGAGAATGATCCCGTTGTGGTGCTTGTACTGGTGGCATCAAGAAACCAACTGGGTGGACGTGGAAGTAGGGTTTCTCTGCTCAGATAAAGTCTGCTCTTACTGACAAACCACTGGTGCAGAGCAGAGAGGCTGCTGGGTGTGTGAGGAAAGGGGTGAATGTGAGTTTCTGCTTGTTTTGGCTTTGCTCAGTGTCCTCTCAGGCCTCCATGAGAAAGGGGAAAGACAATCCTGGTCCTTACAAGTCCCTTCCCTGGGCTGGGCAGCAGCATCCTGCTGGCAGCTCTGTGCTGGTGTTTACTGGGGCTGGGAACCCCTCCTCATTGCTGGTGTTGGTGCTTCGCCAGGCAGGATGGCAGTGAGGTGGGTTTGGTGTTTTGCGTGACTGCTCCTGCTTTGCCGTGTGCTGATGTGATTGTGCCGTGACGCTGTGTTCCCTTCCTCCCATGCTTCAATTTGCAATAATTACAGCAAATTATCTTGATTGAGATGTTTTTATTTCACTATGCGTCACAGAAGCGTGGCTTGGTCCAGGTCCCTGTTTCCTGGGCAGTGGGAAGCAGAGGCAGTGCTGGCTGTTGGGGTGTCCTTGCCAGGGATGGAGGGAGGTGAAGAAGTTTCCATCCCCTGCACCCCATGGGTGCATCACAACCCTATGGAATCACAGAATCATTAAGGTTGGAAAAGCCCTCTAAGGTCATCCAGTCCAACCATCAGTCCAGCACCACTGTGCCTGCTAAACCCTGTCCCCAGGTGCCACAGGCACCTGCTTTTTGAACACCCCCAGGGATGGAGACTCCACCTCTGCCCCAGGCGACCTCTGTCAGGTCTTCACCACTCTGTCAGCGAAGGAATCTTCCCCAATATCTAATCTGAACCTCCCCTGGTGCAACTTCAGGCTGTTTCCTCTTGTCCTTTCATGTGTTCCTTGGAGAAGAGCCCAGCACCGACCTCATTCCAATCTCCATTCCTGGAGCTGTAGAGGTCTGCAGCCTCAGCAGAAGGGCTCACAGCCCTTCCTCTGTTCAGGCAGGAGGAGGAAGGTGGGACCTTGCAGGTCCCAGGACCTGGCAGGGTGAGGAGAGCAGTGTTGGGACAGACAGGGACCTGGTGAGGGGTGCTCAGCTACCTTAGCACCTTACAAACTAGCAGTGTCCTGGTCTGACCCGGGTGCCTTCCTGCTTTTTTCCTGGGCTTTGAGCTGTTTATGTAATTCCACAGAGCGATGAGAAAATGGGACACACTGCGTTCCTGCCTCGAGCTGAACGTACAGGGTCCGTTACCTCAACTCAGGCAAAGGGGCAGGGAATAACGCCCTGGCAGAGAACGGAGCGGTCCCTGTGTCAGAGTGTTTTAATGATGGGCAAAGCCTCCTGGGCTGCGGTCTGAGAGGATGAGGGTTTGGGGGTTAAACTCTGCAGAAGTACTCCCTCCTGCTTGGCCCAGTTTGTGCAGTTGTTTTAAATGCATAAGATTCTCTTTGGGAAGTTTTACTGATGCCTACAAGTCGAAAAATCCCAAATTTGGCTCATTTGTTGAGTCCTATGGAGGGAACGGTGGGGTTCAGACATAATTAGTGGTGGTAGCTGCCTGGCTGGTGTCTGCAATGAAAACTTCTGCGTCTGATGGGTTCATAAAACACTACAATGTGCTATAAATTGGCCATTAAAGACTGGACTCATTAGTGATCTGATGGTCAGATGCTGTGGAAAGGTGAGTGCTGTCTGCATGAGGGAAAATGGTTTGAAACTGAAAGCTGGAGCACCTCCTGTATGAGGACAGGCCGAGAGTTGGGGTTGTTCAGCCTGGAGAAGAGAAGTCTTTGGGGAGACCTTAGAGCAGCTTCCAGCACTGAAAGGGGTTCCAGGAAGGCTGGGGAGGGGCTCTTGATCAGGGAGTGTGCAGATAGGATGAGAGGGAGTGGTTTTGTGCTGAAAGAGGGGAGATTGAGATGAGATCTTAGGCAGAAATGTTTTATTGTGAGGACGGGGAGGACCTGGCCCAGGTTGCCCAGAATAGTGGTGACTGTCCCATTTCTGGAGGGGTTCAAGGCCAGTTTTGGGTTGATTTTTTGGTTCCAAGTTACCCAAGTGTTGTGGAGTTGCAGGAATAACCTCTCCTGTTGTACCCGAGATGCTGATTGTGGAGCCCTCTTGAAGGCGTGGTGGTGGTGTTTGGTACAGGTTGTCACTCTCTGCTTGTGTCTTTGTGCCCTTTTCCTCTTGGTGGAAGAGCTTATCTTGCTCGAAGCAGCACTTGTGGAGCCCCTGTGAGGTTTGCTTCTAGGGCAGGATGCGTTGAAGCCGTGCCTGGCTGTGTAGCTGTGCGTGACTCTATTTGTTTGGGCAAGAGGAGGAACGGGAGGTTTGGCACGTGGCCCTTCCCGAATGGTGCCCCCAGACCATCCTATGCCACCTGCATTGCACAGTGTGGGATGCCCCAAACTAGATCCCAGGGACGGAGCCTCCTCAGGGCTGCATGTGCATCCCGCATCACTCTCTGCACCTCACTCTTCTCCGGGGGTGTGGTGGCTGTGACCCCCAGCTCCTGGGAGGAGGCAGGAGGTCCCTGCTGCCGGGTTAGTACGGTCCGGGGGTAACCATGGAAACTGTTTTTTCTCCATCCCTCCCTTTGCAGATGACTCGGGTGACGAGGAGCCCGCCTCGCAGTCAGACAAGAGCGAGCTGCACGGCACACTGAAAACCCTTTCGAGTAAGCTGGAGGATCTGAGCACTTGCAATGACTTGATCGCCAAGCACGGGGCGGCCCTGCAGCGCTCGCTCAGTGAGCTGGAGAACCTCAAGCTGCCGGCTGAGAGCGGCGAGAAGATCAAGGCGGTCAATGAACGAGCCACGCTCTTCCGCATCACCTCCAATGCTATGATCAATGTAAGTGCTGCCAGGCAGAGGGAGGAGCTGTTTTCTCCTCTTGTGTCTCCGGTGTGGCCCTGGTCTCTGCCTGGGCACTGGGTTTTCGCTTGGGCACAGCTAGGAGCTCCAGCTCCACTCCATGGGGATGGAATGGGAAGTTGGGAAGAGCGGGCATGGGTGTGTGTAACTAAGATGCTGCCTCCTCATGGTGTGCTTTTTGGCTGCTCCAGAATAGGATGTTCTAGATGTAAAGCTGGGTGAGGCAGAAGTTTGGGGTGCAAAGGGGGCTTTCAACTGTTCGGGAGTGTCTGGCTGTTCTGGGGCTGTTCCCCACTGCAGATCCAGACTCACACCCACATCTCTGCATCCTCAGTGACTTCCAAGAAGCTGTTCTGATTTTACATGGAGAGGGTTTAACCCCCTCAGAGCTGCCTCCTGAAGGGGATTTAACCGTTTTAAGATCTGGGAGCCGCCTTCTGCTGGGGGATTTAACCCCCTCAGGCTCTGGGCTGAGTCTCCCGCTGTCTGTGCTCCCCCATCCTGGCTGATTGGAGTTTATGGAGTGCATGCCAACCCTGCCCTGTCAGCATGACAGTGCTTTATGATGATGTCTTGGAGAGCTTCTGTTTGGGGTGTGGATCTGCCTCCATCGCAGTGCACAGCTCTTCCTGGGAACCTGGTTTTCCCTGGAAGCTCTGGGCATGGAGCCCAGTAAAACTGAATAAAATATTTAAAGCAAAAAAAAAAAAAAAAAAGCCAATGCAAAAGCCTGGAATAATGTATGAGAGCAGAGCTTGGGGAATTGTGAATGGAGCAGTGCTGTCGCTGTGCTGAGCCAGCCCTCAGCTAAAGGAAGGAGGTTGTGGGTTTACGTGAGCTTTTACAAACTAATAATAATTGAGAGTGGGAGCCGGAGGGCACTGGGAAAGCTGTAGAGCACTAGGAGAGCCAGAGGGCACTGGGAGATCCAGAGTGCACTGGGGATCTGGAGGGCATTTGCAGAACCGGAGGGCACTGGGAAGTTTGAAGGCACTTGGAGAACCAGAGGGCTTTCGGGAGCATCCTCCTGTCCCCGTTCTCAAGATTCTGTAGCCCTGGTGGGGAACGGGCTCCTGAGATGGTGTCTGGCCTCTCAGAGTGGCTTTAGGGGGTGCCTGTGCAGTGCTTTCCATGTGGATAATTGGTGAGAGTTCTTGGAGTGGGGCTGGAAATGTGTTGTGAGTTGGTGTGAGGTGACGGCAGAGGGTTTGCTGTTAGGCTGGCTGAGGGATGCAGGCAGGGGATTGGTGGGGAGAGGGTTTCTCCAGCAGCCTGGAGAAGGGAGGGCTGAGCAGAGCAATGTTTGCTGCCTGCAGTCCAGAGAGGAGCAGGTTGTGGAGGCTGCGATGTGATAAAGGCTGCCTGGATGGTGGGAAAAAGCTCAGAAACTGGTATACAGGGGAAAACTAGGAGAAACGTGGTTTGTCCAAAGCACTGAGGAGGTGGGAGGTGCTGGAGAGAGAGCAGGGCATGTGTGTTTAGGTGGATGTCAGAGTCCATTTGGAACTGCATCCTTTTGTGGCCGAGGATCTCAGGATATCTGAAAGGGAAAGGCTATCATGTGGAAGTGGGATGGGAATGAAGCAGCAGCTCTGGGTGGTGGCTGTGGCTCTCCCAGCCTGTTGTTTTGGGTGGAGGTGGCGGAGCTGTGGGCAGAGAACTCTAACCCCTACAAAGCAGCAACAGTTTGCAGGGGATGGATTAGAAAGGCAACAGCGGGGAGCAGGGTTGTTGGGGCTGGGAAGGAAGGGACAGCAACCTAACCCCCCTCCCATCCTGGTGGGCTAGTGCTCCAGCTATGTCATCACCTTCTCCTGCATGGATCCCTGTTTGTGTCTTTATTTATCTTTGCATGGAGTGATGCCTTCTGTGAGCTGCTCTAGGGAGTCTCCCATAGTGGGAACAGCTCTGTGCAGCTCAAAGGTCCCAGAATCTTCTGTATTGAACCACAAAATTGCTGCTGGGGAGTCCGGGGTGGGGCAAGCTTTCTCCTGGCAGAAGGTGAGGATAGAATCATGGAATAATAGAATGGTTTGGGTCTGAAGGGATCTTAAATTCTGCCCAGTTCTACACCCCTGCCGTGGGCAGGGACTCCTCCCACTGGATCGAATTGCCTAAAGCCCCATCTAGCCTGGCCTGAGACACTTCCAGGGATGGAGCAGACACTGCTTCACTGCGCAACCAGTGAGACCGGGGCCTCCCCATCCTCCTCCTGAAGAATTTCTTCCTAATCTTTAGTCCAAATCTTCCCCTTTCCAATTTAAAGCCATTTGCCTGCCCGGATCCCTTTTTGTGCCTTGATTTATCTTTGCGTGGAGTAATGCTTTCTATGAGCTGCTCCAGGGAGTCTCCCATAGTGGGAACAACTCTGTGCAGCTCAAAGGTCCCAGAATCTTCTGTATTGAACCATAAAATCGCCAATAGGGAGTGCAGGGGCCAAGCTGTCTCCTGCCAGGAGGTAAGAATACACCCTGCTCCTGCCTACCTCCGTGCTGCCACGCATCCCGTGGGATCACAGGCTGCTTTTCATGAGCTGGTAGTTTCTTGCAGGAGAAATTCCACATCCCTTGCCTGCTGGCTTTCCCCAGTGAGGTCCCACCAGCAGCGATGGGCTGGTGCCAGCATTCACTGCTTTTTGGTTGCACCTCTGAGCAATTTAGGGGGGTTTGGACCAGTGAGCTGTTGTCTACGGCTATGAGGAAGCACCAGGAGCTGTGCCTGCCCCTGCCCTCTTCCTGAGCAGTGCCAGGCTCACGGGGTCAGCTTTGGCTCTGCACTTGGGTCCCGCTGCAGGCTGGTAGCTGTGTCTACTGTGTCCTGACCCAAAGGCAGGGTATAGGGCAGGCTTTGCAGCCTGGAGTGGGAAGGGCTGGATGCTCGGGGTCGGTGCCGGCAGTTTCCATCCAGCTGCCTGTGATCCGATTATGTAAATGCCCCTGGAGCCACGGGGAGCGGCAGCAAGCGAGTAGAAATAAATAAATACATATGTAAATGAAAGAATCTTGCTGTGAAGGTGACCTCCTCCCTGCGCACTCCGACTTCTCTGGAGATCGGGAGCAGAAAGCAGCTCAGGCTGCCCTGGGCGAGCGATGCTCGGGATGACAGAGGGAGATGGGGGCCGAGGTAGAGTGGGATGTGCTGGCCTTTTGCGTTACAGGTGAGGATGTGACACTCAGAGGGACTGACTGTTGCAGGGCTTGAATTTAAGCTCCTGTTCCTACTTGGAAACCTCACCCAACACCACGCCGGGTGAGACTCGCGGCAGAGTCCAGCCTCGCTTGGACCCAGCCTCCCTGTGTCAGCAGGGCTGTGAGCAGCGACGAGGAGAAGACGCGGCAAAGCCAGTCGCGATCTGTCGCGAGGGAGGAGTGGGAGGTACGTAAAAATAAGCAGCAACAAATTAAAGGAATAATTAGAGGCACGGAGATGAAAAGTGCTGAGCTGAATTGTGTAGAGTTGTCTGCGAGCAGGGAGAGCTCCTGGCTCATGATGTAGCAGCAGACAGCAGGCAGGAGAGCCATGTGGGTGTGCTGAGGAAGCCAGTTTGGGTGTCAGGAGGAGCTCAGGGTGCCGTGGGTGTTGCTAAAATAGAACTTTAACAGGAATGGGGTTTGTACAGCGGGGGTTGGAGGCGGCTGAGCTGTGTGAGTGTGCAATAGCTGCACTCTTCTCTTGGCTGGCTTTGTGCTTCCTGAAGGGATTTTAGCAGGAAGAGCAGCAGACCTGGGCTTGGCTGTGCGTTGCTCCTATGTTTGTGTTTTCCCTGGAGGTTCAGGAGGAGCAGAGGTGGAGGAAGGTGCTGCTGGGCTGGGCAGCCCCTGTGAGGTGGCATGAGGGGTGGCTAGGGTGTGATGCTGGGGATGAGGTGCCGAGCATGAGAGAATAGGTGGGGAGGAGGCCCTGCGTGGACTGGCTTGGAGAAGGCAGTGCTGGGGACCACGAAGATTCCATGCCTCCTGTTCTGAGAGGCCACTGTGCTGGTGGCCACCCAAGCTCATCGTGCTGAGGATGCTGGCACTGCTTCCCCACCCACGTTTCTTTTCCCATGGGAACAAATCCTTCTGGAGCGCTGGCACCCCAAGACGTCATAGCATCCCTCAACCCTCCAAACCTGCAGGAAGGATATTTAAACACCGTGCTTAGACCAGCAGTGAGGTCAATAACTGTACATGCTGCTCCTCCCCATGTACAGCAGCCACAGGCTGTTGATTTTGGCCTCTCAGGGATGTCCAGTAGCATCCCAGAGGCTGCATCCTCCAGTCCTGGCAGCATTTCTGTCTGTCGGAGTCCACTGGGGCTATGCTTTAGCTCAGCAGTGGTTACAGGGTTGCCTTGTGCCAGGCTTGAGGAACAGCTGACCTGTCCCCATGGCCACACTCGGCTCCTAGAAACTTTGAGTGACATCTGCCTGGGGATGGCACCTGCCGGTGGGCATCGTGGCTTTGTTTTTGTCCGAGTGCTGAAGCGTCCCAGTCTCCTAGTTGGTTTCTTTGGAGCCTTTCTGGGTGTCTGTGCTGGAGCGAGCTGCTGGGCACGAGAAGTGCTTCCCAGAGTCATTTCTTTGCCTTCTCCTATCCCCTCTGCACTGCTGCGCCGGCTCTGCCCCCGGGAATGCTGCTCTGATTAATCCCTACTCCCAAAACTGTTTCCAGATTAAACTGGATGGATGTTGAGTGCAGGTTCTGAGCGGTTCAGCAGAGCAGCCTCTAGCCTGGTGCGTAACATCTAATGGTTTATTTTAGCGGTGGGTTAATTGCATCTGTGTCTGTGTGCTTGGAAACTGCTTAAAGCTGGTAGGATATAGAGTCCCCAAGGTCTTCTCTGTGGCTGAGACGTTGGGGTGAGCATGTGGTTGGGTTGATGCTGCTGGTGCAGACCTGGCTGCTGGTGCAGGTGGACGTGCGCTGCCATCCCTCGGGGTGGAACTGGGTGGGTTTTGAGGTCTCTTACAACCCAGCCTATTCCATAATTCTATGAAAACCTTCAGGGATCGGTGAGGGATGAGAGCTGCTTAGGACTGGGCTGATCCTGTGTGGTTCTGCAGGGTGGGAAGGAGCAGTGTCTCCATGCTGGGAGCTGTTTTGATGTTTACTGGGCCTGGGAACCCCTCCTCAGAGCCAGTGTCTGTGCTTCGCTTAGCGGTGGAGTAGGTTTGGTGCTTTGTGTGATTTTTCCTGCTCTGCCATGTGCTGATGTGATTGTGCCGTGACGCTGCGTTCCCTTCCTCCCTTGATGCAGGCAGGATGACAAACTTGATCTCCTCTCTGCCCGCACAGTGCACCTGGGGCAGAGATGCTGAACAGGGAGAGAAGAGAATCCTGCTGGGCTGCTCCCAGTTCAGCCCAGTAAAGCCAGCGGGGCTGAGGAGCTCTCCACTCTGTCCATCTTTGTACCGCAGGGGTTAATACAGGCTCTGCAGCCAGCAAGCTCCAGCTTCAGCCCTTGGATTTGCTTCCTCAGTGCAGGGATTGCCCCCAGCTGCCCTCAGCAGCCCCAGGCACCTGCTTTGATGCCCCAAACTGGAGCAAAACCCATCAGTGGGGCAGGATTCCTCTTCCCTGTGACTATGGCAGTGGTGACTGTGCATGAGGGGCTCATTCTTGCATGTAACACAGCCTGTGTTAATTATCTGTACTGCTCTAACGACACTCGCGCTAATCAGCGCAGTGAAAACCGTGTCACCGACCCAGAAACCCCCCCGGCTTTGGGATTAAATCTCTAACCCAGCCCTAATCCTCACTGGACAAGAAGCCTGCAACGAGGGCTCGGTGTGTACGAGAGGTTTCACCACAGATGAGCTGTCCTGGTGGGTAAATATTGCTGATGGGTGCTTCACTGTCACCTGGGAAGTGGTGGAGGGTGGTGGGGGACACCCTGGGCTCAATCCTTGAGAGATTGAGATGAGAATTTAGGTAGAAATATTTCGCTGTGAGGGTGGGGAGGCCCTGGCCCAGGTTGCCCAGAGTAGGGGTGACTGCCCCATCCCTGGAGGTGTTCAAGGCCAGGCTGGATGGGGCTTGGGGCAACCTGATCTAGTAGGAGATGTCCCTGCCCATAGCAGGTTTGGAACTGGAAGGGCTTTGAGGTCCTTTCCAGCCCAGCCCATTCTGTGGTTGTGTGATGATTCTATGAATCAGGTCACCGGAGAGCACTGGGATGGGAGTTGCTGCTGCTGAATGTGCTGCTACCAACAACTCCTGCAACTGAGTGGTTTCAACGGCAAAGCCACTGTGTGAGGTGGAAACCGAGGTACGAACTGAAGCAGCTTTCTCCAGATCCCAGGATCGGAGCTGCTCATGGGTAACGCCAGCTGCTCGCTGTCACCACGGCCGCCTGCCATGCTGTTGGGGACAGATGCTCTTCCAGCTTGGAATTTGCTCCATCGGGTGGTTGAGAAGAGAAGAAGTTAATGAGAGCTTTGTTAAATCTTTCTTTGTGGGAGCCATTTGAAGGACTGAGCTCTCCCAGCCCACCAGAAACAGCATCAGGCCTCTGTGTGCTGAAAGTGGAGACTGACTGCTCTCATAGTGTGGGTTCTTCTGCTTTGGAGGCTCCTGCAAAGGTCCTCGTGTTGCTGCAGTGGTTTCTGGTGGGTTTCTGGTGATTTATGGTACATAGTGGTGGTTTTCTATGTGTGTGTGTTTTGAATTTTTTGTGGGTTTTGGTGTTTATAGTGGATTTAGTGCTTTATGGTGGTTTTTGATGGATTTATGGTGGGGTTTGGTAGGGTTTTTTGTGGCTTTTGGTGGTTTTCAGTAGGTTTTGGTGGTTTGAGCAAGCAAAGAGGAAGGAAGAAACCTGCCAAGGGGAGCAGTAGACACTGCAAGAGGCCAATGTGGGGCCAGCTGCTCTGCAGCAGGAGGTTGCAGTGGGAGGTCTTAGGTCTCCCTGGGCAGCTTCTTCCAATAACAAGTGGTAGGATGAGAGGAAATGGCCTCAAGTTACGCAAGGGGAGGTTTAGATTAGATATTGAGGAAAAATGTCTTCACTGAGAGAGTGGTGAAGCCTTGGCAGAAGCTGCCCAGGGCAGTGGTGGAGTCTCCATCCCTGGAGGGCTTCAGAAAGCATGTGGCTATGGTGCCTGGGGACATGGTTTAGTAGGCATGGTGGGGTTGGGCTGACGACTGGACTGTCTGAGCTGAGAGGGCTATTCCAACTTCAACGATTCTGTGATGTGATGAGTCTATGATTCTGTGCTCTTCTGTTCTGGCCCCAGCATGTCCTCTGCGCTCTGTGGTGCCCGGCTAACCCCTCTGGCAGGGCCAATGGAACTGCTGCGTGCTGCTCAGTGAGGCTTGGGGTGGAAGAGGCAGCACTGCCGTCACGCTGAACGATTCAGCAAATGCCTCAGTTGCTTTTCCGCTAGAAAATGATGCTTCGGGAACCAGACCCTGCATCTTTCCTATGACTGCTCTTGTCGTCACTTTAGTCCATCACTCGTGGGCAGCGTTGGCTGAAAGGTTCCTTTTATCGTGCTGAGTACACGATGGTTCCGGACTTGGGAGTCTGTGTGGGTCTGGGATTAGAGCCTGTTAATACAGCCGAGCTGGTGGATTTGCCACCATTTCCAACTAATCCTCTCTTTATTGCGTGGTCGGATTACACGTCCGTAACGGCACTCGCTACAGGCAGCTCGGCCACCGTGCAGCGCACTCCCTGCTATGTTGAGTGAAGTCATCATAGAATCACAGACTGGTTTGGGTTGGAAGGGACCTCAAAGCCCATCCAGTTCCAACTCTCAGCCTATCCTTGTACGGGAGGTGCTCCAGCCCTCGGATCATCTTTGTGGCCTCCTCGGGACTCACTCTTTCTGAGCATGGGGTGTTTCATTGGTAGAGCAGCGCTGAGCCTGCCTCATGGTGGGACACTGGTGTCTTTCTGGTGTTTAGGCTTCAAAATGGCCCAAAATAACAGGATAAGTCAATAGAAACAGCCAGAGACATAGCTGTGAGACCAGATATGACTCCAACCCAAATGTAGGCATCTCCGTCTTGGACATCTCTGCCTTGGACATCTACATTTACCTGTCCAGGAGTCCACACTCTCCAGTGGAGACAGGTGCTGCTCGGGCACAAGGTGCTCCTAGAATGAGATCCTTGGTGGCTTTAGGACCAGTGTGGATGACCACTGGGGTCTTGCTGTGATCCTGACTTCTGTGCAGGCTGTGGGTAGCCAAGAGGTGGGCTAGAGCCTGCTCTGCTCTGATGTCTTCCTGCACCTCCTTGGGGCATTAAGGACCTTTTCCACATCTCTACGTTTGTGGTGCCCATTTAACCTGGACGTGGAGGTCCTTCCAACGTAACATTTAGAAATATAGAAAGAAAAGCAACAGGGAGAGGCAGATTTTTTTTCATTATACCCCTACCTCCTGTCCCTGCTGGGTTTTAGGTGATGCCACCTTGGTTTTGGGGATGTTGTGAGGCTCAGCCCAGCACCGTCTTTAGGCTCTCCCCTTGCCACCAGCCCTTCCTTGGGCAGGAGCAGCTCTCGTTGTGCCTGCATCCTCCTGTGCTGGGTAGCAGGGGCACTTGGGAAGCAGCAGAGGGTCACTCCAAGGAGTTGGGACAGCTTTGCGGTTATTTAAGCAGTCTGTGTCGATCTGGATGTCCCCTGTGCTGGAGCTCCTGGTGGTGGCTGGCCAGGCTGGCCTTGAGCCACCGGCGTGGCCATGGGCACCATCGCTGTCACAGCAGATGGCTGCGCGCAAACCCACGTCTCATTGCAATGTGACTGTTTGTGGGAGATCATTTGGGATTCAGGCTGGCTCCATCCTTGCCTTTTTCCTTTTGCTTTCTGCTTAGAGCTGGCGGGAAGGACAAATTAACCCCCTCATGGCACAAACGCTCTGTGTATCTTGCCGCTCTGAACCCAAACTACTAATTTTTATGCTATGCCCAGAGCGCTGACGCGGCGTGAATGTGTTCCAAGCTAAAAAGAGGATCAGGAACGGCCCTTCCCTGCGGGGCTGTTTTGCAGTAAGCAAGAACGCAGATGTGTCCCAGCGTTTTGATGACTCCAGGAAGGAAGGGAGCACTTATCTATGCACAACAGCACCGCTCTTCCCCTGATGAATGGAGTGATGGCTTGTGCTGCATAATTCACCCTTGAAAAAGAGATGATTGAACGCATCTGACAGCTTCCTTCTCTCCTGGGCCATGGAGTGGTCCTTATTCTGTGCAGGCGAAGGAAGGAGCAGGTTGAGGAGCAGGAGGCGTCTCTCCTGGAACGGTGGGCACCTCCCTGGTAGATTTTTTCCTCCCTAAAAGTAGGATTCGCGGGGCTGCTCCTCTGGGGTGCTTGGAGCAGGTGGGATGCAGGTCGGATGGGTCCCTCAGTATCCATCAGCATCACGTTGGAAGTAGTGAAATGCTCTGTCTTGCTAGGACTTCCAAGAGAGGTTTTGGACCCTACGGCAGAAACCTGGCACCTCCAAACTGATGAATTTCATCTCCATGTCCAGTCTTGCCTGTTTGGTCCTGTTGAGGAACCAGGAGAGCTGCTGCTCTGCAGAGATGCCTGCGGGCATGTGGTCCCGCCACTCTGAGAGGACATGGCAGACCCTGGGAGCTGTTTCCAGCTGCATAAATAACCCACAGTCCCCTAAGGCTGTTCCAATTAGCCTGCAACAAGCTGTGAAATCTGCTATATTTGCTGTGACAAATGTGTGAAAGGTGCTAAATTGCCCATCTCAGTGGTGGCTGCTGGGCAGACCACGGAGCTGGTGGCACCACAGTTTGGCTCCGGCTCCCCAGGAGGGTCTTAAGGCACCGTGGCTCTTTCTCCAAGGGAATCAGCAGGAGCCTCAGTGGTGCTTTTCCATGAACACGCACTCTTTTGGTAGCATTGCCATGGCAGTGATTTACAGTCCCACCATCCAGCACTGGGTTAGGAGCTGCTACAAGGAGGTTCCAGCTGTGGAAAGGAGGGGAAGCCCCCTCTGTCCCTTCTGCCAGCTGATTGCAGTGAATGCTGGGCTTCCCTGGGACCGTGACCCCATACCACACTGGCTTTGTGCTTTCCTCCTGCACTCTTGCTTGTGGGGTGTTCATCAGGATGCTCCTGCCCACTGACCTTTGGGAGTTCTGCTCGTATCCCTGACCAGCACAGTGTGAATTAGCGGTGGTGGTTGACTTACGACATAGATCGGGTTCAGATGTGGCTAAATTTAACTGCTGCCCTGTAAGGGGTTTATAAACTGGATTTTGAGGTGCTTCTCCTGCTCAGTGACTGCGATTGTTTTCACCTCTGAAATGCCAAACTGGGCTGCAGCCAAAGCAAAGGGACCAGCCGGGCAGGGGAGGGGATTCTGCCTCTCTGCTCCACTTCTGTGAGACCCTACCTGGAGCTCTGCGTCCAGTTCTGGAGTCTTGAGCACAGGAAGGATGTGGATCTGTTGGAGCGAGTCCAGAGGAGGCCACGGAGATGATGTGAGGGCTGGCACACCTCCCGTACGAGAACAGGCTGAGAGAGTTTGGATTGTTCAGCCTGAAGAAGAGAAGGCTCTGGGGAGACCTTTGAGCAGCTTTCTATGCTGAAAAGGAACCAAGTGGGGATGAAGCAGAAGGTCCAGGTTCTGCCAGGTACTCCTGGCTTCTCTTTGAGATCTGGGGGAGCTGAGGGACATGGGTGGCTCCTCCCCAGCTCCTCGATCCTTGGCTTCTCACAAAACAGGAGAAGGTGGTGGCATGACCAGCATGAAAGCATCCCATGAGCAGCTTATGGGTTGTTTCAACCCAGATCCTGAGCGGTCTGAGCCGCTGTGGCAGGGTCAGTGGCACAGGAGGGAATCGGAGCTGGGATTCATCCTCGCACGGTGCAGAGCAGGAAGCCAAAGGCATCCGAGGTCAGGACTCAGCAGGGTGCAGGCACAAAAGGATTTATCTCCTTCCCTAGGTCAGAGCGTGTCCTTGTCACGCCATCTCCTGCTGCAGCTTCGTTCTGGCTGGAACAAGGAAGGACAGGGTCCCGAGGCACTGCTGGGGTGGTTGGGGCAGTGATGGCAGGGAGAGCATCTCACACCCTTTTCTCCTGCAAGGAAGGGACAGGTGGAGCTCCACCTTTTCTGCTTGGTCCTGAGCAGAACCAGACCCTCAGGGCTGAGGTTGTCTGAGAGCCTCTTGTGCCCTCTGTGGGGTCCCCATCAGCAAGGATGGACCCCATAATGCCGGTGCCACATTAGGGCTTCCCAGCAGCTGCTTCAAAGAGCTTTTGCAGTCACAGCAGCTGGAATTTAAAGTGATACATGCAGAGATGGGATGCTGCTCCCTGTTTGGCCCACACTTTTACACCAAAGCATGAAAATCCATGTTGGAAATCCAACAGCCACTGGGTCCCTGCAATCTCAGGGATGCCTGAACCTCCTGTGCTGAGAGCAGATGTTCAATCCTTGCTTGCCACTATCCCAGACCAGCAGTCGGTGGGCAGTAGGAGAGCCCTCTCTGCAATCTTTCTTCTCTTCCCTGCAGTCTGTCACTGCTCAGATCTCACTATCATTCTCCAAACCCACCCCTGCCGAGACACCTTTCTTCCCAGCCCTGTTTCCCACTTGCCTTCACTCCCCTCTCCTCCAGGACCACGTTCCCAGCCGCGTTTTCTTTGCTCTGCAGCGGCACTAAACAGCCCTGGGAGCTTGTGGTGCTCAGCCAGCTAGAAAAAACATCTCAGTGATGGACGTCACTGAGAGTGAAGGCGAAGCTGTCCCAGCCTGCAGCAGGGAAACCAGTGGCCTGGACCTGGAGGAACCTCGTGGATGGTTTCCTTCTGTATTTCTTTCCTCTGGGAGTGGTGGGCTGGCCTCACCACTGTGTCCTCACATGAAGCAGCCATGCTGGCACGTTTCCTGGTGTAGATCCTCAGGCCTGGCTGTATCCTGTGGGATATATGATCAACGCTGTATCCACACGAAGCTCAGCAGCTGTGGCATGGGAGGACACAAAGTTGTATCTGCTGTGGTTTTTGTTTAGGACATTTATTTCCATTGAGAAGTTTTGGCTCCGTGTCCCATTGCTCCCAGCAACCTGGTGACACAGGAAGGCTGCCTTTGCCTGGCTCCTCTGTAATTCCCTCCTTTCCCCTTGATTTACTGTGATTCCTTACAAACCACAGTTAATCATGGCAGATTAATTACAGGTGATCTCCCAGCGTATCGTTTTAAAACGCTCAGCCCCCCTGAGCTGGGGACAACCGGCAATTTCCATCCTCTGTGCCAGCAAGCTGGGTTAAAGTGTGTGTTTCTGTGGCCACTGCGTGCTGGCTCCCTGTGGAGGGGAACCTTCAGAGCAGATAATGAGCTTTGCTGGGCTGGGAAGGTCATGGCCACTATCTCATTACTTGCCCTTGTGGGTTCATCCTCTTATCACAGTGCATCAGTGTAATCGAAGAAGGCAGCTCGGGACATGAGTTGGCTTAACTGGCAGGAGGTTTCAGATTGAAACTGGACATGAAGGCATCGGGGCAGGGTCTGCCCGAGGCTTTGTTGCCGTGGGTGGCTGCTAAGGGGACTTTATGGGGTGGGGAGAGGAGCTGAGTTGCTTCTGGAGAACAAGGTGACAATACGATGTGAAGCGCCCTGAAAATCTGTGTTCAGGTCTCACGATTTCTCTGGGCAAGCTGGGCCAGGGCCTCCTCACCCTCACAGCAAAACTATTCTCCCTAAGATCTCATCTCAATCTCCCCTCTTTCAGCTCAAAAAACATTTTTCCTTGTCCTATCCCTACCCTCCCTGATCAAGAGCCTCCCCCCAGCTTTCCTGGAGCCCCTTTCAGTATAAGTTGTCAAGCCCTGGCAGAGGCTGTCCAGGGCCGTGGTGGCGTCTCCGTCCCTGCAGGGATTCAAAAAGTGTGTGGACATGGCACTTTGGGACGTGGTTTAGCAAGCACAGGGTGGGGTTGGGCTGACAGTTGGACTGGATGAGCTTGGAGATCTTTTCCAACCTCAGTGATTCTATGATTCCATAATTCTGTGTTGCAGCCATCTCCTTAGAGATGGTTTGAGTTTGGATAGTCACACCTGAACAGATCTTAACCTGGTGGATACGATGCATTGGGCAAAGGTCTTCAAAATCCTCGCCCAGGAGGACAGGGTGGTTGGGAGCCAGCTCTGGTGTCACCGTGTGCCAGCACTGGCTTCATGAAAAGCTCCTGGGCTTTGAGTGCTGTGCAAGGGCTGATGTGTCCATTCCTCCCCTCCAGGCTTGCCGCGATTTCCTGGACTTGGCTGAGACTCACAGCCGAAAATGGCAGCGGGCGCTACAGTATGAGCGGGAGCAGCGCATCCGCCTGGAGGAGACCATCGAGCAGTTAGCCAAGCAGCACAACAGCTTGGAACGCGCCTGCCGTGGAGCACCCGGCCTCTCTGCCAGCAGCACCGGCATCACCAACACTGCCAAGGGTGAGCACCAGGGTGCCGGGATGGGGCTGTACAGTGGCAGAGCCCTCCAGGAAGCTTGGGATGGAGCGAAGGCTTTCTGTTCGCAGAGGTAGAAAGAATGGACAAGACAATGTCCTGTATGCCCATGACTTATTTTTTTAATGGATTCTTTTGCATCATGATTGTCCCTAATTGTCTTGCTGCTCCTTTTTCTGGGGACTTGGATGTCTCCAAGATCTCCAGGGGAGGATTAGATTGGAAATTAGGAAAAATTCCTTCACTGAAACAGTGGCAGAGCTCTGGTATAGGCTGCCCAGGGCAGTGGTGGAGTCTCTGTCCCTGGAGGGGTTCAGGAAGTATAACCACGGGACTTTGGGACACTTCTGGAGTCCTCAGCGAAGGAAGAAAATGGATCTTTTGGAGTGAGTCCAAAGGAGGCCATGGAGATGATCTGAGGGCTGAAGCACCTCCTGTATGAGGACAGGCTGAGAGAGTTGGGGTTGTTCAGCCTGGAGAAGAGAAGGCTGCAGGGAGACCTAAGATCAGCTTCCTGCACTGAAAGGGGTTCCAGGAAAGCTGGGGAGAGGCTCTTGATCAGGGAGTGCAGGGAGGGATAGGATGAGGGGGAATGATTTTGAGCTGTGAGCATGGAGAGGCCCTGGCCCAGGTTACCCAGAGCAGTGGTAGCTGCCCCATCCCTGGAGATGTTCAAGGCCAAGTTGGATTGGGACTTGGAGCAACCTGATCTGGTGGGAGGTGTCCCTGCCCATGGCAGGGGTGGGACTGGAAGGGCTTTGAGGTCCCTTCCAACCCAAACTGTGCTGTAATTCCGTGATTGGAGGGGACACAGTGCGAGGAGAGCTCTGGGGACAGACTCAATTGGTTCTTAAAGGACCTGAGCATCTCAAACCCTTTGTGCCAACAGGGAGCGTGCAGTCTGCCAAAGGAGAGGCCAGTGATGAAGATGAAGAGACGGAATATTTTGATGCCATGGAGGATGCACCAGCTTTCATCACTGTAACTGCAGACCCCAAACAGCACAGGTACGAGCTACTGGCACTGCGCTCGACTGCTTCTGAATCCCTGGAGCAAGCGAGGCTGTGGATGGGCCCAGCTATGGCTCATCATCCTCTCCCAGCTTCCCCATACAGCCTCCATCCCCCTGTTGCCTTCCTGGCAGTGCTGAGGTGGTGCAGGGAGATGTTCTGGGTGATGGTGGCTGTGCTGTACCCACCCTGGCTCCTCTCTCCTCTTTGCCCTTGCTCACTTTTTCCTGTTGATGCTTTCTTCCTGGCAGGCGTTCAGGCAGTAACCTGAGCGGGGCCAGTGAGGGCCACCCCGAGGACTGGAGCCTGGATGACAATGTGAGTTGGCTGGGTAGGACAGGAAGGATGGTCCTGGTGGGATGAAGGGAGAAGAGCAGGAGAGGAGGAAGGGTTTGGAGGGACTCTGCATCTGGGTCCCTCCAGTGTGGAGCAGAGTTGGTTGCTCTGTGAGCCATGATGGGAGGGACAGAAGTCAGTGGCCTTACAGCGCATACAGACACTCTCCTAAGGGAAGCAGGACAGTGCTGGGGGGGCAATTGCACTGTGATTTATCCCACGCCCTGGAGAACAGGCTTCCAGAGATGCTCTGCAGCACAAGGGCAGGCAGTGTGTCTTGACCCAGGAGCTGGTGGGTCTTCTCAGACGATTCCAGCTTAGGCCTGCTTTTCTTCTATTGCTTCTGCAGGTCTTTGAAAGCTCAAATCAAAGCAGCTACAATGAGTCCACTTGCAAAGATCTCCTGCTGTTCAAGAAAAGGAGACGGACTCGCATCCCCAACAAACCCAACTACAGCCTTAACCTCTGGAGCATCATGAAGAACTGCATTGGCAAAGAGCTGTCCAAGATCCCCATGCCGGTAAGTGCATCCAGGCACCACGGGCTGCTGGAGAGGGAGCTGCCCTGCTACTGGTGTTGAGGGTTTAGGTTGGGCATAGCTCTTGGCTGTGTAAAGGATTTGGATTATGGCTCCAGGTGGTCCTGTTGGTTACTGTGGCAGCAGCTCATCACAAGTTGCCAAATCTTCCTGGGAATGGGATTAGCATGGGGAGAACCCTCTGAAACCACCTCGCTCTTCTCCCTAGCCCTTGATGTGTCTTTGCCTCTGCAGTTGATTTGCTCCTTGAAATCATAGAATCCGAGAATGGTTTGGGTTGGAAGGGATGTCAAAGCCCATCCAGTTCCGCCCCTGACACGGGCAGGGACACCTCCCACTGGATCAGGGGCTCCAAGCCCCATCCAACCTGGCCTTGAACATCTCCAGGGATGGGGCAGCCACC
The DNA here is from genome assembly GCA_033558105.1 of Coccyzus lansbergi. Lineage (NCBI taxonomy): Eukaryota > Metazoa > Chordata > Aves > Cuculiformes > Coccyzidae > Coccyzus > Coccyzus lansbergi. The sequence continues at coordinate 57,386 of JAUMJK010000357.1, forward strand.
ACTGCTCTAAACAACCTGGGCCAGGGCCTCCCCACCCTCACAACAAAACGTTTCTTCCTAAGTTCTCATCTCAATCTCCCCTCTTTCAGCTGAAAACCATTCCCCCTCGTCAGCTACAAACTTATTAAACCTTTGAGTCCTGCGTCCAGGTCATTTATGATGATGTTGAAGAGCTCTGGCCCTAGGATGGATCTGTACAGAGCACTGCTAGGGTCTGGTTGCCAGTCCAGTACTTTGCTGGATACTGGGGAAGGAACAAGTTAGAGGGACTTGGATGCTGAAGTGATTGTGTTTTGTCTCTTTTAAAGTAGTGCCTGACACTCTCTGAGTAAGAGGGATGAGTTTGTCTCTTCTTTGTGCCATTTCCAGCCGAGACACACAGCCCAGCACCATCCATTAGCAGTTCTGCAGTAACATCAACATCAGATAAGGACATGCTGGGTGCAGAAATGAGCTTAGGACATGAAATACCAACAGCTGCTGGTGTCTGGAGAGAGGAAATTTATACCTTCCCTATCAGTCACATCACTCCGGGAGCTGCTGAATGCAAACCTGAGAGCAATACCTTCTGCTTGCACAGCAGCACTTGGTGCTGGCTCGGGGATGTGATTGCTCCGTCCCTGCTGGGGGTGAATGGATCTGGTTTCAAGCACTGCTGGCTCTGCAAACTGTTCAGCAGAGCTGGAGCTCCTAAAGAAGGGACTCAGCCTGGTATCAGTCTCTCTTCTCTGCTCTCGGTACAAGGAGAGCTTTGCACCCCATAAGCTCAGCAGCACATGGCAGTTCTTTGGAGGATTCACCCCAAAGCCAGGCGGCCTTGGTAAGGTTACAGGGGGCAACGTAACCCCTTTTAATCAATTTAATCCCTTTTCAACAGTCATTTGAGCTCTCTCACTGTAGTGCTTGTGGAGAAGCCAACAGCTCTGTGAATTGAGGTGGAGTCACCCGGTGAGGGTTTTCAAGCTGACGTGGTGGTAAATGGAGTGAGTGAGGAGGAGGAGGAAGCAGAGCAGCCAGCTCGGGGAGGACTGTTTGGGGATGTGGTTAATTATAGCACAGGTTGTCGGTGAGCCTGCTGTGCACACCAAGTGATGGGAGCTGCTCCTTCCACAAGTTTTGCCTGATTCTTGGTAAATTGAGAGCATTTCCAAGCCTTTGCCCCCCAGAATGATCCAAGAGTTGGAGGACAGGCTGAGAGAGTTGGGGTTGTTCAGCCTGGAGAAGAGAGGCCTGCAGGGAGACCTTAGAGCAGCCTCCAGTACTGAAAGGGGCTCCAGGAAAGCTGGGGAGGGGCTGTTGATCAGGGAGGAGAGGGACAGGATGAGCCAGAATGGTCTTAGGCTGAAAGAGGGGAGATTGAGATTGGGTTTTAAGCAGAAATGTTTTGCTGCGAGGGTGGGGAGGCCCTGGCCCAGGTTGCCCAGAGCAGTGGTGCCTGCCCCATCCCTGGAGATTTTCAAGGCCAGGCTGGATGGGGCTTGGAGCAACAGAATCAAGTGGGCAGTGTCCCTGCCCATGGCAGAGGGTGGAGCTGGATGGGCTTTGAGGTCCCTTCTGACCCAAACTGTTCTATGACTCCATGTGATGAGCTGTAAAACCACTCCTTCGTTTTTCCTCTGAACAGACCAACTTGCAGCACTGCAAAGCAAGAAGTGAGCTTTAGGGATTTAGCGTTTCTGATGGGTTCATCTCCCTCCATGGAGGGGCTTTGCTCTGCTCTTGCCCGAGCGGTGCTGGTGGAGAGGATGCAGATGCCGGCTTTGTTCTTGTGCCGCCCGCGTCTCTCCCGAGAGCTGTCTCGAGCCAGCAGTGATTTGCCGGTTTGCGTGGATGTGATGCTGCCCTTTCTACACAGCTCAGCTGCTGTAAGATCCTGGCTCCTTCAGTCCCTCAGTGAACGCTCTGGGTTTGTTTGCTTTAGTGCAAAAGATGTAACTTGCCTTGTAGAAGTGGTTCTTCCATCCTTCAACCATCTGCTTTTTCAAAAACGTATTCCTTTCTTTTAAACTGAGAGTAAAAAGGGAATTACAGATGGGTTTCAGGCAGAAATCCTTCAGAGACAAAGCATCTCCGTCTTCCTTTCAATTATCTGTTTAATTCAGTTCTTTTCAGAACAAAAAGTGTTGCTAAAATCAACTGCTTGTTTTCCCTGGAGATGTTTGCAGCCTGTCTGACCTGGCAATGTATGGCAAGATTTAATAATTGACAAAGCAATGACCTGAATGTGGAAATAGGACCCATTCGGTCTCTCCAGGGACAGAGCTTCCCCTCTGCTCCCTGCCCCATGGGGCATCACTACTGTTGCTGCCTTTAGCAGTTTGGGTGCTGCTGTGGGGCTGTGATCCCAGGGAGACCCCAAAATGGGACTTTCCAAGGTTTTTCTGAGCATCTGGGCTGCAGCCCAGTGCAGGGATGGCCTTGCCAGGAGGGGATGGAGGGCAGCCTGGGGAGCAGCACATCCCTGTCTACATCAACTCTTCCTCCTGGCTGGTGGGATGCTGGTGGGAGGCAGGAGGGAGCTGGTCTGGCTGCTGAGGCTCATTTGAAGGGTCACCAGAGCTCCACTGGTGATATCTGGGGTGATATTCCACTGGCTCACGGGGGCTGTGGCTCCATGACACACTTCTCAGCTGGAAACTTCCAAGCCTTCATGCTTTCATGGTGCAGTGCAGGGAGCATGATGGAGTTGGGGGAAAAGGCAAAGGGTGAAGAGCCCGGCCTGGCACCTCTCCTGCTTTGCTTAGCCATCCTTGCTTCCCTCCAGGTGAACTTCAACGAGCCGCTCTCCATGCTGCAGAGGCTGACGGAGGACCTGGAGTACCATGAGCTACTGGACAAAGCAGTCAAGTGTGAGAGCTCCACGGAGCAGATGTGCTTTGTCGCTGCATTCTCGGTGTCTTCCTACTCAACCACTGTCCACCGCACCGCAAAGCCATTCAACCCACTGCTGGGGGAAACCTATGAGCTTGACCGGCTGGAAGAGTTTGGTTTCCGTTCCCTGTGTGAGCAGGTGAGCTGTGAGCCGCAGAGGGGCTCAGTGTGTCTGCCCCGTGGCTCCTGTTCAACCAAAGCAACCCTGGACTGAAGGAGACCCCAAGTCTCCTTGCAATGAGCTGAGGCAGCCAGCGGGTTGGTGTTGGCATGGGCAGAGGTCTGGTTTAGAAGGTATGGTGGGATGGGCTGATGGTTAGACTGGATGATCTTGGAAGTCTTTTCCAACCTTACTGTTTCTGTGTTTCTATAAGCACCAGCAGGCACAACCCAGGGCATTTTTCAGGAGCAAAGTGTGCCCATCCCACTGTTGCAGAGCAGGAGCTAGGGCCAAAGTGGAGGAAAAGGGTCTCCTGGAAGCCTGTCTGGAGCTGGGATTGTGTCACATCTGAACTCTTGGGCAGAAAAGAAGCTTTTCTCACCCAAGATCCCTCGTTGCTGTGCGTGTGATGCCCCTAGACTGTTTCAAGGTGTCTTTAGAAGGTGCCACAGGATCTCGTTTCTTTCTTGTCGGACTGAAAATTTCCAGTTTTAGAGCCTGGGGGAAATGTGAGAACCTCTGTCAGCCCTGGGCTCTTAACACAGAGAGCATCTGGCATGCACCGGTCAAACAGCAGGGCTTAATTGGAAACCTGGAGCACTCAGTGAGTTGTGACCTGTGAAGAAAACGGACTTTGTAATATTTAATACGCTTGGCAAATCCATCCTGGATACCTGGGGAACAACGGGGCCATTTATCACCCCTTGGAGGCGGGACGTGGTGTTGGTGGGGGCTTTCTGTTCTGCAGGGGAGGCTGTGCCATCTCAGGGCACATCTTTCTGTGTTCCGAGGCACCAAACAAGGTTCCAAACCTCTGTCACTCTGCAGAGGGCACTGCAGGCCCAAGATCCGCAGTTGTCAGCAGACTACATCGCAGAGACCTGGGGGCTTTTTTGGCAGGGGACCTGGTCTTGCTGCTGAAGGGGTCAGACCGCCCTGTGCTCTCTGATGCTCATGGAGATGTCAGACACATGGACAAGGCATTCTGCCTGGTCCTCGTGTCCTTCCTTCCCTGGCACAATATACATGCTTCATCCAAAACAGGAATTTTTGGACTTGATCTAAGAGGTCTTTTCCAACCTATTGGTTCTATGATTCTATGGTACCTTGGAGCAAACCTGCTCCGTTGAAGCACTCTGGAGCTTTTGGTCCATGGGCGAAGTCTCTAAATTCTTCTAAATTCTTCTAAATTCTTCTAAATCTTCACAGAAAGGTTCATTGGGCACTGGAACAGGCTGCCCAGGGAGGTGGTTGACTCACTTTCCCTGGAGGTGTTGAAGGTGCGGGTACATGAGGTACTGAGGGGCATAGTTTAGAGATTGGGTGGGAATGGTTGGACCTGATGATCTGATGGGTCTCTTCTGACCTGGTGATTCTATGATTCTATGGAATTCCCTCCTGGAGCCACCTCAAAGGGCAGATTTTGGTGTCAGCACCACTTTGTAGCAATGCAGCCTTGGCAGTGTGTCTCGCCCATGTGGGATGGACAGGTGGACGCTATTCCCACTGCTCTGAACTTCTGGGATGCCGCATGTGCTGCTCAGCCAACCCACGCGCCGTACAAAGCATCAATAATCTCCTGTCTGAAATCCAGTTATCTAAATAGGATTTGCTCCTGCCGGTGAGAGTGGGATTTAACAGAGAGCTTTTTGCTCTGCTCACGTTTGTAATCCAGCAGCTCGGGGTGCTCAGCCTGTAATTACAGCAGTGCCAATAATCCCTGAGCTTGGTGCTGTGGCTGTTTGGGCTGTCGTTGGCTGCTTCCTGGCATGTGGTGTGCCAGAGCCCTGGGACTGAGAGCCCTCTGCTTGGGGGCACCTGCTCCCACCTTGGTTTTGGGCAGCTTTTCCCTGTAGGCATTGTCCTGTTAAAGACATGCCCAGGCTTCAGGATGTTATATCTGCTTTTCCAGCCTTGTCTGTGGACGCAAAGCCACAGGCTCGGATTGGCAGATCCGTGTATCTCGGACACTTGGGGACCTGTGTGCCCAGGGGGTTATGAGGCAGAACAGTGGGAGCTGCTGCTGGTAGGAGAGGTGCTCTTACTGGGTTTACTGGGAATCTGCCTGGGTTTTGGGTTTTTGGGTCATGGAACAGCACCATCTCACAGTGACAGCTGCTCAGGTTCACGGAATCATGGAATGGTTGGGTTGAAAGGGATCTCAAAGCCCATCCACCGCCTCTACCATTGGCAGGGACACCTCCCACTGGGTCAGGTTACTCCAATCTCCAACCAACCTGGCCTTGAACACCTCCAGGGATGGGGCAGCCACCACTACTCTGGGCAACCTGGGCCAGGGCCTCCCCACCCTCACAGAAAAACATTTCTGTTTAAAATCTAATCTCAATCTCCTTTCTTTCAGTTTAACACCATTCTGCCTCATCCTGCTCCTGTCCTCCTTTATCAACAGCCCCTCCCTGGCTTTCCTGGAGCCCTTTTCAGTACTGAAGGCTGCTCTAAGGTCTCCCTGCAGCCTTTTCTTCTCCAGTCTGGACCACTCCAGCTATCTCAGCCTACCAGTTAATTTTTTTTCCAGCTGATGCTTTGCTAGGAGGCCTTAGAAAATCCTGTCAAGAGCTCAGTGCACCTCCACGTACTGCTGGGCACCTCATGGGAGGTCACCACAGTGCCCAGGAGAAGGTTGGGGTGTTCAGATCAGCACAGTGGGGCACCCTTGGGGCCAAAGCTGTTCGGAGCAATCATCTCTTTTAGGAATCTTGCTCTGATGACCAGGTGCTCGCCAGGGCTCTCTCTCTCACGGGCTGTTTCTCCTCTCCCCAGGTGAGCCACCACCCCCCAGCAGCTGCCCATCATGTCTACTCCAAGCGAGGGTGGACGTTGTGGCAGGAGATCACTATCGCCAGCAAGTTCAGGGGCAAATACCTCTCCATCATGCCGCTGGGTAGGTGACTTGCACCGAGAGGATCGGGGTGTGCTTTCTTCCCTGCAGTGCTTGTGCAATACCCCCGAGATTAAAGTAATACGCATGGGCTCACGTGAATTCCACCCTGAGGGATGCAGGAATACAGATTTATGCTCCCAATTGCAGACAATCCTATAATTCCAGCAGCCTTTGGCCAGCGACCTTAACCCCGTGGGGTGAATGTTGGGGTTGTCCTGTGCAAGGACAGAAGTTGGACTCGAGCCTTGTGTGTCCCTTCCAACTCAGGACACTCTGTGATTCTGTAATTCGATGGAAGTTATCCCAGCTCTAAAGAGATACTGCTTTGCTTGCTGCTAGTGCCACAGTGGATGTGCTTTGGACGTGCCCTGCTTGTCCATGAAGTGCTTTCTCCTTAAGTGACATTTAAAGGTTAAGGTGCTGCCTGTTCTAACCCTGTCCGCCAGGTGCCGTAATGCAGATGCTGCCAGTGGTGTCTTTGCCTTCTGGCTGTCCCTGGGCTGTTCCCAGCACTGTACTGGCACCTGGCTGCTCTTCTGAGGCTGGAATTCCACCAGGCAACACATTTCCCACCTGCTTGTGGGGAGGCCGGAGGGGCTTGCAGCTATCACTGCCCCATCCTGCAGCAGAGTATGGGGTGTGCAGCAAGGGCAGGGATGGCTCCAGAGCTGGCTCTGTCTGAGGAGCCAGCGTGGTGCTGTGCCAAGCTCGAGGCTGCTTCTCTCTCTGCAGGCGCCATCCACCTCGAGTTCCACTCCAGCGGGAATCACTACGTCTGGAGGAAAGTCACCTCCACTGTTCACAACATCATCGTGGGCAAGCTCTGGATCGACCAGGTTGGTAGCTGCTGGTCTGAGGCCATGGGTCCTGCCTGGCTCTGAGCCCGCCATGGGGGTCAGGACCCCTCCAGGGTCAGGAACATGTGCTTCCCAGGAAGGGATGGGTAGAGGCTTATTGGAGCTGCTCATGGCTCTTCCCAAAACCAGCAGGTCCGTGGGGCAGGTTGGGATGGGTTTTCCCCACGGCTGGCAGGGACATTGGGTACGGTGGCTGCAGCCAGGAGCGATGCTGCTGCGGGTGGTGATTTTGTACCTACACTAACGCCTGATTTGTCTCCTTGCAAAGTCTCTCACTCGCTGTGGTTCTGTCTTTCATCCAGTCTGGTGAAATAGAGATTGTAAACCATAAGTCAAAAGATAAATGCCAGCTGAAATTTACCCCCTACAGCTACTTCTCCAGAGACGTCCCCCGAAAGGTATGTGTCTGGGTGGCTTCTGGCTCCTTCGGGCTCTCTTCCTTCTTGTATGGGGTGGGACTTGGCTCTTCTCTCTGAGCTGAGCCAGAATGAGCTCCAGCATGGGGCTAAACAGCTGAACTGATTACTGGGGGGGTTGGGAGGGACAAACTGTGTCCAAACAGAGCCTGTTTTTCATCTCTCTGTGTGCCAGAGCTGGCCACTGGGACCTGGGAATGGTTTGATGGGCTGGAAACCCCCTTACGTGGTCAGGATGGGTCTGTGCTCCCACTGTGTTGGGTGCAGCTGATGTATGAAGACATGCAGTGCCAGGTCTAGCTCCTGCTGGGACACTTGGAGGATGCCCTGCCCTGCTCTGCCTGTCCCTTTCCTCTGGGCACTTCCCAAACCCCAAACCCCAAATTCATCTCCTTCTGCCAGGTGACAGGGGTGGTGAGCGACGCTGATGGTAAAGCCCACTACGTCATGTCAGGCACGTGGGATGAGAAGATGGAATGCTCCAAGATAGTCCATAGTAGTCATGGCAGCACCAGCACGGAGGGCAAGCAGAAAACTGTCTACCAGACGCTGTCCCCAAAGGTCCTGTGGAAGAAGTACCCCCTCCCGTGAGTCCCCTCTCGCCGTTGGGTGCTGTGCCTGGGGTGCAGCAGCTGGTTGGGGATCTGTGGTGTCACCCTGAATCCCATGGGATGGAGCAGGCTCCTGTGAACAGGATGGGGACCAGGATTTGGGTGGCTGTGTGGGTTTTGACAGGGTGTGTGCACCCAACAGGAGGGGAGAGCAGGTCCCTGCTTGGTGGGTGGCTTTGGGGGACCCTTGCAGGTAGGTTTTGGGCAGCTGAGGGTACTGATTAGGCTTTTGGGGCTGCTGGCCATGGCAGGGAGATTTTGGCCTCTGTGCCTTGCTGGTGAGTCCTGGCCAGCCTATGCCACTGGTTGCTGAAGCCCTCTGGAGGTCAGTCTCCTCTCAGCACTGACCACAGTGAGTTTGATCTCCCAATTTCCAGTACTTGGAAGCATCCGTGGCTGGTCCCTGCCTTGGAGATGCTCTCTTGGAGTGGTCTTTTGTGGAAAGTGTCCTCTGTGTGATGCCACCAGTTCTACAGCTCTTGGGTGAAGCTGTTCCATGTCTTGGCTGTGTGATGCAGTGCTCAGAGTTCATAGGTTTGGCTTTTAGCTTCCCTGTGCAAGGGTCTCTCCTCCCCTCTGAGACCCATTGAGGTGTCATTGTCATCTCCATGTAGATGTGGGAGGCAGGGCTTCCCACAGGGCCCCTACTCCTCTGGTTTGGGGCAACTGGAGCAGCATCAGTGAGGGCTGGGGGAGAGATGCGAGGCTGTGATGGGATGGGGAGCTCTGTTCAAGGTGGGCACCACCTCCACCATCCTGATCAGGGCTCTCCATTTGCAGGGTGAATGCTGAGAACATGTATTTCTTCTCTGACCTGGCCCTCACCCTGAATGAGCCTGAGGAGCGAGTGGCGCCCACCGACAGCCGGCTGAGACCCGACCAACGCCTCATGGAGAGTGGCCTCTGGGATGAGGCCAACGTGGAGAAACAGCGGCTGGAGGAGAAGCAGCGAGCCGTGCGCCGCAGGCGAGAGGCTGAGGCCGTGGAAGCCCTGGAGGAAGGTAGGATGCTTTGGGGAGCTGGTGACAGGGACCAACTGTGCCTTGCTGCGAGAGGAGGATGTGGCAAAGAAACCCTACTGGGTTTGGGGATTTAGGGAAGGGCTGTGGATGTTACCAGCCTTGATTTCAGTAAAGGCTTTGCCACCGTTTCCCACAGCTTTCTCCTGGAGAAGCTGGTGGCCCATACCTCAGACATGTGTGCTCTTCGCTGGGTAAGAATCTGGCTGGAGAGTTGTGGTGAATGGAGCTGAATCCAGCTGGCAGCCGGTCACAAGCGGTGTCCCCAGGGCAGTGGTGGAGTCTGCTTTCCTGAAGGGGTTCAAAACACATATGGCCATGGCACTTGGGAACATGGGTTAGCAGGCATAGAATCATAGAACCATAGAATCATAGAACAACCAGATTGGAAGGGACCCATCGGATCTTCTAGTCCAACCATTCCTATCAAATGATAGGAATGCCAAAAGGCATGGTGGAGTTGGGCTGACAATTAGACTGGATGAGCTTGGAGGTCTTCTCCAATCTTAATGATTCTGTGATTCCATTACTCTGTGGCTACTTGGGTGTGGGGAGAGCATCACTCACTCTGTGTTTCTTCTGGCCAGGCAAGGACTACGAGGGCTACATCCCACTGTGGTTCGAGCGCAAGGTGGATGCCGTGACGGGGGAGCTCATCTGCGTCTACAAGGGTGGTTACTGGGAGGCCAAGGAGAAGCAGGACTGGAGTTTGTGCCCTGACATCTTCTGAGCCACTCTGCTGGTGCTGGGTAGCCACACGTTGGCTCCCCAGATGGACAGACGGACAGTGAGGACAGGTGGGCAGCACCCCACCAGCAGTGACCGTGCAAATCCAGTCAATACATGCCGAAATTTGAAACACAAATCTAAACAGGGAATCCAAACCTATTTTTTTACGCACTAAGAAATAGCATCCTTTTTTTTTTTTTTTTTTTTTTTTTTTTTCGTTTTTTAATGACAGCTTTTTCAGCAACCGATTAGATATGAGGACGTGTGGATCGGTTCATTTGTAGCCCAGTGTATTTATTGCTGTCAGGAGTTGCTGCCTCTTATCGTTCAACGCCTCGGCTCGATCAGCTGAGACGTCGACTTCCAAAGATGCTCGCGTTGTGGGGATGCTGTGCACTTGTGTGAGCTCTTCCCTTCGACGTCATTTTTTTTTCCCCTCCCTCATTTGTGTGTGGACTTCACGGAATTATTTTTTTAAGAAAAGATCAGATTCCTCCAAAGACAAAGCTGGCCAGCTCGGCATCCTGCTTGGAAAGCTTCCTCTGGGGGCCATGGCGCTCGATCCCAGAGGCTCTCGGCAGTTCCTGCCTTGCCCAGTCATCCCAGTAACACCAATTAGGATCTCCTAGCTGGCGAGTTTTTCTATTTTGACCTTGTTTTTGGCTTTGAAGCAGCGTTTGAGCAGACTCCATGTGGTTGCCGTGTTCAGCCAAGGCTTGGGGCTGTCCTTAACATGGTGCTTTGGGAGAGTGATTTGAGTGAGATTTGGGATGGTTGGGTTGGTTTGGGGGAGGTAGCCTCACCGAGGTCAGGAACACCTGGCAGACACAATGAAGAGGTTTGTAGACCAGCAGTGCTCCTGGGTCCACGTGTTGGCTCCCTCCTGTTCCATCTCGCTGCAGCTCAGGGGCTGGTGGAGCCTGGACCTCGGTGCTGGGTCTGTGGGCAGCGTCTCCTGCTGAGCTCCGCCTGGCGGAGGGGAGGGAAGAGATGGGAAGAGATGCCTCGGTGCTGATCGGTTGGAGCCTCCCTGGGATGCAGCCTCAGTGCTGGGTCTCCCATCCCTGTGTCTTGCCCATGGGTCTGGTCTGCAGTCTCCAGCTGAGCCTGGAGGGCACTTGGTGCCTGGCTCTGTTCCTTCTGCTTATGGTCTCTCCCAGGAGCAGTTTGAGGTCGCTAAAGCAGCCTGAGCGCGGAGCTGGGGGAAGCCCTTCTCACCCCTCCTGCATGCCACCGCTTCACTGCAGCCCTGGGTTCACCACGAGAAGTGGAGCAAGTCCTGCTGATGATAAGCACGGACCAGGAGCAAGTGGTGCCACAGGCCCTTCTGGTTCCCAGCACCAGAGATGAAGATGGGGGTGGCAGGACCCCGATGATGGGATCTGCTGGGCCAGAGAGCTATCAGGGAGAACTGGACACCCACCTTTGCCTGCTCAGATCTCATTTTTGATGGCTTCTTCTCTGGATCTCCATCATATCATAAGGAACATAATCCTAAGCCCTCCTGGGCTCCTCTGGCCAGACCGTCACCTCCACCTTGGAAGATAATTAGCAATAATGAACTTTGAGGCAATGGTAACTGGAAACCCCAGGCTGCACATGGGACATTTATGCAGTCGGGTTCCTCAACCACCAGTCGGCTTCTCTTCCAGCACTTCCGTGCCCGTTGTCCCCAGCAAACCCACCTGTACATATCCATGGACCCTGTGCGGCATAAAGTAGTGAGCAGCTATTGGAGCGGCACCACCGCCTCTTTCGATGCACCCTCTAATCTTATTTATTTGCTTCTAATTTATATCTATATAAAAATATATATAAAATTATTTTGCTTAAATTTCTATGGTACAGAATAGAGGAAAAATAATGAAGACAGGAGCATCTGTCTGAGTTTTTGTAGCACGAGTATGACTTCCCTAGGCTTGTCCCAAAGGCAGGGGTGATGGGAATGGAGTTGTTCCCAAAGGAAAGCGGCAGCGTTTTGCTCCAAAGCTGAATGCGACCATATTCTAAATGTGTTACAAACGTGCTCCAGTTTCAAAATGATGATTTGGAGGTTGAAGTAGTGCTCGGTATTTGGGAGCAGGATGCTCCGAGCTGCTTCCTGGGTGTTACAGCAGCCAGGCTGGCATGGTTGCTCCTTCCAGACCCTCCCAGGGGTTTGCCCACAGCTCCATAAAGCTGGTAGAGCTCTTGAGTGCTCCAAACGTTTGCATGAGCTGTGGGATGCAGGACGTGACGGGTTGGAGATGAGTTTTCACCTCACTGGGAGAGCAGAGGATGCTCTGCACTAAATCCTTCGTGGCACTGGCTTGGTTTGTGGTGCCCACTAGAGTTTTCCGGGGTTTTTGTCCCACTCACAGCTGGAATTGGTGTGGTCAGGTGGGCTGGGAATTGAGCCCTTCCAAATGCCTTATTTTCCTTTGTCAATGCAAGTGTTGGAGAGGTGGGAAACCCCTGCACAAACCACGATCCAAGCGTTCCTGTGGTGCTGGAGAGTGTGGAGCGAGGTGTTGCTCAGTGATGGTGGCACTGAGCATCCTGCTGGGCTTTGGCACCCCAAGAAGTACCCTGGTCACTGCATCCATCTGGGAATGGCCATCGCGGACCCTGCACAGCTCAGCAGAGCTGGCAAGAACGTGAGGATCATCCCTCCCACCCAGGGTTCCACCGGGTTTTAGGCTGATTTTAACAACTCCTGTATCTTCCAGAGGTCACCTAGCTCTTCACCTGAGCACCATCTCCTGGTCTTTCTGTCCCTCCCGCACAGGATTTTAATGTCATTCCACTGTAAATGCTGTCGAATGTATTTCTTTTGGAACAGTTAATTGTGAGTGATCCCTCTCCTACACCGTAATAAAAACTTGGTTTCGGGAGTTTTACAAACCACAGTGCGGACGTTGTCACTCAATCCTCAAGGCTGCAGGTGGGGCTCTTGGAGGAACCATGAGGTGGGTGAGCACGGGGAACCTGGGTGTGTGAGGTGGCCTAGAGGGAGGATGAGGTGGCCTAGGGAAGGTTGTCCAAAGGAGGAGGTTGCCCAGAGGTGGAGGGGGTGGCCCAGGGAAGGTTGTCCAAGGGAGGAAGGTTGTAGAGAGAAGGAGGTGGTTGCCCACAGGAGGAGGACAGTATGAGGTGTCCTAGAGGACGTGATCTAGGGAAGAGGATGTTCAGGGAAGGAAGGACATGGAGGGGGATTGCCCAGGGAAGGAGGTGGTCCAGGGAAGGTGGATTAAGGAGAGGAGTCCCAGGGAGGGAAGGGGATAGCCCAGCAGGGGTTGTCCAGGAGAAGATGTCCACGGGAAGATTGCCCAGGGGAGAAAGTCCAGGAGAGCAGGGATGTTAGGGATGGCCAGAGGTTGGTGCGAAGGTAAGGAGGCTTTGCAGGGGTGATCACTCAAAGTAGGAGGAGGACCAGGCCATTGGGTTGCCCAGGGAAGGTGGACCAGGAAGGAGGTGTCACAGTGGATGTTGTCCAAGGAAGAAGATGCTTGCAAGGGAAGGTGGAAAAGGAGAGGTGGACCACAGCAAGGTGCCCATGGAAGGCATTTCTGTGGGAATGGTGGGAAGGAGATGGTGCAGGGGATACTGTCTGGGGCAGGAGGTGATGGAGGAGGCTCCGGGCTGGGGCTGTAGAGGCCACAGGGAAGCCCCAGGTGGGCTGAGACTGGTCGCCTGCTGCACATTGCCAGGTGATGGACACACAGAGCACCGCCTGTCCTGCCGTCTGTCCTGTCTAGCTGTCCTGGCCTCTGTCCTTCCCAGCGGAGTGCCTGTCCAGCCCAGCTTGGCCAGGTGAGCACACGGGTGGGGGAACACCAGCACTGCTTGGCTCGTGCCTGGGGACATGGAGGAACCTCCTGCCTGGTGCTCACAGTATTAGGGGCGAGGGCCTGGCAGCTCCTGGGTGCAGCAACCATGCTGGCAGTTTAGCATTAATAATGGGCAAACCTCAGTGCCCCCAAATCCCTCCCTTCAGCTCCAGCTTCACCCAAGCAAGTGGTGCAGAGCTCCGCCACAGAGCATGCCTGGGGGGAATTCATTTGTTGAAGGCTGAGAGACCTGCTGGTGAGAGCCCTGTCTGAGTTTGCCAGGATGAAGCACAGGGTCCCTCCTCTTCCTTCTCTGCAGCTTGTCTTCTGCTCTTCTCAGTCTCCACTCTTCTACCCTGGGATGTAGCCCATGGGGGGACACCTCCCACGGGATCGGGTTGATCAAAGCCCTGTCCAACCTGGCCTTGAACACCTCCAGGGATGGGGCAGCCACCACTGCTCTGGGCAACCTCCGCTAGTGCCTCCTCAGCCTCACAGGAAAACATTTGGCAATCTGAAATGGGGATGAAATGGGGAACAGCAGCATCCTCTGCAGGAAGATCTTGAGATAACTCTTGAGCCTTATCTGTCTTCCTGGCAGAAAGCAAAGGGCCTGGGAAGGTGGACCAGGAGGATCCTCAAGGCAAGACTCTTCCTGGGAGCCCCTGCATGGTGTTGCTCACCAGATCAGGGACATCCCATTCTATGATTCTAATGACAAGCAGGTTTCTGTTTTCCTGCCTCCCAGACTGCAGCTGCGCAGCCAGAATGAGGTGTAGGTGCTGTGGATAAGTCCAAGTGGGTATCTGGCTGAATAGGTGAAAGGCAAGGTGCTCCTCCTGGGGGGGGTGTCTTTGGTCTGTGTTTGTCTCCAGCATCACCAGTAAATAACAGTGTCGCTCTCCAGCAATGTGGAGTTTACTTGCAAGAAAGAGATCGTTTACCAGAGGAAGGAAATAACATATGTCAGAGCTGACACCTACTGATGCAGAGGGAAATGATGAATCCCTTTAAAATGCTCAGTAATTCCCTTTATTCCCACATTGCAGGTCACAGCCCACTCATTTGCTACCAGAGCTGTTCAGTCTACAGGAGAGTGACTTATCATGAAGATACGAGAGTGCTGAGGGTTGTCCCGTGGGCCGATCATGGAATTATATAAGGGTGAGGAGGCCCTGGCCCAGGTTGTCCAGAGCAGTGGTGGCTACCCCATCCCTGGAGGTGTTCAAGACCAGGTTGGATGGGACTTGGAGCAACTGGATCCAGTGGGAGGTGAGCCTGCACAAGGCAGGGTGTTGGAACTGGATGGGCTTTAATGTCCCTTTTGACTCAAATCATTCTGTGATTCTGTGACAACCTTCCAAGTTCAGGTGCTCACCTGGAGGGTGCTCCCTCGTGCTCAGGGAGGAACTGCTAGGAGCAGAGTTGACGCGACCCAGCCTGGTCTCCAACTTGACCCTGAGGCTCTTTCCCTAGCTTTTGGGGCTAAATACAGTAATGAGGATGAAATGTGCTCATTCTAGGATGGTAGAGTAAGAAAAGAGAGCTGACTGTGCTTATCTGTTTCACTGTCCGAGTGTTGCAGTTGAGATGTAATTGATGACATATATGTAATGCAGATGTAATGAGACTGAAAATGGAAACTTAGTGTGACCAGGCATAGTGTGATGTAATGAGACTGAATTTTGTGGTGAGAGGCAAAAAGGGGAGTGTGTGATGAGTTGTTAATAAATATCATAGAGTCATAGAATCACCAGGTTGCAAAAGACCCATCGGATCATCAAGTCCAACCATTCCTATCAAACACTAAACCATATGTGGCATGCGTTGCAGAAACCAAGATCTTGGTTGAAATGTGGAGTGAAAAATTACAGCAAAATTATATTCTTGGTTTGGTTTTTTTTTTCAGTTTTGGAGTGTTTCTTTGCAAGACTGTGCTGGACTCTGTTTCTTTTGGCAGCCAAGGTTATCCTACTAAAGGTGTTACCTCAGTGTATGGATTTGGGTGTGAAAAGCAGAAAACCACGAGAAGGAAAAATTCTAAAGACACAGGGAACAGAGAGACCCTGTGTGGTCTTCTAGGGGGGATCTCAGGAGGGATAAGGCATGGGATTTCACTTGGTGCCATTAAAACCAGAAACCCTGCTGCTTCGGGACTGGTTCAGCTCATGTTAACCAGCCTGTGGCATCATGCTCCATCTTCTGGGCTTCCTGCTACAGATCCTGAGCAGATAGCAGCAATCCTAGAGCTGTATTTACACCTATGAACTTTCTGCTCAACCACATTGCTTCTGCTAACTGGGCTCCAGCTCTTCTTTCGCCTTTCCAGTGGTCTAAGGATGCCTTGGGCTCCCCCAGTTAATCCTCCCAGGCAACGTTCAGCAGAGATTCAGGGATGTTTGCTGCAGGGTTCCTGCTCCGCAAGGATGCACACGCTTCTGGTAGTTCTGTTTGTTTTCTCTCCCATTCCCTGTCATTTAGATTGCCTGGGAAGTGACTTACAGGAGTGTAAAATGTTCCTCTAATATAGACTATATATGTTTATAATTTGCCTGGCAATTTGAAAATCTCCTATAACGATGTGGCTTTTCCAAGGGCTGTAAATCGAAGCTCTGTCTCACAACCTTTTCCCTTCTAAGAAACAGAAGCAGCAGCACAGAGAAAATCCTCTGTTTCTACAGACAAAACCTGTTAAGTACCTTTCAATGTTACTTACTTTGCAAGTGCTTACTCTGTCTCTGGGGTGTGTCAGAGAAGAGCAACGAAGCTGATGAAGGGTCTGGAGAACAGGCCCTATGAGCAGCAGCTGAGAGAGCTGGGGGTGTTTAGCCTGGAGAAGAGGAGGCTGAGAGGAGACCTCATTGCTGAACTGGCACCACTGGCTGCCTGGAGGTGCTGGACCTGGCCAGAACTGGCCTGAGATGACAGAAAGGGTGCAAGGCACGGAGGAAGGTGGGAAAACCATTTGCAAGCCTGAACTCGAAGGCTGGAGAGACCGACCTGTCCAAAGACGGGGGCTCACAAGCTGCTGTCTGTGATGGGATTAATGCAGCTTGGTCTGAGCCAGCATCCTTCAGCAGAAGCTTGAGTCTCAAGGGGTCAGAGCATCCATGCAGTGCATCCAGGAGACTGGAAGGAAGGGGATTGGCTGGTCTGCAGTCACCTCCTGGGCACCTGGACTGAGATAAAGGGCTCAGCAGGATCACCAGCCATCCCTGGGAATGGAGGATGAGGGTGTTTAATTGTATATATTGCATATATATGCCTCCTGCTCAGTAATTATCCTGATTCTCAAGCCATGCTGGTTAATCAGAGCCATTTGGGGCTGTGGTAACGACTCCCATAATTTGTATGAATTACAGGTAGTGGCTAATTGAAGGTATATTTACTTTATGCTGATCCAGTTCGGTGCTCTTGCTGTTTTCAGGGGTGGCAGTTAATTTTAGTCACATTTGATCGTAGCACTTTCCTGGGAAGTGCCAGGTAAGCAGACAATTTCTGCTTATGATGAGAAATACCCACAGCTCCCCGTCAGCGTTGACTAAACAAAAACGTACCTATCTTATGTTAATTAACTAATTCCCACTCTTCCTGGGCAATACCAGTTAATCAGCTGTATTCCTTTCATTATCAAGACCAACTCCAGGCAATCAATAGGGAGCGTGGAGCATGGTGATTTTGTGGAAGCACATTTACCATCTGCTGATTAATTCCTACTATTCTGAGACACTGCCAGCCTGTGAAAAACTTTTTTTTTCCCTTCTGGTTAGTTATTAGGGTCATACAGTACCACAGTGTGCAGTAGTGCTGAACTAAGAGAGTGTTTGCTGTCTGCTGTCTAATTCCAGTAATTTCTGTAGGATGCTAATTAACCAGCAGCACTTTTTGCCTGTGTTTCCTCTCGCTGTATCTGGGGCTTTTGGGATGCTTAGGATTAGCTATAGCTGTTCACTTGTCATAGACTCATAGGTGTTTAAAAGATGGGTGGATGAGGTGCTCAGGGACATGGTTTAGTGATTGATGGGGATGGTTGGACTTGATGATCCAGTGGGTCCTTTCCAACCTAGCGAGTCTATGATTCTATGATACTGAACACCTCCTATTATTATTTCTAACTGGGGCACTGACAGTCGGTTGCAGCATTTTTACCTCAAGCTGCTTCGCTCCCATTCTCTGGGGTTGATGTCAGCTAATTGGAGGTGGCTTATACCCATGGTGGGTAATTCCTCCCTTTCCCAGGGAAATGGGAACTCATGATGGTTGACCAGGAGCAAATTTGGCATCAGCTGATTAATTCCCAGCATCCCCCGATATTCCAGCCAACTTCACATACTCTGTTCCTGGAATTTGTAAGGACATGGAAACTAGTTTTGTTAGATGTTATGAAGACAGGATGTTGTAAGTGGATACCAGTTTCGTTGCATGCTGGTTAGCTGTCACAAAGATGGGAAATCTCCTTCCCTGGAGGTGTTTAAGGGACAGGTAGACAAGGTCCTGAGTGACATGGTTTAGTGTTTGATAGGAATGGTTGGACTTGATGATCCGGTGGGTCTCTTCCAACCTGGTGATTCTATGATTCTATGACATTGTGACTGGAAACCAGTTTCATTCTTTGCTAGTTGACTACCACGGAGGCAGGATGTGCTGGAGGGACCAGTGACTTTCTACAAGCGTGAATTACTCCAAGGCAGCTGCATGCAGTGGAAATACATATAATTTATGGTGATAAGTGCCATCATCTCTATAGGGAGTCGAGGTATCTGCTTTTACCCTGGATAAGGCACTCTCCTTATTCCTGGCAATTTTGAGCAATGAGAGTGCTGATGAGCCAAGCCTACATTGTAGAGACAATTTCTCAACTTTGAAATGAGCTTCGGTGAAGGTATTTTTTCCTAGGGTCGTACCTCTCATCCAAGTGCATTGTGGGTAGCAGGGGCTGAGCAGAGGCATCGATGGGTTTTAAGATGGATTTCCCATCAGTTCTAGGTAATGGGGATTAATCAACGTTGTTTTCCTAATAATTTCCACCATCCCTGAAGAAATGACAGCAATTACCTGAACATGTAATAGGAATTTGATAGGAATGGTTGGACTAGATGATCCGATGGGTCCCTTCCAACCTGGTTGTTCTATGATTCTATGTCTGACTTATGGCAATTAAACCCTGCTGGCTTTACACCAGCCAACAAGAGGATTTGGGCTCATTGATAGGAATGGTTGGACTCAGTTATCCAGTGGGTCTTTTCCAACCTAGTTATTCTATGATTCTATGTTGCTTTCATACGCCAGAACCGTGACCATAGAGCAGTGACTGTTCTTATATATCTATTAATTTCCAAACCCTGCCCCTTACTTGCCTGCTACCAACCCCATAGACATCCCCCTTGCCCAGGGCAGTGGTGGAGTCTCCATCCCTGGAGGGGTTCAGAAATCATGTGGCTGTGGCACTTGGGGACATGGTTTTGTAGGTACAGTGGGGTTGGTCTGGTGTTGATGGTCTGATGAGGAGCGGCTGAGAGAGCTGGGGGTGTTTAGCCTAGAGAAGAGGAGGCTGAGAGGAGACCTCATTACTCTCTACAACTACCTGAAAGGAGGTTGTAAAGAGGAGGGAGCTGGGCTCTTCTCCCAAGTGACAGGGGACAGGACAAGAGGGAATGGCCTCAAGCTCCCCCAGGGGAGATTTAGGCTGGAGATTAGGAGGAAGTTTTTCACAGAAAGGGCCACTGGGCATTGGACTAGGCTGCCCAGGGAGGTGGTTGATTCCCCTTCCCTGGAGGTGTTTAAGGTGTGGGTGGATGAGGTCTTGAGGGACTTGGTTTAGTGTTTGATAGGAATGGTTGGACTCGATGATCCAATGGATCTCTTCCAACCTGATTGTTCTATGATTCTATGATTCTGTGTTTGAACTGGATGAGCTTAGAGGGCTTTTCCAACCTCAATGTTTCTATGACAGGCCTCCCACCAAGAAACTGTCGAGAATGCTTGAAGATCTCCGTGCTGGCCTAGAGAACATTTTGTCTTCTTTTATGTCTGATGGCTTGAAGCTCACAGGGGTTTGAAAACAAGCTTCTGGTCAAGAGGATCCTCCGTGCTGGACATGGTCTGTCCTGCCAGCAGAATTGTGTGCAGGTTGTGGGGCTGTTTATGGTCCCTTCTATCCCCCCATCAGGAACACTGCTGGTTCATCTCTTGTCAAAAGAGAATAGGAGGGGGGAAAAAAAAAAAAGAAAAACCACCTACACAAGGGGGAGCAAAGAAAACCCATCACCTCTTGGGTGATGTGAGAAACTGGACAGAAAATTAAAGGGAAAAAGAGAAGAAAAATGAGAGGAAGCCACTGGTGTGTTGTTCTATTGGAGCGTTCACAAGAAAAAAGAGATGAGAAATGATGGGAAAGAAATGAGAAAACTGAGAAACAATATTTGCCACCATTTTGCCCATCAGGGAAAAAATGATAAGAAATGAGATAAAGGCAGTTACTGCCCTGCTGTGCTTGAGGAATTTGACACACAGGGAGCAGCAGGGCAGGGACCCCAGTGGGAAGAAATACAGGAAAAAAAATCCCTTTGATATGCCCCAAATGAAAAGTGAAGCATGAAAAGGTGAAAATCTTGGGGGGAGGGGGAAGCCTGTAAAAAGGACATGAGCAGGGCACTGGTTTAGGAAGGCAAACACCCCAGGATCCCCTATCCACCTTCTTTTATAGGATCCCTTCCCCATGCCCAAGAAGGACATCACCTTTCACTCTCCCAACCCCATCCTGCTTCATTATCTACGCTGCTAATTCTGATTTCTCTTAGTCTTGATTGAAACTGGTTCACATGTAATGGTTTCACATCTGAAAAACTGTCTAACAGAAGGTCCTTGGCCATAAAATCTCTTTAGGGCTCAAGAGAATGAAAATAGTGGTTGTCATCAAATGAAGAGTCTTATCTCATTGCTAACCTCATTGCTCTCTCCAACTACCTAATAGGAGGTTGCGGAGAGGAGGGAGCTGGGCTCTACTCCCAAGTGACAGGGGACAGGATGAGAGGGAATGGCCTCAAGCTCTGCCAGGGGATGTTCAGGCTGAACATTAGTTAAAAATTTTCACAGAAAGGGTCGTTGGACAGTGTCAGAGGCTGCCCAGGGAGGGGGTTGAGTCACCTTCCCTGGAGGTGTTTAAGGGGCAGGTGGATGAGGTGCTGAGGGACATGGGTTAGTGATTGATAGGAATGGTTGGACTCTATGATCTGGTGGGTCTCTTCCAACCTGGTGATTCTATGATTCTAAATAATCCCGAGCTGTCTCTGCAGGGATGCTCACACCCACTAGATGGCAAGTTTGCTCTGCACAAGGCCAGGCCCATGCTCAGCACTGTCCCTATGCAAGAGTGCTCAGAAAACCTCAAATGCTTTAAAAAAAGGCAGCAGGTCCTATTTACTGAGTAGCGTAGAGGATCCTTCTGCTGCAAAAGTGAGAGGATATAGAGCAGTGTCCAGTCTATCAGCCAAAGCAGCAATCTAGGTGCTTTAGATGTGCACATTGGGCTGCAGGTTAGCAAGGAATATGTTCCTCTTCCTTCTGGGACGCTACACTGTAGAGTTCAATATGAAGCCCTGGTTGAGGTATATTAAGGGAGGTGGTTGATTCACCTTCCCTGGAGGTGTTCAAGGTACGGGTAGATGAGGTCTTGAGGGACATGGTTTAGTGTTTGATAGGAATGGTTGGACTCGACGATCCAATGGGTCTCTTCCAATCTGGATGTTCTATGATTCTAAGTGTACCAGCCTTTCTTTCCCTTGGAAGGTCTCCAGATGTTGGAGACCAGGCTGCCCTCTGCAAGAGCACGAAACTGTGACATGGAGAAATGGCACCTGCCAGCATTCAAATCCCACAGGACCCTCCCCATATGCCATCCAAACCATGGATCCAGCACTCAAAAGCCGATACCTCTGCCTTGGGCTGCACCGGTTATCCCTCTTCATTAATATTTGTTGTCTTTCCCCATGTGTGTCTCTGTCCAGTTGTGATTGGTACATCATTCACTATTTGCAAGCAGAGAAGCTGTGGCTGACATCTCATGTGGGCTTGAGCAGACCCCAAGATCTATCTCAAAGAGCAACCCCCTCCCTGCTGAAGCTTCACACAGGGTTTACCCACAGAGCCCAACAACAAGAAGAAAAATCTCCTCAGTAGAATCATAGAATCATAGAATAGTTTGGGTTGGAAGAGACCTTACAAGATCATCTAATTCCAACCTCCCTGCCATGAGCAGGGACACATCTGACTAGATCAGGCTGCTGAAGTCCCCATCCAGCCTCACCTTGAATACCTTCAGGGATGGGGTACCTACACCTTCCCCAGGCAACCTGTGCCAGTGCCTCATCACTTCCATCAAGTAGAAATTCCTTCTTATGTCTAGTCCAAATGTCTAGATTTACAGGTCCAGCCTCACTGGAGCCAAGAGAGTTTTCAAGCAAAACCTGTTCCTCTCCTTCACGTTCATCTTGTCTCTTTGTTGGTTCCCTGCCTCTTGGACCACTCCTGCCTGGACAGAGGCTGTTTTTACCTGACTCAATCATATAGAATCATAGAATCACCAGGTTGGAAGAGACCCATAGGATCATCGAGTCAAACTATTCCTATCAAACACTAAACCATGTCCCTTAGCACCTTGTCCACCCATGCCTTAAACACCTCCAGGGAAGGTGAATCAACCCCCTCCCTGGGCAGCCTGTTCCAGTGTCCAATGACCGTTTCTTTGAAAAATGTTTTCCTAATGTCCAGCGTAAATCTCTCCTGGTGGAACTTGAGGCCATTCCCTCTTGTCCTGTCCCCTGTCACTTGGGAGAAAAGCCCAGCTCCCTCCTCTCTACAACTTCCTTTTAGGTAGTTATAGAGAGCCATAAGGTCAGGGTCAAAGAAAGCAGATGTGAGGGGGAGTTGTCTGAAACTCTTTATAGTCTTCATTTTTACAGTGGATGGAAAATGTTTCTCTGTATCAGGACCAACCCTTTCCAGCAGCAACCCAAGGCACTGCCTGCTCCTGCATCCCTGGAAGAAATGGGGCTGGAAAAATCATGCCTTAAAATACATCGGTTACAAATCGTAATCATCGTTGATGCTGGTGGGTTGCTTGCACAGAGCACACCCCAAGGAGAAACCAGAGGCTACTTCATCCTCTAGAACAGGGGGAGGAAAGCATTAAAAAAAGCAGTGGCACGTTTTGAATGCGGCGACACGGTGACCAGAATTTTAAAGCAGTGGGAACTCATTCTCACAGGTAGGAAATGCCTTTGACAGAGAAGCGGATCTGGTTTTTTGCTAGATAGAAATTCCACTCAACAGTTCAAAGCCAAACTGAAATATTTGAAGAGGCTGTAATTGAGTTAGAGCTGATGGAGGAAGGTGGCAGCTCTGAGCTCTGAGGGGCTGGGGAGGAATGTGAAGCCTCAGACCAGGTAGAAGGAGGTTTTGAAAGCAAAGCTGAAGCTCTTGCAGGAGAGGGGGAGGATGGAAGGAGAACATGCCCTGTGGACAGCGAGATGATGGTCCTCACCAGGCATCACCAGGGGCAGGAGACAACAATGCTGACATGACCAAATCATAGAATCACCAGGTTGGAAGAGACCCGCCGGATCATCAAGTCCAACCATTCCTATCAACACCAAACCATGTCCCTCAGCACCTCATCCACCCGTCCCTTAAACACCTCCAGGGAAGGTGACTCGGTCTCCTCCCTGGGCAGCCTGAACCTTGGTAAGCAGCGATGCCAACCCAGAGCTCGAGAGATGGATAGATCCCGATTCCGACAATAACAAGGTGGGAGCTGGAAGTCCCAATGAGGATTTTGCCTTGTGTGTCTGCCCTATGATATCAGTGGGGTGGGTTTGGGAAGAGAGTGAGGGACAATCCAAAATGGATGTTGTTTGATGCCTTGATGTTCAGCTACAACTTTCCAAGTTCAGCCCCTTGGTCCAAGGCAGGTGATTCTGGCTGATGCTGAAGCTGGTGGTGCTTTTTAGGAGGGTGTGTAAAAAGGAGAAGGAAGGTTTCTGTTTGAGGAAGGTTTTGATCCCTCCCTGGGTTGAGGGAGATTTTAGAGCAGTTTCCAGTGCTGGAAAGGGCTTCAGGAAAGCTGGAGAGGGACTATGTACAAGGGCATGGAATGATAGGACATGGGACTTTAAATTGGAAGGAGGAAGATTTGGGATGGGGACAAGGAAGGCTGCAATTTCCTCCTCAGTGTATGAGGGAGCCTCAGTGTATTACAGGGCCTGAGATGAGCCTCAGTGTATTACAGGGATGGTTTCTGTTTTGTTCTCTGTTTCCAACATTGAATTTTGTGATTTTTTTGACTGCTGCACTGACGTGTTCCCTGAACTCTACATTACAACTCCAGCGCTCGATCCTGACTGGTAATTTTTCAGAGCCCATTACGGTGTAACTGAAGTTAGGATTTGTTTTTCCTGTGTGCATCACTTCGCATTTATCTGTATTGAATTTCATCTGCCATTTTGTTATCTACTTTTTAATATTACGAGCTCGTCTGCAGTCAGCTCTTGCTTTGCTGACCTGTGTAACACCACTCATTTCTCTTCCTACAGAAGGACAAGGTGCATCTAATTAAAAGAGAGGGATTCAAGCTCAAAGCAAACAAAAAAGTCCATATTCCTCATGAACAGGTAACAGATTCAGTGACCTCCTTGCCAAGGAAAACTGCAAGTTCTAAAACCTCTTTCATAAGTCCATTAGGCATTCTCTTATCTCTGCTGAAGTACTTTTCACATGTAAAAGGAATTCCAGAGCTTTGATCATCCTCTTGTCCTCCTCTATATGTCTAAGGTAAGGAGATCAAAACTATGTGCAGAAGCCATGGCTTAACCATGGATTTAAACAGTGGTGAGATTGCATTTTTCTGTTGACCAGAGGATTCATCATGTTCTGTGAGGTTTTTTTCGAAGAGGCAACACATGATTGGCATAGATGACTTGTTAAATGGTTGAGATGCTTTCTTAGAAATAACCTTCCTCCAACGCCAGTTAGTTCTGGAGTCCTCTTGTCACAATCATAGAATCATAGAATCACCAGGTTGGAAGAGACCCACTCGGATCATCGAGTCCAACCATTCCTATCAAAATGTCTCACTAACAATGCTCTTCTTCTCAATTTGTGTGGTGATTACCTCCCCTTTTGCTGGTCCTACCCAACATCTCAAGAGCCTCTCCTTGCCTTGTAATTTTATAGCATTTGGGCTCACATTCCTCTTCCCAAACCAATTTACAGCGTCGTCTGCTGTGTTGTTTTCATAGAATCATTGAATCATAGAATCACCAGGTTGGAAGAGACCCATTGGCTCATCAAGTCCAACCATTCCTATCAAACACTAAACCATGTCCCTCAAGACCTCATCCACCTGTGCCTTAAACACCTCCAGGGAAGGTGAATCAACCACCTCCCTGGGCAGCCTATTCCAATGCCCAATGACCCTTTCCGTGAAAAACTTTCTCCTAATCTCTAGCCTAAATCTCCCCTGGGGGAGCTTGAGGCCATTCCCTCTTGTCCTGTCCCCTGTCACTTGGGAGAAGAGGTCAGATCCCTCCTCTCTACAACCTCCTTTCAGGTAGTTGTAGAGAGCAATGAAGTCTCCTCTCAGCCTCCTCTTCTCTAGGCTAAACACCTCCAGCTCTCTCAACCGTTCCTCATAAGGCCTGTTTTGCTCCCTGTTTGGAAGGTGAGCTGATTTTATTATTAACGTAGTTGATTTTTAAAGAGTGGACGTGAAGTACGGCATCGCAGCCACAGTTGCCACAGAAAAGACTGATGCCCACGAGTTGCGTTCAGGCTCTAATGATATAATGCTACAGGTTGAGCTGCTTTATTTTTAGCCTGATGGGTTCCTACAGCCTCTTTATAACGTTGCAGTGGTCATTTGCTGTAGAACAGGGTCTCTTCTTGGAGGTCAAAGGAAGTGACTGCTGAGCACTTGGCTCTGAAGAGGAGTGAGGCTGCCTGCTCAGACAGGCAGCTCGACAGGAGGAGCACTGGGCAGGTAATTAGGAACAAAGCTCTGATATGTAATATTGTGAGACATAAAAGGAACTCTGTTTGGACTGAACACTCTGCCACCCTTTATGAAGTGGATGCCTGAGTGACCTCCGTTTCCATCGGCAAAGCATTTAATATTTTTTCCCCACATTGAGATATTAATGGCTCCTTTGAAATCATTGAACTGGATGTGCCTTTATCAAGTGACAAATTACCCGTAAAAGGTCTTCCCAAAAGCTTCTTCCAGTGTCAGAGAATTGATTTCCAGGTACCTCAGCACTTCCTTCATCTTCTCAAAGACAGCGGTTCTCCAGGACTCTTTGTTCTTTGAGATGCTCCAAGTACTTGATAAGGAAGGAGTGCATCTCTGCTGTGAAGGTAGGCTGCAGTGCAAGCCCAGGGTGGAGGTTGATTGACATTCTACTAATCTTAGGGTCTCAGGAGCAGATTTCTCACTGAAAGGGTCTCCAGGAAAGCTGGGGAGAGGCTCTTGCCCATGGAATGCAGGGATAGGATGAGGGGAAATGTTTCTGAGCTGAAAGAGGGGAGATCTAGATGAGATTTTTAGGCAGGAATATTTTGCTGTGAGGGTGGAAAGGCCCTGGCCCAGGTTGCCCAGAGCAGTGGTGGCTGCCCCATCCCTGGAGGTGTTCAAGGCCAGGTTGGGTGGGACTTTCAGTGCCTCAATGCACTAGGAGGTGTCTCTGCCCATGGCAGGGGTTGGAACTAGATGGGCTTTAAGGTTTCTTCAAACTCAAACCATTCTATGATTCCATGATTAAAATATATTTGAAAGAAACCTGTGGAATAAAATGTGTCCAGTGCTCAAAGAGCGATCTGAAGCACTCATCTAGGTGATGTGTTGAGGATATGCACAAAACACGTGCAGTGAACAGAGTGCTAAAGGATCCCAAAGGAATGAAGGCAAAACCTTTCCTTTTTTTTTTTTTTTTTTTTAATATCTATGCAGTCTCCTGTTTCTGAAACTGCAGAGTATCATAGAATCATAGAAAAACCAGGTTGGAAGAGACCCATAGGATCATCGAGTCCAACCATTCCTATCAAACACTAAACCATGTCCCTCAGGACCTCATCCACCCGTGCCTTAAACACCTCCAGGGAAGGTGAATCAACCACCTCCATGGGCAGTCTGTGCCAGTGCCCAAAAACCCTTTGTGTCAAAAACTTCCTCCTAATCTCTAGCCTAAATCTCCCCTGGTGGAGCTTGAGGCCATTCCCTCTTGTCCTGTCCCCTGTCCCTTGGGAGAAGAGGCCAGCTCCCTCCTCTCTACAACCTCTACAACCTTTGGAACACTTGCTGAGCTATTTGTTTGGCTGTTTAGCAAATAATGCCATCACTGATTGTGATGCTGAATATCATTCATCCCCCAGGTGCATTATGGTGCTCTTACTCACTGTGCATATACTCATTCTCACCTGGCATCCATGATTTTCTGCTGTACCCACAAGGATCCCACTCCTCTCTTCTTCCTCAGGCCCCCTTCTAGTTGCGATTTTCTCCTCTTGTCTTCCTCAGCTGTCTCTGAGTCACAGAATCGTAGAATGGTTTGGTTGGAAAAGAGCTTTGAGACCAGTGAGTCCAGGTGTACCTGTCCACTCCCAAACCAGATACCTGAGCACGTTGTCTGCTCATCTTTTGAACACCTCCAGGGATGGAGACTCCACCACTTCCCTTGGCATGTGTCTCAACGTCCCAATGTTGTCTCAACGTCCTTCCTTGGCTCTTAGACCTGTCCCTCTGCAGAACAAAGTACCAGCAGAGCTACCTTTAGAGGTCAGCATCACTTCTCTAATCTCTGGACGGTAAAGTGGGAAGGCACATTAACTATTTTTGAAGGGTCTGTGGAGCCCTGTCTCTTCCTAACGATATAAATGCTTGCACTGGCATCTCGCATCCAACTGGTGGGTGAAAGATGATGTAAAAAAAAAAAAAAAAAAAGAAATTTCCCCTTAATTGGGAAAAATATTTTTGAGAAATGCAAAAAATTTGCAGGAAATGGTATAATGATACAGGAAAGAAAATGTGTATTTGAACACAAACAAAAGAAAACCGCAAACTGCTCAGGGTTTACACCATATCTGTGTTGTCTTCCTCCACATTTTGGGCTTGACCCTGAACCACGCTCCGGATTTGTCTCTTGCTCTCTGTGCTATGTGAGATGCACTCAGTCTTGCTGGAGCCACACAGTGGGGCTATTATCCCACCTGATGGAAACGCTCCTCAGTGAACCAAAGCTGAGCCTACACGGGCCCTTCCTGCAGCTGCATTTCATGGCAATCACATCCCTAATTTGCAGCTCTTTTTGACCCCTTCCGGGTGTGTTCAGCACTGCAGCATCCCAGCGTTTTCCTGCCTGCAGAACTGGTGACCAATCTGAACACCAGCTGATTGTGTCTCTGCTCCCTGCTTGGTGGTGGTTGAGTTTCTCCTGGTGTACATCCCTATCTATGAAGAAGGAAACTGAGCCACACACTGATTGGGAAGGTCTGGTTTTAGAATCTGGCCTCAGTAAGGAGCATCTGCAAAATGCTTTGGGACAGTGGGTGGCACACCTGACTTTATCTGGGATGACTTCATCTCTCTGTGGTTGCGTCACATTCTATGGGATGGGGCCTCTGCACTGGCTTTCTCTGCACTCGTCTTCTCCTTACACAGCTCTGCTCATCTCTTCCCAGGATTTATAAAATACCAGCAGTATCCTGAGCTGAGTGTCATCCCAGCAACCTGGTAGGCAGTGTTCCAGCCCTGCATGGCTTCAAGATGCACCAGGTTTCAGAGAGGCAGGAGCAAAAATCTGGGGTAATGCAGGTGCTGGGATCGTTATAGACTCATAAAATGACATGGGCTAGAAGGGATCTTTAAATCCACCCAGTTCCACCCTCCTGCCATGGGCAGGGACACCTCCCACTGGATCAGGTTGCTCATTCAACCTGGCCTTGGACACCACCAGGGATGGGGCAGCCACCACTGCTCTGGGTAACCTGGTCCAGGGCCTCCCCACCCTCACAGCAAAACATTTCTACACAACATCTCATCTCAGTCTCCCCTCTTTCAGCTCAAAACCATTCCCTCTCATCCTATCCCTGCACTCCCTGATCAAGAGCCCCTCCCCAGCTTTCCTGGAGCCCCTTTCAGTACTGGAAGCTGCTCTAAGGTCTCCCCAGAGCTTTCTCTTCTCCAGGCTGAACAATCCCAACTCTCAGCCTGTCAAATTAACTACATCTTTCCCCTGCCTCTGTCCCTCTGCCTCCCTTTCCTCCCACCGACCATCCTGTATTGGGGAACATTTGGCGAGGTGAGTCCTGCCTGTGCTGGAGAAACTGTCACCAGCCCCTATGTGCGTGGGTCCCATCACCCAGCTCTGCCCACGCTGTTTCCCTTGGTGCTTTCCCTACCATAGGTTGCTTTAAGGGGACAGCACTGTCTGCCTACCAAGGGTTAACTCACCCTTCAGTGCAAGAACACAGTGAGAAGTTTGCAAGAACAGTTCCCATGCCATATGCCAAGGATTTAGCTTTATAATCATCTTGGCTTTAGCAGCAAAGCTGGAAAGAGAAGCATTTTTGTGTTTATTATACATAAGACGATCTCGGTGGTTTAGAGTACGCAGGGCTGAAAATGGAAAAAAAAAAAAAACCCTTTGATAAGCCTTAAAGATTTAAGAGATGGAATCTGCATCTGCGTTACCAAAAATATCTTCGTTAAAGCTGGCTGCTGGGATGGGTGCAGCATGCGAGCTGTGACACCCCCGCCAAGGCACAGCAGTTGCCCAGCGCTAACATTAGTCAAGCAGATGTCAAACTCCACTCTTACTTTACAGGAGCACCAACCCATCCACCCTGCGGGATCACTTTCAAGTCGAATTGAAGTGCTACATGTTTGTTTTAACTTGGTATTTTCTTCTCTAAACGAATCCTCATTTTTGTTATTTTTTTATAGGAGAATTCCCTGGAGATGCGCACAAGCATCAAGAGCACACAAGCATCTTCTCCAAATTGAGGAAATAAAAAGGGTGGTAGAGTTTTATACACCACACATGGTCCCACAGCCCCTCCAGCTCCTACTCTCATGGCTGTGCTGATGCATCCACCACAGAATGGTTTGAGCTGGATGGGACCTTAAAGCCCATCCACTTCCAACCTGCTGCCATGGGCAGCACCTCCCACTGGATCAGGTTGCTCCGAGCCCCGTCCAACCTGCCCTTCATCACCTCCAAGGATGGGACAGCCACCACTTCCCTGGGCCATGGATGTGCAGCTCACAGAGGAAGCTTCTCTTTCAGGTATATTGAGTTTTCTGTGCCATGGGTAAGATATATGAACCTTCAATGCATATTATATGCCGGTGCCTAATTAGACATCTTGGAACAGGAATTTCCTGTTAAATTTTTCAGCCGACACCTTCAGCTAAGATAAAGGAAAGTTTAAAAATGCTTATTAGTGATAGTTTCTCTTCCTCTCTTCTTACTGTCCTCAATAAAGTCATAGGTCCAGAGGCAGAGTTTTCATCTTTTTTATACTAAATGGAGAAAACTTTTCCCATGAGTGCGCCCAGCCTGTGAACCCCAAAGCAGGATCAAACCTTCCCTCCACACCAACATCCCTCTACCCCAACACTGAGGAGAGCAGTGGGGCTTTGCTGTGGTTGGGTCAGTGTCTTTGGGTTAAAGACACGTGGACATACGTGGCTTTTTCCTGCAGACACACCCCTGTCCCTGCCTGTGCTGTCTGCAGGACCCTCATGTGAACTGACTGCACATCCCAGTTGAAACAGAATTAATTTTCACTCATTTGGGTCTGGGCTTAGTCTGCTCCCACCTATTTTGGTGGGAGATCAATAGCTGAACAATTGCTGCTCTCACTGGCTCATCCTAGGCCATAACTTTTCTGATAAATTGGCCACTCCTCTACTTCCCATGTTCGCAACAACCCTGGCTGAGTTGCTATCAGGAGAAACTGAGCTGATTCTGTTATCTTTCTCAGTAACCCTGATTAAAGTCTTTTGGTCAGAGATGACTGAGCCTCCTCCCACTGCACTAAGATCCACCCTCAACAACTCGCACAGACACCACATCAAAGTTTCTAGGGAAATCTGCCACCGAGAGATGCGGAAACACAAATAAACCCCCTGGATTTCATCATTCACAGCCAGCAAGTGAAGGGGATTTTTCACTGCGTAAAATCTGGCTCACGACGTTAAAGTGTAGAACATGAAACACTGGTCCAGGCCCACCCAAGAGGCAGAAAAAGCTGAGGGAGCAATGATGACCTTTTGACGGGTCATGATCATGGCTCCAGTTTCACTGTCCATGCAAGGTCTGACCCCCTTGGTGTCCTCAGGCAATGTTGGTAATGCACAGTGCCTTTCTTTGCCTTGGATTGAGCTGGAATGACCCACTGGGTGTTGGATAGAGAGGGCATCCCTACCTGGGCTTGTGGGATCTCCTCCCCCTACATGCAACACCCTTGAAAAGCCCTGGATGTATTCATAGAATCATAGAATCATAGAACAACCAGGTTGGAAGGGACCCATTGGATCATCGAGTCCAACCATTCCTATCAAACACTAAACCAAGTCCCTCAAGACCTCATCCACCCGTCCCTTAAACACCTCCAGGGAAGGTGACTCAATCCCCTCTCTGGGCAGCCTATTCCCATGCCCAATGACCCTCTGTGTGAAAAACTTCCTCCTAATCTCCAGCCTAAATCTCCCCTGGTGGAGCTTGAGGCCATTCCCTCTTGTCCTGTCCCCTGGCACTTGGGAGATGAGCCCAGCTCCCTCCTCTCTACAACCTCCCATACAGCCACGTGGTGGAGTAGGCTGACTCCAGAGTGGGATTAGGAAAAGTTTCTTTTGAGATAGGCTGGGCATCTCTGCTTTGTTCCCAAGTAAAACTTCTGAACCAAGAAATCAGTTCTTTCTATTTGACATTTATTATTGTCTCCCTTATTTTTTACATAAGTCCCATATTATGGCCAAGCCTGAATTCTCCATTTGAGCTCTATTGCCTTGCTCCCTATTTATCATTTTACTGTGTGGTATAAATTTTAAGTGGCATTCTTTTGACATCTTTCTGTGAGGACTGAGGTGCACTGAGGATGGCTTCTCTACCATTTTGGGCCCCTCATTCATACTGGGCAGACCTGACAGAAGTAATTTTCCTAGTCAAGTTGGCTATGCCTTCCCTAAATTGCATATTGCTTTTTTTTTCTGCTTGACTTGACATATAGTCCTTTGAGATCTTTGAGTCCCCTCACTGAAATCATTTGCTGGGGATATAATGTCCCCAAAAGGTCATAAACTTCTGCAAAGTTGGTATGAGATCCTGGGAGGGTGCTCTGAAAGTCTTAATCCTTGTCAATGAGCCAGAATCAAGCATATATTAAATCATAGCATGAATTTTGCAGGTGACACAAATTGGCGCACAGGGACAAGTCAGTTTGTGCAGGATGAGCTGAATTACTTGACAATAGGGGCTGCAATGAACATGTATTTTCATATTGCTAAATGGAACGTTATATTTTTAGAAAGAATGTGGCAACGGAGCTGGGGAAGTGGCTGGAGCCCAGAGGTTCTGGAAGCAGCTGAGGGCATTGTTTAGCCTGGAGAAGAGGAGGCTGAGGGGAGATCTCGTCGACCTCTGCAGCTCCTGGGAAGGAGGCTGTGGTGAGGTGAGTGGTGGGCTCTTCTCCCAGTGAACAAGTAATGAGAGGAGAGAAAATGGCCTCATGTTGTGCCAGGGGAGGGTTAGATTGGATATTGGGAAAAATGTTTTACTGAGAGAGCGGTGAAGCCCTGGCAGAGGCTGCCTAGGGCAGTGGTGGAGTCTCTATCCTTGGAGGGGTTCAAAAAATGTGTAGCGATGGCACTTTGGGACATGGCTTAGTAGGCATGGGGTGGTTGGACTGGATGAGCTTGGAGGCCTTTTCCAACCTCAATGATTCTATGATTCTATGATCTATACCTGTGAAGTGAGGGGCTGTACCCCACAGTGAACAACAACCGAGACTGGAATGCTGGTGAACCCAGTGAAGGTGAGATGCAGGGCCTGCAGAGCTGATGGGGTCGATAAAGATGCAGGGTAGTAATAAGCAGTTACAATGAGATACAGGGAAAATATAATTATAGTCTCATATAGAGTGCTTAATGGCTATTTTAATTTATTGCTACAACATGTTAGTCCACTCAGCCAATAAAAGGAAGAGAAATAAATTGCTGGTGAGTGTTTGGAAGATCGTTCTAGAGATATCTGTTGATTTTTCTCTGGAATGTTCAAGGCCAGGTTGGATGAGGCTTTCAGCGACCTGATCTAGTGGGAACAATCCCTGTCCACAGGAAGGAGTTGGAACTGGTTGTGTTTTAAGGTCCCTTCCAGCCCAAACCGTCTCATGATTCTATAATTCTATTATTCTTTACGGTGATGTTTCTGACACATTCATCCTTTCTTTCCTTTTCTAACACAAACTCTTCCTGCACTGGATGATCCAGTGGGTCTTTTCCAACCTGATGATTCTATGATTTGTGGATGATGCTTCACTGTCTCTAAATGCAAAACTAGAGAAGGGGTGAGTATGACACCAGAGCTACAGCTCTGCTCTGTGCTGGAGGGGCTTTGCTGAGACAAGATGAGAGGAGACCTCACTAGGGAAAACCCTTCTGTAACCTGAAGTGGTGACTGAAATGGTGATAAGCTGAAACTGCAGGTAAAATGGGATGTTTTCTACCCCATTCCAGCCAGTGAGGAGTGGAACAGTTCCAGTTAAAAGCAGTGACCATTCATCCTCAACCATCCCTCTGGGCATGACACTCTGATGATGGATGTGCTGATGATGAACACCAGAGGTGTGGGAGCTGATGGAGTTGGCAGAGGTTGCAGGGAACAGCCCTATGAGGAGCAGCTGAGAGAGCTGGGGTTGTTTAATCTGGAGAAGAGGAGGCTGAGAGGAGACCTCATTACTCTCTACAACTACCTGAAAGGAGGTTGTAGAGAGGAGGGAGCTGGCCTCTTCTCCCAAGGGACAGGGGACAGGACAAGAGGGAATGGCCTCAAGCTCTACCAGGGGAGATTTAGGCTGGACATCAGGAGGAAGTTTTTCACACAAAGGGTTTTTGGGCACTGGCACAGACTGCCCAGGGAGGTGGTTGATTCCCCTTCCCTGGAGGTGTTTAAGGGACGGGTGGATGAGGTCTTGAGGGACTTGGTTTAGTGTTTGATAGGAATGGTTGGACTCGATGATCCGATGGGTCCCTTCCAACCTGTTTGTTCCATGATTCTATGATTCTATGACTGGTTACCCACGGGTGGCTGTGTCCAACCCAGCATGTGGACGGCTGCAGCACATCCGGGTGCTGTGGAACTGTGCACCTCCTCCCCCAGCATGTGGAAAACTCACGGTGGTGATAGCTGTCATCTTTTCATTTCTAAACTAGCCATCAGTCATCTTCTGGCTGACTGCTTTCTTCTCCTGACACTTACACGGTGCCGGTCCCTCCCTATCCATGCCTCCCTTCCCCCTGTGCTGGTGAAATATTCATTTCCCAAAGATCCCTATCGACGCTGAGTGGGGAAAAAAGCTAGTTTCAAATTTGCACATCAAAAGAAGACCACGTCTGCTATCGGGGAAAATTAATAAGAATTAGGGCCTTTTCAAAAGCTGTGCAGCCCTGTTTTTGAAATGGAACCAATTAAAAATATTCTTGAGCTGGAAATACTCTTGTGTGTTCGGTCTAGGCTGAATAGGCCCTTTCGATGATGAAAGCAGCTTTTTCCCCAGCTCAGACAACCAGGAAGGCTCCCAACCACCAGTTTCATAGGGAAGAACAGACATAGATTTCTATCTGGGAACACCCTTCCCATGAGCTGCAGAGAATTATCTGGTCAGAGAATAACACAAAGGGAATCGCAGGCACCAGCATGGGACAAATTAAGAAAACATTGTTTCTAGGGTGCATGAGCAGGCAGATAATCCTTTGTGATGTGGCTTCAAGTAGGGAAAAAAGGAAATATTTGCCAGGCTGTGGGAACAGGGGCTTTGTTTAAAACAAAAGGAATATTCAGGGAGATGCTGCACTCTGGTTTATTATTCTTATTTGTCTGTTTGGAGAAACTGAGCTGGGTACTAATGCTGCATTTCATGGAGTCATAGAATCATGGAATGGTTTGGGCTGGAAGGGACCTCAAAGCCCATCCAGTTCCACCTTGTAAGCTGCCACCCTCTGCTTGGTGCCTAGGGTTACCAGATCTGCTATGACCAGCGTCAGGGGAGTTTTGCATCCACTACTTCACTGGCAGCAGATCCTTCCAGCCCTGCCAGCTCTTGTCACTGCTCCCCAGAACAACCAATGCAGCTTTGTACTCCTGGAGCTCAGGGATTCGCTTTAGAACCAACATTTTTTGCAGCAGCTCTGCTGGGGATGTGGTTGTGATTTCATTCCTCTATTCCTCTGCCACCAAGGTCATCCAGTATCCCTGCACTACACATCACAGAATCTCTTGGCTGGAAAAGACCTTTGAGATCATCAAGTCCAACTGTACCTGCACACTACTAGACCATCCCTCAGCACATCATAGATCACAGGTCACTGCATTTAAAAATAGCATCGCACCCAAATGTTTTTAGCTTTGCTGGAAACCTCTGCAGAGTGGAGCAAGTTAGAAGCATGTAGGCAATGAAGATGGGTCTTCCTTCTGGTTTCCTTCAGAGGTTGTGGCTCTAGCCTGATCTCAGACAGGTATTCAAGCCTTTTTCCCTTTGCTGGGATGTGCACCAGTCCAGGTACTGTGGTTGGTGGGGTGTGTACATGCTGCAGGGTGGCAGGGATGGGTGATAAATGATGCTGGGATCCATGGAGAAGAAAAGGAACTTATTTTCCTGGCTCTGCCCATTATGCTCTGGAAGAAGAACTATCAGTCCAGCAGAGTATCAGTAACATGGCTTCTGAATACCATCCCCAAATAGAAATAGATGTGGGATAAAACAGCACAGAATAGAATATTTTTCACAATAGAAAAGGATCCATTTGCTCCACTTCTTGTGTGCAGCCATTAGCATCACACAACACCCAAGAGAAGGAAAAGGATGCAGAATGGAACAGCAGCTTTCTACCTCCCTGGTCATCCTGACCCTCTGCAGCACAAAAATTGGGCTGTAATGCCCCAGCAGGACATTACCTGCATATCCAGTCTGGTCACAGGGAGGGTGAGAACATTGCCTTCACGTTGAACAGAAT
This sequence comes from Coccyzus lansbergi, assembly GCA_033558105.1. Lineage (NCBI taxonomy): Eukaryota > Metazoa > Chordata > Aves > Cuculiformes > Coccyzidae > Coccyzus > Coccyzus lansbergi. The sequence continues at coordinate 93,042 of JAUMJK010000357.1, forward strand.
TTCTATCTCCTTTTAAACCTCTGTGGCTGGTAGTAAAGTCAGTGCTGGGATGGGTTGTGGGGCTCCCACCCACTTGTAGAAATGCACCTAGATCAGAAAACACAGTGAACTTTCAATAATGTGTCTCCACACAGCTCGTCTTGGTGGTTCTTTACACTCTCTGTTGTTCCAGGAAGATAACACTTTGCAGAAGCTATAAAAGACTCATCATATCTCAGTGACACTTTGGGACAATGCAGGATAAAATTCAATTAAATGTAAAATCCAAGAGAACTCTGACGGAGTTTCAGGTGCTTTTCAATTCGTCACTTTTCAATATTTCTTGAAATTCCCCAGAACCAAATATCTGCAGGTCATTTCAAAAGCTACCATGAAGAATGTGCTGGAGGAGTTTTCATCAGGGACCTTGACTTGCCTTAAGATAGAAAACTCTATCCATGAGACTGAAATTTGGGACCAGAGAATGTTTCACTGAATAATTACAACCGTCTGTGTCTTCGTAACATATTTTGATTTTGCTGGAGCTGAAATTGAATCTGACCCAATGTGAATCCTGTTGTCGGGGGGTTATTGCAGGTTTACTGTTCTCCCCACCTCCTTCCATTTGGTGATTAAATGCCTTCTGCACCCAGGGAAAACTTCCACACCATAGGATATGATGACAACTAATGTTTTGTTTTCAGAAAACATAGGGTAGTAACTTAAACTCTCTTATTTCCTATTCACTGATGAAATCCAAGGTGATTGTCTTTGTATTTGGAATAATACATTGGGTGAAATCTGTGTGGTTTCCACCAATGTAAAATCCTAAACTCAGAGCAGGGAAATCTGATAATAGAATCATAGAATCATGGAATGGTTTGGGCTGGAAGGGACCTCAAACCTCACTGATGACTTGTTTAAAAATTGTTTTCTGATGATTACTATCAGAAATGCAACCAACTCTGAGATGTGTACATTAAATCCCCTGAATTATTTTAATTAATATAAGCATCATTATTAGATAGGTAAAAAGACATGAATCTATTCTTTCTCTGGTGTAGGTACCTCAAAACCACAGCTCTGGGCAGCCGCAAGGACAGAGGAGGAGACTGGTGGTTGGGAGAAGGTGTAACTTACACTCATCCATTTTTCTTCCAAAAAGTGTGCACATTGAGTGTTTGATTTTCATGTTCCAGTGATACTTTATTGGTCAAAAGCCCATATAGGTGTTTGGGGAGAGATAAAGCCCATAAACTTTACAGCAGTCGGAGCTGGCTATGCTGTTCTCCTTGCTGTAGCTTTGCAGCCAGCTGTCCATGCTGTCAGCTGTAAACACTCGCATGGTGAACTGTAACGCATTAAGATTGATTTTGCTAATGTATCTTTTCATAGCAGAAACTGGGAGAAATTCATAAGTCTGAGGGGAGACCACGTCGCTCTCTGCAGCTCTTGGAACGGAGGTTGTGGTGAGGTGGGTGCTGGGCTCTGCTGCCAAGAAACAAGGGATAAGACAAAAGGAAATGGCCTCAAGTTGTGCCAAGGGAGGGTTAGATTGGATATTTGGAAAAATGTCTTTACTGAAAGAGTGGTGAAGCCCTGGCAAATGCTTCCCAGGTCACTGGGAGTCTCCATCCCTGGAGGGGCTCAAAAACCTTGTGGCTGTGGCACTTGGGGACAGGGTTTAGTAGACTCGGTGGGGTGGGGCTGATGGTTGGACTGGATGAACTGAGAGATCTTTCCAAACACAATGATTCAATGATTCTGCAATTCTATGACCATAGCAAATCCTACAACTGCCCCTGAGGACAGATCTTTATACTCCAGAGTCTCCAGGTGCTTGACACCTGCCTTTGAGCATTGCATGAACTGTCCTATCAGTTGACTTACAAACTATGACTGTGGTGGTGGAGGAGATGCTCTCAAACCCTGTCTTAGCCACTCTACAAAACAGACTTTCCTGGGCCAGAGCAAAGACAGTTGGCTTCTTATTGCAGGGGTCTGGGGACATCTAAATTTTATTCCTGCTCTGGAGTGTTGTATAGGAATGGGAGGACCAATCCATCATTGCTGGGACAGGTTAACCTGATTTATCAAGTCTCAGCGAGCAGACTGAAGAGTAATTTCTTCCCTCTGAAAGTGTGGATGAGTCGTGTGCTTGGACGTTCAGGCAGGATTTTACTTTATCACTTAAGAAGCCATTAAGCAGTTGGACAGCTGGGTTCAGCTTCATATCTACAAGGTGCGGGTGCTGGCTGAGTACCCTGGCTGCAGGAGAGACATCAGGGCAGGGAGAAAATATGAGGGCAGAAACATTCAAAGGACAAAATCCATCTCCTCTGTGTATCTGCCCAGCTTCCTGAAGGAAGGGCATGGGTCGCCCTCCCAAGAAGGGCACACTATGGGGAAAGGTTCTGCAATGGATCATCACACTCCCTGATCAAGAGCCCATTCCCAGCTTTCTTGGAGACCTTGTAGGTCCTTTCATTTCTTCCTTGTGCCCCTCTTCCCCTTTACAACCCTCTGTGATAATACCAAGGCACCAAGGTCCAGTTCAGGTCGGAGCTGGGTGAGCACAGGCAGTCGGTCAGATGGAGCTGTGCTGGTGGGATTATTTTCTCTGGCTGTGCATTACTCACAGTTACTGTGCTCTGTTTCAGCTGCTTTCTCCACAATAAACCCCACAGTGATTTATGACCAGTGAGGATTGCTCACTGTCTTCTATTTCTTTTTAAACACAGCTCCAGCCCTGCCATTTGTTGCTGTGTGTGACCGTGTTAAGGCTCCAGATTCATTTCAATGACCCTGGGGAGCTCTGCTGGCTCTTCTCCGGACCCTGTGTTTTTCTCCTCACCTGAGTGATGGGCTCTGATGTGCTGTCTCTGGTGGGCTGAGGATGGTGCAGTGGAGACCGACAAATCAGGAAACTTAAATTTTAAGGAAATGCATTGACAGATGTGAATTGTTCGTCCTGTTGGAGTTGTTTGCATCTAGAAGACGACACTTTTCCTCTTAAATGACAAGCTGGTCACTTTCCAGGCTCATATTGAGCTTCTCATCCACCAGCACCTCATGTCTATCTCTTCAGGGCTGCTCTTAATCCATTCTTTGCCTCACAAGTATTTCTGCTTGCTCCCAACCAGGTTCAGGACCTTGCACTTGGCCTTATTGAATCTCATGAGATTTGCACAGTCCCACCTTTCTAGGCTGTTCATATCCCTCTGGATGATATCCTTCCCTTCCAGTGTGTCAGTCGTTCTACACAGCTTGCGTAGTCATCAAATTTCTCTGCAAAAATTCTACTTCAGTACATAGAGATACATGGTGGTCCATCCATGTGCAGCTCCATGAGGTCCATTTGAGAAGTTCTGGCTCTACCACTGCTGTTAGACACATGCAGGAGCTGGATTTCTTCAATGGCATCATTCTCTAACAGATCTGATTCTGGCACTGAAAGGATCAGGCAGCATCATTTCTTTAGTAGGTTTGCCAAGGAATTCGCATTTTAGCCTGTTGGATGAACTCACCCATGCAACCAGCTGGTTCCTCAGTCCTGTCACTGGAGAAGGTGTCAGAGGGCTCCGCAGGAACAGCGTATGCACAGCTGAATCTTTGCAGCCAGCAGGGAGTTGGCCAGCATCCTGACTTTAGCTCTAGGTCTGGAGGCTACGCGTGGCAGGAGCAGAGATCTAATTCTCCTGCATGAACGAAGCTGTAGAGTTAATTCTTCAGACAAGTCACTAAAAATAACCTCTGTGTGCTAAGCAGCACAACTCAGGAGTTGTAAGTGTGTGCATTGAGGTAGTGGAGAGCTGCTGATTGCCATGTGGGTTTAATTCAATACTCCAAGACACCCTCCTGACGAGGGGGATATTGGCACCGTGCATGAATGCTGTGGCGTGTTGATGCTTCCGAGGGGGATGCTCACCTCTTGTGACAACTTGATTTAAATGTACGAACCTACACTAACTATACGGTAAGATACGTTTATCTCAGCATGACAATTGAGGTGATCTTATTGCCCGACCTGGGGGAGAACAGGGCTTTAAATTCTAATGCAAGGAAAATGATATCACAGCCTTTATGTACCTATTCTTTCACAGAAGGCTTCTGTGGGTATCCTGGCATTTCCCAGCCGTATATTTCTATAGTGAACTGTCTCATCGATGACACTAACATCACACAGTTATGATATCTTTCATGCTTTATGAACACATCTTTGCAGTAGAATAGCTCTTTGCAGCAAACGTGGCAGTTTACTAATTCATCTCTTTATCCTGTTTTTGCATCATTCCTAAATACTGGTCAAAGCTACTGTCCCAGCTCTCTCTGTCCCAAACCTACCTGTCATGAAGAAAGATCATCCTTCGGGATCTTCCTGAAAGGGACTTTCTGCTGTATTAATGGTTCACTATTAAATGGATTGAGAGTGGACCTGAGGAGAAGGGCTTGGAGTGCTGTGGGGTGAGAGGCTCCACATGAGCCTGCAATATACACTCACAGCCCAGAAACTGTGTCCTGGGCTGCATCTAAACCAGAGGCACCCAGAGGACAAGGTAGGGGATACTCTCCTATCCAGAGATATCCTCTGCTCCACTCTTGTGAGACCCCACCTGGAGCCCTGTGTCCAGTTCTGGACTCTTCAGCACACAAGGACATGGAGTTGCTGGAGAGAGTCTAGAGGATACCACGGAGAAGATCCGACAGCTGGAGCACCTCCTGTACAAGGACAGGCTGAAAGAGTCGGGGTTGTTCAGTTCGAATCCTCATAAATTCATAGAACAACCAGGTTGGAAGAGACCATGTCCCTCAGGACCTCATCTACCCGTGCCTTAAACACCTCCAGGGAAGATCACAGAATCAACCACCTCCCTGGGCAGCCTGTTCCAATGCCCAATAACCCTTTCCATGAAAAACCTCCTCCTAATCTCCAACCTAAATCTCCCCTGGCGGAGCTTGAGGCCATTCCCTCTTGTCCTGTCCCCTGTCACTTGGGAGAAGAGCCCAGCTCCCTCCTCTCTACAACTTCCTTTCAGGTCAGGAGAAGGCTGTGGGGAGACCTTAGAGCAGCTTTCAGTAAGAAAAGAGGCTTTGGGAAAATTGTCGAGGGGCTGTTGAATAGGGAGCTCACGGGTAGCATGAAGGGGGATTGTTAAGCACTGTATTTTAAATTCCTAATCAATGTAGTCTGGGAATATCAGTGTTCACTCTGTTTTAAGCAGCAGGTTGAGAAACCTCCTGAGCTCCTCCCCGTCCTGAATTGTTCCTGATTTTATATTCCTCTTTCTCAAGACTGTGTGATACACGATATCTTGGAGAGCGCTGCTTTACCTGCAGTGCCTGCGCAAGGCACGGAGCCAGGCACTATTCCTGATTTCCAGTGGTGTGGCTCTAAATCAGATCTGTAATAACGGCATGACTCAACACTGGCCATAGCTGCCGTATCATTTTGTGTCTGCTGCTGTTGTGCTCATTTTTGTCTGCAATGTGAGCTGTGAATAAATGCCCTGCGAGGTGCTGGGCGATTGTTCAGCTCTGCAATGATTTCTCTCACCGCACTTCCCAACCTGTGGGTAACCTGGCTACTCCCTTAAAAGATTACGGTGTTGTGCCCACAAAACCACCTGCTTTTCTTTCTCAACATGAATGAGATCTTGTAGTTTTCAGCTGCCGCATTCATTAGAGACACAAACCTTTAACATCACAGGCAGGAGGGCTGGCTGATTTGGCTTTCCAAAAGCAAGCACGGAGCGTGCGTGGCCTTCTGCTCCCAGGTCCTACCTGCACAGCAAATGCTTTCAAACCTTGAGGAGCCCTTTGTTATAAATGTTAACGCGTCACCTTCAAACAGCAGGACTGAAGCGTTAAAGGATCAGTAGACACAGAGCTCTGCTCCCCTCTGAGAAGCATCTCCCGTGCCACGATGTCCCTCAGGTTTGATCTATGTGGGACCAAATTCTCTCTGCTTTTGCCTTTATTTTGTGTTGTGAGGACAGAAGGTGACTCTGGTGAGATGCTGTGGGACAGTCCCTTGCTGAGCATGGGTGTCTTCTCTGCAGAGGAGGAGCAGGAGAGCCCACCTGCAGCATCACTCTGGTACCCAACTAGTGCTCTGGGAGTGAGGGCATTTCTCTAGTTGAGTTTTGAAAAGGCAAAACGACCATGATGATAATCGCTGTCTGAATGGGGGATATTTTAAAAGGGTTGTTTAACGGCCATAGCTAAATGTAGTTATTTTCAAATCATTGTAACCAGGTAATTGCATGAAAAGCTTTAAAAAGATCCATCTGAGGAATTCTCTGAAACACTAATAGAGATTTCCAGTAAACATGCAGTGAAGGGGAAGCTCCAGAGTGCTGGAGAAAGGCTAAATGACCATTAAAGGCACCTCCAGCCATGGGGAAAACCACACTAAGCAACAGGGTGGCTGAGTAATGCAGAGTTAAGGGAACATTAATAATAAGGGATGATTGACCCTGCTGTATTGAAATTTGGTAGAAATGAGCAGTTTCTCTTTTTGATGGGATGAATAGTACTGTGTTGGTACAATATCCTTCTGGGCTGTACTTCATTTGCTATTGTCTTGCAGGAGAAATGCAAGTGAGGTCCATTAGAACAATTGGTTGGAATAAGAGTTTCTGCATTGTGACACATAAAATTTCGGCTGCAGATGCTGATAAATGTATTTGCTGGACAAGTTCAGGGCTGCAGGGCTCCTCAGGAGTTTTAACATCTCCATAGTGCAGAAACAAGTCGGGTGCCGGTCTCCTCTCCCTAGTAACCAGTGATAGGATGAGAGGAAATGGCCTCAAGTTGTGCCAGGGAAGGTTTAAATTGGATATGGGGAAAAATTCCTTTACTGACAGAGTGGTGAAGCCCTGGCAGAGGCTGCCCAGGGCAGCGGAGGAGTCTCCATCCATGGAGGAGTTAAAAAAGCACGAAGCTGTGGCACTTGGGGACATGGTTTAGTAGGTACAGTGGAGTTGGTCTGATGGTTGTACTGGATGAACTTAGAGGTCTTCTCCAACCTTAATGATTCCATGATTCTGTGATACAGAGGGATATGGAGAAGGAGGAGGGAAAGCCTGGGTATGATCTGCAGAGATAGCACTGACCCTCCTGCTGTGAATGCCAAGATGAATTAAGGGACTGAGATACGAAAGAAATCATTAGGTCCAAGCAGTCTCTTTTTGTACCTCTGCTGCTCCTCCACTGTTCCCTGGGCCCTGGGCAGGAACGTGCTGGAATGGTCTTTGCCGACTGCTTTAAAAATCGTGACAGCTAATGTATTGCACTTTCAGGCCCCAATATAACTTTTTCCAGAGTAATTACTTTCGATTTCCTCACAATAAACACACTGCTATTTTTTCCTTTCCAATAATTGAGCATATTTATTCTTAACTAAGATTAACTGTCTTTGGGAACCCAAAATGAATGGGGTTGCCTTGGGAGATCAATATGAATGCTCATAACCGTTGCTTCTCTGTGAAGACTCTGCGAGTCCTGGAGACCTTCCAGCTGCCCTTAGGTGACCACTTCTCTCTAATTCTTGAGCAACCTGATCCAATGGAAAGTAGCCATGGGGCTGGAACTGGATGGTCTTTAACTTTCCCAGACTGTCCTTGTAAGGAGGTGCTCCAGCCCTCAGATGTTTCAGTGGCTTCCTCTGGACTCACTCCAACTCACTTAACTCCTTCCTGTGCTGAGAGGCCCAGAACAGGACGCAGGGCTCCAGCTGAGGTCTCATGAGAGACATCTCCCTAAGGATGGACTGTCTCCTTACCCACCTGGAAGAGATGCTAAAACACAAAGATGAAATTCCCAGGGGAAATCCAGCTCCCGCAGAGGTTTGCGGTGTTGGTCTGGGCTTCAACAAAAGCAGTGGCAATAAGGGCTGTACTATGAGTGCTGCTGGATTTGCTGCTGTTATTGAAATAACATTGACTGGCAAATATGACTCTCCTGTAGCCTTTCCCAGGGCTCAGCTTTCCTGTTAGTGACAAGCATATGCTGATAAAACAGAAAAGGGTAACGAAGGCAGAATGATACTGTGAAACATTGCACTGCAAGAAAAATGATACCTCTATAATGCCACCAGGGCTGCATTTTTCTTTTAAGGTGGATAAATGTTCTCTTTTCTTTTCGCTACAAGGCAGCCAAAGCCTTGTTTGACCCTCTTGAGTATGCTCAGTGCGTGGCCTTTTAGTGGCAATTGTTGAAGTCTCCGAGTTCACTGTGTGATGTCTGTACTTTCTGTCTCGTTCTGCACAGGGTGAAGATCTCAGCCTGCTCAGGAAACGCGGGGAAGCAAGAGAGGTGGAAGAGTCATTTTGCGCACAAACAAAAGTTAAGACCATAAAGAGTCGACTGAGCCAGCTGGATTTGGCCTAAGTTTCTTCGCCTGCCATGTGCAGGGAATATCAAGAGAGAAGAAGAAACTGATTGGTATTTCAGACTGTCAGCAATGCAAATACCAATTTTTGAATGTTATTTGAACTGTGCCATATATATTTTTTATACAGCTTGTCTAACATGGACAAATGAGTTAAAGTTGCCAGGAGTAACTGCAGCCAGGGCATGGAAAAAGCTCTAGGAAAGCTGGGGAGGAGCTCTTGATCAGGAAATTCAGGGACAGGATGAAGAGGAAGGGTTTGAAGCTGAGAGAGGGGAGATTGAGATGAGATTTTAGGAAGAAATGTTTTGCTGTGAGGGTGGGGAGACCCTGGCCCAGGTTGCCCAGAGCAGTGGTAGTTGCTCCATCCCTGGAGGGGTTCAAGGCCAGGTTGGATGGGGCTTGGAGCAACCTGATCCAGCAGAAGGTGTCCTGGGAGGGGTGTGGAACTAGATGGGCTTTGAGGTTCCTTCCAACCCAAACCATTCTGTGATTCTATGACTCCTGCAATTTATCAAAAAGCTCTTTGGACTCCTGTCTAACAGCCTTTTGGAGGCTCTACAATTTATCTTTCATGGGGCTTGCACTACGGTGCTGTATCACTGGGCCCATTTAGGTATTTTTGGAAAAATTATTAAATATTAACTATAAAATCATCATATCAGGATTCCTTTCACTGTAGACATTCTTAACCACCTAGTTTTGAGCTAATTGCCTTAAGAAATTTCCAGGTTTCAAGGTCTGCAGCAGAAATCCCTTTAAAGGGATATTGCTTGTTTTCCACCTGATTCAATGGTTTATAATAATATAGGAAGGGGTAGAAAGTGAAATGCTGCAATGAAATGTTGACTTTACATCTTGTTCCCAGTGTATGGCAGAATAAGACAATGGTAGAGGAAGGACTAAAACCCAGAACAGCGGTTTCATGGTGAGGGTTTGGTTTAGGTCGCCGGAGGACGACTTTTGGATGCAAGCTGAGGACGTTCTCCTTCAAAGAGACACTCTGGTTTAAAACCCTTCTGCTTGGGAAGAGCTTGTCTCCTAAAGAGGTGCACGAACTTCAATCTGCATGAGGAAATGTACCTCACCATCTGCCCCAAGGTGGATCAGCCTGGAAGAACCGTTCCAGGTGAGTCAGAACTCTGCTGCCTTCATCCCAGTACAGACATGGGGGGACCTTGGTGGGAACAGACACCAGGGGAGCCTTGGTGGGAATGTGAGACCAAGCACATAATTGCATGGGACTGCAGGCTTCAGTGGTTCCTCTGCCTTGGGGGAAATTTGTATTTAATTGTCAGAGAAATAAACCCGCTGCATCTTCTTAAAACCTCCAGAAACACCTTCTCCACCCAAAACCCCCTTCAAACTGGGCTGTTGACACATCTGGGTGAATTCTTAACGTGTCTAGAGTGCTGTCTGTAATATTTCCTCTGCATTTCACTCAACCGCTTCCAAGGTCAGCCAAGCCCTCTTGTGAAACAGGAATTAGTAAAAGCAATTTGCTAAAACCTGAAGAGCATGGAGAGCGCTGAGAGAGGTCTCTCTAATGACCAAAGCGGCAGGATCTTTGCTCTCTCATGTCACATAGATCTTGGCCCTCTAAGTGGAATCCCCACTGTTCAACACAGCGAACCATAGCACTGCGGTCACGAGAGGCTTGGCGTGAAGAGCACCCATCAGGAGTCAGCCTAACAATTTTGTCTTTTATATCACTTTCCCGACTCCTCCAAGGGAAGGCTCAGTGATTCTATTCCACCTATTAGCAGGCATTTAGTGAGTATTAGTAATAACTGGACGGGATAAATTTTAATAATAATTATTATAATTCTTAATGCAGCCATTAATCAATTCATTATCATTAAGATAATAATTACTTAAAGATTTATAACTCCAGTTAATGTTTTTAATTAATGTAATTTGGTGAGGTGAGGAAGCGAGATAAAAACACGCTGCATCGCTGGCAGTTCTCAGAGGAAGGGGAAACTTTCTGCCTTTGTTTCAAGGTGTCTGCACAATTCAGGGGTTTTCCCCACATTGCTAGGCATGTCCCAGACTTACAAATCATAGAATCATTGAAGTTGGAAAAGACCTATAAGTTCATCCAAGCCAACCATAGCCCGGTCCCACCATCCCTGCTAAACCATGTCCCCGAGTGCAATGGCCACACACAGAACCCCTCTAGGGATGAAGACTCCAGCACTGCCCTGGGCAGCCTCTGCCAGGGCTTCACCACTCTGTCAGTGAAGAAATCACAGAATCACAGAACAACCAGGTTGGAAGGGACCCATCGGATCTTCTAGTCCAACCATTCCTATCTAACACTAAACCAAATATCCAATTTAAACCTCCCCTGGCCCAACTTGAGGCCATTTCCTCTCATCCTATCATTTGTTACTTGGGAGGAGAGCCTAGCACCCACCTCCTTTCCAAGAGCTGTGATGAGGTCTGCCTTCGTCCTCCTCTTCTCCAGGCTATATAATCCCAGGTCACTCAGCCACTCCTCATAAGTCTTGTTTTCTAGACCCTTCACCCTTCAATGGGTTGAGCCTCGTAGCCCCGTAGAGAGCAAGGCAGTGCTGGCTTATTGTGGAATGATCACAGCAGGGTTGGCCCTGGGCAGCAGCTTAACATCCATTACTGACCAACCCTCTCCTGTGGAATTTCCTTTGCTCCAATCAAAAAAATATTTCATCGTAACTGCTATCCTCTTTCTCCTGAGTATTTAATCTTTAGGGATTACTTCAAAGAGTCTCTCTGTAACCTCACTGATGAATGGAGCCTTTCTGAGTAGGCCCCCAGGTTGGAAACAGTTTCAATTAATTTTCATTCTCTCCTTAATGCAGAACCCTCCTCATCCCCCTCTAGAAGCGTCATCATTCTCTCTTGTGTAAAATGCAACGCGTCAGGTTTTTATTTTCAAATTGAAATTTACTTGGGATTGCTGAATAAGTTCAGATCTGACGGGAGTTTTATTTTGTCTGGGGTGTATCTTGGACTGGGTCTGCAAGATACAAGAGACAATCCTCTTTCTTCCAAGAGTTCTTCCAAGAGGGTTTCCAGGTGTGTCTGCCCATGGCAGGGGGTTGGAACCACATGGTATTTAAGGTCTCTTCCAAACCAAATTATTCTGTGGTTATGGTTCTATGGGCGCCCAGCTTTCTGCAGAGGGTATAGAGCACACTTCCAGCCTATCCAGTCCATATTTGCTATGCTCTCCTTCACTTCATGACTGCTTCTTGTCTTTTCTCATTCCTCTGGTGTCTCACGACTGCTTCCTGTGTTGTTTATGAGCTGTGCTGCTGCTGCACAGTGATGCTGCTCAGCTTGGTTCACTCAGCCTGTCCTAGTTGTGTAGCAGTCTAACATCTTGCGTCTTCTTTTGTCTCTGTAATTTTGGGTCATGCAACCCTTCTGGGACTCTCCAGTTATTTAAATAGCCTCTGTGCTGAGGAGAATAACCATCATTTTCTTGCTTTTTTGGAACTAACATCCTCATTTTGTATTTGCACAGAGTAGCTCTGGGGTTGAGTTTCAAAGGAAAACCTTTGCGTGTTCTGCTGCTCACTCCAGTTGCGCTTGCCCTGTTCCATGGCAATTGCAGAGAGACTTACTTTTAATTAGCAGAAAAGCTGCACGATATCTTAGGGAGCAGTCAATACAGCTATTGGACTTCCTTTATTGGTGGAAAAGATGTAAAAAATATACAGAATAGGCCGCATCATCCAGAAGGAGAAGGACAAAAACCAGTGCAATTTTATGTAGTGGCAACTTTTCTGCAAGTTTGGTTTTTTTCAAGGAAAACAAGGAAGGAAAAAGGGAGCAAAAAGAAAAGAGTAGGAAAAAAGAAGCATTTATTACATTATAATGAGGTAAACTTGAGCTCACATACCAATGGGGGAGCTGACAATAATATATGGCTTTAATTAACAAACAGGATTTGAGGAACAGCTTATTATGCTAATAGTTTCAAAGCTTCCCAGTAAAAAGGTGCCTATGGAGAGATTTGCTAATGACATGGAGATCTCCATTTTGTAATATAATCATGTAATTCTCTAGGCAATAATTACATATTTCCTTACATGTTTGTTATGAAACTCTGGACTTCAGATCCTGTCTTGTGTACTCCCAGTGGACCAAGACAAAAATATAATGACCCAAAACTTCTATTCCAAAAGGCAAGGAAGTGGGTTGTTTTGCTGTCCTAAAGGAAATCATAGAATCATGGGATAGTTTGGGTTTGAAGGGAGATTAGGAGGAAGTTTTTCACACAGAGGGTCATTGGGCATTGGAATAGGCTGCCCAGGGAGGTGGTTGATTCACCTTCCCTGGAGGTGTTTAAGGCACAGGTGGGTGAGGTCTTGAGGGATATGGTTTAGTGTTTGATAGGAAAGGTTGGACTCGATGATCTGATGGGTCTCTTCCAACCTGGTTGTTCTATGATTCTATGATTCATATATAATGTAAAGTTGCTGTGAAGTCCAGGTCAGCATCTGGCCTCTGCTACAGTGGCTCTGAACAAAGGCTTGATCTAGAGCAAAAGAAATACTTCCAGGACTGAAAGCTGAAGCTGATTTCCATCATCTTGTGTAGCCTGGGCAGCACCACAATGATGAAACCTGGAAGGTTTTCAAACTTCTTCAGTGAGGGTGATTTAACCTTGCTCTTCCTACCCAGATAATATCGAGTGCCCGGAGAGCAGACTGAATGATGTGATAATGTTACACCGGAGACCACAAGAGTGCAGTGTTTCAGGATATCAAAACAAACCTTTCAAACCGCAGAGCATGTCCCTACAAGCCAAATATTTCCTGTCGGCCGCTGTACACAAAGAAGACAAGTAGTACGTGAATGCAGAGATGGAAATAGTGCTATTTCAAGAGTGTGGCACAGAAATACAGAAATGAAAGCCAAAAGTTCAAATGAATTAATGCTTCATCTAAAAATGAGGCGTTAAAATTCTTTATAGTTTTCCTGTCTGCACCTTTGTTACCATCAAGCCTCTTCAATGTGTTTAGTGACTATGGGATGGAGTAAGAAAACATTAAATGCTGAATACATTTTATTTTGAAGTGCAGTCAGTCTCACAGGTGGATGACAGAGAGAGCAGAGCTCGCAGGTGAGAGCTGGAGTGAGAAGAGCCAAGAGCCCTTCAGAGCATGTGTGCTCAGGGAATGCAGCTTTGCAAGAGCTCCTGTGAGATGAGACCTGCTGCTCCCTGAAGAAGCTCTCAGAATGCTCCAAGATGACACGTGGCAGCAAACATTCAGGCTTGCCCAGGTGATTAATTCAGTAATGTACATATTTCTTCGGTACTGCTGAGAAAATCACAGCACTGAAATATCGCTGCTGAGCACTGGTCTGTCAGCTGCTTGTGGCGCGTTCATATTTTACTATTTAGAAGGAAGAAGCACCCAGCTTGGTGCCTCAAGGGCCATCTCACATGGGCCCCTAACCCTGGTCAAAGGGGTTATATGGCTGTGAGCTCTATTTTGCTTCATTTCTCATTAACAAACTCACATCATTGGTAGGGGTTATAACAGAGATAGGTGAGCCCTTGGAAAGAGAAATGAGAAAGGGGCTGGGGTCTGAGTTCTCAGTGTATGTGGTAAAGAGGCAGATTGCTCCTTGTGAGAGGGAGCTCATTTCATTCTTCAGTGTTGCAAAAATTTAGAGAAAATAGTAAAATCTAGTAGTTGCTCTACACACATACATTCTATTTAGTATTTAATATTTTTCAGCCAACACTCTTGAAGATGGACAACAGAAGGATTAAAGAACAAGACAGATGACCCACATATCAGAAAATGAATATCTGAACCATGAGATGAATAAATACACTGGGTTTGGGGTCTTGAGGTTAATTAGGAATTAATTTTGTACAACTCTTCATTATCTGTTTGTTTCACTTGGGCTGAGTCTCTTCCACCTCATCTTTGGTCTTGAAGCCATTTCTTCTCATCCCATCACTCGCTGCTTGGGAGAAGAGCCCAGCACCCACCTCACCACAATCACCTTTCTAGGAGCTGAAGATAGTGATGAGGTCTCCCCTCAGCCTCCTCTTCTCCAGACTAAACAGCCCCAGATCCCTCAGCTGCTCCCAGAACCTCATGGCACCAGACCCTTCCTCAGTTCTGTTCCCTTCTCCAGACGTGCTCCAGCCGTTCAATGTCCTTCTTGGAGTGAGAGACCCAAAACTGAACCCAGGATTCAAGGTGCAACCTCATCAATGCTGAGTACAGGGGATTCTACTCTCCTCAGCAGAAGGGGTGTTTATCAACGTCAGACATTTCCACCGCAGCAGGGAGAAATGACAGCTGACTGACTGCAAAGAGTTGGTGAAGGATCTCATGAGCCTCAGTGACTGAGTCAGAAAACAGCAGGTGAAATGCAGTGTCAATAACTGCAAAGCAAGGCACAATCGTTTACAAAGGTGTGCTCTGAGCTAGCTATTACTGTTCAGGAAAGAGATCTTGGAGTGACTCCGGGGAGTCCTCTGCAAATGCTAGCTCAGTGTTCATTCATGCCTCGGAGTCTTTAGGGGGTGTTAAGATGAAGTGATGGAGACGACATAAAACATGTTCCCGCAGCTCTATAATCATTGTGTGCCTGCCCCTCCATTATGAGCCCAGCTTTGATCCCTACGCCAGAAAGACATAGCAAAAGGCAACTGGAATGACCATGACCTGGAACAGCCTCCATATCAGACAAAGTAGGCTGTACCCATTCAGTCTGGAACTGAAGGTGAGTATCCATTAAAGGTTTATACATACAAGAATGACGTGGGGGTTGGAATAACAATGACTATTGACCACCTCTCACAATCTGAAAACAGGCAATTAGTAAACAGGTTGATGCAACTGTGGGTATAAAAGAGAATAAATGTGGCTTTCTTTCATTCCAGGTATGACCGAATTGTATAACTTTGCCTTAAAGTACTTGGTGGCTGCAAATATCGGTGAATTCAGCCCATGGGTAAAGAAGTTCATGGAGGAAGTTCAGGAAGTACCTGAAAGGAGGTTGTAGAGAGGAGGGAGCTGGCCTCTTCTCCCAAGTGACAGGGGACAGGACAAGAGGGAATAGCCTCAAGCTCCGCCAGGGGAGATTTAGGCTGGAGATTAGGAGGAGGTTTTTCACAGAAAGGGTCATTGGGCATTGGAATAGGCTGCCCAGGGAGGTGGTTGAGTCACCTTCCCTGGAGGTGTTTAAGGGATGGGTGGATGCGGTCTTGAGGGACTTGGCTTAGTGTTAGGTAGGAATGGTTGAACTAGAAGATCCGATGGGTCCCTTCCAACCTGGTTGTTCTATGATTCTATGATTCTAAGAGTTACTAAGCACAAAGGTGCACTGAAAACCTCCAGACAGGTGTGTCTTAAGCTGTGGTAGATGGGATGTACACTAAGTTAAGAATAAACTTATCTTTTCCTTAATGCACTTGGATCTCAAGCGTACTTCACTGGACACATGCAGAAACAGGTAACTGGTAAAAGGACCTCCAGGTTGACACAGTGTGTTGTCTTCTCAACCAAGTCTCCACACCACAAGACAGCGGCATATGTGAGCTTGGGTCCTAGATGGAGGAGATGACTTTTGTGCATTGGCCATGACCATGACTGAACTGCCCAGTCCCTCTGCTCTGTACCACCACTGACTTTTTGGAGGGAGCTTCCATTGCTGCAGAAGACCCAATGCGTTTTGGTTAACTGGAGCTCCTTCCACCGTGGCACTCATCCATTCCTCCCGCAGCCTGCACACACTCCCCTACTCTACTGAGACACTGTAAAAGCTGCTGAGACTTAACTCTGGCTCTCACGGACCTCCAACCCTTCAGGGTGGTGTTGCTTTTGATTCCTGCAGGATATTGCAATGCAAAGTTTTCACTTCTCGTTTTTAATCCGTTGTCTTCTCAACTGCAGAGATTGTATCACAATTCATAATATAATTGATTATACAATTTGAGAATCAAAATCTCGCTGCATTGTGCCAAAATTAAAAGCTTTCATTGGCTTCTTGTAATTTTCCCCTCAAGAATTATCCATGAAGAATATATAAATGTTTGGTTTCTCACTCCTATTGGGACTTATAGTTCAAAATCTCTAAGAATCTTTGTGCTAAAAAACAATTCCTCTCTTCTACAGTGCTCTGGTTAGCAGTGCCCTGTTAAACCCACACGGAGCAGAGCTTTGTCCTTGGCAGGGAAAAGGATCAGATATAGCCTGAAGCTCGCTAGGGATTTAATTCTTGTTATTAATTTTATATGGAAGCTGTCCAGATACTACAAAGAAAGGGCAGGAGCGTGAACCCCACAAATAGATCATCAGCAAAAATTTATTAGCTCTAACATCTGTTTCAAAGGGAGAAGTGGGTCTGATTTCTCTGGCTTATGATTCCGCCTGGTATTTCTTTTAGTCTTTGACATGAGGAAAAGAAAAGACAAATAACCGAGATGTGGCTCATCCCTGCCTCGCTGCGTGTCGTGCCATTAACGAGGCATCATCGCTGGTTTAGAAGTATGAGATTTTTTTTCTCAGATGATTTTTTTCTTTTTCCTGGTGACAGTTAGGTTTGTAGCCTGTGACAATAAGGCGATGCAACTTCAGCGAGTGTGGCCACATGTGATTCACCCAGCTGGGATCTTGATGGCATCTGGGAGTACGCAACACTGGTTTTTATATATTGAAGATGTAAAGTGTGGTAGAAGATCATCCCGTGGAGGAAAGTGTTACAAAATGCTCAGGTACTTTAACCCAAAGACTGTACACCAGCATCAACCATAGAACCTGCTTTTGGGAGGAAACAACTCGCAGATGGAGAGTATTTCCCATGGGCAGTGGAGCGAGAAATTTGTGTCCTATTTCTCTTCTGGGGAGACCTTAGAGGAGCCTTCCAGTACTGAAAGGGGGTACAGAATAGCTGGGAACAGTCTTTAGCAAGGCCTGTTGTGACAGGGCAAGGAGTAATGATTTTAAACTCAGGAAGGGGAGATTTAGACTGGATATAAGGAAGAAATCTTTTATTATAAGGGTGGTGAGACACTGGCCCAGGTTACCCAAGGAGGTAACTGGAAACATCAAGGTCACCCCTGGGAACAATCAAGGTCAGGTAGGATGGGGCCCTGAGCAACCTGATCTGGTTAAACATGTCCCTGCTCACTGGAGGGAGTTGAACTGGATGACCTGTAAAGGTCCCTTCTAACCCAAACCATTTTATGATTTCACAATTCTATGATAATGACTTAGTCCTTGCACAGAGCTGATTCCCTGGCCCGTATCCTGACAGGATGGCACACAGCTTATTCCATAGACCCAGTGGGAGGGATGGAGGACGAGGTGCAGAGATTTTCTGCCCTGCCTGCAACTTCAGAAGAGAACCATCTGCTCCACAAGTCACAGTTACCCTGGCACTGGTGAAAACATCTTTGCACTCCGTCGCCAGCAGTTTTGACAGCAGCCTCAGTCTCTAGTCAAACAGGAGCATTCTGAAACTGAGCCAGAAGACAATTTTGATCACTGGAGGATTCTTTTGAGTGTGTGTGTGTCTATTTTCTTCTATTTTTCCTGTGTTACAGTAGCAGCAGTTAATAGTGAGTTTACATGAATGATTCGTGGTTTTCAACCTAATTAAACTATACATGGAATCTTACAGGAGTATTGTGAAACAAATTAAACCATGATTGCTCTTCCGATTCACACCTAATGATTCATTAGTTATTATCAAAACAAGTGCGGTGAGTATAGGGCAACACTTTAAAAGTAAATCAATTTTGATGCCTTTAATTTGTTGTTCTGCATGCACGTGGATGTTGCTCAATAGAGAGAAGTGTAATTGCGTGTCACGATGGTGCCCATGGATGCCCCAGACCTTGGACTCCTTCTTACATCTGTGCAAAGTGGATGAAAAATTATGTCGTCCTCAGGTGTTTCTGTGTCTCGTAGAAATGCCACGGATTTTGTGAGTAGACAGAGAGTTGGGTTGAGTATCCTAAAAGCGAAGAGATGTGACGCATAATGAATTATTCAAACCGGCAGAGACTGGTATAAATATGTATTTTGGGAATGTGAGCTTTTTTCCAGGCCTGGATTTACGGGATGGGACTGATTTGCTGTGTGTGCTGGTGGGGACGTGGCATGATGGCAACCGCCTACCTTCCACTCAGGGCTGTGTCCAGAGCAGCCTTAATCCTTTAGTTGAGTCACTTCTTTATCTGTTTCTGCACATCATTGATATCCGAGCTCATCAGGGATGGTGAAAGTCTCACTCTCCAAGCCTTGGGAGTGTCCATGTTTCTACAATAGATGGTCTATAGAGTCCTGTGGAGCTTGGAAGGCCAGTTCAGCCTGTTGGTGGACTAAACTCAACCTTGGATTCCCTTTCAACTCCCCCTCCTCCGTGGAGTCTCTCCTCTTCTTGCAAACAACTTTCTGATAGCCATCACCCTCCCAAAGTTAGACTCTTCCTATTTTTAAAAGGAGAAGCCTTTTCCCTAACATCAACCTAGGCTTTAGCCCAATGCCTACAAGTGCCCCACTGGCTGTGCTGTGCCAGGGTACAGCTGCGAGCCCTGAACACAACACAGTCCAGACACAATCTCACTGCTGGGATCAGGGATCAGGACAGTGTGCACACTGCCCAGGGCAGTGGTGAAGTATCCATCCCTGCAGGGGTTCAAAAAGCATGTGGTCGTTGTACCTGAGCACATGGTTTAGCAGGCATGGTGGGGTTGGTCTGATGGTTGGACTGTATGAGCTCAGAGGTCTTTTCCAACCTCAGTGATTCTGATTTTATGATTAATAATGCAACTTCAAGAGCTGAAAGACGTGCATCTGTGTACACAGATGGGGAAGGGGGCTCTCCCTCAGGGAAGCAACTGCAGTTGCATGGCAGCAGCTCCTTAGATGTGCAGAATGCGATTAATAATCCCTTGCCAGGGTGGTGCCCTTGCACGAATCAAAACTAATCCAGAGTATGTTTCTGCCTTCTTGCAACTTTTAATCTTACACAAACGCTGCTGGGAATGTTTCTATGGTTACCTCCTAGAATATCAGTTTGCCAGCATCAGGTCATTTCCATCTTGGAACCTAAATTCAAGGTAGTTTTAGTGACGCTGAACTTTTAAGACTGATTTTTAGACACCTGAAGAGCTCTAGGTGTTAAGCTTAGATGCGAATTGCCCAGGGAGGGGGTTGATTCACCTTCCCTGGAGGGGTTTAAGGGATGTGTGGACAAGATGCTGAGAGACATGGGTTAGAGATTGATGGGAATGGTTGGACTCGATGATCTGGTGAGTCTCTTCCAGCCTAGTGGTTCTATGATTCTATGATTCTATGAATGGACCATCATTATTGTAGTGCTTGTCACAACTTCGGTAGCCACGTAGAGCAGAGTCTCAGAGAGGGAAAGACAAAATAGCAAGGGTTTTGTATCCAGAAATTGTGGTGTTGTGTGGCAGTTCACAAAAGTACTCTAGAACTGACCACAGAGAAGGCAAGACATAATCATCTAATGAGGTCATTTCCAACTGCAGACTCTTGGACATTGTTGGGAAGAGGAGCAGGGGTACAACTTTCTAGTACTGAATGCAGTGAGACCACCTATTTGCAGCGAATAACTATGATTCTCTACAACGGGCAGGCCATTTGCGCTTGTGACAGAGGGTTGGATCTCAGATCTGTATCCTTTCTCAATATCCTTTGATGATAGGGAGAAGTGGGAATTTTGATTCTGCCTGAGCTATTGGATTTCTGCATTCAGCACCCAAACATAACCATAGAAGCACAGAATCATAGAAATATTTGTTTTAAAAAGACATTTGAGATCACTGAGTCCAACTGTGTCTGCCCACCTGAGCACCTCATCCACCCATCTCCCTAGGAGACTCCATCACTACCCTGGGCAGCTGTTCCACTGCCCAAGAGCCTTTTCAGTGGAGAATTTTTTCCCCAATATCCAATCTGAACCTTCCCTAGTACAACTTGAGGCTATTTCTTGTCCTATTACTTGTTCGTTGGGAGGTGAGACCAGCACTGACCTCAACACAACTCCTTTCCAGGAGGTGCAGAGAGCAATGAGGTCTCCCCTCAGGCTCTTCTTCTCCAGGCTATACAGCCCCAAGTGGCTCAGCCACTCTCAGAACCCCTGGGCTCCAGACTCTTCCCCAGGCCCTTTCCCCTTTTCTGGACATGCTCCAGCCCCTCAATGTCCTTCTTGGAGTGAAGGGCCCAAAACTGAACACAAGATTCAAGGTGTGGCCTCATTATTGTTGAGTCCAGGGGGATGATTCCTTCCCTGCTCCTACTGGCCACCCCCATGGTTGATCCAAGCCAGGATGTTGTTGGCCTTCTTGGCCACTTGGGTCACTGCTGACTCATGTTCAGCCCCTGTTGACCAGCTTCCCAGGTCCTTTTCCACCAGACACCTTTCCAACTGCTGTTCCCCAAGCCTGTGCTCATGTAACAAACCATTTCCTAAACCAAAACTTTTCCTACCGCGATTCCGAATGCATGTGCAATGCTCAAAAATGTCCCTTTAAATGCAGTTTCCATTACCGAGTTGTATTAGAAATATGCTGTGAATATGAGAAAGAATGTGAAACCTTGTTGTCAGCTCTAAACAGAACAATCACTTCTTTTTCTTTTCAAACCAGGGAGGTCATGTTGCTGATAGTCACAAAAATAAGCTTTTCCGAGTCAGCAGCTTTGGCTGATCTGTCGAAAATGTCACAACTGGCTTGTAAATATTCCAGAAGCCAGAAGTCTTTGTTTCAAAAGCCAATTATAGTGACTGACTGACAACAATGTCCTTACTTATCACAGCATCCAAACCACCCGGCCACTTAAAAGCAACAAAGGGAATGGTTAGGGACATCGTAAATCTTGCAGCGCCCACATAACAAACAAAATTATTCTTATTAAACATAAAATTTTATCACAGTACAAGGACCCTAATTCTGACCCAAATGGAATATTATTTTTTCCACCAGCAAATTCAAAATGCAAACACAACACAAAATCATTTTACAACAGGGACATAAAAATTACTGATAATGTGGTTTTTTGACATAACCACACAGCAGTGACAATATTCCCTGTTCCTGAGCAAAGCAAAATAGGAAACAAGGTTTGAGGTAGAGAACACATTTCTGAGTATTAGTGGAGAATATCCTTTAAGGTAGCACAGCTCTGAAACTTGGAGTCTCTCAAGATATTTCCCTTAAAAAGCAAACAGAGTAAAGAATAATGACTGTCTAGAGGGCTCCCTGGGTGTTGGAAAAGATCTCCAAGCTCATCTAGTCCAACCATCAGACCAATCCCACCGTGCCTGCTAAACCACGTCCCCAGATGCCACAGGCACATGCTTTTTCAACCCCTCCATGGATGGAGACTCCACCACTGCCCTGGGCAGCGTGCATGCTACCCTGGTCCCAGCAGCGAGGTTGTGCCTGGGCGTGAGCAACTTGGCATCCCACCTGAGTCAGGAAGGTCACATAGATGATGCCCCTGTACACCCTGTAGAACCCATACAGCTCAATGGGTGGAACACCAAGGTAGGATTGAAAAGGACATCCTCCTACTGGAAATTCTACCTGTATCCAATTATTTGACCCAGAGACATTTGCTTTCTCTCAGAGAGGAGGTGGGGTGCAGCTGGATCTAATCCTGGCCGCAGACTCTGTTCATGGTTAAGTTTTGTAGTCAACTCACACCCAATAGATATGCTCGCGGCTCCTCATGTTCAAAACATTGTTGTTTGCTGCTGCTCGTGGGTTTCCTAGAGGAGTTCTTGGCCCAGCCATGGCTTAAGACTTTACCTCCTCTGCAGTCTGTATTGGTTTGGTTAAGGCAGGTCAAGTGTATCCATCATACAGCCCTATCTGACTTCCTACCCTTTAGTTTAGATAAATGTTTCCTTTCCCAGCTATGCTGGAAAGGGAATGCACATCTAATAAGACCATAAATATAACCATAACCAGTTTTCCAACTGTGCATGAAATAATTAGATATCAAATAAATCTCCTTATGGATCATTCAGATTTTATTAGGTAATGTGTTCATGAAGCTGGCCCATGTGAAAGAGGATTAAAGCTGTGCAAACACATCTGGGAAGATGTTTAAGATCAATTGCAAGTCTTTACCTTACAAAAAATTACATTTCTGCGGGAATGAGTGCATGGGGAGAGCAAGTACATTGTGGAGACCCTCTGGCCTATAGACACTGCAGCTCTTCACTTCTAAACAAGTTGTAGCTGAGGTGCTTTATGATTTAAGACACAATACCAGGCTGTGCCAATGCACAAATGATGGATACTCATGAAGGATACAGGGATCTGGAACGGCTCCCTGGGGAAACGATGTCCAGTCTGACAATATTCCAGCAACCTCAGTCACCTGGAGTGAATGTTTGGGTTGTCCTGTGCAGTCCCTCTGTATGCTTTCCCCATGAAACAGGTAATGGTGTGACCTTGTAACTGAACTCTGTTCTGTCAGAATTCTATCTAAATATGTTTTTTTCTAAAAAAACCCATTTGTGATAGGCTGTCTGCAGCCATCAGACACAGAACATGGCTCCGTCTCAGGAGTTAAGGGAGGTTTAAGACGATTCCCTGCTTTTGATGCTACAAGAAAACATTTGGAAGTTGTTTTTTTTTTTCTCCTAATATGAGAAACAGTGAGAAACCATGAAGTGGTGCAGAAAAGCAAGGAGGACTCAAAGATTGTGTTTGTCAGTGCTGTCACAAGACGCTTTGCCTTGACACTGGTAGAGGACCACCAAGAAGAAGTTAAGAGCTTTGCACTTGCTTTCACTCCCCAGAGACATCCCTGGCATCCTGGGGGTGCTAGCGAGTGAGAAGCTCAACATGAGCCAGCAATGTGTGCTCAGAACCCAGAGCTGGGGTTGCTCAGCGTGGAGAAGAGAAGGCTGCAGGGAGAACTTAGAGCAGCTTCCAGTGCTGAAAGGGGCTGTAGGAAAGCTGGGGAGGGGCTCTTGATCAGGGAATTCAGGGACAGGATGAGGGGGAGTGGTTTTGAGCTGCAAGAGGGAAGATTGAGATGAGATTTTTAGGCAGAAATGTTTTGCTGTGAGAGTGGAGAGGCCCTGGCCCAGGTCACCCAGAGAAGCGGTGGCTGACCCATCCCTGGACGGGTTCAAGAGCAGGTTGGATGGGGCTTGAAGCAACCTGATCCAATGGGAGGTGTCCCTGCCCAAGGCCAGGGGGTGGAACCCGATGGGCTTTGAGGTTCCTTCCAACTCAAACCGTTATATGATTTGAGGTCTTGTCAGAGGACATGAGCACAGCCAAAGGTTCATCCCAAACACTCGTACTGAACAATGGTTTTCAGCATTGGTTCCCTCTAGATTTCCCTTCTCATTAGTGCCTGATTTGTCATTTTGCGTTACTAACATGTGTACGAACTGTAAAACTGTAAGGGGGGAAAAAAAGAACGTTCTGTGGGTCTATTTAATAAGACACAGGCACAAATGGCATTACAAGATAATTCTTTAATATGTTGCAATTAAATATGATGGAGAATTTATGCAATTGAATCACTTATTTATTTAGGTGTTCAAAGCACCTCTCCGTAACAGTGAGTAAATTAAAAACACACAAGCAGGGATAATCCCACCAGATCAACCTCTCAGTTCCTTGCTGTAGACAGGCTGCCTCAAAGATTTTCTCCTTTCTCAAGTACTCTGGCTCAGTTTGATCCCAATTTTGCATGAGGTGAACGTTTGGTATTTCTATTAAGTCTCTGTTATTAAACCTCAATCAGTCTGTCTTAAAACTCAGCCCCTTGGAACTCCACAATGAGATTTGGGTTCCTCCCTTGGCCGCTGTGTGCCAGGGATGTCTCTGGGGAGGGAAAGCGAACGCAAAGCTCTTAAATAGAAGGGCTTCTCTCTTCCCCTGGCATTTCAATAGGCACTTGAAGGCAAAGGAAAGAGCTTCAGGCTCTGTGCCAGACACCGCATCTATAGGAACCCAGCCCTTTTGCTTATTTCTTCTAAAATTAAGGTGAATTAAATATGATTAACTCTATATTTTTTTACTATCCCTGCACTGCTGTCACATCATTATCTCGGCGAGGCAGGCAAGCAGTCCATTCCAGACAGCGAGGAAGTGGGAGACCCAATGACGAGGTTTTAAATGCCACCTGTAGGCAAATTGCAATGTTCCCCTCAAAGTGCTAATCTCTTCTTTATTGCTGTAATGACAGCATACTTGCTGTTTGCGGCAAATACTGGGATGTTTATTTAAAAACCAAGTATATAAAACCCTGAAGTGCTTCTGGTAAAAAATAAAAAAAGGCATATTTTATTCATTCTGGGATGTTTCCTCGGAGAAGCAGAGAGCCTGTGGTTAAGGTGTTGCTGCTTGCAGCATCAGGGTTTGCTGCCCCCAAGCTTTCTGCAGCACAAGGCGCTAAGTTAATGACATGAAGCTGGGTGGGAGTGTTGATCTGCTTGAGGGTAGGAAGGCTTTGCAGAAGGATCTTGACAGGCTGGATCCATGGGCTGCGACCAATGGGATGAGGTTCAAAAAAGCCAAGTGCTGAGTCCTGCACTTAGGACACAACAACCCCGTGTAGTGCTCCAGGCTTTGGGGAGAGCAGCTGGTGTTGGTTGACAGCAGCTGAACATGAGCCAGAAGTGGCCCAGGTGGCCAAGAAGACCAACAGCATCCAGGCTTGGATCAGCCATCAAAACAGAAAAGAGTCTGGAGAAATTAGCTTTTAACCTAACAAGAGTAACCCAAAAGACAGTGAGTACTTCTGCAGAATGAACAAGGAGCCCCTGTGGAAGAAACAAGGGAGCTAAGATCCTGTTAATAACTAAAGCAATCGCAGCAAAATTCAGGTTGGAGGGGCCCTTGGGACTTCTCTGGACCCATCTCCTGCTCAGAGCAGGATCAACTTGAGGTCAGACAAGGTTGCTCAGGGCTTTCATTTAATCTGGTCTTGACAACTCCAAGATCAGAGACTGCACAGCCTCAGACAGAGACATTCACCCTGCTACAGATATGTAAATGTTGATGTCTTAATGTGGAGCTGAAATCCACTCTTGACTCCATACAACTGGCTTTTCCTGGGTCTTTTCTCTCTCTCTTGTCCTGGTGAGGTTTATGCATCTCCCTGGGTACAGTCAGGTCCTGCTTGAAAGCTTTGCTCTCTTAAAGGCTCCACAAAGACCAGAAATAATCAGGCTCTGTATAAATGGCTCTTTTAACCCCTCCAGGAATGGAGACTCCACCACTGCCCTGGGCAGCCTCTGTCAGGGATTCACCACTCTTGCAGTAAGGAAATTTTCCCTGATCTTCAATCTAATCTCCCCTGGTGCAACTTGAAGCCATTTCTTCTTGTCCTATCACTTGTTCCTTCAGAGGAGAGACCAGTCCCCACCTCGCTACAACCTCCTTTCAGGATTTGCAGAGAGTGATGAGGTCTCCCCTCTGCCTCCTCTTCTCCAGACTAAACATTCCCAACTCCCTTAGCTACTCCTCATAATAATAATAATTCAATTAATATAATTGATTTAATTAAGAGCATAGACTAGATGAGACTATTGCTCTCAGAAGCATGAGTTAGGACTCATACCTACTTATACTCAAATTTGGGCACCAACAGCATCATCACTTCTTTTTGAGCTTTTTCTTTTTACTGTGATGGCACAAGGTCTACCTGCCACCAGTTTTGATTCTTCACCATGTCTCATTAGTTCTGTTACCCTCTGCTCGTCCTTCTGGCTCCACTAATCCCCTTCTTGCAACATCCTATGTTTCCCATTAATCCTTGTTTACTAGAAAAGTACATTTTTATTGCTTTTTATCTTGTTTAATCTATCAAGTCTTAGAGTCCCTATTCATTGTTGCTGCTTCCCTCGTAACTCCCACCTATTTATCTTCCTCTATTATTGCATCTACTCAAGTATAATTTGATTATCTCCTGCCAGTTCTCGTGCCAGCCCCATGGTCTGTGCTGTGACTGGATTCTGTGGAACAGCTGGTCTCCCAAAATCATCATTACCTGGGCTGTCACGGAGATGGGAGGAGATTTCACCCCATAGATCTGATGTCTTCTCTCCCCTGCTTAGTGGGGAAATGGGGTTAACATTTAATGGGTTGACTGAATTTAAGGACCTAGATATTTCATTCCACAAGTCCATGCACCCAACAGACAAACAGCCACTCTGGGTCACCCCGAGATCCATCTAGCCTGATACCTCTGACAGCAACCTCCAGCAAGTCTTTAGAGAAATGTTTTAAGTCAGACCTGACATAGGAAGGAAATTCCCCAAATAAACCTCCTGGATTCTGCAGTTCTGCGCCAAGGCTGACAATATTCCAGAAAGATTTGGTCACCGCCCTCAACTCAATGGTGTGAATGTTGGGGTTGTTCTGTGCAGGGACAGGAGCTGGGCTTGACAGCCCTTGTGGATCTCTTCAATCTCAGGACATGTGATGATTTTCTGATTCCAAGAAACGTATCTGCTAGGACTGGCTGAGGCTTCAAAACAATGCCACGATGATTCCAGCACCTCAGCTGCAGCTACTTTTCCAGCTTTCTCTGCCCTTGTGACAAGAGTTTACCTTCCCACATGGGACGGTCACGGTCATTGGCCACTTTCCTGGTTCCAGCTAGGCCATGGTGTAGTACATAAAGCAAATCAATCACACAATTAGCTGATTTATTAGGCTGAACGTTTGTGTAATGCAGATTGATATCAGGTAATAGCTCTGTGGGCAAAGGCACGTGATGGAGAACATCTGCTCAGAGGAAGGGCAGCTGCCCACTGCCCCTGGGATGGGCCAGGAGGAAAGCTGCCAACAGTGTTGCTGGCTTTGGCACAGAAGCATGATGGACAAAGAAACCCCTGAACTGAATCCAGCTCTGTTCTGCTGAACTGGGAGACACTGGGATACACTGGGGGGAGCCAGTGCCACATGCCATCCTGAATGAGCCTTAGCTCCCTCGCAATCCTCTCTTCTCATGGACCACTGACACGCAACCACTTCTGGCACAGCTTCTGGCCACCAGCCAGCAGCTCCCAGTGCGCACATCTAGATGTTAGCAGTAGATGAAGAAAAATAATGTGTTTGGTTGGAATCTAGGAGATTTAGAGGGCCATGCTCGTAGTCTGTCAGCAAGTGGATGGGCACGAAGCTCTGAAATGGGCTCTCTAGTTAGGGAAAGTCTCTTAGAGACATCAGGGTGATGGATGGCAAACTCTGTACTGCACATCACTGCAAATCCAGCCACAGTCTGCTCCTTAAGTGCCCAGGGAAAACAGCGCTCTACAAAATTCCCGATTCCTGAGTGTCCATAAGTCTTTTGCTTCCATGTGACTTTGCCCAGTCCTTCCCAAAACCACCTCCTTTACTGCTATCAAGGTACAGTCGCATGTCAAGGTGCTCGTCTTTCCAGGGAGAACATTGCCCTCCGAGGCTGTGAGCAGCAGCACACAGTGGCTCCTCTCCCTTTCTCAGCCTCAGAAAGTAGGTCAGACTCAGAAAGTGAGAGATCAAGGGGTTTCCTTTCATGTTGATGGCTGTGCACAGTGCCATGGGGAGGAAAGCAAATGCCATCCTACCGCTTCTCTTCCAGGAGCAAAGCAGATGAGGTTTAGCAGGAAAATTACAATAGGACAATAATGAGGTTGCATGTATTTGAATGCTTCATGGTCACCGCGGACTTCAAAGTTTAGACAATCTCCTGGAGGGGTGCAGCTTAGCACCAGCAAAGAGAAAAGATGAAAGAAACAGTCACAAATGAAGGGCAGAGAGCGTAGACTTTGCTTCATGGTGCAAACTGTGGCTGGCCAGGGTCAGCAGGCAGGCAGGTTGCTTGTCACATCCAGCACACCCAGGGCAGCAGAAAGCAGCAGAGAGGCTTCCTCCCACTTTGAGCCCTGGATAAAGGGTCCCTTCAGAGGAGAAGGTGCTCCCCATCTGGTACAGGAGAAACCTCAGGGGTACAAAGCCATTCCTTAAATTTAATTTACATTTTGAAATTGGGGTAGAATACACACATTTTACATTCTAAACTGTGATGGTGGGAGGGTCTTGACACAGATTGTCCAGAGAATTTGTGGCTGCCCCATCCCTGGAGGTGTTCGAATCCAGGTTGGATACCACCCTGTCCAGAGAAGGTAGGAGTCTCCAGTGTGGTTCCCTGTAGTAGTGGTGACAACTGGTGTCTTTTTGACAAAGACATTCCTGGCTCCCTCCCAGTGACACAGAGGCAGAAGGCTGCTCTGCTGGAATGCTCTCCTGGAAGACTCTGACCCCTTGGTGGGGTGTTTCATTCCCAGCCTGGTAAGGAAGGATGGTGCACCCTGATCCTACAGAGCCGTTCTCTGATAGGCTACTGGAAGGGATGATTAATGAAAGTAATAAATATGTTAATCTGCAGAAATGAAACCTTCCTAATTAAGAAATGTCTTCTGAGGCTTCTGCTTTGCCTTAAGCTCCCATGTGTGCATGGAGCATCTCCATCCACTCTGGTGTGATTAGCTGAGGGACCAATGGTGCCAATCACACACTATTCATCCAAGCTCAACAAAGGGGATTATTCACAGCTCCTTCTCCTTGGCAGAAAAGGG
Organism: Coccyzus lansbergi; assembly: GCA_033558105.1. NCBI lineage: Eukaryota > Metazoa > Chordata > Aves > Cuculiformes > Coccyzidae > Coccyzus > Coccyzus lansbergi. The sequence continues at coordinate 122,005 of JAUMJK010000357.1, forward strand.
TGAGTGTGCTCCTGCACTTCTGACTCCTTTCTCCTTGTAACAGTATTGAATATTCTGGAGAAAAGCAGGATTTAAGCTAATGAAAGGATTAGAATAATCTCTGTCTAACCCAGGGCTCCGTGGTTGCTCAGATTCAGACTGCACAGCCATCTGTCACCCACAGCAACCACCACCAGCCTCGATCCAGGCCCTTCTAGTATGGGCCATGTAACTGTCCAGGAGAGGAGCTGGATGACTGAGTCCCCTGTCCCTTGCAGGGATGCCCATGAGGACTAATTCTGCTCATTTCTCCATCATCAATGCCATGGTCCACCTTTGGTTGTGAGTACCACAGGAGGGGGATTCACAGGGTCATTTGGTACTGGTCGTGCTCATTTCTCCATCTATCAATGATCCACCCTTGAATATTGGTACCATGGCAGTACACGTTCCTGACCATGTGGCAGACTCCTCGTGTTATTTCATCCTGCTGATGTTACCATGGCTGTTCCTGAATGTTTGCTCCACTCTCACTTGCCCTGAGGTATTCCCAGGGTCCTGGATTTGGAGGCAGGTGAGATCACCACAATCCACAAGCTGGACTACTCCCTCTGGCCACAACACGGCTGATGCAAGCCAGGGTGCTCTTGGCCTTCTTGGCCACTTGAGCTCACCTCTCAAGAAGAGGAACCAAGAATAAAAGTTTGCAAGTGATAGATGAAATCCAGGAAGAGATATCTCATTGAAAACTGTTTCCTCTCACATGTTAAGAATGTTGTTAATGTAGTTAAAATAAGGTAAAAAAAGAAAAGTGTTTTCTAAAGAAGGCATGTTTAATGAAAAGTAAGAATAAAATCAAATATTTGGATCAGAGTGTAGAGTGGCTGGGAGGTGCCTTTCTGATTAGTTTTCATCCCTGGCAGAAATTATTGCCAAGCATTCTGGAAGGAGATCTATTCTCCGGTCCATGTTTACTTCACATTTGTAAAGTTGGTCTCAAGCTCCATTTCCTATCAGAAGGAATCACTTCTGGCAAACAATGAAGCAGCCCATTAATTAGTTGTTTTTAATTATCTTAAGCTTGTTGCTCTAATTAATGCCTAACTTTCTGAAGTGTCCTTAAACTGGAATTGTTCCGTGTTTAATGGGTGAGACGTCCCATTAGATAAAGTTAATGCAACTGTCTCAGAATGGCAAATAGGGACCACGAGGCCTTCCTTCAAGGGGTGTATAAATAATCTTAATAGAAAACATGCAAGCTGGAATGTGGATAGAATAATGTCAATATCATTAGCAATAGCCTTTCCCAGGCTTGCGTGAACATTAGTTATTGAGCTTAATGGCTAATTACAAAGACAGTCACATTTACATCCTCTGCTGCACAACATCACAGTACCTGAGCGGAGCTGCTCCTCTGCCTTTCCCCAAACACCTCCTGAATTGAACATCAACAGCATCATTGTCCCAAATCTGAATGGTGAATAGAGGGTGGGGGGGGGTCCCAAAGACCAGGAGGGGACAGATCCTGCTCTAGAACCGCTCCTCAAAGCCAACCTAGGTCCTCTTCCAGCTAGGGAAGATCTTATAATCACAGAATCATTTAGTTTGGAAAAAAAGCCTTTATGATCATCAAGTTCCTTCGGCCTGTCCTCAGCAGGACATGGTTTATTCTTCCAGTGTCCCAAACCCTGAAACATCCCAGGTCACCTCCCAGGCCATATCACTTAATTTTCTTGGACTAGCTTGGCATGTTTTCCCCAGTTTTGTACTTAGTATTAGACTGCAACATCTTCTTATTGTCCATTACTAATATCTCAAGTGTCTGACTCAGTCTGAGGATTTGTAGTTATGCTTTTCAGGAATTTGAAGTCAAAGACCTAGAATCTTCCTGCAGCTGGACTGTCTTTAGCAGAAAGATCAAAGCAAAAGACTTTTAAAGCAAGAAAAAAAGAGATATCTATATTTTTCTTCCCTTGATCCTGTTCATTCTCAAATTCCAAGCTAGGTAAGCCTGGAATCTCCTTATGGAATCTGTCTCAGACTCCTCTGCTGTACTGTTAACCACTCAAACCAGTCTGTGACTCTCTCTAGAAAGTCTGGCATTTAGTCCAACTGGTTTTCTTTCTTCTCTGATAGCAAACCTTTCCTTTCCTTGTTCAAAACAGCTTTGGGAATTACACTCAGATGGAAGCAGTGTGATCAGTCAAAGTGGTTTTGGCAGGATTCCCTGCAGAGTCTGGATACCTGCCTCCAGTGAGGGCTCATCTCCATCCTCCTACTTCCTGCAGGAGGTACCTGCAACCTCAAACCAGTTGGGTCACTTGGGAGCTTGCACCAACCAGAGAAACACTGGCTGTTCAGAGATCTTTATGCAGAGATTTTCAAACCTTCATGGTTTGCTGAACTCCTTCCAATGGGTCAACATCCTTTGAAAGCCTGGGACTCAGGCTAGATTTATGAGCCAGTGACAGTCTCATTATTGTCATGCCAGAAGAAAAATGCTATTTCATCTCCTTAACTTTGATCCTCTTTTTACTCTTTGCCACTGAACTGTGTGTTGGCAGCTCATAGTGCTTTGGTTTCCACCATCCCTCTGACCTTCTTGGGCCACTTTCCTCCACAGTTCCTCCACAATTTCATCCATTGTGCTATCTTGTTTGTGGTCACATCATTCTCAATTTGCTTTCAGCAGGTTTAAAACGTCTGTTGAATCCTCAAAGCAGGCAGTCAGGATTTGTAATGAATTTATTTATGACAATCGTCATCTACCATCACAACAAATGCTGTGGCACAGGCTACTGTTCTCAACATACTGAATTCATAGAATCATAGAATCATAGAAAAACCAGGATGGAAGAGACCCACCGGATCATGGAGTCCAACCATTCCTATCAAACACTAAATCCCCTGCATCACAAAGCTGGTGACAACCACACAGCACAGCCCAAAAAGATAAGAGAGAACCAGTCCCTTCCCCTCAGAACCCTGTTCGTTACTGGGATCCCAACGGCCTCCGAGTGCATGTGAGTTTCTGGCTACGGGAATCTCCTTCTCCCCTAACAGCGCTGCTGTAGGTGTGTCACAGATATAAAAGCTTTTCGAAACATTCCATAAATCAGTTGACTAAAGAAAAATAAGGATTACAGTTCTTTCACTATTCCATTCCCATCTGACACTGCCATGTGCCTGCACAAGGGGAATAAGGACTGTGCCAACCAGCATGTCCCAGAGCCATCCCAGCTCTGCTGCCCTTCAAAATGCACACATTTCTCTAAGTTAACACCCAACCTTTGTTTCATATAAAATCTACAGTCTTATCTCAGGCTGAGAATAACAGTGGTGGAACCTATTAGAAGCCTCTCCAATACATGGTAAATCTCTGTGAGAATTACTTCTTAGAAAACTTCTCCAAATCTGTAAGGTCATCAGTATTTTTCATAGAATTAATCATGGAACCAACGGTTTGGGTGGGAAGCATCCTTAAAGTTCATCTAATTTCAGTCCCCATGCCATTGTCCATGGCACGGGTGCTAGATGTGAGGCTGGACTCCTCGTGGTGGCAGTGGAAGGGTATCACAACAGGGTCCCAGGTCTCTCTCTCATCAGGAATCTCCTCTCTAATACCTAACAAAGCTGCAGGACCCTCCTGTCTCCCACTGCCTGTAGCAGGAATCTCCTCTCCTTGCATAATGTTCCCCAGCTGCAGCTGTTGACATCTTGCCATGCAGGTGCCGAGAAATTTCCTCAAGCAATGGAAATAATTCTTGTTGTGTATCACCTCCCTTTTCATTAATTAAATAGCAGTCAACATAGCAAAATCCTCCCCTGCACCGGCTCCCTGGCGTATTTTTGATATATCTATCAAAATACATCCCCTAGTTTTATTAAGCCTAAAAAGATGAACTGTAAAACCTCAGAAAGAGACCTCAGAGCTTTTATGTTATAAAGGTAAAGACTGGCAGGGAACTCTTGGGGTTTGTTTGGGTGTAATAGTTATTATGGGGGGGTTTGCTTTGCAGAGAAAGCTTTAAGGCATCCAACATCTGATGAGTCTCATTGGGAAGCTTCCTGGGCATGAAGAAATGGGGTGCTTGGCTGAACATGAATCCTCAGCACTTACAGACGATGCTCAGGCAGCTGCTAGAATAGCAAGAATCTGCTCAGCGAATATGCACGAGTTCAGCTTCTCAACACAAGGGAGGAGGAGTGCTGTTAAGGGCTATAACCAGCAGAAACATCCTGGGATGCATTTTTTACGTCCCTTCATTATTTTGAATGCTGTGCTCTTGTCGAAGCTGGGAGATTCATAAAATGTATTTAAATTTTTTATATTCAATTTATTTTAAATCTCCTGTCTGGCACCTGTAATCTGATTTAGCAAGATACATAAACCCATTTGGTGCAGTCAGTGTGACCTCTTTCCCATCCTGCTTTCATCCAGTACAGTAAAGAAGGCTGAGGATAGGGGGTTCATTTACATTTATGAAAAGAAGATAAATAAGCAGCAGAGAGAAATGTTTCATTGCAGGAATTAGTCTGTTCTGGTTGAGTGTGCAGAACAGGTCCAGGGACTCAGGTTGGTAACTGATCATCCAGATCCCACTTTGGGGGTTCAGACCTCACTCCACAATCCTTCTCAAATAGCAGGAACGTTTATGCCTTTGCTTCTGGGGCCCGTTAGTGTTTGTGTAGGAGCTAATGTGATTCTGCAAGTCAGAGTCATTATTTCAAGCATGTCTCTCCAAATGAGAATAATTATTTCAAGTATCTTCTGTGGGGCTTAATAATGAGTTTTAAACTAATACCTACACAATAAACTGTAACAACATAATTACTTAAAGTTTGTTGCAGCATCCTGTGAGATCATCCCCAGGAATCCCTAATCGCTTTTGATCAGTTTGGATCTGCTCTGCTGCTTCCAGCACAATGTGCAGACTAGAAGCAACTGGGAAAAGCTTAATGGACTGACTAATAGGAAATATTGGAGATGTTCACCACCAGACTGAATGCAGTCCCAGACTACTTGCTCTACTGACCCTGCTTGAGCAGGAGGATTGATGATCTCCCGGAGCTCCTTCCGTTCTCAAACAGTCTGTGGTTTTATGAAGTGAGCTTTCATCTCGTTATTTGCATAGAACCATAAAATCGTGGAATAATTTAGGTTGAAAGGGACCTTAAAGTCCATTCAGTTCCACCCTCCTACCGTAGGCCGGGACACCTCCCACTGGATCAGAGCTTTGAACACCTCCAGGGATGGGGCAGGCACTACTTCTCTAATCAACCTAGGCCAGGGCCTCCCCACCCTTGAAAGTTGAATATAAAGAAAAATGTCTTGACATTGTATCTTTGTTTAGTTCCAGAAGACATGGAGAGCTAACCGTCTGACAGGGAATGGGTCCTCTTCATTATGCTGGCACACTGCTGATCATATTAATTAATTATTAAGCAAACAGCATCTTAATGTTGGATGCTTCTTAGTGAGGAATGAAGCTCGTACCACCTCCAGGATGCTAAGGCTGTCAGTACCTGTTACATTAATGAACAAGTTGCTTACGGCACACAATAGGGATAGCTTTCCCTGTTCCTCATTATAATCTGTTGTTCTTCGTACCAGGTGTCTTGTCAGTGTTTTAATCTCTTTCCTCCCATTTTGGTACAAGGTGTACATATTTGTACATTTGAGCATGGAGGTTGTGGCCACGTGGCTGCTGATCTCTTCTCTCAAGTCACCGGCAACAGGACGAGAGGAAATGCCCTCAAGTTGCACCAGATGAAGTTTAGATTGGGTGTTGGGAAAAATTCCTTCACTGACAGAGTGGTGAAGCCCTGGCAGAGCCTGACTGGGGCAGTGGTGGAGTCTCCGTTCCTAGATGGGTTCAAAACACGTGTAGGTATGGCACTTCAGGACATGGTCTAGCAGGCACAGTGGGGTTGGACTGACAGCTGGACTATTATGGTCTTAGAGGTCTTTAACAACTTTAATGATTTCACGATTCTATGATCTTTTGGGGAAGACCTCTCTTAGTGGTGAGGAAGCCTGTGAGTTACAGCAGCATGATCAGTCCTCCTGCCAATTACCTGCCATCCTTTGTAATATTTAAATTATATCTAAAATTATAATGTCCTAGGGGAAGAGGAGAAACTGTGTTCCACTAAGTAACATCTTATTAATCAGACTCTATATGGCACTGAATGAATGACTGAAATCAAGTCCATCTGTTAGAGAGGACCATGAATGTCAGATTAACTCAGTAATTATTGAAAAGCTCAGTAATACTGTTCTTGAATGGAGACATGGAAAATGACTTTCTTTCCTTTTAATCAGAGCCTTGTGCTCTGTGAGGGCTTTTTAGAAAGTGATGCCTTAGGAAGGGCTCGATTTGTCTCTACAGGAGGAGAAGGTGGCATATGTTTTGTACGCAAGTGTGTACTGAGGGACCTTTTCAGCTCCTATCTAGGCCACAGCTTGGTGCCCCAAACTGCTCTGGAGATACAGGAGATGACAAACAGCAGCTTCGAGAGAGAACGAGTTGCTCAGTTAGGTCACAAGACAAAGTCTTGAAGGAGAAGCTGGCAGGAGATGCTCTGAGGCAGTAGCAGAGGCAAGGAGATCTAAGGACCAGGTTTCGTGCTTTCAAAAGTACCCATCAGGGAGGACTTAGCTGTTTGTTCTTCATGCGGTGACTCTGATCTGTGGCTCTGGCTTTGGCTAGTCCCTAGACTAGTGTCAGTAGACAAGTGTCAGTACAACTAGGAACATCCATGGACTCTGAACATCAATTTTTATCACAGTCAGATTTGGGAAAAAAAAAAAGTACTTTTACGTCTAATTAAAATGTAAAAAGCTTTACAAGTCACAGAATCACAGAGTGGTTTGGGTTGGAAGGGACCTTAGAGGCCACCCTGTTCCAACCCCTCTGCCATGGGCAGGGACACCTCCCACTGGATCCTGTTGCTCCAAGCCCCATCCAGTCTGGTCTTGAAGACCTCCAGGGATGGGGCAGCCACCACTGCTCTGGGTAACCTGGGCCAGGGCCTTCCCTTCCCACAGGAAAACATTTCCTCCTAAGATCTCATCTCAGTCTCCCCTCTCTCACCTCAAAACCTTCCCCCCTTGTCCTATCCTTGTACTCCCTGATCAAGATCCTCTCTCCAGCTTTCCTGGAGCCCCTTTCTGTACAGGAAGCTGCTCTAAGATCTCCCTTGCATATTCTCCAGGCTCTCATTCTGAAATCATTCTGAAAGAAGTTGAAGGTGTTTTGAGGTTTGGTGTAAAAGGGAAGAACTGACAAGATGCCTCTTTAAATTTTGTGCATTTGGTATTTGAAAATGCAAAGGCTGACAAGATATTGTTTTGAAATGAATAAGTAAAGCATTATGTTTGGAAACATTCCACTTTTCAAAGTTGATTAAAACCTCAGCTAAAGAAATCTCTGAAGTTTGGTCTGGTTTTGCAATAGGTTTCAGCAGGGAAACAGAAGGATGCAGGCTTCTCTCTGCTCAGAGGATTTGACCTGCACCAAGAGAAACAGGTTTCTCCCAGAACTGCTGGACCAGTGCCCTCCAACTGCATTTTTATGGTACCTTAAATGTCATAACCTTGGGAAGAACAACAGATGTGTGGACAGTGTGTTGAGTCTAACAATTCCACTTGACCTGGACAATCTGGATCCGTGGGCTGTGACCAGTCGAATGAGGTTCAACAAGACCAAGTGCTGGGTCCTGCACTGTGGGTCACAACAACTCCATGGAGCCCTCCAGGCTTCCAGACAAGCAGCTGAAAAGTGGCCTGGTGAAAAAGGCCCTGGATGTGTTGGTTGACAGTGGCTGAACATGAGGCAGCAGTGGATCAGGTGGCCAAGAAGGACAATAGCATCCCGGCTTGGAACATCCAGAGAAAGAAAGTGGTGAAGCCCTGGCAGAGGCTGCCCCAGGTCAGTGGTGGAGTCTCCATCCCTGAAGGAGTTCAAAAAATGTGTAGTTGGAGATAGGGCTTAGCAGGCAACAAGCTTTCCTGTTGAATTCAGGGATAGATCCAAACTAGGATTCACTTTTCCTTGAAAACATTCAGCTTCCTACAGCATTGATTCATCCAGCCATAGACGCCTGTTGCTATCACAGCCCAGGTCACTTGCAGTTGACTCCCCTTCTGTCTCTGCAAAGAGGTAAGTCCCTCAAATTCATCCCCTTCAATGTAAAGATGGATTTCCAGGTGCTTATGGAGAGTATAGGGTACCCAGACGGCAAATCTAAGCCAGGAGAAAACCACACTCTGAACGCAAAGCTGCATCGTGCCAGATGGATCTGCATGGGGATGATCCACCAGGCATGGCTGACTCCGCAGTCACTACTAAGAGGAAATTACAGAGCAAACAGAAGCAGCAGCAAAACATCCGTCCTCTCTCTTCATGCAGGAGATCAGAAAAGTGAGTGTGAACAGGCCTTTACTCTTTTAATTAATTCACAGCACACTGTATTGAAATGGTGCCTCAAAGTGTTTATCATTAAGACAATTATTTTGGGCTGACCTACTTTTCTCTGTCTCTTTAACAGCACGGGCCACATCATTAGATTTGTACATGGGCTACAGAGAAAGCAAGCTAATTGGTAGCAGCCTCTTTAAGAAATAAAGCAGCCTAATCGTTTGCCTCCTCACGTTCTTCCATTACAGCCAAGGAACTGCAGAAGATGTTCACTGATTAGTCTGTTGAATTATGAATTAGGCTGCTGGTCCCAGTGCAGCTGTTTTCTCCATGTCATTCCTAGCGCTTTATTTCCCCATCTGCTTATAAAACCAGGAGCTTGATCCTGCAATAAACACTTCAAATGCTTTTTTTAGGGGCTAATTAATTATGTTGCATTTCTTCCACACGTAGAGCCGCCCTGGCTTGCAGCAAAGTAACAATGCTAATTCTCTACTGCTCCGTGCCCAAACAATCCTTCCTACGGGTGAGCTGGAAAATAAAGAGGACTGCATAAAACGATTTTTATGTTCCAGGTTCTTAAAGTTTTGATCGTTTCTGTGCGCAACGCAGAAAGAAGGGCATCATCAGAGGAGTTGTATTTGCAAACCAGGTTTACTAATTCCAAAACTACTTGGATTGATCCCTCCTTGCTGGAGCCAAAACAAGGGAGTTGGTGTTTGCAACTGGCTCACACCTCATGTTTAGTCCTAATCTCCAGTTGCTGCCTTGGCCACTGGTCTGTATCATAGAATCACAGAATCATAGAACAATATGGTTGGAAGAGACCCACTGGATCATCAAGTCCAACCATTCCTATCAAACACTAAACCATCTCCCTAAAGACCTCATCCACCTGTGCCTTAAACACCTCCAGAGAATGTGACTCAACCACCTCCCTGGGCAGCCTATTCCAATGCCCAATGACCCTCTGTGTGAAAAACTTCCTCCTAATCTCTAGCCTAAATCTCCCCTGGCAGAGCTCGAGGCCATTCCCTCTTGTCCTGTCCCCTGTCACTTGGGAGAAGAGCCCAGCTCCCTCCTCTCTACAACCTCCTTTCAGGTAGTTGTAGAGAGTAATGAGGTCTCCTCTCAGCCTCCTCTTCTCCAGGCTAAACAACCCCAGCTCTCTCAGCCGCTCCTCATAGGGCCTGTTCTCCATCCCCTTCACCAGCTTTGTGGCTCTTCTCTGGACTCGCTCCAGAGCCTCAACGTCCTTCTTGTGGTGAGGGGCCCAGAACTGAACACAAGATTCAAGGAGCAGCCTCATCAGTGCTGAGTATGAGCTGGAAAGGGTGCTGCTTGCTACCTGCAAGCTGGATGTACAGATGATGTGGTGCTAATGGGGTACACTGGGGCCTGACGGACTGATGAGTGAGGCTGCACAGAAGTAACAGCTAAACAAGAGACTAGTTTAAATTAATGAGCCTTTTAAAGTATACAAGCCACCATGGTCCGCAGTAATGAGGTGACAAATTGTATTTTATTGTCCATACCGAGCTCACTGTGAAATCCGCTCTGCGTGTGTGCTTGAGTTGATGTACAAGGACACTGGAGGCAGCACCTTGAGCAAGCCAGGCCACCCTGTGAAGCTGTGATTTAGATGCCAACGGTACCTCGTGTGTGCAAGCAAATCTCCCAGCTTTTCAAGCTCACTCAGTGCTCACAGGGAGCTTTAGGGACACAATCAAGCCAACTGGCTGGACCTGGGCCTGCTTGTGAAAGAGAGAACTGGTATGTGAGGGAAAGCAAGCTCAAAGAGTATGGATCAGCCTCCCTCTGAGTGGCCAGAGTGCTTTTTTACCTCCTAACTAAGGGGGAAATCATTCCCCCAAACTGTTCCACAAACATACCTCTCTCAGCTTTACTGCCTTGGCTTTTGCACCTATAAGGAAGATGCCAAATGTTTTGGTTGAAGGTTGAGCTGATATTGTGGGTCCATTTTTCTTCTCAAACATCAGGTTTGCAGCTTTTGCTGGGAGGAGGAAAACCAGGGAAATGTGCTTGGGGGATGGTGGGAAAGAGGTAGGCAGGGCAAAGGGTGATCAGCCCTGATTTTATACATCCCAGTGCATGAGTCTTTCTACACAAGTAGTTTATGATCTCCTCACAGTCACCAGAGAGAGGTCACTGGTCTAAGCTGTATTGGATGTTTTCTTTGGAATGGACAAAATAACATCCTGAGTTTACATAAGCAAAGGGCACCTGCCCAGCATGAAAAGAAGAGAGGGAGACTGAGGATTTTGGTTTCTGATAGGAATTATTTCTACCTGTCTGGTTGCTATGCTGCTGCAGGTTTCTTTCTTATTCTTGTTACACAATTGTGGTGGCTGATTTTGCCAGCATTTACACATTCAGTGCTGGTCTCCCAGGAGATCGGGAGTTTTCTTTTAATGTATGTTTTTTAATGATCTACATGTAACTCAATCAATCAGTTAAGCTCAAGGATGAAGGCAAAGTCTTGGCTGACATCTGTTGCAGCTCCATTTCTGCTCCCTAGCTAAGGCTACAAAGCCTTAGATTTATGGCTTTAGATTTGTAAATACTTCTTCTAAACCCAATGAATGAAATTAGTCCCTGGTGTATCCTTGGTGTTCAAGACTGAACAAGCCCAATTAGATTGTGAAGAGCTGTTCCCTGCAAAATCGTTTCAGTGTTAGGGTTAGTCCATTGTGAAAATCATTTACGGCTCTACCTTATCATTGATGGCTCCTTGTTCAACTTGGGAAGCTCTAAAGGTGACCTGGTTTCTTGCCAGAGCTTCTTCATCGATTCACTCTTGTTGTCTCTTTCACTATCCTGCTTCTCTGCCTCTGTTTTTCAGTGAAAGGCAAAGAATAAATGCAGCTTTTAAGGAAGTTGGATACTTATTTCACTGCTTTTTGTGTTTAGCTGTGTTCTGTCTTCTCATGCTTACTTTGTGTTTGATATTCTAAGTGTGTCTGTACACATCCTGCACAGTGCATGAATGACGACTCTTTGCGTTATCACTTAATCCAGGTATTAACAATAAATGCTGGTATCTGCATGGGTTTTATACACCATGTCCTTTCCCCTGCTCTGTAGTGTTACTAGAGACCTCACAAACACATCAGCCAGTTAAAGCCCAGACTTCAGAGGGAAGATCACAGAATCATAGAATGGTTTGTGTTGCCAGGGACCTTAACGGGTCAACCATTCCACCCTTTTACAGGGAAGAGCAACATCTTCAACTCAATCAGGTTGCTCAGAGCTCCATCCAACCTGATCTTCAGTGTTTCCCAGGAGGGAGTATCTACAGCCTCCCTGAGCTATCTGTGCCAGTACCTCCCCACCCTTGTGGTAAAACCATCTTTCTTATATGTAGTCTGAATCTATTTTCTTTTAATTTAAAACCATTACCCCTTGACCTTTCACAAGAGACCCTCCTAAAAAGCCTGTCCCCATCTTTCTTGTCAGCTTTTCCTAATGTCCAACCTAACCTTCCCCACAAATCAACAGAAGTGAATAGGAGCGATATCACTGGCATCTGTGAGGTGCCCCTGTCAACCTGGGCCACCGCAGTCCAACCTGGAAGCCAGGTTGGTGTGGCTGAACGTTGAAAGCTGAAATAGCACTTACAGGGTTAAATAGAAGTCGAGAGAGGATCTTGAATACCGCAGATGCAGATATTGGCTTCTAAATCTAACCGACTCTTAGTTTAACTACTTTTGTCAGATTTACCTATAAAATTTTGTTCAGATTTGGAGTCTATGGCCAGGAAATGGATGTGAACACGAATCTTGCAATTAACTTGGCTAAAATCTGAATCTTACAGCAGCACAGCTTGGGGTTGAGCTTCTACATCCAACCCTGCCCTGCCCCTGTTGAGCATCTCTGGTGCTGCATGAAGGGTACTTAGCCTGGGCTGAGAATGTTGTGGCTTACAGCCAAATGAGAGCCTGCGAGGAGCTCCAGGCACGGATGGTTCTGTGGAATTAGTAAGGTGAGAATGACAAAAATAGCCCGTGATATTTTGACAACGGCAACTTTGTGATAGCTGCCAAACCACTCATCTCTTCTGTTGAGTCAGCCACAAATTAGATTTGTGTTGCTCCCTGCAGTGCTCTCTGACTAAATCTGCAATAAAATCCGAGGAAGTGAGCAGAGCAAACGTCAATTGGACCCATCAGCTCATGCATCTTCCTGTCTCCTCTGGAAAGGAACGATCTCAGTCGGACAACACTTGTGAGGAACACGCAGGCTTGATGGTGTCAGACAGTGTCAGAGCTCTCTTGAACAAAATACTGAGAAATGGTCAGTGTTTAAGAGCCAAGTAACAAATCCAAGCACTTAAAGCTGAATTGGAGTGAATTGGAGTGCCCAAAAGTTGTTTGTACCCTGCTGGTGTGCTGAAGCCAAGGACGTTGTGTCCTACTGACACAGAAAGACAAGTATTTATTAGTTCATTATATCACTTCCCAAGTGCCAAAGATTTGCAGGTAGGTGTAGCTTTATGGAAAATAAGGGGATTCATGCCATTCTGGATTTGATCAGGTGCATCACAACTACCCTAAAGACTTCAGCCTTTACTTTACTCCTCCTTTCTTACCGGTCCCTGTGCTTTAGAATTATAGAATCGTTACGGTTGGAAGAGAACTCTAAGAACACCAAGCCCAATCGTCACCCCAACCCAGCTCTGCACATCTCCTCCTCTTCTCTCAGACAATGTTTTGATGGTGACAACTAGTCCTCTGCTGACAATCTACAGCAGCTTTATATGCTTTCATCCTGTGGTGCCCAGAACTGCCCCCAGCGCTCAAGGTGGGGCTGCTCCAGTGCAGAGCAGAGCGGGACAATCCCCTCCCTCATCTGGCTGGCAACGCCATGCAGGTTTGGTTTGATTTGTTTTGCTAGGTTTCTATAGGAACTCATAGAGTTACAATTTCTGTCCTTTCCCAGTTCTCTGACAGCCCTCCTGCCTCCAGAGGAGAAAACTACATGGACCAGTAATGCTGCAGTCCCTTTTTCATGAGGGTGCCGATCCATGTTTTCAAGGAATGGACAGATCTGAGATATTTTTCTGAAAATATTAGAAGGCAAAACAATTATTGATCCATCAGCACTGAGACCTTTCCCAACCCTATTCCTATCCTATAATACCCAGATGAGAGTAAGAAGGGTCTCATCAATACCCATCGCTCATCACAATAATCTTAACAAAATAATTTGCTAGGAGTAATGGGATGAAAATGAGAGGAAGGATGGTTAAGATGACTGTCAGGGAAACTCTCCCTGGAGATCAGTTTTACAGGGGAAGAAGTTCTGGGCTGGGGATGATAGAAACTTCAGTTCTTCATATATGATCTGGGAAAACAATGGAGTTTTCATGTCAGTGATCAAGCTTAAAAACGCAGTGAAGTTTGGTTTGGAGGGAATTTTTGTTGTTCTTGTTGCAAGCACAAGATCTGAAAAAACCCCACATCTTGGCTCACACTGGAGTGTTTGGATTGAGAGGCAGAAATATACTATACTTGATTTTTCAGCCTGATTTATGTAAGACTTGATCTTTTGATGCTGGCCACTTTCACAATGAAAACATACAATTTAACTTTAAACAAATTAAATTCTCCTTGCTTTCCCATAGCAGAGCATTTCTGTTTTGAAAGTGTCTAGAAAGAGCACTTGTGTGTTTTCAATTTCCTTGATTTCTTTATGTCCAGAGCACTAACTGAACTCGGCCAACAATAAAATGTAGTCTTATGCACTCTGAATCTAGTTTTCTTGGAACAGTTTGCTTATAAATTGCATCTCCCTTTTTGTCCTGTTTTACTTAAGTTGCTTAAACTGAGCCCAGACAGAGCTGAGCAAGACGCTGGTGCAGAGGAGCTGACAGAAAGCTGCAGACTGATAAAGGAAAAGAACAAAGGAAGACAGAATAAAAAAAGTGTGAAGGGATTTTCCTTATCTTCCTCTTATCATATGACCTGCTGAGCTCATGTCATAAACTGGAGCAGCGTGAACCGAGCCAGCTGTCAGCAGCAGCACAATTAGAAATGTTTTACAGCTCACTGGCACCAACAAGGCAACCTCGGTGGGAGCGATTTCATTTTTTACAGTGCCTTTTCGATGACCCAATGTCAATCAAATGACAGGAAAACTTACCATAAAATCAAGGAATGGTTTGGGTTGAAAGGGACCTCCAAGTCCATCCACTTCCAAACCCCCTTGCCACGGGCTGGGACGCCTCCCACTGGATCAGGTTGCTCCAAGCCCCATCCAACCTGGCCTTGAATCCCTCCAGGGATGGGGCAGCCACCACTTCACTGAGAATACCTGGGCCAGGGCAGAAAAACATTTCTCCCTAAGATCTCACCTCAATCTCTCCTCTTTCAGCTGGAAACCATTCCCTCTCATCCTATCCCTGCACTCTCTGATCAAGAGCCCCTCCCCAGCTTTCCTGGAACCCCTTTCAGTACTGAGTCCCACCTAAAATCTCAATATCCAGCCTACAGAACTAAACCCTGATAAGGAAGGATTCGCATCCCTGACAGTTGATTCAGTCCATCTGCACTGGCTACCCATGACAGCCCGTGATGAACCGTCTCCCACCCAGCCTTCCTATCTCAAAGCAAACATCTTGGCTCAGACTGCAGAAAGTTGGAAGCACTCAGTCCCCTGCAACCACAGCAACAGACACATGCTAATTACTTCTCTTGAAATATATATTTTTCATAAATTTCATTTTCAGTGTTTGCGGCTTGGGCTGTTTCCCAAATAAAACAGGCAGTGATTGAGCCTGGGTTTATTGCTTCCACAATCCAAATTACAGCTATTATCACCATCTACAACCTGCAATTATCCTCAGCTTGCATGTTTCATTGCTTTATCAAAACAGACTTTGTGCTGATGAAAGGTGATAGACTGGCAGCCTTGGAAAGCAACATCTTCTCTCTGCACAACAGATGCACTGAGAGAGAGAAGAAACAGCCCCCTCTGCTCCAGCCTCCTCTCTCCCTTTCCAACATGCAGCTGCGTGGTTGCTCACCAGCATTCAGGGACACAGAGAGCTTCGTATTGGTAAGAAGTGGCTGCAGTGACGGACCTCAGCTGCTCCTCCAAGTATCAGCTCTTCCCAGTTTCTTCTGCCTAGTACTCTGTGGGCTGGGCAGGAGGAAATCTGTTTCATAGAACCATAGAATGTCCTGAGGTGGAAGGAACCCACAAGGATTGAGTCCATCTCCTGTCCCTGCACATTTATACACGGGATTGAGGGCGATGGCCAAAGGCTTCTGCAATATTGTCAGGTTTGGTGCTGTTACTGCTTCCCTGGGAGCTATTCCAGTGCTCCACCATCCTCTGTGGGAAGAACCTCCTCCTATTACCCAACCTAACCCTCCCCTGGCATCTTCCTGCCATCCCCTCAGGTCTTTTCCTTGGTCACTAAAGAGGAGAGCACAGAGCCTGCTCCCCCACCCCTTGTGAGGAAGCTGTAGATGACATACTTTCTGCACATAACCATGTCATTCCACCCATCCAGAGTTTTTCCCTCTACCACAGAGCTTGATTTCTCCTCCTTTAAAGACAAGATCTCCAAAATGCCCTCCCTGACACTTCTGCCGAGCTGCTGTCTAACTGGATTACCTGGGAGACAGAAACCCTCTTTTCCATTCAGTGATTACATTCAGACAATGTTTCTCCAGGCTGAGAGAAGCTCAGTTGTAGTTTCTGTGGAAAAGAACTAGCTGGACTGTTGAGATACAGAAAGCCCATCTACATCCACAGTGTGTATCCATTCCAGCTGCAGAGCACCAAGTCCAAGGTCTCGCATCTCGCAGAAACACTGGTTGCACCATTTATGTACTTAGTTTTTCTGATGTGGGAAGTGAGAATCTTCCAACAACAATTGGCTTTTCGAAGCCTGCACTGAGATATACCTACATGTATTTCTGGCCAGAAAATCTGAGGGAGAAGCAGAGCTGCACCGAGAATAATAATACGATATTTCTAAAAGGCTTGATCCAAAACCACGCTCATAGAGCAAAATGTGTCCCCAGTCAAGCAGTGTGGGACAGAGTTTGAAGTGCAATAAAGCTTCTCTATTTCAGAGTGAGAGAAATATAGACATGTCTGCTTCCTTTTGGACTAATTCTGAAAAAACCCACTCCCAGTGTTTCCCCATAAGTGCTCTTCTTGTTTTTTGGAAGTTTTGTGTTTGTTGCTATTCTGCCCCTGAGCGACTGAGAGAGCTGGGGTTGTTCAGCCTGGAGAAGAGGAGACTGAGAGGAGACCTCATTACTCTCTACAAGTACCTGAAAGGAGGTTGTAGAGAGGAGGGAGCTGGCCTCTTCTCCCAGGTGACAGGGGACAGGACGAGAGGGAATGGCCTCAAGCTCCGCCAGGGTAGGTTTAGGCTGGAGATTAGGAGGAGGTTTTTCATACAAAGGGTCATTGGGCATTGGAACAGGCTGCCCAGGGAGGTGGTTGATTCCCCTTCCCTGGAGGTGTTTAAGGTGTGGGTGGATGAGGTATTGAGGGACTTGGTTTAGTGTTAGATAGGAATGGTTGGACTAGAAGATCCGATGGGTCCCTTCCAATCTGGTTGTTCTGTGATTCTGTGATTCTGTGGATGAATGAATCCACAGCACATCCTCTTGGACCCAGCATGCTGCCCTGCACTTAGCTAAAGTTGTCCGAGGGCTAGTTAGTAGAATTGGGCAGTAATGAAATACAGAACTATCAGTCGGACTGAACTGAGGTGGGGAACGGGATTAACCTAAGCAAGATATTGCCATGCAAAGATGTCAAAGCCTTGATGAGTAAGTGCTGATGCAGTTAGAATCATAGAATCATAGAGCAATCAGGTTGGAAGAGACCCATCGGATCATTGAGTCCAACCATTCCTATCAAACACTAAACCATGTCCATCAGGACCTCATCTACCCATCCCTTAAACACCTCCAGGGAAGGTGAATCAACCACCTCCCTTGAGCTGCTGCCACAGGCACTGGTCCACTTCTGAGCCACTTGTCTTGTCATATGCAGATGGTCCTTGCCCAGCAGCTTTGGTGAGAAGAACTTTGACTGATGCTTGTACCAGTTTGGTGTGAATCCCCTGACTGCTCATCCTTCTGCTGTTGCTTGACAGTTTTTCTCTGGATTGAACTGTCACACCCTTGCTTGGAAAGAAGTAGGAGGGAGTCACAGATAAGGAGACCACAAGTCACCTGAGAGGGAAGTTGCTGGGTCAAGTGACACCTGGCAGATGCTTCTGTGACTCTGTGACATAGTTCTTCAGAGGAGGAAGAGGAGGGTCTCTTTCCTGCTTCAGAGAGTGTCAGTATTCTCAGCAGCTGCCACTGCCTGCTGTTAGTATGCATGTAATGTCAGCATTACGATCCCAGAGACTTCAGTGTAGGTGTATTTGCTGCCTCAGATGTTTTGAGACTCTTTGCCTGAAGACTTGGATAGAGACATCAAACGTAGGTGCAAAATCCAAATCTGCAGACCTACTTGTAGCAAAAATCTTAACAGTGCTCTGATACTTTTCAGCTGCCTGAAATATGCTGGGTTTGTTTGTTTGTTTGTTTTCTGCCTTGAAGTTTCCTATTTGCTCAAAGTTCTTATTGAAAAATGTTGTCTTTCATTTCCCTTGAAGTGTGACCCAGATACTAAATGGAGTCAGTTCTTCAGTGCAGGCATCTTCCACACTGCCAGACCCGTCCTTCTGTAGAAGAACTATCAAGTTACACTGGGGCAGTCCCAGTGGGCAGGAGTGTCCTGGTCCCTTTTCCTAGAATCACAGAATGACTTGGGTTGAAGGGACATTAAAACCCATCCATTTCCAACCCCCTGCCATGGGCAGGGACACCTCCCACTAGATCAGAGGCTCCAAGCCCCATCCAACCTGGCATTGAACCCCTCCAGGGATGGGGCAACCACCACTGCTCTGGGCAACCTGGGCCAGGGCCTCCCCACCCACCCAAGTAAACTCGGTTTCACCCCAGAACATAAATTTCAAGTCATTTTTAGGGAGTCAGTTTCTACAAAATGGGATGAAAGTCCCTGTTCTATCCCTCCAAGCTACCTTTTTCCAAGCAGCCACTTGAGAAACAGTGAGAGCCTTCTCTGAGAAGGAGGAGATGTGCCTTGGGACATTTTGTACCAGCAGAGCAAACAAATACTTAACGTTTCTTGCAGCCTGGGTGAGTGTTTCTCATTTAAGACTAAAAGTCAATTAGTGTTAACACTTGCTATTACGTTCCCATTTTCACATGGCGCTCCCTGCTATCCCCAACATCCTTTTCTTGTTTCTTCTTGAGGGAATATAATAAGTGTAGTGGGTCCAGAGGAGATGGGATCTTCACAGTATTGGATGTTATCTGCTGTCCTCTGGGTGCATTACAATGAGCAGGTTATCTGGACCACCACATTCTGCTGGAGCTGTGCTGGTGGTAGATGTCTTGGGTGTCCTCCACCCTATGTTCTTTTCTGTTGGATGTATGGCATGTGAAAGACAGAAGACTGGCTATGGAGGAGCCAAATACAACTTGTGGTGATGGCAGGAGGAGCTGCTAGCTGGGTCTAAGGAGGTCATACAGCATCCCAGCTGCAGAATGCATCTCCTGCTTCCTCATTTCATAGAATCATAGAGTCACCAGGTTGGAAGAGACCCACAGGACCATCGAGTCCAACCACTCCCATCAATCACTAAACCATGTCCCTCAGCTCCTCGTCCATACCTCCAGGGAAAGTGACTCAACCTCTGCCCTGGGCAGCCTGTTTCAGTGTCCAATGTCCCTTTCTGTGAAATTTTTTTTCCTAATATTCAGTCTAAAACCTCCTTTAACCCTGTCCCTTCTTGACACTTCCTTGACACTCCAAAATGAAAAGCCTGGTTTATAAAACAGTTGGAAAAAAAACCTGACAGCAAAATAATAAAAATATCAAGACATGAGAGCAGGCGTGTGCCAACCAAGTGAGTTCTGTCGAACACACTACAGTCAGGACGAGTGTCTGTGGGCTCTTGTATGGTATTAAAACTGTCCATCTTCACAACGGATGTTTGGAGTTTCTGTCTCAGTGTGTCCCCAGGGCATGACAGAGGGCTCCTTTTTCCATTCTCCTCTAAGAGCTGCCAGAGGTGGCTGTACAAGTGATAAATCCTGCTTGTGCTGCTGCAGCCCTGGCAGGGCAAAGAGCAACTGTGTGGTGGCTGAGAGTGGTCACACAATGCTGGGATGGGGATGCACCGGGGACAGCAGAGGGGAGCTCGTGCTTCTTATTGCATCTTGTTGATGTTCTTGTTGACGTCTCAAGACCCTCAAACTGGATTTGAAATGTCTCCTAAGTTACTTCTTCCAAGTAACAAGTGATGGGATGGGAGGAAATGGCCTCAAGTTGTACCAAGGAGGGTTTAGATTGGCTATTAGGAAAAATATCTTCACTGAGAGAGTGGTGAAGCCCTGACTGAGGCTGCCCAGGGCAGTGGTGGAATCTCCATATCTATAGGGCTTCAAATTATGTGTAGATGTGACACCTGAGGACAGGGTTTAGTAAGCACAGTGGAGCTGGGCTGGTGGTTGGACTGGATGAGCTTTTCCAGTGTTAATGATTCTATGATTCTTTGCTTCTTTCTTACTTCGTGAGTGCTAGTCTTTTTAGTAAGAGCAGTATTTGTGGCTAAATAATCTGTCATCCATTTCTTTTTTTCACTGAGCTCACATTATAATGTCTGCAATACCTCATAAACAGGAGAAGAGACTGTTTTAATTAGCTGTGCCGTAAAAGGAAAAGCTTTTAGTGTCTTGAGGAATAAATAAATAAATATGTACATATTGCTCTATCAAAAAGAGGGTCTCTGCATCACCAGCTTTATTACTGTTTGCTAGCATTAAACATGCAGCGAGGAAAGTCCTCCCTCTATGTGCACAACCAGCCTCTAACAACTGGCAATCTTTTAATGATCCTTTTAGCAGATTGGTAGAGAGAAAAAAAAAAAGGCTTTGGAGGATCTACCTCAACAATTCTATACACTGAAGGCTGCCGAATGAAAGATCTCTGTAGTGCTGAACAACTTTCATAAATAGAAAAGCGACAGAATTTTTTTATTGATGATTTTGAAGACAAAATTATGATACAGCTATGGCATCCCCTTTATTTTGTACTGTATATAAGCTGGTTGTTAGCCCATCTTTATCCTCATTTCCTGTTAATTTGGAGTCAATGGTATCTACCAAAATGAATATTAGCATAGAATCTACATGAGAAGTAGCCAAATGTTCAAAATGTTTCACTTTTTTTTTATAATGAAAGCTCTCTCTGCAGCTTGTATTTTCAATATTTTCATTTTCCTCACGCAAAACTTTCAAGGGTTCTTCACTTACAAATTCCGTAATTATATAAAAATAATTATATATAAAAATAATTATATACAAAAATAAGTTATAATTACATTCTACAAAATTCTAATGCCATGATTTTAGCATTTGCGCTTGCTCCATTTGCATACTGACTTATATTTGATTACCCACCTCAAGCAATGGAGAACCTACTTCCATACAAACTCCAGTAAGACTTATGGAAATTACTGTTCTATTTAGTGATCCATGGGAGAGCTTCTCAGTTGGGAAAACAAAAAATTCTTGCTTTTTAGGGGCATATTTTGACTCGTGATATAGTACTCGCACTGTGACTGGGTCATTGCTCTTGCCTCCCCGTCTGCCCTCTAGCACCAGGTGAATGGATTGCATAGAGTTGCCTTAGCCATCTGATACTATGATGTATTCACAGGTTAAAAATCCTTATGTTGAGAAAGGGTTGACTACAGAGCCTTATCATAGAGTCATAGAATGGATTGGGTTGGCAAGAGGATTAGAAGGCACCTCAAAACCCATCCAATTCCACCCTCCTGCCATGGGCAGGGACACCTCCCACTGGATCAGGAGCTCCAAGTCCCATCCAACCCGGCCTTGAACCCCTCTAGGGATGGGGCAGCCACCACTGCTCTGGGCAACCTGCTCCAGGGCCTCTCCACCCTCACAGCAAAACCTTTCTCTCTAAGATCTCATTTCAATCTCCCCTCTTTCAGCTCAAAATCATTCCTTCTCATCCCCGTCCCTGCACTCCCTGATCCAGACTCCCTTTAGATGGTGCACCCCTCACACCATCATATCTGTCATATTCCAAACCTCCCAAAAAGCTGCCCATCACTTGGTCCATATATAGCTGGTGCTATAGAAACCCTGTCTCAAACACAACCAGTCAGCTTTCAGAAAATGAAGTTACTTAGATGAGGCTTAACTGACAAGTTAGAAAACTGATTCTGCTTTAGCTCAAACCAGAACGCTGTCTAGATGTGGTTTCTTGGCATTTGAGATTCAGTATGCTGAGCTTGATCCCAAAGTTTTGGGAAACGAGATATCAAGGAAGATAATTGCAGCCCACTGCTGGAGGCCTCCTGGCAACCAAGGATGGAAATTTTTGGAGTGCCAGGCTCTAGCATTCAGGTCCCGTCAGAAAGAGGTGAATTTGTATGAGATCTCAAAGCCCTCTCCTACCCATTACACTTGCTAAATACTTGCACTAAAATGTCAGTGTGTCCAGGTAGGCTGGTTTGTCTCCATGGATCTGTGTTGGGAGATTTTTCTTGTCCATTTCCTCTGCTTGATTGACAAGTGCAGAAGCAAAGTCTGGGCATAATAACGTCTGACAGGTAAAGTCTTGAAAGCGACACCTTATCTATGATTTTTTAGTGCGAGTGCATGAGAAGCGCAATTTTCAGCAGCGCAGAAGGAGAATCTCCTTTCCCTTATAACTTTATGATTAGTTTCTGTTGAAAGGCAAGGTTCCTCCAGGCGGAGTTCCACACTGAGCGCAAGGTTTAATCAATGATGGGACTGCTCACTCTCCAGGCTTTGACTGATTGATATGGCCTTCCTCTAACTCATGTAACAAATGAAGTAAGGGTCATCTTGTGTACGAAGGAATAAACAATCCCCTCAAGGAACAAATCAAAACCATCGGGGACCAGCCTTTGGAACAGGGACAAGAAGCCAGCATAACCCTGGCTGTTGCTTGAACAGTGCATGGTGGTTCCTGTGAGGATCTGTGTGGGTGTCTTCTGCTCCCCTCTCTCCTAGTTGGAGACCTATTTTAGACTTCAGGACAAGATGCATGTTGGCTTGGGCTCTACCGATAAGAGCTCCAGCGCCTGCAGAGGGACACGCATGTAGCCTGATGAATCCCACCCCCTGGTAACAGCAGGCTGCAGGGGACATCGCACACTGACAAATAACTAGACAGATGGTTAGATTTTCACCATTTTCTCAGAGTTATTACTTCATATTTTCAGCAGGCAGCATAGGTTACACCTGCTTCACATCGGAGTTTGTTGTTTACAGCCATAATGGATTAAATTTTAGCTTCAAATCTGTTGTATAAGAGCTACATCGTGGCAAGAGCCAGGAAATACTGCAGAGCCATCAGCTGCATTGTGACCATGGCTGAAATTCAGCCTTCCCTGGAATACAACTATTTGACATTGCACAGCGCTGTGTTGTGGGAAGAAAAGGAAGAAATAATTATTCCTTAATAACGTCTTCAGTTCAGGCTTTAGAAGAATTTAGGTGAGCTGTGTGTAATTATCTTCACTGGTGTTTGACCAGAACTTTCTTTCAGGGCAAGAAAGTTTATTTATATAGGAAGTAAGCTTTGTGTTTCATTCCAAATGAAATAGTTGGGATCACATCTCTGCCATTGCCAGGAGAAATGAGAGGATTTTGCTCCCAGCACAGAAATTAGTCTAGATTGCGAGTACCAAGAGGGGCAGTTCTGCAGAGTTGTGGACATGAACTTCCAGCAAACATCACAGCTCGAGAAACTGACAGCCAAATAGCTCCATCTCTGCATGGGCCAGCAGGGCCAGCAAGAAGCATGTGCAGAGGGAGGATGTATAGGACTCTCCAGTGTGTACAACAGGAGCAGAAGGGGCAGCTCTGTGTTTGGTAGATGGAAGGACTACAATGGAAATAAATGGTTTGCTATTTAATCCTCATTTCTCCCTGGAAGATTGCCAGCACACCCGGATTGTATGTGGTCTAAAGACATGGTCCCTCCTGTAGTGCCTGTCATCTTCCAGCAGGCTTTGAACATAGATAACAGACAATGTCCGTCTTTATTAGTGTCCCTCAGGCCCTTTTCACCAAGGGTCACTGTGCAGGGAATCACGTCTCTCATTGCTGAAAGCCATCAACGTCAAAAAAGAGAACACATCTTGTTTAGATCAAGTCTACATTACAGTTGTGGCAGGAGCTCCTAACAACCCTACACCAGCTCAGGATCACTGTGTGGCATGGTTCAAGATCCTAAACAGGTACAGTCGTCTTCTGCCCCATAGCCAGTCGTCCCTACTCTACAGAAGGATTGCAGCTGAGAGAGCTACAGTTGTGTCATCAAGTAAACCAAGTGCTCATGTAATTTCTTTGCTCTGTTGTGTGATTTATGGAGCTCAGCTTGTCCACGGATGCCACCCACTTAATGTGTGTAATGCTACAGCTGCATTAAACTCAAATGGGACAACGGCTGACAGCAAAGTTGCATCACTTCAAAACTCTGCCCAGAAGAGCCTACAATCAGCCTCCAGTCACACAGCTCTGCCTTTTTAACACAGAACTTCATTTTATACAGTAAGGTGAGTGCACACACTAATCATAGAACAATCATAGAATCATAGAACAACCAGGTTGGATGAGACACATCGGATCATCAAGTCCAACCATAATGCTAAGTGGCTTCCCTAATGAAGTGCTATCACTGTTGCTGGATTTGTGTTCACTGGACACTTGTGCTTTCACGTCCCCACTGATTGGAGAATCATAGAACCATAGAATCATTGAGATTGGAAAAGACTTCTAAGCTCATCTAGTCCAACTGTCAGTCCAACAATAGCTGCTCCAGCCCTTGGATCACCTTTGTTGTCCTCTTCTGCCCTTGCTCCAACAGCTCCATGTTCTTCCTGTGCTGAGGACTCCAGACATGAATACAGGGCTCCAGATGAGGTCTCACGAGAGCAAAGGGGTAGAAACCTCTCCCTGAACCTTGTGAGGGACCTTGCAGCACACCCTTCATACTGTGAGTAAACCAAATCACTCGTGATTCCACTGGGATGTTACTGTGTGTTCCTTTGGTGGTGTTCAGCAGTGGTTTGACTTCCCCTGAGAAAAGCTGCTCCAACTTTTTCCCAATACATTTTCTTTAGTTACTTCCCTACAAATGCCTGAAGGCTCTGGTCTTTTAGGCTTGTTTTTAGTTAAAACAGAAAAAAAAAAAGCTCTAATCTCATGGTGGTTGTAAACCTGAGGTTTCCTGTAACAGCTATTTTGTCCTTGAGTTCCCTTAGGACATATGTGTGAACACTGCCTGATTCTGGGGAGGGTTTCTGCCATTTTATCATTTTGTTCTGTAGCTTTCTGGCTTGCTTTTCAGTTCCAACTCCATCCTCTGATAAACAGATACAGCTGAGAGGCTTATTTATTCCAAGACAACACCAGGGTCTCTTCAAATCCTCCTTGCCCTTTGCAGTTGATTAGCAGAGAGCATCCTGCTGCAGGTATCAAAATGCAGGACCAGACCTCCTGCGCCAGGCTCCAGCAGAAATACTTTCTGTTCCGTACAACTTTGATGCAGTAAAACCAGAGGTTCAGGGGCTGAAAATTACACTGATTCAGGGTTCAGGGCTGGCAACAGCCTGCAACAAGCAGCGCTAGGTATTTGTCAGAATAGCCCAGCCTGGCTGTGAAAGAGCCCATGAAATCTTTATGGTGCTGTATCTTACGATCCACCAGTACCATATGCGAATACTTTAAGCCTAGAGAACAACCCAGCATCCTTTTTGTTCCCTTTACCTCTTAGTCCTGTTAGATTAAGGATGATGGGCTGATAAATCACCATTGTATTAATTTAATATTACTTTGAGATTCATAAATAGTTCATGACCTCTGTGGAATCCATGTATCTCTCTGATGAATGGAGAGATTCTGCTCCAAAAACTTGCCATCGGATAATATGCTTGGGGAATGCAAATGAGTGTTAATGTGGCAGACAACTGGCTGGCTCTGGTCAGTGGTTTGGTGGCTGTCACAGCACAGGTGGCTTTGGAGATGGGTTCGTAATTTCTTCTGAGAGGGGGAGTGAGATTTGACAGCACACAGTGATAGAAGGGTTAATTCATGGAGCAGTCAAAGAACAACTCTAAACAGGCCAAGCTGCAGGGAATTAAAGAATGGGATGAGGAAATGAGTGATGGGGGAGAAGTACTCAAAGATGCACTAGTGCTGCGGTGACTGAGGATAAGGAGCTCTCAGAGCTGATGGGGCTGAGATTGTGGAGCTGGAGAAAGCCAGTGGCCACCTGGTGCCAGTGTTTCACGGGCTCTTTCCCTGCTGGTTTATGAGATGAAGGATGAAGGCACTATGGGGTGCACAGACACAGCTGGTCAGACACCAAGCAAGAAGAAAACATGGGCTGCAGGCTCAGCTCCATCAGAAGCAGAAGGAAACTGCAGCAGCAGTGGAAGTTGTAAGGATAAGGTGTCATTTTCTAGTTACACCACCCAGAAGCAGCCTCATTGTAACTGTCTTTCTCACCAATCCGTGAGCTCACAGCATTCTGGCTAAGCACAGGAAAGGGGTGTTCAGGATTTTGGAGGAGTAAGCTCCTTTTACCTTATGCTTATCCTATCCCTATCTCAAGATTTCTTATCTTTCTGCTACTATATTTCAGTTTCCCTTTTTCAGCAAATGCGGCTGTAATGTCAGAGTTAAGGACGGTAATATATTAGCATGTTTGCATCAGAGTTGGAAGGGACCTTAGAGCTCATCCAGTTTCACTCCCTGCCATGGGCAGGGACACCTCCCATTAGATCAGGGACTCCAAGCTCCATCCAAACTGGTCTTTAACCCCTCCAGAGATGGGGCAGCCACCACTGCTCTGGGCAATCTGGGCCATGGACTCCCCACGTCACAGCAAAATATTTCTTCCTAAGATCTCATCTCAACTTCCTCTCTTTCAACTTCAAACCGTTCCTTCATCCCATCCCTGTACTTCCTGATAAAGAGCTCATCTACCCTACCTTCTCCTTATTCCTTTTCCTGGCATTGCTGACTCCTTAGGCCCTATCTCTCCGTTTTATTTTTCATAATCAACGCAATATCAGGGTACACCTTACCTCCAGTCCCTTTCTGTAAATGCACAAGTCCTAAGAAACCAATACTTCCAGCAGTGCAACCAGCAGGATAAAGAAATGCTCTATACGCCTGGAAAAAAAAAGCCTGATTATTGTTACTGTGACTGAATTAATGGGGAACTCAGGAGTTCAACTGATAAGCACACAGGTAATAATCAGCAGGAGTGATGATGGTAATCCTTCAAAAAACAGTGAAGAGATACAAAAGACACTGAGGTATTTCACGGTGAACGATAGGCAGGGCAGAAAATAGCTAAATATAGCTTCTAAAACTATGTGGGATGAACTGCACTGACAGTAACTACAATGTTTAGTGGGCGTTCAGCGTATGGATAAAATCATTAACCAATTAAAAAGAGCATAAGAACCCATGATGGACGATAATAGACATTATGAATGCATAATTCAGCCTGTAAGGGACCAATTCAGTATCTCTAATGAGAAACCCTGAGCTTAGTTTCATTGGATTTAGACTACTGGGAAGCTGGACTGCACTATTCACTGCTTGCTTGCTGAAACACTGGTGCTGCAAAGGGCCTGGGGGTTACCGTGCCTGCCAGGGTGAGGATGAACAACAGTGTGCCTTTTATTGTAATTAAAAAGAGCTGTACCCTGGGCTCTGGTTGGGAGAGGGGTTGGCAGGCTAAGGGAAATTGTTATGACCCTGTACTCATATTGAAGGCAAGTACAGCTTCAACACCATGTCCAGTTCTGAGCTCCCTCTGTTCAAGAGAGGTGCTGAGAAACTGGAAGGGATCCACTGGAGATTTAATGAGGTGGTCCAGGGATTGGAGTTCATGTCATGCAAGGAGACACTGAGGAGCTGGGTTGGTTCCATCCAATAAGAGGAGGTGCAGGTGTGAGTCCAGAGAAGAACAACGAAGCTGGTGAAGGGTCTGGAGAACAGGCCTTATGAGGAATGGCTGAGAGAGCTGGGAGGGTTTAACCTGGAGAAGAGGAGGCTGAGAGGAGACCTCATTGCTCTCTACAACTACCTGAAAGGACATTATGGAGAGGAGGGTAATGGCCTCTTCTCCCAAGTGACAGGGGACAGGACAAGAGGGAGCCTCAAGCTCCCCCAGAGGAGATTTAGGCTAGACATTAGGAAAAAGTTTTTCACAAGAAGGGTCATTGGACACTGGAACAGGCTGCTCAGGGAGGTGGTTGATTCACCTTCCCTGGAGGTGTTTAAGAGACGGGTGGACAAGGTGCTGAGTGATATGGTTTAGTGATTTATAGGAATGGTTGGACTCTATGATCCAGTGGGTCTCTTCCAACTTGGTTGTTCTATGATTCTATGATTCTATGATCTAATACCTGTGTACAGCTACTTGGAGGAGAGTTACAGCGATAGAAGCATGGAATAGCTTGGATTAGGGTACAACTGGCTGGGCTATGAGGTCCTTTCCAACCCAATCCATTCTATGATTCTTCTGGAGAATGTTGCCAGTGACCAGGGGAGGGGTTGCAAAACAGTTCATTATATTGTGCAAATCTATTTCCTTATACTCCAGGAGCTTGTTCTGCACTTTGTGAGTATTCCTTGCTGGTTGTGAGTAATTTATGTATTTATTATGCCCCCTGGCAGTGCTGTTTTACTAAAGCTGTCCCTTTTTTTTATGTCGCTCTTTTATCCCTCTGGGAACGGGGCTTATATATCTTTAAAGAAAACAGAATTATTTCATATTTCTTAAATGGGATTTTAAGTGGAGTAATGCAGATGAAGGGCAGCACACAAACACAATAATGCTTTGTATCTTAAATAAAAAATCCCTTTCTCGGGAAGGCATGTGGTGGTGATTTTTCTCCCAGGCTTTCCACTGAAAGTGCTGCCTGTTAAAGGACTTTTCTATCTGTCTCTAACCAATTCACAGCACATTTTTCCTCCATAGCTCTGCTCCCTGCTAAACAGGAAGGCTCTTATCAAGTGTCTTTTGTGTACCCAGATGGTTTCTCTAGGTGCTAAGCAGGGCTTAGGACGATGCTTGGAGCATTTTCAGGTGCAAAAGAAGAGCAGGAGTGCTCCCAGACACAGCTCCTGGGGAAGCCGGAGTGTAAATGAGTTTCATGTTACACTTGAGGAGGATCTTCTTGCCTCAGGGTCACTCAGCCGCCTGGACCCACTCCTTCTCCCCAGGCTTTGACAGTCTCCCACAAAAGGTTTTAAGCCTTTCCCCAGAGATGCCTATAAGGACTGATGCAGAAATTGTGCTGTTGCTGATATGTATAATGCCTGTGCAATGAAGGGAGTACAGGTGTCTTTCAGAGGTCTCTAAAAATCACTGCCATTCTGTGCAGAGTGAAAGGAAACGGTTTTTACAGCCGAGTTTGAGCATATTAGGGAAAGAATAAGGGAGGTTGGGGACCTCCTGGGCACACCACTGCCTTCCTTTTTCTGGGGAGGTAGAGGCATCACCCTCTTCCATTTCTATAGGTTTTTAGAGTGTGAGCTGGGACTGTGGACCTCTGAGGTGCCAGATCTCTTCAACCAGAGAGGATTTTCACACACACCACCCCTCACTCTGGATTTCCTTTACCAAAGAGCAACTGGTGCCTGCAGTGGCAGAACCCACAGCTCTGGTGGGGCACACAGCAACCTCACACACCCCTGCATCACTTCTCTGACTTGTGGAAAGACAAAGCCAATTTGACGTCAATTTCATTCACCGGACATCCCCAGTGACATCTGATCTGCGCTATTTGATTTGCCAGCTTCGTAATCGCTTTGTTACTTGCAATCATATGAGACAGCACTGGATCAAGCACTGTTTGCTGCACGTTGATCCCACTCATTCCCTTCCCCTCTTCTGTCCTGTAGCAGAGGACACCTGAGTTCAGCATTGCGTTGTTTTGACTTCGTGCTACTGACGTCTCTGGAGTTGGAACAGCATCACGATGGTGTCACAGAGCAGCAAGTTAGACCTAGTGACTCATGCATTGCCATGCACTCCCTCTATCATTGTTCTGCCTCACCTTGTGTCAAAGACTGTTGTCAACCACAGTCAAGCTGTTTCTAGTATTCCAAACTACCACCCCCTCCTCTGCTTGTGGGGTAGAATGGTTTTCAGCTGAAAGAGGGGAGTCTGAGATGAGATCTTAGGGAGAAACGTTTTCCTGTAAGAGTGGGGAGACCCTTACACAGGTTACCCAGAGCAGCAGTGGCTGCCCCATCCCTGGAGGTGTTCAAGACCAGGTCGGATGGACTTGGAGCCCCTGATCCAGTGGGAGGTGTCCCTGCCCATGGCAGGGGGTGGAACAGGATGAGCTTTAAAGTCCCTTTACAACCCAAGCCATTCTATGATACTAGGATTCTATGTTTTCCTGCTATGCTGGGCATTCCCTACCCTGTGTCTGGGCAGTTGATTTTTCCTCTTCATTGAAATCATGATACATGACACCCATCACTGCTCACCTGAGCAGAAGGCCTGTTCTGCTGCCATGAAAGGGTATTACATTGATTTTAGGTGGTTTGTTCTTGACAAATCAAACTTGGCTGTTATTCCCTGGCTCATTATCTCCCAGGTGCTCACAAGTGGTTTGCCTGATAATATGTTCCTGTTCTTTTTCAGGTATTTCAAGCAGCTGGTGGGTCGATAGGTCCCCATTTCACCTTTTTTTTTAAAGATGGGCTTTGCATTTATTTTTCTGGGCCTCTAAAATCGTATCCATTCTCTGTGCAGATAAAAGCCAACTGCTCTGAGATTGATTCAACCTGCTTTAAGCTCTATACAGGGAATGCTGGCAGACCCAGGCAGTCTGGGACCTTCTAATGTATCTAAGTGCTCTCTCCCCCATTATTTCTCTGTTGCAGAGTAAATTCTTGCCCCTTTGTCACTTTAGCCGTTTTTTTTTTGTAACGGAATCATTGTCATCAACTCTTCTAGTGAAGGCTGAAACAACAGCAGGATAAATTCCTTTGCCTGGGGCATCATCAGTCAAGACTTCTTCATCCTCTCGGAATAGCAGTGGGCCAGGAATAGTCTCTTTTGTCTTTTTCCCATTACTTATTTCATTACAGAAAGTTTCCTCGTTAGTCTTTATGTCCCTCACTAGATGTGTTTCCTTTCGTGCCCTCTGTTTCGATTCCTCCCCTACTTTTTCTCTTTTATGTGTGCCCTTAGCAATCTGACTGAGGTCACTGCTATGAAAGGGCTAGCGAGAGAGCCCCAGTCTGCACAGAGTGAAGCCAAACTCTGAGCTATGTGCAGTCCTCAGTGGCAGAGACACGTTGCTCTCAGATAAGTCCCCAACAGCACCTAGGATACCAAGAAGTAACAGCCTGAGGATTCCAGTAGCTTCCAGATGAACTGGGACAGCATCTAAGCAGGGCCCATCCTTGGCTCCCTGTGCCTTTTAAATGCACAAGTGTAATGTGCTCAAGGAAAAGGAGATGGTCCAAGTGGAAATGGTGATTCCATCACTCTTTATTCTTGCTGGACGTCTCACCTCATTGCTTTGTCAGCTCCAAGATGGGAACGTGACCGTACCCAGATGTCAGCTTTCCATCTCCCATGGGACAGAGGCTGAGCAAACCCCTTTCCCCGTTTCCTGAGCTCCCTGTTGTTGAGACAGCACATCTTCCTCATTACCTTGGGCAGGATTCATCCACATCATACTTCTATCAAGTTTTGAGCCCACCCAGAGAACGCACATGAACAGTGGGCAGGACCCCACTCTGTATAAAGCCTGATGTGAAAGGTGTGCTGCTCTGAGCAGCTGTGCAGCCCAGTATGGTTACAATGATGCCAGTCCTAAGATAAATGCTCTTATTTTAATAACAAGATATGGTAAAAAGCATGGACTGAAGACATATTAAGCCAACTTTACACAGAGAGATCCTCCACAGGCTTCACTTAAACATAATAACAAAGTTAAACTAATGGAAAGTACCCACACACAGGTGACGGCAGGGCACATACACAACCTGTGGGGCAGGTGAGGTCTCCCCAGCCCCTGCTTCCTGGCTGTCCAGAAGTTTATGAGCTTATTAGGGATGTGATGTTTTTCATCCCTGCAGAGACCTTGGGATCTAGCTCTGCACAAGGTCTCTGTGCTCTGCACCACTTCTATTAATCACCACCTCTGTCAATTATTTATCACTCTGTCTAAGTTGTACTCTGTCAGAGGCTGGGCTGGAGCAGCTTGTGCTTCCAGACAGGCTGTCATGTACGTGGCTATCTTTGGAGCTCATCTCCACCTTCGGGATGCTGGCGGAAGAGATTAAGGGTACTTGTCACACCAAAGCTGCTGCAGCCCAGAGTCACTCTTGCTGTCCCTGCAGCGCTTCCAGGGAAGAGGACAAAAAAATGACATTTGCTATGGGTTTAAAAGTCATTGACTGCTTTTTTTTTTTTCCTGGCAGGACAAGGGATGGGATAATAGGAAACAGGAACGATCAATCACAGAATATTAAATAATGGCACTTTGATAGGACCATTACATCAATTAATTTTGCAATGCTCATTCAGTTTAAGGCCTTGTGTTGCCCTGCCATTCCAGCCGGTATTTCTGCCATCTCATTTGTCACCCTACAAGACAAAACATGCCCCGAAGGATGTCAGCAGCCTGGCTGTGATAGAACGTGTCAACGATGCTTCGGCGCGTTGCAGGCTCAGCGCCCAGGAGGTGGTGGGCAACACTGGCCCTGGCACCTGTGAACCATGGTAATGAAAAAGCACATATTGTACATCCTTCTGTTACTCATATCTGAGATCCCCCTGTGTCCCATCCCCTCTTAATGACTTCATGATGATGATGTGGTCATTAAAGACGGTTATTTGCCCAGGGCTCCCGTACATAAATTACAAGAATAAAACATTAGGCAGAGAGGTTCAGAGCCCTTGCACAGCCATCGGCTTTTCATGACTTCTAATTAAGCCAGGGTGAGATTAAGTGGAGACAGCAACACTGGTGGCTGCTCATTTTAGGGGTGCACTGGGATCCTGGGGTTGAATAGGGTTAATGCACCAGCAAACACATCATGCTCTGTGTGAGTCCCACCTGCTCCGTAGTCCTTGGGCATTAACTCGTAGTGGTCCTCATGGTCATATTGTACAGTTTATAGCAAAAGCTCTTGATCTTAATGTCTGAGTGGAGCAGCACCCCTGCCTACTAAACTTGGGCTAAGATGTCTCCCACCAAGGACTTGGTTACTGTGAAATATTTGGTTCTGATGCACTGTTGGGTCATCTTTTAACATTCCTAAATCTTTTTTTGTGGGGCTCTGGGAAAGCTGTGAGGGGGTCTTGATCAGGGAATGTAGGTATACGGCGAAGGTGAATGGTTTTGAGCTGCAAGAGGGGAGACTGAGATGAGATTTTTAGGCAGAAATGTTTTGCTGTGAGGGTGATGAGGCTCTAGCTCAGGTTGCCCAAAGCAGTGGTGGCTGCCCCATCCCTGGAGGTGTTGAAAGCCAGGTTGGATGAAGCTTTGACAACCTGATGCAGTGGGAGGCATCCCTGCCCATGGCAGGAGGAGGTGGGACTGGCTGACTTTAAGGTCCCTTCTGACCCAAACCATTCTATGATTTTATGCATGCATGGTCATGGATCTAGCATTTAGAGGAGGAGAGTGAACAAAAAAGGGGGAAAAGCACTGTCTGGAAGGTGCTTGGTTACATCCTGCTCTTGATAATAAGCAGAGAAGGGGAAGAAGCTGCACAGTAAAGGAATGCACCTGATTTAAAGCCCAGCAAAAGCACCACAAATCCATCCCAACAAGGTAGAAGACTGTCAACAAGACAAGTTCATAACCCTGGAGCAGAAGAAAGAACCTATTAGTTCTCTCTGAACTGATGAGGCCACAGCTGACCCAAGGGGATCCTTGAGAAATCAATAGTACTTGGGCAGACCTTTCTGCAGCTCTGTACCCCCACCTGGCCCAGAAGGACTCCAGAATCTTTCATCAGTTTTTTCTCCATGTACATATGTCTGAGTGGCAAAGGTCAGACATAAATATTACAGATGAGGAAATAAAAAGATCTATAACTGAGACGGGGAAGTAGGATTCCTGAGGGAGACAGGGTTGGCAAGAGATTTCTACAAGATGCCTGCAGTGCAGTAGCCTCTCGGCTCTAACACTGCACAGAGACGTGTGACGCTGTATCAGCGCAGGCACTGGGGACACTCAGGGAGCTCCTCGTGCTGTGGGGCTGCAACCACCCCCATGGGGTCTGGTGTATTTGAACCTGTCAGGAGCAGAGGGCTGACAGGCTTCACAGAATGATAGAATGGATTGGATTGGAAGGGACTTCAAAGCTCATCCAGTTCCAACTCCCTGCCATGGGCAGGGACACCTCCCGTTGGATCAGCCTGCTCAAAGCCTCATCCAACCTGGCCTTGTTAGGAGCTTCCAGCTGTGCCCACCTCAGGATGCTCTCTGGTTGGAGATACCTGGTGCCATGCCCAGAGCCCTGCAACTTTAATACCAGGGTGTGCCTTGACATTCTCCTCTCCACCCGCAAGGTCTGCAAGCAGGATCTGTATCAGTGTGTACTGCCAGTAGATGCACAAGGTGGACAGTGGCGGGTCGCTCCTGTCATCCTTGCTCACGTATTGATCTGTTTGTATAAACCTCTTCATTTATGGCCAGCACATTCCTCGTTGTCCATATGGTGTAGCTGTACAAGAATGGCTTAAAAACTCACAATTATCCTGTCCAGCATCCTTCAGATATGAGCTGGGTACCGTGACCCTTCAAGGCAGAAGTTCCAGAAGAGTAAAATATAGCAAAGAAACGACTTGGGAAGAGTATAGCTAGAATTATTAAACACAGAGTACAGCAAATAGTTTCAAATGATGTAATACAAGTATTTAATGAAAAATATGTACATAATTTTTCACTTCATGATAAAAATAGATGGCTTTCAACACAGAAATTCCTGCAACCCTCC
This sequence comes from Coccyzus lansbergi, assembly GCA_033558105.1. Classification (NCBI taxonomy): domain Eukaryota; kingdom Metazoa; phylum Chordata; class Aves; order Cuculiformes; family Coccyzidae; genus Coccyzus; species Coccyzus lansbergi. The sequence continues at coordinate 156,539 of JAUMJK010000357.1, forward strand.
CTTATTTCTGTTTCCACAAGCATTAATGATGGGGTTTTGGCAAAGAGTGAATGGAAGCCTCCAGTAAAAGGCTGTTCTTGTTTCTCCCGTGAGGAGAAACAGCTCTTGCCAGCTGCAGCGAAGGTCTTGGCTATCCTTCAACCCTCTCCTCCCTGTCCCTTCAACCACACAGCCGCAAAACCTGAGTGCCAGCATGTGAAGGGTCTCTAATCCCACCAGGACTTCCAGTTCTCCAGCAGCAAAGTGTCCTGCTGTGCAGAAACACACACCTCTGCCTAGGAGACCTGGATATGAAGGAGGGTTGATGGTTTAATCCATGCTCTGGGGCAGTCCCCTAAATGCACTCCCCAAACCTAGCAGGACTCGAGACGCAGTGGTCTGAAGACCTCTATGCCTAACAGGTGTGTGGTGACTGTAGGTAGGAAATGACTTTAAGGAAAAAGAAAACTCAGCTTTGCTTTGCGCAGCCCTCCTGGAAAGGCAGAGCTGTTTCTAGTGCTCCTCTTTAACATCTATTTGGTTGTGCACTGGTTAAGTCCAGAGGAATACAGTCACATCAGCTTTGCTGTATAAAAGTAATTTATGAATTTATCCACTTCTTAACTTTCCATGTGCTGTCACATTTTTATTTTATATACAAATAAAAATATATTGGTGAGGAATGAAGTGCAATAGCTCCAGAATGGATGAAAACAATTTCACCGGCAGAGAATGAAGTGCAGGGGCTCAGCTGCATGTGGGAATCCTTGGTCTCCCGTTAGTCGGTGGGGGAATGAATCCTTCACTCTAACTAAATAAATAAAGAGACCAACTGCCTTGGAAAGAATAACACGTTGTATGTCAAAATATATTTGAATGGGCCCATGCCAGCATCAAACTATAAAACACAGTGCACGGGGCTTAACTGCTCCTGTGTTCAGAAGCTTTCACTTTGCTCTGCTCCTCAGAAACGTTCCTTAAATAGGTAAGCAGTGAAAATGAACTTTAAAAAGCTGAATGTGCGGCTCTGCTCCTTAAAGGAAAAAAGCAAGAGCTAAGAAAGCCTGATGGGGAGTGGTGGAGTCAGTGGAGGTTGAAGCACATGGAGAAGAGGTGGTAAAGCACTGGCAGTTGAAATGGGACGGGAGGATAAAATGCATTCACTGCACTTAAGTTACAGGCATCAGTGGGGTTGCAGCCCCTATAAATACATATGAGCATATTCCAGGGTGGCTGGTGTAGGTATTGAGGAGCAAAGAGGTCAGGGTGAGATGCCAAAACCCATCATAGAACAACAAGAATCATAGAACAACCAGGTTGCAAGGGACCCATCAGATCTTCTAGTCCAACCATTCCTATCAATTCCTATCGCCATGGAGGCGAGAGGAGTGCTCCAGCTGTTTGTGGGGCTCGGAGCACATTGCCCCACAGCCCCAATGTTACCACTGCGGCAAAGATATAGTTTATTTCTAGTGATCATAGAATCATAGAATGGATTGTGTTGGCACAGACTGCAAAGCCCATCCAGTTCCTAACCCCTGACATTGGCAGGGACACCTCCCACTGGATCAGGGGCTCCAAGTCCCATCCAACCTGGCCTGGGACACCTCCAGGTATGGGGCAGCCACCACTGCTCTGGGCTACCTGGGCCAGGACCTCCTCACCTTCACCGTGAAGAATTTCTTCTCAATGTCTAGTCTAAATCTTCTCCCTTCCAATTTAAAGCCATTCAAATAGGTATTGATGTGGGATAGTACAGAAAATAAATCCCTGCTCAGGCACATGGATTAATGCTGTAAAGAGCACAGGAATGAGTCTTCAAAGGGCCCAGAAGTTTATGCTTTTTCTCAGAGGTTAAAGGACTAATTTTGGTTTGGGACATCCATGCTGGCAGTGCAAAGGGACCAGATAGTCGGCTTGTATTCTGGGGCGATCGCTTCAATCACAAATCAAACTGAGCTGGGCAGCCAAGCAAGAGAAGAACGTACAGATCATAACCCAAATGGTTATGAAAGAGGTTCAAAGCTCCCATAATTGATAAGGCAGGAGGCCCAGCCGACAGAGATCCTGGCTGCTAGTTGAAAGGGCGATAGAAATGGGATAATCTGCACCAGATGCTGGGCTTTTTTTTCCACAATCTCATTCACTTCAGATGAAATTATTGCAGGCTGGAAGGTGGCCAGCTCCTGTGACTGAAGGGAGCATCTGGAGGCAGCCCCAGCAGGACGCAGACGGGGGATCTACCCTGTTTTCTTATCTCTGTTGGGAAACAAACTGTCACTGGAAGGGAAGCTAGGCAGGCTACTTCTGATGCTTGGGGAAACAAAACGCCTGAGACGTGAGGGGTGGTTCGTGCAGTAAATTAGCACCTTGGAAAGCCTTTCTGATTCTGACAGTCTCAGAGTCTGTCTCCAGCACAAAGCGCCGCGGTTGAGATGGGCTTTGTACCTGTTTACAAAGCTTTCACAACAAAGAAAAGAGACCTCCAACTTGCATGTTTTTTTTCTGGATGGAGAGAGAGCTGCAGTTCTTCTTGCTGTGTTTTAATCTATTTCTAATAGAAATCTGATGGATTCAGCTCCTGGTTTTGAGTTTTCATGTCAAACAAGTGTCTGTTGCTGATTAACACCCATTTGAACACATATAGACTGCCCAGCCCTGAGGGATGGAGGCTGAACCTTGCAAATGTCCATCGAAAAACTGTTTTTTTCATGTAATCATAACTCATAAGTGAGCCTTATGAAATATCAAACCCACAAATTCTAGACCCAAAAATAATAATTTGTGAATTACCACAGAGATACAGATGGAGGCTGTGAACCCTTAAAGGTGCCAGACAACAAATCAGGCTGCTCAGCATCCTTACAGCTGACCCACAGGGTCTGACTGCTTCACTGGAACAGGTTGTGCAGGCTCTGTCCTTGAAGGTTTTTCAAGACCAGCTGCATAAAACCTTAACCAAACTTCTTTGATCTTGCAGCTGACCCTGCTTTGAGCTGGACACAGGACTGAGGTCCCTTCCAGCCCAAATTATCCTATGAACCTATGGTTATCACTCCTTAGAACCACAGAATGGTTTGAGTTGGAAGGAACTTAAAGCCCATCCAGTTCCAGCCCCAAGTCATGGGCAGGGACACCTTCCACTGCATCAGGTTGCTTGAAGCTCCATCTAAACTGGCCTTGAACATCTCCAGGCTGAACAACTCCAGCTCTCTCAGCCTGTCCTCATACAGCAAGTGCTCCAGCCCTCGGATCATCTCCGTGGGTTACTCTGGATTCAAGTCCTTCCTCTGCTCAGGACTTCAGACCTTACAAGGCCATTGCCTAGTTCTTTTCAAGTCTCCAGAAATCTAGTCCTTCTCCAGGTGCTCTTGGAGACAGAAATCTGACTGAGCCCTGAGGTGGCTCAAACCTGCAGCTGAATTTTGTTAGGTTCAGATAATGCAAGAATCACAGAATTACATAACTCTTCTCTACTTCTCCCTGTTTCAGCCCAATTGCCATGGCTTCGCTGCTCTTGTCAGCTGCCTGAGCTGTTCAGCTTATTTGCAAAGACATAGGAAAGGCACCAAACATTGTAATTTGTGCCCTCTCCCAGGAGCTTTCCATGCCCACTGAGTAGGAGAACTTTTTTCCTTGTCTCCCTCTTGCGTGCATACAGAAGGGCTTCTCAGAACTCCTCAGATCCGCCGCTGACTGTTACTCTTTTTCTGCCCTGCCCTTTCATTTTACATCTGTAAATCTTCCTCTTATTGTTTCATATTTTTTCTTCCCCAGCTGACCCAGTTTCTTCTCTCTCCACTTGTCACCGAGCGACGTCTCCACATTGGGATGGTTTGACTCAATACACTTGACATAATTCACTCGTAGTACTACCAAAAGTATATCTGAATGCTTTACTCTTTGGGAAGGGAAGAAGGACATGGAGCTGTTGGAGAGAGCCCAGAGGAGGCCACGGAGATGATCCAAGGGCTGGAGAACCTCCTCTATGAGGACAGGTTGAGAGAGGTGGAGTTGCTCAGCCTGGAGAAGAGAAGGTTGCAGGGAGACCTTAGAGCAGCTTCCAGCACTGAAGAGGGCTCCAGGAAAGCTGGGGAGGGGCTGTTGATCAGGGAGGGCAGGGAGAGGATGAGAGAGAATGGTGTTAAGCTGAAAGAGGGGAGATTGAGATTAGATTTTAAGCAGAAATGTTTTGCTGTGAGGGGGGGGGAGGCCCCGGCCCAGGTTGCCCAGAGTAGTGGTGGCTGCCCCATCCCTGGAGGGGTTCAAGGGCAGGTTGGATGGGGCTTGGAGCCCCTGATGCAGTGGGAGGTGTCCCTGCCCATGGCAGGGGGTGAAACTTGGTGGGCTTTGAGGTCCCTCCCCTACTGAACCATTCCATAATTCTGTGACTGTCTTCCATTTCTGAGGATACAGGGTGAATTTAAAGAGGAGAAGAGAGGACAACAAATTGCCACTAACAACGTATGCATTGCAAATAATGAATAATGAAAAACAAATATTTGGTCAGGCGTATGTGACCCAGTTCATGAATGAATAAAAGCAAATGGCCTCTCCTAAAATTTCTAAGGGAAGTGAAACTTGCTGACATAAATATTTACAAATAGCACTTCAGCCAAAAGGAGTTTGCAAACACTGCCCAAAAACCACTCCAACAGGCCCAGAGAGCCCTGGATGCAGCTTTAACCCTGACATTCCTGTCTCTGGACCTTCCCTTTTCTCCCCAGTTAGCCTTCTCATACTCCTTCCCAGGAAAGCTACTACCAGTCTTTCCTCTTTACTTGACTCTTTGAGGAAGAATTATCCTTCTAGCCCCTAATATTAAATTTTATAACTATGTGCAACCTGATCCAGTGGGAGATGTCCCTGCTCATGGCAGGGGGTTGGAACTGGATGGGCTTTAAGGTCACTTCCAACTCAAACTACTCCATGGTTCTATAATTTAGACTACATGAAAAATACTTAGGATGCCACTGTGTGCTAGCTCACATCTCATCTGACCCAGACTGCATTCAAAGACCTCAGAGGCCATCTGATCTTCAGCATCTTGGCTGCCTTGTGGACTGTAGAATTCATGCATCCATCAAAAAAACCCAAACAAACCCAAAAAACCCAGCAAACCAACAACTCCCAAAACAATAGAGAAAAATGAGTCATCCAGTGACAAGATGCAAATGAAATAAGTAAAAAAGTATTTCCAGAGGAACTCTCTCATCTCAAGCTGGGAAGAACAGTTTATCATCCCCAAGGGATTGTGCAGAGCCCACACAGCCCTGGGAAAGAGAATGTTGGAAAACAAGCCTATAATGTTTGGAGGTACTGAATGGTGAATAGTAATGCAAAATGACAGCTCTCAGCACAACCTCCTATCCTCCCTGCCTGCAATTATATCCCCTAATTGCAGACTACTGGAGCAGCTCCCGTGTGCTAATTGAGCTCATTTCAGAGCATCCTGGTGTCAATACCAGTCTCACTGAACAAGGAGAGAGAGCCACGGGGGGTTCCTTGTCCAAAGCTGAACCCCACTCCGTGCCTAAAAGAGACATCGTGTATGGACCTCCTGGGGATGGAGCTCCTGTCTGCACCAGCATCAGCACTGCACTCTTTGTTTTAGGTCCAGATTTGAGGAAACATTCCTGTCTGGGCTGAACATCAGCATTTTCAGTCTCACACTTTGGAGGCACTAATTAATAAGCTTGTTATTTCTTTTGAAGATGAAAAAACTCAAATAAACAGAAGTTTGACGTCTCAACTCTGTTGCTACGTTTTTCAATGCATGTCTCCAGCCTGTGCAGGGATTTGAAGCATGGGAATGGCACAACGGGTGTGTAAAGGAGGGAACAAGCACAGCAAAAGAAGTTATTTAGGTTTTTGTCCTTCTTGAGGAGGCCCTGCAAGCAGCTTGCGAGTGCAAAAAACCTGCCAGCTTTCTGTGGGTGGAATGAAACAACTATTTTCATTTCTCTACCTCTTCATTCCCCAGATAAAATATTTTTTGGGGAGCTCATTTGATTTTCGGAAGTCTAAAATTGTCTGGAAATGCCAGACTTCACAATGTGAATTGCATCTCAATTTTATCTCACTTTATAGGGTCTTCATTTTAATACCATTAGTTTATATGATTCCTTGACAGAGCAGTAATAGAGTGGGATAATACATATGGTTGTCAATGTCTTATATTATAGCCGAATAAAGCCTTTTACATTCTGTACAATTTTATCTGGCTTTATTTTATTTTCAAAACCGCTGAGAACTGATTGGTACACTCTATGTTTTGGTTGTGTTTTTTTTTTTTTTAAGAGGAAGTTGTTTCCTGGCCATTGGGATGGATTGGTGTGAAAAATCACAAAGTGGTCTTCAGTGTCATCATTCAGGCTCAGCTCTTCTCCCTCCAGCATGCAATAACATCTCTTTTATCCTTCCCTACAAGCCCTTTCATTTCTCTCATCAACTGAGCAGCTCTGGGCTGTCCCATTCTCAGTTTAATGAGATCTTTCTTTGTATTGGGAGAGTCAACCTATGTGCATCATCAGGTCCATGAGCATCTGGTCCAAAGGCCCTTGATGAGCGCTGACTTCTAAATCATAGAATCATAGAATCACTAGGTTGGAAGAGACCCACTGGATCATCAAATCCAACCATTCCTATCAAGGAATAAACCATGTCCCTCAGGACCTCATCTACCTTAAACACCTCCAGGGAAGGTGAATCAACCACCTCCCTGGGCAGCCTGTTCCAATGCCCAATGACCCTTTCTGTGAAAAACTTTTTCCTAACGCTCAGCCTGAACCTCCCCTGGTGGAGCTTGAGGCCATTCCCTCTCATCCTGTCCCCTGTCACTTGGGAGAAGAGCCCAGCTCCCTCCTCTCCACAACCTCCCTTCAGGTAGTTATAGAGAGCAATGAGGTCTCCTCTCAGCCTCCTCTTCTCCAGGTTAAACACCCCCAGCTCTCTCAGCCGTTCCTCATAGGGCCTGTTCTCCAACCCCTTCACCAGCTTTGTTCATGCCCCAGGAATACAATATCACTCAATGTGAATAGCTGCTGTCCTTAAACAACACCAACATTTCTCTGCCTTTCACTTCTTCCCTCGCCTGGAGAAGAGGAAGAGACCTCAGAGCATCTTCCAGGACTGAAAGACTTTGAGGTCCCTTCCATTCCAAACCATCCTATGATTCTATCATCAAAGATACCACCCTCGAGGACACTTGGTGCTGGTGGGCAGCAGGACATCAGGAGATGGGCATGTCCAAGCACAGATTGTGCAAAACATGATGTAGGGCTGGCATCTCCTGGGTTACCCATCCCCTAACCTCCATCCTTGCACAAGCTCTCTGAAGGAGGTGTACCACACGGCAAACCTCAATTACAAGCCAGGATTAAATAGCTGTATGAGAATTCATCACGGGAAACCACATCAAGACAAGCCATATGAAAAGAACAGCTTTATGGAATTTATTGGTCCCCCTCTATCCAGACCGATAGTTATTTCATTAGAAAGTAATCAGATTTGTCTGACATGATTTACTCACTGCAAACTCAGCCTGACTCACACCTTTGCAAAACCCACTTTCCTGAATGTGTCCTGAAGCTACTCAAAGACAGAGGTTTCTCAAGCTCCATTTCACAGGGGTTTTGCACCACGGTTGCAACTTACAGTTTCTAGTAAATCTAATTATCGGCTGGAACAATATACGGTCTCACTAGCACCTTTGCTATTAAATATTATTAAAGCAAAATGATCATTAATGACTCTCCAACTCTTAACTTTGTATCTCATTTAAGGATGCGTCCCCAAACCTTTGGGGCTCTGGTCTGTTGTACTGGGATGTCCTAGTGCTTCATCTTTTCTGTAATGAATACAGATGTGAAGCAGGCATCGGCACTCTACACACTGCTCTCTCAGTAACAAGTAATTTCCTACCTTCCTGCTTCCTAACAACTCTAGTGATTTTCTCATTGTTAAGATCACTACATTATGACACTGATTTAAGATGTGTTACACTGGTGATAATAATAAGCAGCACTGTGCATCATTAGGTCCTAAAATACTCTCCTCAAAAAGGGTAACACACAATATTAGAGCGAACCAAAGCACAGAGCCGTGATTCTGCTGCAGAACAGCTGCATGATGTAGACCTAACCCCCAAATTTAAGGGTTGGTTATTACGCTAATTGCCCTCTCTTTAGTGGGTTTTAACAGGGTCATGGCCTCATTGTGCTGGTCACTGTACAAATCCATCGGCCCCTGGTCCACAGGGCCTCTTTGTGCAGTTTGAACTCAGGAGGGAGGCTGATGGTGATGGAGCATGAGGGATAATAACACTACGCAGCTCCTTGGGCAGGTATTTGTGACTTACTTGCTATTTAACACTCTTTCCAACCCATTCCTTCTAGAGATGTCCATTTGATAGGAATGGTTGGACTAGAAGATCCAATGGGTCCCTTCCAACCTGGTTGTTCTATGATTCTATGATTTGAATTATCACAATAGCTGTTTCTTAAGAGCCTGGGTGACTTTTTGAAAAGCAGCTTTGCAAACTTTGCTTTGAAAAAAATGATAGCATTTCCTTCTTGCACACATACCAACCTCACATGCAGATGTATAAATGTTCCTTAGTGGAAAAGATCCCACTTTTCTGCAAGAGAAGAGCCTGGTGGGTGATTCCCAAATCACAGGTGTCCCCAGGTGGTAACCTTGGAATTCTGTATTACAATACTCTTGGATGTTGTGCAGTTCCCTTGGCTCATTTGAATGCATCCAAGAGGCATATGAGGTGGTTTGGATGCTTTTATGAAACCTGTGGTCCTCGTGAGAAATAAGACACTACAATCTTGGTCCTGAGCCCCACTCCTAGGCACAACCACCAGGCATTATTCATAATCTGTAGTGTCTCCAGATCCTGGCTCTTCTGGGCAGTGGGAACAAGAGCACCACTCCATCACTCCTGCACGGATTATTATAGTATATAATATATATATATATATCTATATATATAGTATATAATAGTATAGTACATAATATATATATCTATATACATATAGGTTAGGGTTAGGGTTAGGGTTAGATATCTCTCTCTCTGTATATCTATAGATATATATCTATATATCCCAATATATATATCTGTATACATAGATATAATATTATATATTATATTAGATACACCAGGGAGGCTGAAATGATCATATGGAAAGGTTGTAAATTATTCTGGGGAAAAACATCCATGTTCTTACATTTTTATCATGACACATAGGTCAACGTTGCCCAAGGACACACACTGTTACACTGCTGCATACTGGCCAAGTACCCTCACCCCAAGCCTTTGCACCTACAGTAAAGGCTCCTGAACTCTTAAATGTCTCCAGTGGAGGAGACCAAATATTGCAGAACTGGGCAAAGCTTCTCAGTGCAGCAGGACCCCATCAGGCACATGGATCTTTTATGCCTGACATTTGTTAGCCTCCACTATAACATGAAAATTATGCGTAGTTACACAAGGAAGAATTTCACCGGAGAAAAACCACTTAGGACATATTTCTGAGTGAATCAATCACTTTAATTAGACCAGCCAATATAGCTGGAAAAAAAATTCCTAAAGCTGTTTTCAAGAACAAACCCCTTTGTGCATCATGGGTCTCAAAGAGATTTGTTTTTTCCCCACCTGCACTCAGTCTGTTGGAAATAAAACACCTTTCTTTGCAATTCAGCCTCACTGACACCCTCGCTCTCATGCCTATGGCAACAGTGTTCATACAAATAATGTCTATTGTTTTCTTCCAACTTTGTATATCTTTATACTTTCCTTTGTTCTCCCAGCTAGAGAGAGCAAACTGGAGCTCACTTGGTATGCATCCATCTGCTCCAAATACTTTTTCTTCCCTTGCACTTGTGTAACAAGATTCAGCTGACTGCATCGTGCTCATCTCCATAGTAACTTGGGAAAATGCTTTCCCTTCAAGTGAAGAAGTGGACAGAAGAAACCATGAGCGCCACTAGAAAGCACCCTGTGTCTTGGCTGCACACCTGAGTATTTTGGTCTGTTTATTTTTGTTGGAGCTAGAATAAATATTGCTTTGATTTTCGCCCTGAGAGTGAACTTGGATTCCAGATCGCTGCATAGAGAAATGACATCCCTCCCCTTCTTCCTAATCAGGTCTGGATTCCAGTGTGTGGCTTGTTGATCCAGGATACAACACTAGAATAAGATCTCTTAGAAGCAGGACATTATATGGGAGGTTGCTCCTGCAAGGAACCTAGAGGAGAGATGAGGGAAGGGAAGAGCATGAGAAACATCCTGAAGATTTTGCTGACCCTAGAAGACATTCATAGAACCGTGGAATTGCAAAATGGTTTGGGTTGGAAGAGACTTTAAAGCCCAGCCAGTTCCAACCCTCTGGGACACTTTCCACTGGACCAGGTTGCTGCAAGCCCCATCCAAGCTGGCCTTAAATGCCTCCAGGGATGGGGCAGCCATCACTTTTCAGCGCAAGTTATGCCAGGGCCTCCCTGCCTTCGCAGTGATATTTTTTTCCCCAGAATCTAATCTAAAACTTCCTCTTTCAGCTTAAGTTATTGAGTTATGAAGTTATTAAGTTATCAAATTCACTCAAGTTATCCATGAGGAGGTTTTTATTTTAAGACATTGAAGGGGAGGAGATGGAAAAAAAAGAGGGGAAAAAAAAAAGAAAGCACCTGCCAATTTGCCCAGTCCTAGATGACTCACTTTATGCAGCACTTGCCTGTGAAACAATTTCTGCATCGACCAGGCAGGACCTGGGTTCCTAGAGGCTCCTAGTCTCTAAAGTGATCAAAGTACAAGTAAATGCCTCTGGGTGAGGCATCTGCTGACTTGGCCTCCAGTTCATTTGGGGGCTTCTTTGCAGTACAGCCCAGACCAGCAGAGGAATAACTGGATCAAGGCACCGTGGGTTCATTCTGGTTGAGCATCAATATCTCTCTCTGAGCTGGTCAATTGAGGTTCCCTGTGGAATCAATATAGGCAGTGGAGACTAAGGGCAATTAATCTCAATTAAAATGACTGCCTGCATTTGATCTGATAGATCACAGTTCAGAAGCTCTTATTTTCCTGCACTGGAACAATGGAGAACAGAGTGTTTTGGGTGACTCTGTATTAGAGCTTCATGTTAACCCTTTTCTCTTTGACTGTGGTTTATAGTGGCAGAAGCCAATTACTTTTTCATCTAGCTAAGGATTCAGTTAACTTGTGTCTCAGTAGTTCTCCACGGGCAGGACTGGTATGTGAATTCGTTTTAAACTGGAACTTGGAAAGAGTTGAAAGGCCTCCCAAAGATAAAGATAAATAGATTGGAATAGGGAAGCACAGCAACAGGGAGAGAAAATGCAAAGACGTTCAGCTTGCATTATGCAAAAAGGTGTCTTTACAGAGTAACTGGCTGAGCACTGCAAAGAGACAGCTTGAGACTCTTTAAATCTAAAGGTGAGACTGTGTGGCAAGTGAGAGGTGCCAGATGGCAACAGGGAAAGCTAAGATCAGGTTGAGCTTCATGCAAGAGGGGTGGCAGAAACAGCTGGGAGGCAGCAGGGCTCTGGCCAGGCTCCAGCTGCAAAGCTCTGCTCTGAACTGGGCATCTACTTAGCAGAAAGATGTGGGCAAAGAGGAGAGGAACAAGAAGAGAAGGCTGTGGGGAGACCTTACAGCAGCCTTCCAGTACTGAAAGGGGCTACAGGAAAGCTGGTGAGGGGCTCTGGATCAGGGAGGGCAGGGACAGAACGTGGGGGAACAGTTTTGAGCCAAAAGAGGGGAGATTGAGATAAGATCTTAGAAATAAATGTTTTCCAGTGAGGGTGGGGAGACCCTGGCCCTGGTTGCCCAGAGCAGTGGTGGCTGCCCCATCCCTGGAGGGGTTCAAGGGCAGGTTGGATGGGGCTTGGAGCTCCTGATCCAGTGGGAGGTGTCCCTACCCATGACAGGGGTGTGGAAATCGATGAGCATTAAGGTTCCTTTCCACCCAACCATACCTGATTCTATTGTATTCTGTTCTATGATTCTGTGAAAAGCAGCACTTGTGGCACAGAAATGGAAAGGTGTGAGAGAAAAAAATGGATGTGTCTGGTTCAGTGAGCAGAGCAGGCTGAGCTTGGCAGAGAGGGAAGGGAAATCTGTCCCCTAAAGAAAGGGATTTCTGTGTGCTGATACAAGGATGCTTCCAGGACTCATACCAAAAAAAAAAAAAAAAAAAAAAAAAAGTGCTCTTTTACTGAGAACAAATTAATGAACAGAGCCATTTCCCAGTGATGTGTAGCTCTGGCTGGAGGTCTGTTTGTTCACCATTTCTCTAAGAAGCAGGAGGGAAACAAACTCCAGGGTAAGTTTCCCAGCAGAGAGGTGCTGCAGGCTGTTGGACTCATTTCTAAGTGAGGCACAGGTCACTCCATCACCTGTGACATTGCAGACAAACCACACAAAGCCCAGAGATGTACATCCCCAGGAGCAGCCTGTCCAGCCCCTTTGAGGAGGATCTGATCGATTCATGGAGCTTTTCTGGCTCTGATACCATGGAAATGGCTGGTGCTTGCCTTTGCAGATGTCTCCAGTGGATTTCTTGCTACACATGAAACAATTTGTGTGAGCAAGTTGGCTGGGTGGACTGGAAATTTATTTTTGCATATAAACAGCTGATGTTTTATCTGCATGAATGTTCATGGGATAGGGAATAAAGCACCTGGGATGTCCCCTAAATAATGGCAAGTGTTGCAGGGGATGTAGGGATTTTTCTGAACAGATATGGCAGGAGAAGAACAATTTGTAAATGGACTGGTAGTAATGAGTATCTGGGTTTTCCAGGCTCATAGTAGGCAGTCAGTTCAGGTGAGCAGCAAGGAAAGAGAAACAACTGCTGTCACTGAGCAAAATGATCTTTCTAGTTACAGGAGCTGAGATAGCAAGGTTTTTAGGTAAAGTAATAGAGATTTCTGTGTTCATGCTTTCCAATAGTTTTTTAAGTTCTCAGGTAGGTGTGAGGATTTTCACACCCACTTGGTTTATGGGCTACTCTCAAATGCAACTTGGAAACACGTCCCTGTGGCAGTGGCATCAAATGGAGCAATCAAGTGGTTTCCTACAGTTAGAATCATAGAATCACCAGGTTGGAAAACACCCACCAGATCATCGAGTCCAACCATTCCTATCAAACATTAAACCATGTCCCTCAGCACCTTGTCCACCCATCCCTTAAACACCTTCAGGGAAGGTGACTCAATCACCTCCCTGGGCACAGTGCGGCACAGAAGATGTTTCTGAACTTATGGGTTTATATCCATGTCCTTTGCCCAAGAACCTAGATAGGAAAGCAGAGGGGAAAGTCTTGTCATCTGGCTTTGCATCCAGATTCCTGAGTGGCTTTGATTTGGATATGGCCAACAACACTGCTTGGTTGGACTATGTAGACACCATCTATAGTAGAAGTCCCATAACTCTTACAGAATCATAGAAACATTAATGCTGGAAAAGACTTCTAAGACCATCCAGTCCATCAACACAATACCAATACACTGACTAAATCATGTCCTCAAGTGCTACATTTACATGTGTTTTGGACCCCTCCATGGAGGGACACTCCACCACAGCCCTGGGCAGCCTCTGCCAGTGCTTCACCACTCTTTCAGTAAATATTTTTTTTTTCTAATATCCAACCTAAACCTCCCCTGGGACAACTTGAGGCCATGGGAAGCCATGAGCACAAGGGCCCAGATCCAACTGCTCTCCACTTGCCTTCAGGGAGTGGAGAATGAGGAAGACTAATGATTTCCTGGGAAACGGAATAAAAATCTTGCAAGGTAATATAAACCCAGCATGAGTAATTGAGTCATGGTTTGGCAAAGATTGAGTTTGCTGTAAGAATCTGTCACATTATTTTTGTAAATAAGCTTCTGCCTGGGAAAAGCCTGTGTCTCCCAACTCACAAATGCATTCAATAAGCACGTGTTGGTTTCACTCCCATTCCACTGCTGTATTGGGGACCCATCATTGCAAGCTGAGCTGTGGACTTTTGTCCTCCCTCCACAAGCTCTGCTTGTCTTAGTGGGGAACATCTTTCACCAGGGAACCAAAACACGTCTGCTTAAGAGGTACAGGTGGCTGAGAACTCATGTCATTTAATTCACACGTACATGATTCCACAGAGTTCCTGTGTTCAGTTCTGGGCCCCTCAGCACAAGAAGGATGTTGAAGCTCTGGAGTGAGTCCAGAGAAGAGCCATGAAGCTGGGGAAGGGGCTGGAGAACAGGCCCTATGAGGAGCGGCTGAGAGAGCTGGCAGTGTTTAACCTGGAGAAGAGGAGGCTGAGAGGAGACCTCATTACTCTCTACAACTACCTGAAAGGAGGTTGTAGAGAGGAGGGAGCTGGACTCTTCTCCCAAGTGACAGGGGACAGGACAAGAGGGAATGGCCTCAAGCTCCACCAGGGGAGATTTAGGCTAGAGATTAGGAGGAAGTTTTTCACACAGAGGGTCATTGGGCATTGGACTAGGCTGCCCAGGGAGGTGGTTGATTCCCCTTCCCTGGAGGTGTTTAAGGGACGGGTAGATGAGGTCCTGAGGGACTTGGTTTAGTGTTTGATAGGAATGGTTGGACTCGATGATCCAATGGGTCTCTTCCAACCTGGTTGTTCTATGATTCTATGATTCTATGAGTGCAGTGGGAAATATTTTTCTTCTAATTCCCCTTACTGGGGAAAAAAAAATTGGATCAACCAGACTATTCTAATTTATAAAAGAAAAAAAATGTTTAGTTTCAATTTTATTTTGTTTTTATTTACTTTTTCTAGATAATCTAAAATAAAATTAATAATATAAAAACTATTTTCATAGAATCATAGAACCACCAGGTTGGAAGAGACCCACTGGATCATAGAGTCCAACCATTCCTATCAATCACTAAACCATGTCCCTCAGCACCTTGTCCACCCGTCCCTTAAACACCTCCAGGGAAGGTGACTCAACCTCCTCCCTGGGCAGCCTGTTCCAATGCCCAATGACTCTTTCTGTGAATTTTTTTTTCCTAATGTCCAGCCTGAACCACCCCTGGCAGAACTTGAGACCATTCCCTCTTGTCCTGTCCCCTGTCACTTGGGAGAAGAGGCCAGCACCCTCTTCTCTACAACCTCCTTTGTCCCTTTCTGAGAAAACCAAAATATTTTGGTTTTGTTCAGTTCTAGAGTTAAAAGCTATGCCATCTGCCACAAATCATTTGCAGAGTGTTCACAGAGGCATCTTGAACATTTCCAGTCAGTGCTCTTAGGGAAATCTCTGTAATGTTGCTCATGAATTGACAAAGGTCAGATCGAGGTTGTGACTTGGCAGCTCAAAACTCAGCTCAGGAGCCTCATTTCCAGATAAAAACACTTTTATGATGAAGAAAACTTTTTTTCTACTAACTTCTTTTACTCAGCATCCCTAAACTTATCTGAAAGGCATAGGAAAAGCAAAGGTGTGCACAGACCAAAGGCAAACAGCAAGGGTCCAGGCGCTGCAAATGATGCTGATCAGGAGTGCAAATCTCTCTTTTTACACTGGGGAGATAAAGATAACATACTCCTAAAAAGGAATGTCACTGCAGCTGGGGATTGCATAGAGAAGGGTCTGATTTTGGATTGAAATTAGCGTTTGGGTTAGGGCTAAGTCTGCCGTTACCATGACTTTTAGGGCTAGGGCTAGGGCCAGGACTAGGGTTAGGGTTAGAGTTAGGGCTTCTGTAAGGTTTCATTTATTGTTTGATGTTGGGTTTAGCTTCTCTTTTAGTGCTAGTGTTAGGGTCTTATTTTGGATTGAGTTTAGCCTTGTGTTAGGGCTAAGTCTACCGTTACCATGACTTTTAGGGCTAGGGCAAGGGTTAGAGTTAGGGTTAGGGTTTGGGTTGCTGCTTGGCTTTGTTTAGTGGTTGATGTTTAGTTTAGGTTTTCTTTTAGAGTTGGTGTTAATGGTGGGGCCTGATTTTGGATTGAAATTAGCGTTGGGTTAGGGCTAAACCCCTGGTATAATTTTAGGGCTAGGGCTACGGTTAGGTTTAGGGTTAGGATTAGGGATTCTGTTAAGGGTTTGCTTAGTTGTTGGTGTCGGATTTAGCCTTTCTTTTAGTGTTAGTGGTAGGATTAGAGTTAGGATAGGCATAAGTACTTGGTTTAGGGCTGTGGTTAGTGTAACATTACTGCTAGGGCTAGGGCCAGGGCCAGGGCTAGAGCTAGAGCTAGGGTTAGGGTTAGGACTTCTGTTAGGATTTGTTTTGTGTTCGATGTTGAGTTTAGCTTTTCTTCTAGTGTTAGTGTTAGTGGTAGGGTCTGATTTTGGATTGAAATTAGCGTTTGGGTTAGGAGTAAGTCTTCCAGTACCATGATTTTAGGGCTAGGGCTAGGGTTAGGGTTAGGGTTAGGTTTTCTGATTGTCTTTGTTTTGTGTTTGATGTTGGGTTTAGCTTTTCTTCTAGTGTTAGTGGTAGGGTCTGATTTTGGATTGAAATTAGCGTTTGGGTTAGGGCTAAGTCTGCCGGTACCATAACTTTAGGGTTAGGGCTAGGTCTAGGGTTAGGGTTAGGATTAGGTATTCTGTTAGGGTTTGTTTAGTGGTTGAGGTTGGGTTCAGCTTTTCTTTTAGTGTTAGTTGTAGGGCTAGTGTTCGGTTTATCAAAAACACTTGGTTTAGGGCTGTGGTTAGTGTAACTTCACTACTAGGGTTATGGCTAGGGGTAGGGCAATGGGTAGGGATATGGCTAGGGCTAGGTGTAGGGACAGGGTCAGAGCTAGGGCTAGGGTTAGCGCTTGGTTTAGGGGTAGGGCTTCTGTTAGGTTCAACTTTTCTTTTAGAGTTAGTGTTAGTTGTAGGGTTAGAGTTAGGATTATCATGAGCACTTGGTTTAGAGCTGTTGTTAGTCAAATTTTACTGCTATTGCAAGGGCTAGGGGGGTTAGGGCTAGGGAGAGGGCTACGGCTGGGGTTATTTCCAGGGCTATGGTCAGGGTTAGGTTTAGGGCTCCTGTTAGGTTTTGTTTAGTGTTTGATGTTGGGTTTAGTTTTTCCTTTAGTGTTAGTGTTAGTGGTAGGGTCTGATTTCGGATTGAAATTAGCATTTGGGTTAGGACTAAGTCTGCCGTTAGCATTACTTTTTGTGCTCGGGCTAGGGTTAGGGTTAGGGTTAGGTTTTCTGTTTGGCTTTGTTTAGTGGTTCGTGTTGGGTTTAGGTGTTCTTTTAGAGTTAGTGTTGGTGGTAGGGTCTGATTTTTGATTAAGATAATAATTGGGTTTAGGGCTAAAGCTGCCGCTGGCGTAATTTTAGGGCTAGGGATACTGTTAGGGTTAGGATTAGGGATTCTGTTAAGGTTTGTTTAGTTGTTGCTGTTGGGTTCAGCTTTTATTTTAGTGTTAGTGATAGGGTTATAGTTAGGTTTAGCATAAGCACTTGGTTTAGGGCAGTGGTTAGTGTAACGTCACTGCTAGGGTTAGGTCTAGGGCTAGGGCAAGGTCGAGGTCTAGGGCTAGGGCTAGGGCCAGGGCCAGGGCCAGGGCTAGGGCTAGGGTTAGGGTTAGGATTTCTGTTAGGTTTTGTTTAGTGTTTGATGTTGGGTTTAGCTTTTCTTTTAGCATTCGTTTTAGCGTTAGTGTCTGATTTTGGATTGAGACTAGCGTTAGCGTTAGGGCTAAGTCTGCCGGTACCATGACTTTTAGGGCTAGGGCTAGGGTTAGGGTTTCTGTTTCCCTTTTTTCAGTGGTTGACATTGGGTTTAGGTTTTGTTTTAGAGTTAGTGGTAGGGTCTGATTTTTGATTACGATAAGCACTTGGTTTAGGGCTAAACCTGCCGCTGGCAGAATTTTAGGAATGGTTGAACTCGATGATCCGATGGGTCTCTTCCAACCTGTTTGTTCTATGACTCTATGATTCTATGAGTAGCATGACAGAGGGGAATTGTCTGGTCTAAGCTGTGGCTCGTCTGAAGGGGGCTTGTGGCTCACACCCTGAAGGTTTGGGTAGAAACGTCCCTTCTTGTCTCTGCGCTGAAAACCTAGATCTCCATTCCCGGTGTGTGGTGGAACCAATCATGATACCCAGCTCTGCCATGCTTCTTTTGGTGTCCCTCAACATCTCTTGCAGTGCAGAGCCCAGGTAAGGGGAAATAAATGCACATGGGACCTCTGAGAGCCAATATTCAGCAGGTCGCATCACAGCCCTCAGCAATGAGGGGAGAGGTACCAGCTGAAAGGGGAGATTGAGATGAGAACTCAGGAAGAAATGTTTGGCTGTGAGGGCAGGGAGGCCCTGGCCCAGGTTGCCCAGAGAAGTCGTGGCTGCCCCTTCCCTGGAGGTCTCTAAGGCCAGGTTGAATGGGGCTCAGAGCAACTTGATCCAGTGGGAGGTGTCCCTGCCCATGGCAGGGGCGTGGAACTGGATGGGCTTTGTGGTTCCCTCCAAATCAAACTATTCTATGATCCTACAACATGATGAAGATGTGAGAATACCCCCAAAATCCTAGGGAAGCATTTTCAACAGGTAGAGAAGTATTAGCAGGATAGAAAAGCAGAAGTAAGAATTTTCTTGAACAGTTTTGCTTGAGTTGGGTCAAAAAAAATAGGTTTTAAATTGCATTAGGAAAGAGGAGGGGTGTTGATTCAGGCAGGGTGGGGGAGAGGAGCACCTGTCTGAGGAAAGCACGCTCGGAAAGCTTTGCTTTGTCAATATAGTAAAATGACTTTGAGGAGTTAGGTGATGATTCCTTATTTAAATACATCTGGGGGATAATATCAAATGTGGAGAAGCTGTTAAGGGATAACACGGAAATAGATCAAATAGATATAAACCAGTCATGAGTACAGTGAGACTGGAAATAAGAAGACCTCTAACTATCCAAAGAGTGAAATTGTCAAACGCTTTCCAAATCTATTTGTCCGTATGGAGATGAGGAGAGGGAGACAGGAAGGAGGGAACATAAATTATATGAAGATGGAACCGTTGATAAAAGGACTTGTTTGACAGAGCGGAAATAATTCTGGGGCTGGAAGTTAAAGGCCTTGGGCATGTGATTTATTGCTCTTCCAGCAGATGGAGATTTGATCATTGCCTGCCAAGTGCATTTCCTGTGCTACATTTATATCACATTAATCTTAAATATCAGGCTACTGCTGGTCACTTGTGTGGCTGAGGAAGTCTTGTTCACTCCTTGACTCATAATTTATTTTCTGGCCCTGTTTTAGCCCTCCTCTGAATCACTGAATGTGTTGGCCACAGGAGTTGGCTTCAGAGAAGGGCACACCTGCTGTTGGCTGTGTAGGAAATCCTTCTACATGAGAGGTGGAGGGGTCCGAACACCATGTAACCGTGGTCCTTGCAGGTATGGATTAGTAGGCATGGTGGGTTGGACCTACAGTTGACACGGATGAGCTTAGAGGTCTCTTAGAGACCTCTAAGCTCATCCGTGTCAACTGTAGGTTGAAACCATAATGATTCTTCATTAAGGTTGGTGATCTTCATATCTGGGATAAGAAGGAGAAGAACTGGCCTAAATAAGCTAATACAGTATGTTCCCTCTGCTGAGAACAACTCTGTTACTTCTTTCTGAGTTCAGGTAGTATTGCCTCCATCCTGAAGTCTTCACGTGAAGCTGAGTTTGTTCTTAGGGGTATTTCTTCTTAGGGGTATTTCTTCTTTGCTATTCTTGTGCATTTCATAGTCCTGTCTAACACGGCCTAAGAGCACCTCAGAGGCACCACCTAATAAAGGAGCAGCTGATGCAAGGAGGTGGAGCTGTCATCCAGGAATTCCACACCCCTTTTCCAATATTTATTCAGCTGCACAGTTATTCAGTAAAGAATCCTGTCTCTTGATGCCCTTAATCAACTGTGAATGGGGCTTTGAGCAACCTGATCCAGTGGGAGGTGTCCCTGTCCATGGCAGAGACTTGAAACTGGGTGGGTTTTGAGATCTTTTTCAACCCAACTGTTCTATGATTCTATGAATACAAATAAACCCACGGCTCTCAGGTGGATTTCCACTGCTTCCATTTTTTTCCGGAGGGAATCTTCTTATTTTGCAGACTCATCTCAGTAATGAGCTGAGCAAATTTACAGCAAAGAAAACTTCCCATCTCTCTGAATTATTATTGCAATGATATATTGTAAACCCACGCTCCCAAACAATTGGCTTCGTTGTTTTACATTTACGGCAAAGATGATTTAGACCTCAAGTGGGAAATAAAATCCGAAGATGTTAAGTTTATTATAGAAAATTACATTAAGAAACCATCTTTCAGGCGGAGTAGAAAGGGAGGTGAAGGTATAGGAGTGATGGCTGATCCATCTGTCTTGAAATACGCATTATCATTTCACCAGTTTAGCTGAGTGTGCCTATCAAATATCCGAGAAGCTGAAATGCTGACCTCCGAAGCTGAACTTGTTCTGGAAGTGTGTTAGATGTCTGTCATTCCCATGAGCTGCCAAGAGTTAGCTGGGAAAATCGTTGTGTATCGTCTGTAGTGTACGAGGCTTTGCCAGAGTCAAAATCAATAATTCATGTGTGGTCAAACGGCACTGAAAAGATGTGGTGTGGGAGTCACTGAGTTTATTGTTCGAACAGCTAGAAAATCAGACTCTTCCAGTAGAAAATCACAACAAAAAGAAAAAAAATCTTCAGATGAATTTGATAGAAAATTTCTAAATTTTGATGGAAATCTAAACGACAGTTTTGGCCAGTGAATTCCTCCTCTGAAATGGTCTCAAGTTGTGCCAGGGGAGGTTTAGTTTGGGTATTGGGAAAAATGTCTTTACTGAGAGAGTGGTGAAGCCCTGGCAGAGGCTGCTCAAGGCAGTAGTGGAGTCTTCATCCCTGGAGAGGTTCAAAAATTTGTGGCTGTGGCCCTTGGGGACATGGTTTAGTAGGCACAGAGGGGTTAGCTTGATGGTTGGACTGGGAGAGCTTTGAAGGCTTTTCTAACCTGAATGATTCCATAATTCTATGACCACAGCAGAGAACGAGGACAAGAAGAAGCTACTGCAGCCCTGGAAGCAACATCACAGCAGTATTTCAGCAATGGTGAGCTCAGTGAGAACACGATGTTTCCATGGAGCACACGCACATTTCACAGACACAAAAAATTGCTTTCGAAACCCCCCAAGATTCTTTCAAAACACATTTGAGAGAGAATTTTTAATGAGCCTTTTCTGTATCATCACATCCTCTGAAACTGCAGAGGCTTTCCTGTTTCACTGTCTATATTTCCATCTCTTTGTCTGCCTGTTGAGCCTACAGCCATTTTTTTCTTACGGAGGATTCTGCTTTTCACAGAGGACGTAAAACACAGCGCTATCCTCTCTATCCAATCCTCAACCCTCTCAGTCTTCCCTTTTATTGTTTTTTTCTTTGTATAGTAAAGAAAAATACAAGTGGAGAAAACTGCTTTTGCTTTTTGATTGTGGAAAATAAATGAGGAAGCCGGCAGCACACGGGGACAGATCTCGTATGTGTTTAAGTAACACTAAACCTGCCTTTTCAAAGCGTGTTTTTGCAAGTGCTTCCATTGTCTATTAAAGTCACTTATGAGCATTAGTAACACCACTCAAGGGGAGTTTACTCCATAAATTAGCTGTGCTCCTCTGTGACAGAAGCATCAAATGGAAAAATGAGAACGAGTTGTGTGCTATAAAGCCCAACTTGATGGAGATGTTGTTCTTGGAAAGGTTGACTACAAGACAGGTGGGTAATTGATATTACTGCACAGCTTAAAAAGAGGGAACTGTATCTGGCCATGCTCGTACATCCATGTTAAGTGAGTAATGTAGCTGTTGCCATGCCGACAATTGAAGTACCTGGGCCAGCAGGGTGATGCAGAGCTGGTGGCGATGGTTCTCTTCTGTGGTTACCGCTCCATTTCCACAGCTGTGCGAACACTCCGGTCACTTGACCCTATGTCAAGGGTGTTCAGAAACACCAAAGAGCTCCTGGTCAGCTTTCATGTAGCTGCGAGGACTATGGTGCCTCAGGACAGCAGTTTCCTCTCTCATCCTGCTCTCTGGCTTGTGAGATTCTCAGCATCAGAGCTGTCCTGCTGACCCACTGGAGAACTTTGCCTACTGTGCCCTGGTGAGGGGACTGCTCTCCTAGCTTGCACTCCAGGGGTTCTGTGGTAATTTTGGGCTGCAGTGATGTCTGCAAAGCACATTACTGTGTATCTAGATAACTTCTTCCTAACTCATGCCTATAACTCCTGGTAGAGCTTGAAACGTTGGTGACAGCCCTCAGCCTGTCCACCTCAGGTTCCCTGCAAAAGATCACACTTCTGGCCTTCGGTTATGGGATGAGAGTGCACCTCTCCTCTGAGCTTCTCCACAATCTCCCCAAGACCTATGTGTCCTCAGGCACTTCTATTGCTCTGCAGCTTTCAGCCTGCATCCTCACTTTGCACTCCATGTGGGGCAGTTGTTCAGGATGTATCTCTAAACAGGACAGCAAAGGAGATTCTTATTTGTGTCCTGCAGCAAAGCACGTGGTCCACTCTTTGGGATCTGAAGTCTTTCTGTGAGAAGAAAGGAGACCTGTGGGATTGATCAAGTTACACTTTTTGCCACTCCGTTTTGTTCTGAACAATGACTGAAGAACAGATCCAGGATGTTGCTCTGAGCAGGAATCCTCGTCTGGTCATATAGAAAGGACCTTCAGTGTCATCACTTTCAGCTCCTGGCTACCTCAGGCACTGAATGATCTGATCTCCCCCGCACCCAACCCCTCCATGAGCAAGCTGCATCTCAAAACTGCCTAGTATGTTCTTTTTTCCCCCTTCTTTTCTTTCCTTCTAATCACTACCATCTGTGAAGCTGAACCAGAGCTTCATTACTCCAGCTGTTAGGAGACTTCTTCCAATTTCCAGCCTAAATATATTTCTGGTCAGTTTATAGCCACATATTCTTGTGATAATATTGCTTTTAGCTTAAACGGCTCTCCTCCTCCTTGGAGTTTCCTCCAGCGAAATTATAGAGAGCAATATCCTCCGTGGCCTGGCCAAAGCACCCCAGACTCTTTATGTTCCTCATCATATAACACAGGCTTTCCTCACTGCTCGTCATTCAAAGAATACCTGTTGTAATTTCAGCCCTTCCTCCTGAACATGAGTAACCTCAAGAGCCCAATGAGAGGCAGATGGAAGGAGGTGCCTGCGCCTTCTCTGCCGGAAATACTCTCCTGACTGGTTGTGAGGCTGCATTTAAATACTGGTTACGTGCATGATATCTTCATTCCTTGATCAGCCAGTGTATCAAGATCCATTTCCTCAGATGCTTCTAGCAGTTTGTAGCAGTCGTAACAACCCTGAAACAGGTACGTGCTGTGTACCTTCTGCACAACAACAGGGGACAGAGTCTCAAAGACATCCCACATTTTCTAGGGTGACAATGGGGGCAAATGGGACTACTGAGGCACTCTCTATACACAGCACCGAGAAAAAATGCAGCAGGGAAATAATTTTCCAGCACACATGGCCCTTGCTGTTTCTATGTCTTGTTCCCTTCCTGCTGCCTTGCATCTGTTACTGGCTCAGCAGATATAGGGATGCAGGTGTGGGGATGCATACCCCCTGGTACTGTCATGCCCATCCAGAGCTGAAAGTTCATTGTGGAGCTTGCCTTGAAGACTTGATGAGTCACCACAGCCCGGGCTTCTCCCCAGGCAGACCACTGGCAAGGGAATAATGTTTTCAGGTTACAAGCCTTGACCTTCTGGAGTAGGTGTCTGTGGGAAGGATTAGTGTGGAACTGAAGACCGGGTTACCTACACCACTTTGCCTTTTTCATACCTTGTGAGGTTGAAGAAACTGCTGCCTTTGTAAGCAAGGCTAACCAGGGCGTAACTGAACTCTTGCTCTTAATCTGTGGTAAAACAAAAGGTCCTGACCTCTGACTCCTGCAGGGAGAAAAGATTTTGCTATACAAAGCCTGCAGCACACATCATGTGCTGGCTTATATCTGCCAGGGCCCCTTCCCTATGCCACAGCTTCCTTGGGTATCATAGAATCATGGAATGGTTCAGATTGGAAGGGACCTCAAAGCCGACCCAGTCCCACCTTCTGCCATGGGCAGGGACACCTCCCATGGAATCAGGTTGCTCCAAGCCCCATCCAATCTGGCCTTGAACACCTCCAGGGATGGGGCAGTCACCACTGCTCTGGACAACCTGGGCCAGGGCCTCCCCAGCCTCACAGCCAAACATTTCTTCCTAAGATCTCATCTCCATCTCCCCTCTTTCAGCTTATTCTCCATTTAGCTTTTCATGTTTGTTTTCTGTTTCCTAAGCTCATTGCTCCACATTCATCTTTACTGAATTTTCTCTTACTCATTTTGCAACATTTGTCTTACTTATGGAGGTGAGAGCCGAGTTCCAGCCCTGCTCTCTGAAGCGCTCGCTCCTGCCAGGTAAAGTTCACAGGCAGATTTTCAAGCACATCTCCAGTCCATCATCCCTGTCATTAATAAAAACACTGAACAGAACCTGACCTCTGCAGGGCTCTGCTTGCAGTGCCCAGCCAGCCTGACAGCACAGCCCACAAGAATTGCTCTTTGAGTCTGGTTTCGAAGCTCTGCCTCTACCTTTTTGTCTCCTGTACCCTAAGCTTCCCCTTTTTTTTGTTTAGTTTCATTGTCAGGACATGTTCCCCTCTGGCCTTTGTATTTACAGGCAGGTTTTATTGAGTGCTCTCTCAGAGCAGGTGAGCAGGCAGCCACAGGAAATCCATGCACCGCCGCCTTCCAGCAGGCAGCTTCATAAATCACAGGTGCTGGCAAACAATCTGTTTCCTAAGAGCTAGATGCGGAAGGAGCCACATCCACATCAACGGGATGAGGAGCATCTGCCGAGCTGTCTCACATCATGCAAATACCACAGTCTGGTGGCAGTGAGACTGACCTTGACTTCACGAGAAAGTGGGAAGATGGGTTCGAGGGCTGATCCCACAGATATGGTATCACAATCGAGTATTAGGATCTTTCACCCCAGCTCCTCTGCAAAGATCTGCATAGCCCAAAGGTGTCTGCACAGCAAGTAAGGCTTTTTGCTTTCTGCTCTGTAAAAGCTGTTCTGGTCTGGTCAGATAGACAACATCAGGAGTTTGAGGAAGCAGAAGAGGGTGGTGAGGTACTGGCCCTGGTTAACCAGAGAGGTGGTAGATCCCTGGAAACGTTCAAGGTCCGGTTGGATGGAGCTTTGAGCAATCTGATCGAGTTGAAGATGTTCCTGCTCACTGCAGGGGTGTTGAACTGGATGACCTTCATGGTCCCTTCCAGTCCAAATGATTTTATGACAGTATGAATCTATAAAAAATGTGGTGCTGGAGATGAACAAGCCTGAGTAGTCTTCCTCATTGAGCAAGCCCGTGTTACCTCAGCTCTCATCTCCATCAATGTTCTCAAAGTCTTGAGCGGATCCCTCTGCCCAGTCCACTGCCTTTCATCCCCCAGACTCCTGGGGCTGCCTGTTGCTGTGTGCTCACCGTGCTGTGATTGATCTGTAGCAATCTTTGTCAGAGGGCTTTTGTGTCACATAGATCAGTGACAGCGTGTGGAATGTGTGGGTGTTTGCTTTGTCAGTAATACTTCATCATCTTTTAATTCATTAAATATGTTTGTCATTCATCTCTATTAGACGCTGACACTGCTGCTGTTTGCTCTGCCCTGTGTCAGCGCTCTTGTAAATTTATACAATAACCAAGATAAAATCACATTTGTCTTCTTTTGGATTTAGAAAATGTGCTTTAGGAGATGAGCTTCTTTATTCCGTGTGTTCCCTGGGCTCACAGCCTTCCACACCCTGAAATCCCCTTCACACCATCAAGCTCAGTGGATGTATGTGGTTGTATGGACACATGAGTGTTTGTACATAAATGTATATATGTGAGGATTCTATTTGCTGGTTGTCCCTGGCTCAGGTGATATCCCATCTGCTGTGCCATGTCCAGTTTGGGGTTTCCGAGTGAAAGAAACACATGGGAGCAAGTCCAGCAGAGGTGTCCATGTGGTCAGTGGTTGTAGGATGGGATGTTCAAGGGACCATGCTTATTCCATCTGGAGAAGAGAAGGTGAAGAAAAGATTTTATTGCTGTCTTTACCTCTCTAATTGGATGATTTAGAGACCTTTCTCAGAGGTACACAACGACAGGATAAAAGCCATCAGACAAAACTAGGAGTAGGGGAAATTTCAAACAAATATAGGAAGAAAATTTCCCAAAGTAAGGGTTGGCAAATGCTAGAACAGAGACCAAAAGATGCTGCACAATCTCATTTCTGGAGGCAGCTGAATCCCAGCTGTACAAAGCCTGATTAACTGGCCCTGGCTGGACATACTTTTCAAAGGGGTTTGGACCTGAGACTTTTTGCCAACATCAACTAATCCAATTATGACTTTCCTGTCTCTGGTGCCCCCCATTTGGGTCATTCCCTCTCCCAAGTGTCTGGAGGGGGGTACTTGTCCATCCCCTCCATCTGCAGCTCTGAGGTATGCAGTCAGCCACAGCCCAGACCAGCTTTAGGAACAGTAGCAATTAGCCCTGATGGACTGGCAGTTGAGAAGGTGCTGAGCAGGGGTTTGCCGCAGCATCTGACACAAAGGTAAAGGGAGCAGACCCTGCTGCTGGGCCATGTGGTCTGAGAACGTGGTCCTGTGTTCTGGTGCATGTTTTCTTAATGCTACATCTGTGCTCAGCAGCTCCAGAGACTCATGCGTCTCATTGAGAACGCTGCTCATTTTGTGTTGGATTATGCTGGCTAATTATAAAACACGGGGCTTTATCTGGCTTTTTAAAAGCTGTGTTTGCTTTCATTAAACAGCACCATGTTCAGCTTGCACTTTCATACTCATCTCTAACTACTGTAACAGGGTGGCTGACAGAGATTTGTTGAGGCTAAAATTCTCTCACTGGGCAAAGTTTGCTTTAAGCTTTCAGGTATTAAAAATGACACCCGTTTGCAGGAGAGCTTTCAGGAGGAGCAGCAAAGCCAGCAAGTACCCCAGTCACAGAAAAACCTTTCCCGAGGACTGCACTCCTGCTTTCTGTTGTCAGAGTTGCACCCATGAGCAGTCCCAACAAGATTTACCTCGATGAGCTGGGCTGGGAGCAGTATGGGATATGCTGGTCAGGTCCCACTCCATAGGAACCCACCAAGCTTCAGGACTCACCCAGCTGAGCATCCTCAGACTTGCTAGTTTGCAAGATCAGAATGGCCAGCCTGAAGATTTTGGTTTTCCACTGTTTATGCACAGCCTATGAAATGTTTTGAAAGCAAAATAGCATGGATTAGAGTAGTTTTATTATTCTCTCTGACTCATCATGTATCTGAAATCACTCATGGTATGCCTTTCACTCAGCACACGACAAACACTCATTTCTCCATCGGGGCAGAAAATGACGCTTCTTTTTAAGTGGTAACAGCATCCTTAGTGTCCAACTGGCTTGTTCACTTTCGGTGGTTGTGTCTGTATGGCAGAGTACACCTGCAGTCCCCACAGAGTTCAAATCCCAGCATTTTGGTGTGGGTGCTCAGCTAGGAGAGCTGTGAGGAGCTGGGTTTACTGTGCCCACGGCAAGAAACAATGATGCACCAATGCAGCTGCTAATTAACATGCAGCCAAAATGCAGCTCTCATGGGGTCCAAAGTAGGATAGTGTAGAGGATCAGGGAATCTTGTGATGAAAGGCATGCTCCGAATGGGGAATCTCAAGTCCTGGTTCCTGTTTGCTCCCATATTGTTGATCACCAACTAGAAATGCATGAAGTCAAAGGGTGAGATGCTACCAATGCCAGTTCTCACTTGCCCTCTGAGCCCTAATGGCCATTTAAGTGGGTTATAGCCACCTGCAGTGCCCTGACAGATGCTGCTGTGTGCAGGGTGAAGAGTTCTGGCACCTTTTCTGCCCAGTCATATGCAACTCTTTAATTTCTGACATGAATTGGCCCCAGAGGGATGCTTTTCCTGAATTAAATGTTGGCTCATCCTACCTGTACGCCACGATCATCATGTGCTAGGACAGCGAGAGGTGGAGTTAGGCACAGAAGGTTGTTATGTGATGCTGATTCTCCTGTGAGTCAGGCACAGAGAAGAGCAGATGGAGCAATGGCTCAATATACACAATGAATCTGATTTGATTACACTGCCCCTTATGTGGACAGAAAATCATGTCAAGATAATTATAGAAATCATTTGCCTCTCCTGAGTCTCAGACTGAGAGAGGTCTCATCAGTCAGTGGTTCTGGGAGCCAGTCCTGGGGTGGCCAGCACTGGATCAGGGAGGGTGGGGGAATAGGAGCTTTGTTTTCTCTAAATCTCAGTCCTCTTTTTATGAACGAATTGTAGTCATTGTTGCTGGAGTATAAACTGGAGAGGGGCAGATTTAGACTAGACATAAGGAAAAATTTCTTTACTATGAGAGTGGTGAGGTCCTGGCCCAGGTTGCCCAGAGCAGAGGTGGCTGCCCCATCCCTGGAAGTGTTCAAGGCCACGTTAGATGTGGCTTGGAGCAACCTGATCCAGTGGGAGGTGTCGCTGCATATGGCAGTGAGGTTAGAACTGGATGATCTTTAAGGTCCCTTCCAACCCAAACTATTCTATGATTCTATGATCTGCTCACTGATCCCAGGCTACTGCTTTTGGCACCCCCTGACTGACTCTCACCCCCCTGGACATTTGTGCTTGTGCAGTTGTCCAGCCGTGCTGGTATTGATGAGATACAAGTGACAAAGTAAAATAGAAATCATTAATTTCAAGCTCTGCTGGTAGTAAAGGGAAGAAAATCAATGCTTGGCAAATGGAAATGGGAGAAACTGGAAGAAAGGCTCTCTCCTAGCTTCAGTGGCCTGGCTGTGACAAAGGTGGGGGACTGTTAAAGCAAGGCTTGACAGTGGTGCTGTTTCAGTGGTGCTGTTTCAGCTGTTGTACCTTAAAGCTTTTTGCATATTTATGATAAAATAATCTACCTGTTTGTCTAAACACTCTTGTTGACATTCACTGTAAGAGAGGAAGTGTATTGGGCTGCATGGAGTGGTGAGCAGAGCTCATTGCTCCAGCAGAACTTGTTTGGAGTGAGGTAGAAGCTCCCTGCAGGATGGAAGAGCCAGTGCCAGTCAGGTCCTTTGCTTGTGTATCCCCTTCGACGAGCATCTAGGAATGAGCTGATCGCTGGAGATGGGCCACCTACAGCTGATGCAGGAGTGTTGCACAGCAAAACAACAGGGGAAGAGAAAGCATCCAGAATACAATTTAAGCATCCTGTCTCCAATAAATCCAGGACTTGGTTGTGTGCTGCAGTACTGGGAGGGGTCGATCCCATTTACAAGCACCGACAGTCTAAGAGGGTGCTGGTTGTCAGCTATGAAGTTCAGAGTCAAGCTGCAAGAGCACAGCTCCTATTAGAGGGTTAGATAAGGGGCAGTTGAATGCAAGGGCTTTGGTCTGGTGGCTATCATTGTAGCCCTGGAACAGGATTTTTAAAAGGCTATGGGTCCAGGTCTACAGAGAGCACCAGGAGTGATCAAGGACTGCAGAAATCCTCCCTGACATGGTCTGGAAAACATTAGGAACTACTCATATGACGAGCAGAGGAGTAAGAAAGGGTGTTTTAACTACCTGTAAACCAGCCAGGTACAGATAAGTCTTCTCTGCCTCAGGATACAGGCAGAAACATATTTTTCAATTAAAATGAGAGATGGCAAGTCCAGAATTGATGAAAGGACGTTTTCTTTCACACAGTGAGATGGGATTCAGATCACCAGCTAGAGACCTAAAGCACAGACATCTGCTCCTGAACTGGCTATTTCAGGCTTCTCTTTGAGACAGCAGGGGGAAAAATGGCACTTTCAGGGAGAGACTCATTTGGCCAAATAGAAATATCCATTAGCAGAAGAGATAACTTGCCCCATGCTCTGCTGACTGTATCGACTTGATCTCCACTGATAATAAGCCTGACTAGGAAGGCCAGCACAGATTAGACACCTGCCTAGTCAGGTGTGCTTTTTCTTGGAATATTAAACTTGTGGAATTCATTTGAAAGGCGAAAGATAAACTGCATTCAAACCCGAGGCCAGAATATATTTAAAACCCAAGAATAGCCAAAGTTGTTGCAAATGGTGTTAAGAGCATTTTGGAACAGATATAGAACTGCTTGCTTCAAGGCTTAAATCCATTTTATACTCTTAGGATTAGGATTAAGATCTTCTCGTGGGACATTTTAGTTCGTATCTACCTGCTGGGTGATCAGAGGTAGGCTGCTAAACTGAATGGACCATGAATCTGCTTTAGGCAGTCAATATTTTACCTGCTCAGAGTCTCGAAAGATTTCCTGAAAGCTTGTACTGAATCATAATTAGTGTGAAATTGGAAGTTTAATGGAATAGCTCAGATTAGAATGGAGCACAGCAGAGCAGAGTAGAGGAGGACAGAACTAGAAAATCAAAACAAATACATGTGTGAAGACAAAAAAAAAAAGCATATTGAAAAGGAAACTTTGTGTATAAGCCCTGGGTGCACAGCATGGCAAATGATCAGGCAGGGAGGTCGTTGACTTTCTTGATCATAGAATCACATAATCACTAGATGGGAAAGGACCCACTGGATCATCGAGTCCAATCAAGATCTCACAGTCGTTTTCAGCAAACAAGTAGAGGCTGTGGAGTGATCTTATAGAAGCTTTCCAGGACTGAAAGGGGCTCCAGGAAATCTGGGGAAGGACTTTTTAGCAAGGCCTGTTGTGACAGGACAAAGGTTTTAAACTAAGGAGGAGGAGATATAGAGTGAATATAAGGAAGAAATTGTTTATGCTGAGGGTGAGGAGGCAGTGGCACAGATTGCCCATGGAGGTGGTGGAGGTCCCACCCCTGGAAACATTCAAGAGTAGGTTGGATGTAGCTCTGAGCAACCTAATGCGGTGGGAGATGTCCCTGCTTATGGCAGATGATTTGAACTGGATGGGCTTTAACGTCCCTTCCAACCCAACCCTTTCTGTGATTCCATGGTTCTATATTTCTACTTTGTATATCACCTATTGGAAGAGTTTTGGCTCACGCTGTAGGCTCCCAGGAATGCCGAAGGCCTATGGAGTGAATTAATTGTCTGGGTTTGAAAGCATTGCGACACTACACTTGTGTGAGGGTGTTTGGGGACAGGTTTTGCTGTAGCTATTCTTATCTTGTTAAACATGCATGGAATTAACATAAAGAGAACAAGTGACAAGAGACATTGGCTACAGCCCAGGTGAAGAAGGTTGCAGACCTCCATCATTCAGGGAGTTGGATGGTTGGCCAGTGCCCAAAGTAAAGTGAGAGAGGCTGCAAGCATGAGTTGGCCCGTCACAGCAGTCTGAGTTATCTTGCAATGTAGCACCAGAGACACGTATAGCAGCAGGTAGACAGGAAATTTCTGCTGCAAATCCTGTCTGCAGGGATACATTGGGGTGTTTGCAGGAGCTGAGCTACTCATCTTTGCAGTGTAGAACAGGACACAAGAAAAAACAAACTGCATGGTTTAGTGTTTGATAGGAATGGTTGGACTCGATGATCTGGTGGTTCTCTTCCAACCTGGTTATTCTATGATTCTATGAATTCCCATTGTCCATATGCTTCTTGTGTGCAGGTGGGACACTGGTAACAAATTCCACCTGTATAGATACAGAAGGGGCAGGTACCCAGAAGCACTCAGGAGGACCATGAAGATGATCAGAGGGCTGGAGCACCATTCCTGTGAAGACAGACCTGTAGTGATAGGATGAGGGGTAATAGCTTTAAACTGAAAGAGGTAAATTTGATTAGACACGAGGAAATTCGTGACTTTGAGGGAGATGAGGCACTGGAACAGGTTGCTTGGAATAGCTGTAGATGCCCCATCCCTGGAGGTGTTCAAGACCAGGATGGATGAGGCCTTGAGTAACCGGATGCAGTGGGAGGTGTCCCTGCTCATGGTAGGGACATTGGAAATTGATTGGATTTAAGGTCCCTTACAACTCAATCCATTCCTTGATTCTAGGATTCTATATAATGTGGCAGCTAGTTGTTATAAGTCCATGTCTTGAAATACAGTGTGACCAAGCTTGCCAGCCGGATGAGGTCCTAGCAGCTCAGGAAGAACATTGGGAACACCAGGATGTAATTAAGGGAAAAGCTAGAAATACTCAGCACTTCATCAGTTTCAGAGGAGAAATGTCTTAATAACAGGGAGCAGAACTGAAGGACAGGAAGCTGAAGAAAGTAAAGTTGGGGAGTGAATAAGTGTGTGGCACAGATCCAGTCATGAAGATTTGGCTGCATCCAGAATTGAGGAGTAGACAGAAACTACTACCTTGTAGGTAGCTGGTGTTTCCTTTGACCCCAAAGACTACCAAGAAGCCATCTGCCAGTTATGGGATGATGTTTGCCCCTTCATCTTGGGCTGCATCTCAGGGAATGCAAGTCAACAGCTTCCAAATGTGACTATGATAGTAAATGGGCCCTGAGTTTTGCTGTGAAGTGCTAGAAAAAAGAGAGACTTCACTCCTGGAAGTCCCTTTCCACAGGGCAGGCCAGATTTTCATTTCTCCAGTAGTTACTGCATTCATTTTTAACACACCTTGCATACTTTAAAGGCCTCTGTGCACAGAACTGACAAGCAGTAGGGCTTCTCCTGGCTGTTAGGAGCCATCTGGGCTGTCTCATTTTGGTGCCAGTATGTTCTGTTTTGAAGACCAACATCGGTCTCCGAAGCAACCTGGTGCACGGTATGGAAGATGCTGTCGGTGCTGGATCTGCTCTGCTCTGGCTTTTCTTGACAGAGGCTCTTGTGAGATGCTAATACGTTGCATTACACATGCACCTTCCTGACAGCTAATAGCTTAATACCCAGTACAATGTCTACCTTAAAGAGCAATTGAGGAACGGCTGTTCTGCCTTTGTGCAGGGAGCTGAATATCGCTTTAATGCATTCATATTTAGCTTAGGGTCCCCAGAGGGCTGGTGATTTATCTCTGCTCCGAGGCTTCCTATTCGGTGCAGATATTGTGTGTCAGAGAGCAGAAGGGAAGGATTTGCTGCACCTTATCTCCATTCAGACGCTAGTGACGCTCCCTGATAACTCACTAATCTACCGAGATAAGAGCGCTGCAAGCAGATTTTTGCAGACTCTAGGATGAAATGTGTGCAGGGATTTATGTTATTCTTGCAAATACTGAAATCATACATTTGCTGTGCAAGCCACAAACTTCATGCCGCTATCCCAATTAGCTCTTCGGATCAGGCTTATTTTGAAGAGCATTAACCAGATGAGCAGACAATGTGTTATAATAAAGAGAAAAATAAGATCAGATGAACAAGAATTTTAATGTAACATTGCTTATATCATCACAAGCCATTAGGAGAGAGGCAGAATTAGAAGACATGTTCTGTTGTGGGGTTTTTTTTTTTTTTATATTTTTCCTAATAGAGGTTTTATTTTGGTGGTGGTGGTAATGAGTGTGAAGAGAACAAAGAGAGCCTGGAAAAACCCTGGAGCAGAAATGTCTGCTACAGATGTTGCATTTAAATCACAGAATGGGTTGGAAGGGACCTTAGAGTCCATCTAGTTCCACCCTCTGCCATGGGCAGGGACACCTCCCACTGCATCAGGGGCTCTAAGCTCCATCCAACCTGACCTTGAACACCTCCAGGGATGGGGCAGCCACCACTGCTCTGGGCAACCTGGGCCAGCACCTCCCCACCCTCACAGCAAAATATTTCTCCTGTGGGGAAGGGAGGGTTGCGATGAGCCTAGTGTTGCAGCTGAGACGACACCAGAGAGATGGAGATAGAGCCAGTGGGGCTGTCTGGCATCACAGATTGGATGCTACCAGCTGTAGCAGATGGAGACCCTGCCAGAGGCTGATAGAGTTTATCCTCCCAGGACCATATGTCTTCAAACAGGGGTCTCTTGCATTTCTCTCCTTGGCAGACAGTGAGTTTTCCCATGAGTGGAAAAAAAAAAGCCAAGTTTCCCTGGAAATAAAGAGACCCTTCACTGCTGTGAGCTAATGCAAATCCTTTCAGGCAGGGCCTTGCAGCAGGGAAGATTTCTACACTCCAGGATCTCTGGGATCTGTGCCCCTGCTCATCCCTGCTGTGGGCTGGCTGTGACGAAGGACATGTGCTGTTTTGCAAAAATGTAGGCATGCTCCTCCTCCAGTGCTTTGCTGAAGCCCTCTGGCTGCAGGGCTGGGTTTATCTAGTAGAGTATTCATTTTCCTTTCTCACTGCCCAGCTCCAGAGTCCTGCTTCATGGAAATATGCTGCAGTGATTTTGAGAGACCAAAGCTTCCTTCTTAGTCTTTCGTATGCACTCAAGATGACGCCTGCATTCCCAGCAATGAGGAACTTTTGGGTGTCAACTTAAAGCCAGGGCCTAATTCCAGCTGCGACCAATGTATCTATGGCAATGTTATACATTGCAGTGCCCTGAACATTAACCATGGAAATGCAGAGCTGTAATGGCATTGACTCCTTCAGGCTGCAAATAGCTGCCGTGTCCCCATGAACCAACCTCTAACTTGCACACTGAAGGGTTATCTGGGCTCCTCCTGGCTTTGAGGGGTTCTAGTAGCTTTAATTTACTCTCTGTGTTCAGGGTGAGGAGAGGGCTAGCTTTAGCCTTATAAATAAAGAGAAAATCCAGAGTCCGTTGAATTAAAGGCTAAGCACCAGCTTCTATAATCACTCTGTATAGTCCTTGGGATCTTCCCTCATTTAGAGAGTGATTTTTCACTTTAACTCACTGCCCGAGCCTGCTTTCAATTAATCCTTCTCTGCCCCAGTACCTTCACCATATGGCCTGAAAGGTTCTTGGCATCGAGCGGGTAACTCTGAGACCTTCTAATCCAGCATTTACCAGTTGATAAGTCCCCATGCTCTTTTGAGCGGCCCAGTAATATCTTTAATCACCCCAAATGGCTCCAGCTTCCTTGTGTGATGCTTTGCTCCTCCCAGCACAGAATGCTGATTTAAGACCTGCTGCTGCAGTGAGAGAGAGGATTTGGGGCTAGCTGCGAGTGGACAGCTAGAGGACTACACAGTCGCTGCCCAGGGGTGCTGGAGCACCAGTTCCCAAGAAGAAGAACAGCATCTGGTGTGTAGAACTGCTCTGCTGAGGTAGCAGACCAGAGTAGGTCACTGGCTTTTCAAAGGATGCAAAGAGGTAGCTGTCTTTAGTAAGTAAAGAACTGAACACCTCAGGTTAAAACTGCCTGTGGAGGCCAGGTGGGGATGATGTGGTCCAAAACTGTGAGATGTTACCCTGGGCTGCAGCTCCTCAGTGCAATATGGCCATGATTCAGGATACTCAAGCCATAAAATCATAGAAGCATAGATTCACCAGGTTGGACGAGACCCACTGGAATATCGAGTCCAACCATTTGCACCAATCTCTAAACCATGTCCCTCAGCACCTCATCCACCCACACCTTAAACACCTCCAGGGAAGGTGAATCAACCCCCTCCCTGGGCAGCCTGTTCCAGTACCCAAAAAATGTTCAAAAATAGCCTATGATCTGAGGCCTAAAGGATTATGGGCATTACAGGGTCACTGTCCAGTCTGAGGAATCATGTAATATTGCAGATCCAGAGTTCTGCACACTGGAATATGCTGGTTAGCGGCTTTCATCCTATCTATTCTCTATCAGAGGTCTGGAGCTCCTCTGGCGCAAGGACAGGCTGAGAGAAATGGGTTTGTTCAGTCTGGAGAAGAGAAGGCTGCAAGGAAACCTTAGAGCAGCTTCCAGGACTGAAAGGGCTCCAGGGGCATCCTGGTGGGTGAGAGTTTGGCTGGGGTTATTGTATAAAAAGGAAAAGCAAGGTTCTTGGCAGGCACTAGTTCCAGTGAATTTTCAAGGAGGTTCCAATGTGCTGTATCGGAAACCTCTTTGTCTCCCTGCCTGGCGGGTCAGATTAATAATGTAGCTTCTTATTACTCAACATCAGCGATGCTGCCTCAGCAGCGCGCCGCCCTCCAGGTGCTGGGAAGAGACATCCTGGAGGGGAAACGCTGGAGTGGACACAGATAGCTTTGCTGAGGCCCTGTCTCCAAGAGCTCAATTAGATTAAACAAGTAAATCAAGAGGCAGCAGGAGATCGATGCCCCTGACAGAGGGAGGGTTTTCAGGAGAAGCAGCACTTGTTCTGAACATGATCCATCATCGCTGTGGGGAAGGGACCCCAGAGGCGCCCAGGGAGCTGTCTGGCTGCCTGTGAGCTCAGTGCTCCCAGCAAAGGGCAGCAGGTTCTGCATGTAGAGCACAGAGCAGTGAGGATGCATCACAGTTGAGGGTCTGACTCCAGCTCCACTGATGCAGACAGTTCCCCTGAGATTTTCCTCCAGTGCTTAGCTGTGTCACTTGGTCTGTTCAGCCTGGAGAAGAGGAGACTGTAGGGAGACCTGATTGCACTCTGTAGCTTCCTCACAGTGGGAGGAGGAGGATGAACAGGCGCTAAGCTTTTCTCTCTGGTGACCAAGAACCTGAGGGAATGGCAGAAAGCTGTGCTGGGGAGGGTTAGCTTGGATGTTAGGAGCAAGTTTTTCCCTCGGGGGGTGGTGGAGCACTGGAACAACTCCCAGGGAAGTGGTCACGGCACTGAGCCCAAAAATATTGGAGAAGCCTTTGGCCACCACCCTCAGCCCTCTGTGTGAATGTTGGGGTTGTCCTGTGCTGGGACAGGATTTGGACTTAATGATCCTCGTGGGTCCCCTCCAACTCAGGACATTAGATGATTCTATGATTCTGGCTTATCTCCCTACATATTTGAAGCAGTGCAGCTGTGATATTTGTTCCCTGTCCTACTGTTGCTCCTGCAGAGATTCACATGAGTTAATAATTTGAGGACTCTTTACAATTATCATAGTGTAATTATCTGTAGCAAAGATCCATTTAGAGATGGAGGAGAAATGACTAGTTAGTGCCACAAATCCATAGTAATTAGAATTAAATTTGGAGAGTATTGGATTCCCCTCAGTGGCCAGCTCATTGATCTCATCCCAGTGTAATTTTAAATATTTTCTATTGTTAACTTTCTTTTGTGAGTTGTTAGGGTTTTTTTGTTTTAAATTTTTCATAGAATAATTTACCACCTCCCTACACTTGAGCGTTTCTGGGCCTAAACCACTGCAACTAGCAGTACAAAATTTATGTTATATTAAACCTGCTCCTCTTTTTTACTGGTTATCTAGGACCAATTTATAAAATTCATGATCACCAGCATTTTTTCATGAACCTAAAAAAGTTTTTGTGCTGATTTTCTGCACTGTCAAAATGGATTGAGTGCTTGTGTGATACTAACTGGTTTTCATCAAGCTTTGTCTGTTAACATCGTCTGTTGACCTGTCCAGTCCATCATACAGTGGAGTCAGTTCTGACCTCTTGCTGTTGTCTGACAATGAACAGACAGAGATCTGAATCCACGTGGTTCATAGAATCATAGAATGTCCTGAAGGACCAAAAAGGGTCAATGAGTTCCACTCCTGTCCCTGCACAGGACAACCCCAGTATTCACACCATGGGGATGAGGGCACTGGCAAAAGGCTTCTGCAATACTGTCAGGTTTGGTGCTGTGACTGCTTCCCTGGAAGCTGTTCCAGTGCTCCACCACCCCTTGGGGGAAGAACCTGCTCCTAATGTCCAGCCTGACCCTCCTCTGGCATCTTTCTGCCATTCTCTCAGGTCCTGTCATTGGTCACCAGATTGAAGAGCTCAGTGTCTGCTCCCCTCTGTGTGAGGAAGCCATGGAGCATGATTGGGTCTCCCCTCAGTCTCCTCCAAGCTGAACAGAACAAATTACTTCATCTGCTTCGCACATGCTTTGCCTTTAAACCCTTCCCCAGCTCCGTACCCTCCTCTGGACACTCTCCAGCATCTTTAGATCCTTTTCATCCTGTGGCCCCAGAACTGCCCCCAGTGCTCAAGGTGGGGCCACCCCAGTGTGGAGCAGAGCAGGACAATCCGCTCCCTTGTCTGGCTGGTGATACCGTGCTGGATGCACCCAGGACACAGTTGCCCCTTTTGGCTGCCCGGGCACTGCTGGTTCACGGTCCACTTGCCGTCACCCAGAACCCCCAGATCCCTTTCCCCAGGGCTGCTTTCCAGCCTCTCACTCCCCAGGCTGTGTTGACACCCAGGGTTGCTGTGTCCTGGGCGCAAAATCCAGCATATTTGAATTTGGGATAATATGCATCCAGATGTCAGTTTTTACATAAATAATTGCTTGTACTGAGGATGTAGATCCAAGAAACAGTATAATGTAGTCCTTGGTTAGG
Organism: Coccyzus lansbergi; assembly: GCA_033558105.1. Taxonomy (NCBI): domain Eukaryota; kingdom Metazoa; phylum Chordata; class Aves; order Cuculiformes; family Coccyzidae; genus Coccyzus; species Coccyzus lansbergi. The sequence continues at coordinate 194,803 of JAUMJK010000357.1, forward strand.
ATCCAGAAGCAGGCTGGAGATGCAGTCTGTTGTGAACAATGTGTGCACTCTTTCAGAAAGGAACCAATACCACAAAGATTTTTTTTCTTCCTGTTGGAATAAATCTCAATAATGCACTTCCAGCTGCAATAAAGAAACAGTATTTTAAGCTAAAGCAAGCCATCCCCTGGAACATTTAGATTCTTTTGGGTAGATTATCTTGATGAATTTGCTTGTGGGTTCATGTGTCTCAATAGCACCCACAGAAAGCGTCAGACTTGGTGAAATTGCATTAAATTAGCAGTTAAGTGTTTGGAGACTTAGTTTCTTAATATTGTTTAGCCAACCGTATCATGCAGATTGTGAAAAGTGCTTTAATCTGCAACATACAGGGCTTCCCGGGGGATCAGCACCAGCCCTGATATGTTAATATTGCAAAAATGGATGATCCAATTAAGCTCTGCTAAACCATGGCAGAACGCAAGGTCCATATGTTGGCTTATCCTTATGGTTTGTGTATTAGTCTGAAATTGCAAGGCAGCCTGCACAGTTCACTGGATTCTGAGGCTTCATTGCAGCTGGTCAAGAGAGAAAACACTCTTTGCCTTACTGATGATGGGTTTTTTTCATCCCCTTGCCATATATTCTCACTCATAGGGCAGTTTTCCCAGAAGAGAAGCGTCTTCTATCAAAACTGTGACCAACTCATTTTTTCTTGCTGTAGCCCAGTGAAGTAAAAGCTTTCTCTCTCTGTGCTTCTGGGCCCAAACACTACCCTAAAGAACAACTACGTATGGAGAATTATTTCCATCAGCAGGCAGAAGAGGTCCTTGATAACTTCACTACAAGGTAGCACAGACCTATTTACATCAATAATTTCATGTGGACTTAGATCATAGGACTGACCTGCCAGCAGACAGGGAACGTGGTTGTTCTAACAGCCCATGTTTGCGATGGGTCCCTGCTGAGTTACTGAACTGGTTTGTATTTATGTCTCCACCGAGACCAATGAAAGATTTGGTTCTGTGAACTGTTCAATAATCGACTTATTTTGTCAGTGTGCTCTAAACTATGTCCTGAAGCAAAATGTCTACATGTTTTTTTTAACCGCTCCAGGAATGGAGAATCCACCACTGTCCTGGTCAGCTTGTTCCACGGTTTGACTACTCATGCAGTAAAGAAAATTCCCCTTGTATCCAATCTAAACCCTTTCAGCTTGTATTGGTCTGTAAGGCCAATGATCAAGGCTTGCAGAGGCCCCCTTGTCCCCTCTTCCCTTGGAGCTGTATTCATAGAATCATAGGATTACCAGGTTGGAAGAGACCCACTGGATCATCGAGCCCGACTGTTCCTGGCAGTGCTGGCTGACAGTGGCCACCCACTGTGCAAGGCCATCAAACCAGAGGAGGGTTTGCTGCTGCTGTTTGTGATGCAGGGGCAGGCAAACAAATTGAATCCTCAAGAATGATGTTGAAGTGATGCTCTGCTGTTGCCTGACACAAGCTGCAGCCCAGAAGTCACAAGTGTGCTATCCATCTCCTAGTGGAAAGACAAGTTTTTCCTGTTTAATATTCCAGGACTCCTCTGCACTGGTCTGTCCCGTTCCACTGAGACTGCGCTGCTGCTACTCTGTGATATTTTTGTTCTTTATTTAAGGACACCTCTATTACTCTCAAATTGTGAATTAGGATCGAAGACAGTAGTTACCTCCATAGGTACTCATTTTCGATGGTATAGAGAATAACATATCACACCTCCTGGCACAGAGAAATGGCTCAGGTTTTTCCCTCATGGAGGCACAGGGATATAATAAAATCATAGAATCATAAAATGGTTTGGGTGGGAAGGGACCTCAAATCCCATCCAGTTCCACCCCCCCTGCCATGGGCAGGGACACCTCCCACTGCATCAGGGGCTCCAAGCCCCATCCAACCTGGCCTTGAATAACCTCGAGGGATGGGGCAACCACTACTGCTCTGGGCAACCTGGGCCACTACCTCCTCACCCTCACAGGAAAACATTTCTTCCTAAGTTCGTATCTCAATCTGTGAATTTGCTGCTTTGCCAGCTAGGATTAAGCAAGGACACTTCTCTTGCTTCTTTCTTGCCCTTGGTATTCCCAGCTTAGAGGAAATTTCATACTGTAAGTTAGGATAATTTAAGGCATTTTGCATTTACAGAGGTTCAGAAGTTCACCAAGTAAGACGATGCCTCTGTGCTTATTATGGAGCCTCTGGTTAGATAAAGAAATTGGAAAAAAAGTGAAGTATTATGATACCCTCCTCCCTTATCAATGCTGCAGTGTTCATGTGCTTCAATTAAAATTCTGCTATACTTACACATTTGAATTGTAAGCTCTCTGTTGATGTGCCAGCTTATCCCAATGGCAGGAATGATGTCCCCAGGGCATTTAAAAATGGAAACCAATGAGGAATGGAGCCATTTTCTTAATACACAGATGTTCATCATTTACACTCAGCACTGCAGAACTGCGTAATGAACATTAGTGGATTTCAAGTGCAACTGCGGCTTTGTCCTCCTAGAAGGTAAGAGATTTCAAAGGCAGAACAGGATCACCAAGGAATAGGAGCTGCAGTGCTTGACCTTGATCGTAGAATCATGGAATAGATTGAGTTGGTAGGGACTTTAAAGCCCATCCAGTTCCAATACGCTGCCAGTGAGGACTCCTCTCACTGGATCAGGTTGTCCATCCAACCTGGCCTTGAACACCTCCAGGGATGGAGCAGCCATGGCTTCTCCGAGCAACATGAGTCAGGGCCTCCCCACCCTCATCTCATGTTGGTACAGCATTTATGAATCTCTCTTTTTAGTTTCTTTGTTTTCATGACAAGTGCACAAAATAAAACATTCCATTTGGGATTGTATGAAATATTTCATGCTGAATGGAACAATGTTTTTTTGGTTCAGCAAGAAAAATAATATTCCACTATGAGCCAAGCAAGGTTGTGTTTTTTTTTTTTCTACTTGATTCTTCAATTTTGCTGTCAAACTGAAAAATCAGTATTCCCCTGGACCAATAACAGGGACCTCTGTTCTCCTGTATGGAACAGCAGTGTCCTGATGCTGAACAGAAGAATATTTCCTGGCAACAGCATTTGTTGTAAGTCTTGAAAGATACTCTGATCACAAAGAAGAAAGTGAAGCAGAGACTTCAGCCTTTCTTCACCAGTAGCACAGCTAAGCGATTTCAGGAGATAGTAGCAGGAGGCCAGCTCCTTTCCTTGCCTCAGGACCTTGAAAACATCCTAAAGAAAAGTTATTTTGTTCGTGTTTTTAGCTCACAGGCTGTTAAAGCAAAGGACTTTCCCCTTCAGAAACCCTGGTGAAGGTCTTTTCAGCATAAAAAGGGGAAAGGAGGACTCAGTGACCCACTGTGGTGTCATAGACCATCTGAGGGGTCTGGTCCCATGCAGCAGACTTGTAGGGAGAAAAAAAGGCTCGTGCAAAAGGGCACATTTCTCCGGCTCAGAATCATCTGCGGGTTTGGTTCACAGGCTCTTTGGTGCAAGAGAAAGCATCTTGCCCTGGTGATTAGTGGTTATTTTGGCAACCCCAATAATGAGCAGCTGAGGTCCTTGATACGTAGAATTATAGAATTGTTAAGGTTGGAAAAGACCTCTAAGCTCATCCAGTCTAACCATTAGCCCAATCCCACCATGCTAGATGCAGGAGTTCTTTAGAGAGATGAGGTTACACACATCTTCAGATCTTATCTGCAAGACCCTACCAACACCAATAGGTTTTGGAGAAAAAAGAAATAGATAATCCTTCCTATTAGAAGAATCTAAAATATATAGTTATTCTTTTCTCTTGTCTCTGACATAGACAAGAGAGGTGTATTTCTCTCCTAAGAGATATAAATACACTGAATCCTAGGACTGAAGCACGGGTGAGCTGCCATCACATTATACATCTTGTTGGACTCACAGTACCATTAAGCTAACTAACCAAATGCCAGATGAGTTCAGTGAGGATGATTGACTATGAACAGCTCACCCTAGGTTCCCTTTAAAGTGAGCAGAAAAGTATCAGCACATACACGGAACAACCCACCAGGCTTTACGGGTGCTGACATCAGTGACTGGTTCCCAAGCCACAGTGATGTGTTTTTTCAGCTCAGATTTAGCTGTCTCCACTGAAGCCTTCACCACTCAGATGAAGCCCCCACATTTTCTCTCTGACCTTTGAGTCTGTTCGTGAGCCTGAGTGACTACCTCTCTTTCATTTATGCCTTTATTTGGAGTGTCATATTCTATATATTCTTGTACTTCTCTTTTCTTCTAAGAGAGCTAATGTTATGCTAAGACTGCTGCAGGATATTAAGTGATAACAAGCCACAGGAGAGAATGAATGATTGATAAGTAGGTTAAACTCTGTAGGTTTCTAGAAATAATGATAGAAGAATCAGGAGAGGAGCCTGAAAAGACTATTGCTCATGCAGAAATGTGGGGCTACAGCTTTAGACCAGGAAATGCAAAACCTGGGGAAAAAGCTGAGAGTATTCTTAGAGCGTCAAAGAGATTATTTACCCATATCAAAAGTCCTAGAACATTAATCAAACGGTGTCCTAAATGTTATCTCCCACAGACAGTCTGTATAGATCATTGATTGTGGAATGGTTTGGGTTTGGGTTGGAAGGAATCTCAAAGCCCATCCAGTTCCAACCCCCTGCCATGGGCAGGGACACCTCCCACTGGATCAGGTTGCTCCAAGCCCCATCCAGCCTGCACTTGAACACCTCCAGGGATGGGGCAGCCACCACTGCTCTGGGCAACCTGGGCCAGCACCTCCCCACCCTCACAGCAAAATATTTCTCCCTAACATCTCATCTCAGTTTCCCCTCTTTCTGCTGAAAACCATTCCCATTCATCCTATCCATACCCTCCCTGATCAAGAGCCCCTCCTCAGCTTTCCTGGAGCCCCTTTCAGTGCTGGAAGCTGCTCTAAGATCTCCCTGAAGCCTTTTCTTCTCCAGGTGAAATAAACGAAATTCTCTCAGCCTGTCCTGGTGTGGGAGCTGCTCCAGTCCTTGGTTCAACTCCATGGCCTCCTCTGGACTGTCTCCAATAGCTCCATGTCCTTTTTGTGCTAAGGACTCCAGAGCCGCACAAAGGGCTCTAGGTGGGGTCTCACAAGAGCAGAGCAGAGGGGCAGAGTTCCCTCCCTGGCCCTGCTGGTCCCTCTGCTTCGGATGCAGCCCAGGACATGATTGGCTTTCTGGGATGTGAGTGCACGTTGCCAAAGAACCCAAGGAACTAAATCCTAGAATCAGAGAACGGTTTAGATTGTAAGGGACCTTAAAGTCCATTAAGTTCCAAACCTCCTGCTATGAGCAGGGACACTGATGATGGTGATTTCTGGTGTCTTAAAACACCCTGATAATTACTTGGAAAAGTATGTAGCAGGGTATAAATTTTCTAGAAATTCATTTAATACGAAGGAAATAACTGCATAGCAATGCAGAAAAAGCCACTAGAAGGACACTGATATTGTTTGATTTCCGCTAATAAGGAAAGTAGGAGAGAATGTGGCTAGAAATGTGATCAAGAAGCATCAGTAGTTAATGATCCTTAGAAGAGCAAGGAAGGAAGAAAGCAAACTAACGGCTCTGAGTTTTAAGGCAACAGCCTTCAAGAACTTCAGAGCTGATAAGTGTTCATAATAAAGGCAGCTGAACAGAATAGGGAGCTCAGGAGCATTAATATCTTCTTAAATCGACTGATTGCAAGGGTGTAAGTTCAGTTTATCCCTAGGAAGAAATGCCAGAGAAAAACCAGTAATGACCATCTTCACTAAACCACTAGCAGCAAAAAAAGTGAAAAGGAGGTCATGTTGCTGAGAAGAACATCAAAGAACGGGACAGATTGGCAGAGACAAAGCCAGAGAGATCAAGACTCAGATGAAACACTGCTAGTAAGACAGATAAGGACTCAGAAGGAACCACACTGCAAGAGTTAGCCCTTGGAAAGCACCAGTTTATTGGTCATCAGGGAGAGAGGGCTCCTGTGAGCAAAAGGATTGATCATGATCACTTACAGTACAGTTCATTATCTAACAAAGGCATGAGAGTGTTCATAAATATTCCTGGCCTCAAGAAGTTCCCTGAATTATGAAATCACCAAATGTGATCACAGGGGTACAAATGAGGGGTTTGGCCACCTGCCCTGGGTCTGGTAGCAGTCAATATTTTTATTACAAGTTTAAATAATGGAATCGTAGATCATTGAAAGGGAGATGAGATCTTAGGAAGAAATGTTTTGCTGTGAGCGTGAGGAGGCCCTGGTCCAGGTTGCCCAGAGCTGTGGTGGCTGCCCCATCCCTGGAGGGGTTCAAGGCCAGCTTGGATGGGGCTTGGAGCAACCTGATGCAGTGGGAGATGTCCCTGCCCAGGGCAGTGGGGAGGAACTGGGTGGGCTTCATGGTTCTTTCCAACTCAAACCTTTAGATGAATCTATGATTCTATGTGCTGCCTGCAGTGTGGAGGAGCAGAGGACTCTGCACCTCTGATCTTTTGGATAGGAGCCTGTGTATCTATACTGTAAGGTATCAAACTTGCTTTTGCAATCATCATCACTGGAGGCTTTTAGTCTTCCTGCATTTTTCTACCTTCTGGGCTTCCTCCACAGCCTCGTGGCAGCACTGACTTTTCCCCCATCTGTTTGACTTTCAAAAAAGTGCCTTTCCAAAATCTGATTCTATTTTTGTGCATGACTTCAGCCTCTGAGCTCCTTCTGTTTATTTCCTGAACCTTTTGAACTAATAGAAAACATCTAATATGTTTATCAGTTTGACCTACTGCCTCCTGCTTGCTCCATTTCTGACCTTTGTCAAGATTTCCATCATTTATGCTTATCTGTGTGATCTTATTACACGTTCCCTCTGATTTCAGATTAAAGCTTCTCATTAGCAAGCTGAGATGTGAAAACGCTCTTTCTCATCTCTGAAAAGCTTAAGATTTCTTTCCCAGAGACCGAAAATGTGCAGTTTCTCCTCTGGCAGGAACCTGTAGGATTACAATCATGCTAACAAATGCAACTTTTCCTCAAGATTAAAGCCTAGAGAACAGCAGCCTCAGTGTCTGGAAACAGAGGCTTTGAGCAACCCGAACCACAGAATGCCTGGAATACCGAGGCTGCCACTCGCCCCATCCAAATCACACAACGCATCAGGAGGCTTCATCAGCATCCTAAACACATGCCTGATGCCAAAACATTTTCATTACTCATTGTGTATCTATTCCAAAATATCAAATAAAGAACTGCAAGGTCAATTGTTTTTATTCCATTAACAGAAATGAGTCCCCTTTCTTCAAGCAAGTAATTTCTCCCTTGCATCCGAGGTCCTACCCTTTTTTTCTGTAGTGTCAAGCACTCGTGCTTATATCATGGAAGCTAAGAAAACTAGTAGCTAGATCTCTCTAGAGAGCCTAATTGCTTTCTATTCCTAATCCTTCACAAGCTTTATTGCTAAAAACCTTAATTAAACAAGAAATACCTTAAGAAGTTTCGCACAGTGCCACATCAGGGAGCTCTACAGAAGCTAATTTACTCTGCTGAGAAACCGAGGAGTTTCAGGTACCCGTGTTGGCTCAGCGGTTTTGCACCACACTGGAGCATGTGAAGTGGACATTGTGTGTAAATATGTGCAGTGGTAATGGGAACAACTGAGCTTACATTACAAGTGCAGCGTAGATATGTCTGCATTGGGGATGAGAATGGATTTGAAAAAGAGAACCTCCCTCTCGAGAGCAGAAACTCACAGATTTCTGGGGACACAGAATGTCTTTCATTAACAAAAGATGAGCTTTTGTCCTTCAGGCTAAGCCATCAGTTAGAAGATGAGAAACATGGGCTCCATTCTTCAGCCTTCCACTTCGCTTGGATAGGTCACATCCATCTGACGAGTCTTACTTTCTCTACTTATAAAACAGAACTGAAGATGCTGAACTTTGTGCCTGCAGCAGTGAGAAAGATATGAAGGAGTGGTTGAGAACTCCTACTATTCTAACAAATAGGAAATACCCACTTGAAGAGCTGGAGCATTGGAAATGGTCAAAACCAGAAGATGAAAACACAGTCACGGTGTTCTTTGGCTTCTAGGAATGGGTGTGATGGTTCAGGCTTGCATATGCAAGGTTTGCTTGCTCAAAATTCAGGTCAGGCGATGATCTTCCTCTGTAAATGATAGAGAAAGTTGTAATATTTGTTTCCCCATTTGTTTGCCTTTCTGCATCTGGGATTAAGATGTTAGAAAAGCCCTTGGTCCCCCCCCCCTTTCTTTTCCTGATGGACACAAATGCTTTGTGGATTTGAGATTGTAGCCCAGAAAGACAGCTGTATCCTGGGCTCCATCCAAAGCAGTGGGACCATCAGGGTGAGCGAGGGCATTCTGCTCCTCTACTTTGCTTCCAGGAGACCTCACCTGGAGCCCTGTGTCCAGTTCTGGAGTCCCTGGATATGAGAAGACCATGGATCTGCTGGAGTGAGTCCAGAGGAGGCCATGGAGATAATCCAAGGGCTGGAGCACCTCCTGTACATAGAGGGACAATTGAGGCTGTTCAGCCTACAAAACTAGGAGGCTGCGGGAAGACCTTACAGTACCTTGTAGCACTGAAAGAGGCTCCAGGAGACCTGGGGAGGGGCTCTTGATCAAGGAGGGCAGGGATAGGCCAAGGGGGAATGGTTTTCAGCTGAAAGAGGAGAGATTGAGATGAGATTTTAAGAAAAAAAGGGGTTTTTTTTTTCTGTGAGGGTGGGAAGGACCTAGTCCAGGTTGCCCAGAGCAGTGGTGGCTGCCCCATCCCTGGAGGTGTTCAAGGCCAGGTTGGATGGGGCCTTGGGCATCCTGATGCAGTGTGAGGTGTCCCTACCCATTGCATGGGTGAGGTCTGAACGGGATAGTGTTTAAGGTTCCTTCTAACTAACCTTTCTATACTTCTGTGTTATTTTCCCCTCATGGATGATGTACTATGCATCTGAAATGAAGGCAACCTGAAATCCAGGCTTCTGGGCATCCCAAAATACATGAAGAAGAGCAGACCTGACAATGCTTGTCATTTCTCTCTGGCCTTCCCTGGCTCATCACCATGGGGCAGCTCAGATTCCAGTCCAACATCTAGCCTTGCTTAAAAGAGATTTTGCCAAACTTCAAGAGAAGCGATGACAGCTCCTGGACCTGCTTCGAGTTTGAGTTCTAGTGTCTCATATTCAGAAGGCTTTCAAACATTTCTGAAGCTGTGCCACATCCCTTCAGAGCCTGACTGTCATATTAATGTAATTATCCCCACCAGGTCATCTGTAACCGGCAGCCAGAGGTTGATTGGGTTCGTTAGCAGCTCCAACAGAGTGAAGGGCCAAAGCTCTGAAATCAATTAATGGCAGTCAGGATCAAATTGTAAAGTAATATCTTTGCCTTCTCCTTCCAGGGAGCCAAGGTGGGGTCTGCATGTCATACACAATTATTTCAAGGCTGAGCGCTGCAAGTCGACTCATTAATTTTCCTCCTCACTTTGCTGAAAAGATCCAGACAGTCTTGCAGGTGGGGTTGGCTCACAGAGCATGAAGCTTATGGGATTAAAGGGAGCACAACTTCAGGATACAGGATGCTTCTCTGGTGCCAGCAATCGTGCAGTAGGATGCAGGAAGCATCGGCAAATGCTGCTGATGTTTGGCTGCTGTGCTCACCTGTACTTCTGCTGCAGGAGAAAGCAGCCCAGAAGGTACAGAATCACAGAATCACCAGGTTGGAAGAGACCCACTGGATCATCAAGTCCAACCATTCCCACCAATCTCTAAACCATGTCCCTCAGCACCTCATCCACCCGTCCCTTAAACATCTCCAGGGAAGGTGAGTCAACCCCTTCCCTGGGCAGCCTCTGCCAGTGCCCAATCACCCTTTCTGTGAAGAATTTTTTCCTAACATCCAAACTGAACCTCCCCTGGAGGAGCCTGAGGCCATTCCCTCTCATCCTGTCCCCTGTCACTTGGAAGAAGAGATACCACAGGCTCCTCTACTACTCTTGGAATGTAGGGAAAGAGTGGTAAATCCTTTGGATGTTTCCATTACTGAGAGTTATTCTCCAAATTAATCCCTTCCTCTTAGTCCTGTTTATCAACCATTAGCAGCTCTCCCCACCTCTCTGCTCTGTGTGAGGGCACTGTACCTGGTTAGATAAGCTGGTGGTGGCTTTCGCTCTGACTGGGCAGCCACATAGGCATTTCCAGCATAGATACTCCTATTGGATGTAGTTGAATGTGCAGCCTTGTGAATATTCAAGCACACACAGGTGTGGGAGCAGGCTCAGAAGATCAGTGCATCCACAGCACAGAGTTATCCACTACTGAATCATCAAGCATGTTGCTATTTTAATGTTTCCTTCTTTACACAAGTGAGCACTCTTGATTTACATCCCCTTTACACCGTTGCTAGAGAAGGAGGGGGGTTAAACAGTCTTGACCTTGTGGCTTTTATTATTTTGTTTCTGTGGGACCCCCAAAACACAGAGCTCTTCCATACCAAGTGGCAGACAGGGCACAACCCTCTATGAGATCCTGTCGTGATGCTGGGTGTGCTCAGCTGGAAGCTGTGCTGTTTCCCCTGGACTCTCCCAGCATCTCCTGGGAATGTCCTCGCTCCGAGCTGCCGCGGAGGCCAAAATCAGCCACACATTTACTTTGCCAGATGATGGAGGAAAAGTTCCTGGGGAAAACTCTGCTATCTCTGAAGTAATTAGACTAATTAGAACAGTGATTATTTGCATGCTCTCCACTTTGGCTGAACACTGGAACTAAGTCTATGTCTTAATTTGCCCTCCCCAAGTAACACATTAAGGCAGTGTGGAAAAGCACAGGCACTCTGTGGCTGGCTCAGCAGCTCATATGTGCTAAGACACACACACAGAGGCAAAATTTCCCCTTAATCTGGAAGTTCTGCAAGCATAAGAGTTTTCTTGGTTCAAGTGAATTTGTAGACACTAAGTATTGGGCAGAGTCAGCAACACTCAAGATTTCATCTTCAAGGCTGGTCTTGGTGAGTTTTCATTCCTTACAATGGACTATGTGTAGTCATGAGAATGAGACCCCTGAGAAAGCCAGAAGGACAATACAGGGCAGAGAAGCAGCTGCACAGAGGCCTGGGATGCCGTCTTTTGGCATAGAATCCTAGAATGGTTTGGGGTGGAAGGGATCTCAAAGCCCATCCCTGCACTCCCTTACCAACAACCCCTCCCCAGCTTTCCTGGAGCCCCTTTCAGTACTGGAAGCTGCTCTGAGGTCTCCCTGCAGCCTTCTTTTCTCCAGGCTGAGCAACCCCGATTGTCCCAGCCTGGTCTCATACAGCAGGTGCTCCAGCCCTCAGATCATCTCTGTGGCCTCTAGACTCGCTCCAATAGCTCCATGTCCTTTTTGTGCTGAGGACTCCAGAACTGAACGCAGGGATCCAGGTGGGTCTCCTGAGAGCAGAAGACAGGGGCAGAACTTAACACAAGCAGCTTTTGCAGCTGCTATGCTGTTGTGAATGCTGTGCTGCTGGCTGACCGGCACAGCTTGCCATTTCAGCATTCCGTGTTTGCAGAGGCACTGAGAGAACATAAAACTATTGCCCTGTGTTTACTGCAAGACAAATAAATGCTTAGCTGACATTACTTTCCTTTCTCCCTTGCTTGTGCCCATTTGCTCAGTCCTCCTGCCTCAGGGCTTCTTAATCTCATGCATGTCAAACAAGGCTCTTTGACACCCATGCCCCTTGGCACCAACTTTTAGTTGTGTTTCATCAAAAGAAGATGCTCACACAATGCAGCTCACATCTTATGAACTGATTCCCATGTGCCCTCCATCCTGTAGCAGCAGAATCCCTCCTCTGTCACCTGCATTGTCAAAAAGCCACGGTTTTGTGCTGCAGATCTACCTGGCTTCACCACAGCTCCACAACCATGGGCAGATCCTGATTTTGCTTCCTTGTCCCAGCTCCAGGGGCATGGGCAGCACCTGGAGCTCCATCACCCCAAGCTGACCAAAGAGCTCTGGGAAACAGCAAAATCATTTTATGAGAAAGCAGGAAAGAGAGTTGTTGTTTCTCCCTTGAGAAATTTGGGCTGGATCCATTTTGCCACCCTGCCACTTGTTTTGCCAAGATAGATTTTCAACACTTGCCATGTTGGGTTTGTTCTTTTTCCCTTCCTCCCTTTCACATACGAAGTGTGATTTTTTGCCCTTTTCCCCCCTTTTCTACTTTGCAACTTTAAAAATGTTTCCAATTCGTGAAAGTGACACTGTGACAAATTCACTTTTCTTTTTAAACTCCCTCAGTATTCCAAAGCTGAGAAAGTTCCAAGAAGCTGTGAAGAAGGGGAAAACGGAAGGGAAGGTTAAAGAAGAAAACCTTAATTTTTCTTGCAATCATCTGTAAATCACAGAACCATGGAGTGGTTTGGGGTGGAAGGGATCTCAAAGCCCATCCAGTTCCAATCCTCTGCCATGGGCAGGTACACCTCCCACTGGATCCAGTTGATCAAAGCCTCATCCAACCTGGTCTTGAACACCTCCAGGTATGGGGCAGCCACCACTGCTCTGGGCAACCTGGAACAGGTTTGAATTTTGTGGGGCAGGTGCCCTTCTGAACAAGCCCTCCAGGACTGCTGAAGTGACGTTTGCCTCAGACAGATGGTGTGGCCTCTGTCCCTGCTTGCTGCTGCACCCAGGTCAGTGCCCAGTCGCTGCTGGGGCTCAACAGCAACTAAGAGGTGGAAGGCACAAAGGAACATCTTATCATCACCTTGAAATTAGCTCTAACCCAGTAAGCAAACAGCAGGGGCCAACCCACCACATTTATTTCCCCTGCACCTTTAAACCTTTACATTGTTGTGCCCCAATGCCAAACCAGCCAAGACACCTGAAATCAGCGATGATGAGAGCATATTAGGAACATGTGCAGGGTCAGGAACTGCTGAGATACAGTTTAAAAATCTGCTTATTGCTTACCCACTTCTCTCTCTCTCTCTCTTTTTTTTTTTTTTTTTTTTTTTTTAGGCAGTACAGACAGCGTAGGGGAGGCAGCACCAGCCTGCCCAGAGATGCTGACTCTTCACTGTTTTTATGTTCCTGGGTGGCTTCCAGATGTACCAGAGGGGCTCCAGCAAGAAGATCTGCCAGACATCCCACAGATTAGAGGCCACAGCCTAACTGGATGTACCCTGCCAAGGTATCAGTCCCTCCAGGGCTGCTTCCCTATTTCTAGAGATGTTTGCCTAACAGTGTTGTGCAGCCGCTCTCCCTCCTGAAATACTGCCAGTTTGGGGTTGTCACTATGACAATTTTTTCATTATGCAAATAGGTCTTCTTGCCTGCCTGCCTTGCCTGTAGTTCCCATCTTCCTCTTATTTGGCTGCCTGCTGTATCTATGCACTGGAGACTCTTGCAAAGAAACCCTTCACACTCCCCAGTTTAATAATCCCCTTGAATATGGAGTGGATTCTGCCTGGGCAGCCTTGCAGATCTGCTTATGAATAAATTAGCTCTGCTTTGTGAGACTAAATACATCTGCACCCTCTGGAAACATTCGTAATTACATTTGAAATGTAATCATATGTTAGAGAGGGAAGTGTGTTGGTTGCTGTTTTGATTTATTTTACCCCTTTTCATTAAAAAAAAAAGACTTGAGTTCTTGGGCTGCCCAGCTCGTCTGAACATCATAAGTGGAGAATTTTCTTCCCTTATCTCTTTGGTTCATTGCAAGGTCCCATTCTTCCTGTGAACTGAACTTGTATTTATAAAATCTTGCACATTTTCAGATGCTAAACACCAGATTGTGATCTCAGTCTGAATCCATGGCTGGGGAGTTACCCTGACACTACTGTGGTGTAACAGACACCAAGCGTAGATTGAGTGTGTGGCCATTGGAGTAGAGCAAACAAAGAGAATCACTGCAAGGAAAATGCTACAGAAGAGGAAGAAAAATAAAATGTAATAAAGAAATGTACCAAACTATTTTAATTTATCAAAAGCAAATATGTTTGTTCTCCTGTTTGTTGAAGCAGGTCATGAATTATGATTGGAAAACAGACAACCACAGTAACTAAAGGCACATTAGTTGTTCTTTCATTTCTGTTTATGAATGTGTATTGGAAGAGAAACATGATAAGAAAAATAATGAATATGTGGTATTATTCTTTTTTCAATTAATGGTTATGTATTTCAGTATGAATCATCTATCTTGGTCTGGCCTATAGTGTAAGGGAGCAGAGTACCTCACAGCTGAACATCTACTGCTCCACCATAACAGAACCATCAACGTTGTTTCCATGGAATGGGGAAGTGAGACACAGTGATATGGAATCATAGAATCATTGAGATCTGAAAGGATCTCCAAGCTCATACAGTCCAACTGTAAGCCCAACCCCACCATGTCTGCTTAACCATGACCCCAAGTGCCATGGCTACATGTCTTTTTGAACCTCTCCAGGGGTGGTGAGCCCATCACTGCCCTGGGCTGCATCTCAGATGCAGCCGTGGCTCTGACACCAGTACTGCTCTATCACAGAGGTTTCCAAATGGAATCAAGTGGCTGCCAGAAGGCAATAGAAATGCCTCCACATATTCAACTGTGTGGACTTGCATGGTGACCGCAGAGGATCAGAAGAAGGTGAAGGCAATGAAGAATGGGGTAAGAACTGGGAGATGAGTGAGAGCACAAAAAAAAAAACAAGGGAGAGAGGAGGAGAAATGCACAAGGCAGGTTTCTTGTTTTTCTTGTGGTTGAGATATGAGGGAGGATGAGTGATGTGCCATGGAACGGTAACGCAGGGCTTAATGCAAAGTTAAAGTGTAAATACAATAATGACAAAAGTTAAAGGAAAAAGAGAGTTTTTTTCATGTAAAACTGATGCATCTTCATAAGCCTTTATTTATCTTAAAAAATGACGAGCAATCTCTGAGCCATGTAAGAGCATTTGTCACCTTGGAAAGTGAAGGCAGGAGAATGTGTAGTTCTCTGGCTGATTTGTTGTATAAATTGCATTGGTATTAGTACTGAGCCCACATAATGTGTTGGTTCTACAGTCCCAAACACACGTTACCCTTGCACTTGTTTTAAAAAACAGCACATCCTGAAGCTCTGTTGCCTACAGAACTACAGGGACAAAAAATCAGTCTTATGGCAAGCCAGGCTTTGTGTACTGTTGGAAACAGGGGGATGTATATAAAGGCAAAAAGTGACTATATGTGTGATTAAGACTTTGGGTAGTTCTGTGCTATGATGCTGATGGCATTCAAGCCTCTATTAATCACTGATTCTGAATGAGAATGGAGAGAAAAGGTTTCCTTCCCCTATACTCTGCACTGGTGAGGCTACAGCTTGCACCCTGGGTTCAGTTTTGGGCTCCTCACTCCAAGAAGGACATTAAGGGGCATTAAGGAGTATGTCTAGAGGAGTCTGGAGGGTCTGGGAGTTCTGGGAGTGACTGAAGGTCCTGGGGCTGCTTAGTCTGGAGAAGAGGAGGCTGAGAGGAGATTTCATCGCTCTCTGCAGCTCCTGCAAAAGGGTTTGTTGTGAGGTGGGTGTTGGTCTCTTCTCCCAACTAAAAAGATGGTTAGACGAGAGGAAATGACCTAGAAATGTCTTCACTGGAAAGGTTATTAGGCATGGGAACAGGCTGCCCAGGGCAGTGGTAGAGTCCCCATCCTTGGAGGTATTGAAAAGATGGGTAGATGTGGTGCTCAGGGATATGGTTTAGTAGCAGAAAGTCAGTTGGACTCAATGATTCCCAATGTCTTTTACAACCAACTGATTCCATGATTCTACTCTCTTGTTCAATCTCACATATTCCCAATGAAATCAAGTTTCTGAGCTGTCCTTCAGGCCCCAGCTAGGGATTACCTCTCTCTCCTACCATCTGTATGGCAGATGTGTGATGCTTGCTCAAAAACTCTAAACAAAGCAGGGAAATGGTGGAAGGAAGAAAAGAAAAGCACCCAATAGTATTTTACTAAACAATTTTCAAGGTCACAAAGTCAAACACTTAAAAATTAGGAAACATTGGATTTAAAGATATCTTCAAATCTTCGTTCCTCTGTGTAGGCTTTGTTATACAGCCTTAGATATGTGATCACTTTTCCTCTTTAGACACAATCCCTGCCTCATTCACTGCACAGAATAGACTTGCTTGCTGAAAGAGCAACTCTTCAATATTTCATTTAGTCTCATCGTTCAGTGTGTGGCTCAATGCATTATTTACTGCATACAGCACTGAATACAGAATTATTAATTTCTTACCAGGTTTTTCCTCTCGTGCTTCACCGTAGAACCTTCCTTCTTTACAAAATTTAATGAATATATCTTCCTGATACAGCTGAGGGGTGAATTGGTACCAGTGCCTTCATTTTATCAGGGCAGCGGTGATGCACACAGAGTATTAAAGTAGAATCAGGGAATCACAGTGTCCTGAGCTGAAAGGGCCCCACAAGGATCATTGAGTTCAGCTCCAGTCTCATTTTTGCAAGAAACTGGAGGTTAGTGAGTGTGTGAGACAGATAGTGGACATTTTGAGGTCGTGGTGGGGAACTGTTACCATGGAGGCCCAGGCTCCTGCTCCTGATGCGGTTCCAGGTAGGGTCTCACCAGAGCGGAGCAGAGGGGCAGAATCCCCTCACTCACTCTACTTGTCCCACTGCTTTGGATGCAGCCCAGGACACAGTTGGCTTTCTGGGCTACAAACACATTACTGGCTTCTGTGGAGATTCTCGTCCACCAGCATCTCATGTTCTTTATACTGAGTACTCCAGTTCTGATGT
This sequence comes from Coccyzus lansbergi, assembly GCA_033558105.1. Taxonomy (NCBI): domain Eukaryota; kingdom Metazoa; phylum Chordata; class Aves; order Cuculiformes; family Coccyzidae; genus Coccyzus; species Coccyzus lansbergi. The sequence goes on from JAUMJK010000357.1 coordinate 211,587, forward strand.
TTTTTTCCTGCTGTCTACTTGACTGAGCTACGTTAGTATTCCTTGAAGATAACGTTTTGATATAAAATGCATAGCTTTGGATTTGAAAGAACTGTTATGGTCTTTACTCTGATTTTATGTTCTGAGAGATTTCTTCCAGTTAGCTGTGGAATAAGCCTGATACCTTGTGTTTAACAAAGCATTGTCCCAAACTGCATCCAAGTTTTATTTGATTAAGCGGGGTCTGCTCTTCTGGCCCATGATGCAACTCTCCTAGTTTGTAATAGTTTTATTTCTAATTTGGATTTCTGCAGCTGATGGTCACTTCGTCTCTTACTTCATAGGACATATTTTAATGTCTTTCCTTCACAGGCTGTTTACACACCATATAGCAGTCATTTCTCAGTCTTGTCTCTTTTATTTGATAGTCAGAATGTATTGAACTCTTCCAGTGTTTCACAAAAACTCATTTTCCAGTCTTCAAATAATTGTATTGCTGTTCACTCCACTGTCTTCAATTTTTCACTTGACTAAGTGCACTGTTCCAATCCTCGTCCCACCATTGCCTTGTAAGATGTAAAATAACTAACTAATCTCTTGTTTACCTATCTGAAGATCACAGGCATATCGTTTTCTCACTGCGCTGGGTAGACCACGTAGAAATCTTCTATGTTGAGTGGAAAAGAGGTAATTTTTGTAAGTACTTGCATGGTGGAAGGTTCTGTAGCTTGGCAAGGGCTCCTGTGTCACCTCACAGAAGAGCACCAGTTACTGCTGTAGTGACAGCAATGCTAATGGGCCACTCCATTGGTTTGTCACGATGTAGTGCAGGAGGTTGTCACAGGTGCTTGACTTCTCTTCACGCTTGCCAAAATTTTTGATGTATCTATTTCTACCTGCTCATATTTCATTGTGCTTAATAACAAAAGATGACAAACCTACCTCTGGGACATTAAAGGGCTGGTTTGCAGGTAGCAGTTACCAGAAATGTCCCAGTCTCAATGTGGGAATCCCAGTCAAGATTACCAGCATTTTTTGCAGGGCTTTAATATGCAAACTCTATTGTGTATTAAAATCTTGATTTAGAAATCCTTCCTCATTAAGAATTCTTGTGGGAGATAAAGGGATAGAATGATCGGCAGATACTAATATGTCTTTAATGATATATAATTCAGAACAAGAGTCTCCATTGATCTGCTTATTGGTACTGGCAGGATGCTGACTGAAATGCGAGTTTGGTGCCAAGGGCCATTTCCTCTCATCCCAGACAACTTTGTGCTGGTTCAGAAAGGTTGTCAGCCAGCTAAACATGAGCCAACAGTGGCCCAGGTGGCCAAAAAAGTCAACAATGTCTTGGCTTGGATCAGTGGTGGTAATTGAACTGGATGAGCTCAGAGGACTTTTCCAACCTTAATGATTCTGTGATTCCTACACAAACCACTTAACATTGACCAATACTTAAAGCAAGAAAGTAAGTCACAGCTAGATTGAACTACAGGAAGAGATCAGAGCAAATGAGAGAACTGATTAACATCCTAGGACCTCTTTGTAGTTTGGAAACTTGCAAGCAGTTTTCTATGATGCGTATGTCTGGATTAGAACCTATGGTTAGGAAAAGGGAGAAAAAGCTACCAAGGGGCATGCAGAGGTAAAACCGCAAAGGTTATAACAAGCTCCATTGCAAAGATTTTTACTCTGAACCTGAGAGCAGGAAATGCTGAACTTTGAAATGAAAGTTGTTAATGCTCCTCTAAGTGCAATCTTAGAGCAGGTTTACTGCCAAACTTACTTGCTCGCATGTCTTTCTCTGCCAGCCTCCAGCGCTTCAGAGGAAGGACAGGATATACTCTCAGGAGTCAGGTTATGAATCAAGAGAAGATTACTCCTTCATGAACTTGGCAGAAAACCAAAGAAGTTCTGAAATAGAGGATTCAAACAATAAAGGTTAGTCCATCATAGCTGATAGAGATCATTTCTATGGAGTGATGTAGCCATTTACTCTCTATGGACTCCCAGCTGTTATGGGTAATTTTTGCCTAAAAGGAGAGGAGAACATCATAAATGGTTTTGACTTGAATATCTTGATCTAAATCTCTTTGTACTCCATCTTCTGGAAGGCATTAAAGACAGTTTCCAGAGAGCTGTTAAGCTAGTATCCACTTGGAAGATTTGACTCCAAGCAGCTTTTTACATCAAGAAACTGGTCAGTAAAAGACCTGCTGGAGATCCTCAACTTGTTGCTGTTACATGCCTGCTGCAGTAAAGTCTGATCTGTAAGGCTGTTGCAAGACATCTTCTGAGTGCTTTGCCACATGTTAATGTAGCAAACACATTCCTCCCCTCCTGCACAGCACTGTGCAAACTCCTCAGCTGGTTGTGGAGCAGGTTTTGTGTCCACTTATGTGCCTTCCTCCCATCCAGTTATCTTTCTTTCCACCAGGGAGGTGGTTGGCTGTTCTTCCCTGGAGATGTTTAAGGTACAGGTAGATGAGGTACAGAGTGGAGCATGGTTTAGAGATTGGTGGGAATGGTTGGACTTGATGATCTGGTGGGTCTCTTCCAATCTGGTGACTCTATGATTCTTTCAGGATGAAGAATGATCACATATGTGTCTGTCCCTTGAATAGAAGTCACTTTGGACCTTTCATTTTGTCTGCTGCCCTGTTCCGTTTTTTCCCAGTTCAGGTGCATCTTTCTTGAGTTGGGCTTCAGAACCACACAAAGTGGTCAGTAGGTGCTTGCATGGTGAATCTCCTTGCTGTAACAGCAATGCTTGGTCTTTTGTTGTCATAATAACTTGTAACATTTTATTCCCTGAGCTAATTTCAGTAGCTATCATACTTACCTGGGAAGGTTGATCATATAATTATGAACCTGTGGGGTTTTGTATGTTTTAAACAGCCATTTGTGTGAGGACTGCCCCTCTCATTCCATGGTAGCTTAACTTTAAGCTTTTTTGGTGAAAGGCTTTGTAAAATCCCTTTAGAAATGGAAATAAGCTATCAAATGGATCCTCCTTATCCCCATGTCTACTGACTTCTTCAAAGAGTTACAGTAGGTTGTAAAGCATGATTTTCCTTAACAGAACTGCATGGACTTTTCCCCATTATACTTTATTTATCCATGGATCCTCTTTTATATTACAGCTTCTATCAATTACTCTGCTACAGATGTGTTATCAGTCTGAAGGTTCCCAAACCTCGCAGTGGGTCCTCTTTAAAAACTGCAACCACATTAGGTACCTTCATGCGCCTTGACATTGAGATATTTCTACATTTCAGCTTGTGCACCAGTTATTATTTCAGCAATTTCACAGTGGAGTTCCTTAGGTACTCTTAGAAGAATATCCTTTTGTCTTAGTGATTTGCTATAATACCTTTGGATATGCTTCATGATCTCCTTCAATATGAGAACCGTCCTCTGATGTGTTCCCTTGTAAAGAAACTGTAGGTGCGCCGGAGCCTTCTTGACCTGATCCATGGTAAAAACAGCAGCAAAAAAATGTATTAGATCTTTGCTGTGCACCTATTTCTCTAAATCTTGATTATCCTTTTGTATTTCCAGTACCTGTTTCGCCTCTCTGTTTAGTCTTGCTAGCTCCTCTTGGTCTTTCTAAAGCCCTTTGGGCTAGTGATATACTTTGGCTGAGAGCCCCAGTGTGATATCTCTGCTTTCTACTCTATAAGCAAGGATTTTACTCTTCTGACTTTTCCTTTTATTCTCCTCTTAAGACAAAAGAGGTAATAAGAAATAATTTTCACTTAGTGCCCATTTTTGAAGTTCAATATATTGCACTGGTTTTCTTGATTTTTGTTTTCCCAACATAGTTGCCGAACATCAGCACTTTATGATGACTTTTATATGGCTTTCAACAGTAATATTTCAGTCATGTCTTTTGCATTGGTTGCACTCAATCACAGTATCGCTTGGTCGGGAAAAAACTTTGAGATTATCAAGTCCAAATGTACCTGTCTGCTACTAAACCAGATACCTGAGCACCTCGTCTACCTCACTTTTAAATACCTCCAGGGGTGGTAACCCAACCATCTCCCTGGGCAGCCTCTGCCAGTGCCTGGGAACCTGTCCAGTGGAGAACGTTTTTTCTAATATACAATCTAAACCTGTCTTGGTGCAACTTGAAATATTCATTTCCTCTTGTCCCATCACTTGTAACTTGGGAGAAGGGACCAGCACCAACTGATCCAAGCCAGGAGGTTACTGGCCTTCTCAGCCACCTGAACCTCTGCTGGCTCCTGTTCAGCCATTGTCAAACAGCACACCCAGGTCCTTTTCCCTCAGGGTGTGACCCAAGCGCAGGACCCAGCACTTGGCCTCATTGAGTCTCATACAATTGGCTTTGACCCATTGATCCAGCCTATCCAGATCCTCCTGCAGAGCCCCACTGCTCCCAAGGAGATTTTAACTGCATGCAGCCAAGTTAAAAACTGTTTTTTCTCTTGCAATTTCCCTTACCATTTTTTTTTTCCCATTGTGTGTGGCATCACGCTGTAACGTGAAATCTATCCAACATGCCTGAGTAAATAAAGCTAAGCAAGAATGTTACCGATATATGTTAGTTTATTGGTTTCTTTGAATCTAACTCCATTCACTGTAAGGCCAGCTTGGAATAGGAAGAAAATGACCTCTTGTTTCTGATCATGAGACGTGCTTGTGGCTATGAAAGGATTAGGGCCCTGTAGCACGTAGCACTTGCCATTAGCAAGAGGTCCTTTTGTTCATCATCCAGGAAAGCGGAGACCAGCAGTGCTGAGCACTGAAAGTTGAACAAAGTAGGTACAAGCCCTTCTCCAATTCCATTTTTTTGACATAAAATTCCTTTGAAATAAATCCTTTTTGCATTACACAAGGTTTACTGTTATGAAAAGAGTAGACGGGGTTATAAAAGTGTCTGTCAGGACAGCTCAGTTTGCTCTGTATACAATAAATAGGAAACAAATGCAATCAAGGAACAACAGCAAAGACTCTTTCCATCCTCAGCTCTCGTCTGGTGCGGTGGCAAGGTGAGTCGCGTAAGAACTCGTATTGCCCATTCCATTTATTACTCTAGGCTGACCCATATTCTCCTTTACAAGCTTTCCTACAATTTTTTTCCCCCTCACCTTAAAATAATTTAAGTTTTTTGCCTCTACTGCACTGTTTGGAAAGTCATTCCAGGTGATAATTCCATAATGGTTTTGTTTGGAGCTTTTCTGCCTGTTAATCTAAATCTATGCGTGACCACTTTGATCTGATTCTAGCATGATCCTCTAACTTACATGTTCCTTTTTGATCCTTGTTATTTACTCACCCAGTACATTTTAAAGAACCATCATATTCACTCTGTAGATGTTGGTTTGCTGGGTTAAATGGGTCCGGGAGCTTCTGAAGCCATTACAGCTGGAGCCAGAATGGCAGAGCCCAGGAGCCAATCTGATTTTCTTCTGCCACATGTTAAAGCACAGAACTTCATATCGAAGTCACATGGCTGATAGTCTCAGTAACAGCAAATCTATACCAGTTCTTCATTATCCTTGAGCATCCTCCAGCTATACATTAAAGAAATATGATCCACGATTGCTATCCCTTTGTTTTATAATTCTATTGGAAAGGAGTTGACATTGTTTAATTGATTTGTTTTCTGGTGGAAATCAAGTGTCATTACCTTTAATGTCATTTACAGTGATAGATGGCAGACAGCCCTGCTTCCAATCAGTATCTTAACGCAGTAATTTAACCATTAGGTGCTATATTGGCATAAAAGATGCTGTTGCCTCTGCCTTGGGTGTTTGTGCAATGATCCATCCTCTCTCTTAGCGCAGGGTGACCCAAACTCCTTCCCTACAGTGGCTGAATGATCTTAAACCCGAGATACAGCTTGTCTGGTTTTGTACCTGAGACTGAGTAATTAATTTAGCTGTAAGTCAGTCTAACATTTCATTTATTGCTCTAAAGCTTCCAGGGAGCTGAGTGCATCTCTGAGTGCTCAGGAATTCTTTGTGTCCTGGGAGATACCGTTTCAAATTAATGCCTCTGCAAGGCTCCGAATGAGTTCAGCCTGCAGTCTAGCATGAACGGTGGTTACATTTCAAGCTCAAAGCATCACACAAATTAAGCAGGAAAATGGGGTTTTGATACCACCAGCAAAGAAAGGATCCCTGAATTCCTAATTTGTGTGAAGTCTTAATGGCCTTCTTTTCTATTCCTGCTGTCTCTCCCCTCCTTTCCTTCCCCTACCCCCTGTTTTCCCCTCCCTTCCTTACTCAGCAGTCTGGAAGGGATGCCGTCCATCGGGCAGAATTATTTATGAGAGTTCTGCAAATGTAGATGTACTGTTTCCAGCTAATAGAACTCAAATCACTTGCACTGCACCATTAGAGAGGAAACCTACCCAAGTAAATTATATACAGGTCGTAAATGGAAGCAGTTGTAGTGTTTTTATGACTCCATAAAACTCTGGAAGTTTATTGCTATTGAGCAAACATGTAATCTGATTCTTAAAGCTGAATATTACAAACCAATAGGGTCCAAAGCCCACGTTTGCCTTCCGACCCATTGCCATACTGGTCATGCCATGGAAATAGTTTATCAGCGGTAGGTTTGGGGAACCGATCCAGAATTACTTTTTAGAAGATGTTCTACCTGGCCCAAATGTAGGGCAATATCAAAATTCAGCAGAGTAAAGAAGTGGCTGTGGTTTAATATTCTCTTTGTCTACATAGAGGTCCTGTGGGGACTTCAGTAAAGAGCTGAAAAGCAAAGATGCTTTGGACTTCTCAAATCTGGGATTCTGCTGCCTGTGAGGAAATAGAAATATGAATATTATTCTATTTCGTGGGGAAAGCACTGATAAAATATTGCATAAACAAACTCAGGCCAAGATGGAATATGTAAGGTTGGGGTTGTTGACCTGATTTACAAATATTTGTAAGCCATTGGCAGTACAACTGATTTTTTTTAAGGGTTGATGAGATTCGTCTGAGCAAAACCGTCTGCACAGCTGGGCACCGAGCAGAGCAATGCCCTGCAGGGATTAGCAGGACATCACTTCTGTGGAGGCAGGACAGTGTGTGTGTGATCAAAGCTCTGATTCATGATTTCTTTTTTTCATGCCTCTGCCCCTTACTGTTATTTTTACTTGCAACGTTTCCATTTGGAGGCAGACTGGCCTTTTGGTGGGGTGAGTGAGCACAGGGATGTTTGAACTGTACAAGGTCTATGTTCTTTCTATCTCTCTTTTTTTTTTTTTCCCCCAGTGATATTCAGGATCTGGAACCATAGAATCATAGAATGCCCTCAGTTGGAAGGGACTTCAACTCCTGTCCCTGCACAGGACAACAACAATATTCATATCGTGGGGCTGAGGGTGGTGGCCAAAGAATTCTGGAACATTGTCAGGCTTGATGCTTCCCTGGGAGCTGTTTCAGTGCTCCACCACCCACTGGGGGAAGAACCTGCTCCTAATGTCCAACCTAACCACCCCTGGCACCTTCCTTCCATTTCTTTAGGTCCTGTCATTGGTTACCAGAACTACCTTGCAGTTCCCAGTCACAGTTTGGGGGTCTATAGATAACTTCTCTGCTGAAGAACCTATTTAATTTTAGGAATATGGGACGTTTTTTTATGTTACTGGTGCATTGTGAAATGCAGGTGGTGGCAGCTGTTAAGCCTAATGAAACCCACAGCAGGGAGGAAAACAAAGTATTACCTACACAAAGAACAAGTGGGGACTGTGGACAGATGTAAGTGGCTGAGGGTGCTGGGTTTCCAGACAATATAGCTTTTTTTTTATCATTTCACTGTGGGGGAGATGAGAGAGGACTGGGATGAATGAGGCCATGTGACTCCTAATTACAAGAGAGATTTTTTAGCAAAACAGATCTTTCCCTAAGGAAATACCTCCAAATAGCAAGGACGGATGAACTGTCCTTGCAGAGGATTAACGGCATGGAGAGTGTGGCTGCCCACTAGAGCAGAACCATGCTAAATGGCTCAGAATAAAGGGATATGGGAAGCAAAGTCACAGATGGATCAGGGAAAATACAAGCATTATGATTCAGTTCCTTTTGTGTAGAAAGCAATAAATACAAACGGCAGAAAGAACAATGTTTATTGTCTTGAAAGCAGGACAAGTGGAGGAGAGAGCTTTAAGAGGTCTGAATAAGGAGCTGCCTGCAGCCTTTGTGAGAAATGAAATCCATCAGTGCAGGCAGGGACTGAAGGTGTCCAGACATGTCCAGCGAAGAATCTGGAGTGTGAATTCAGCCGATCCAGGATGCCTGCAGTAGAGAAGGCATCTGCCAGACACTTGCTTTCTAATTCTTAAAGCTGTCACCAATGCTATTACTTCTGAACAGAAGGAAATACACATGGAAATCGGTAATGTTGATAAGCAGCAATGTTAGAGAGGAGAAAAGCAGCCTTCTTCAAGGACAGTCAAACCATCCTAACGCCACTCGGCATGACCAGGACATTGAGAAGGAAGCTATAGACAGAAGATGCCATCACCTAGGATGGGCTGGAGTTGGTCCTCAGCGGGACATGGAGGAGCAGGGTGATGTGGCACTGAGGTGCTGTGACATTCTTCACATAAATGAGGAAGGACAACAGTGGTTTTGCGGTTTGGGTACCATACAGACGGAGTTTAAAGCTGTCTTCTGCAGATGGATGTTAGAAATACATCCTTATGCAGCATGTGAGACAGCTGGAGTGTGATGCTCCATTACCGGTGGTGGAAGTGGGACTGATAAGCCCTCCCTTAGAGCCCTTGCTCCATCTGTGGAAATGGCGCAGAATGAGCAGAAAGGTCTCTGGCTGCTGGTAACCATAGGTTGGCTGCCTGGAGAGGAGTGGGACTATCCCAGGGTGGTCTTATTGTTGGACAGAACTGCGAAAGGAAGGGACACTCTGTAGAATATGCTTTGAAACCAGGAACAGTGATAAGGGACAGATTCGCCCATTTCAAATTTCTCACAACTCAGAGGGTATTTCACCTCTCACATTCCTTTGTCCATCATCTCTACTCACTTGACTGAAATAGGTGATGGTGCAGGGTAACCTGCAGTGTCCAGTACCTTGAGGACACAGCGATGTCAACCTGCCCCATGCTGTGGCAGCTGCAAGGGGCTTGATAGTGGCATCTCATGGCACAACTTCTGCTTTGCTAATGAAGCAGTTTTTACGCTGATCTTTGACTCTTCACAAAGAGCTCCAGGACAGAGGGTTAGAAAGCGATGAGGAGAATCATGGTGACTTTCTGTGGGACACATGCTGCTGGACGATGGATCAAAGCAGTGCCCAGCATGCTATCATGTACTCCAAGGCAGTGAAACTGCCTGTCATGGTGTTCAGGTCCTGGAAGGCAGCAGGTAGAACTTGCTGGGGCAAGAGTTCTTCTCTTAAGTTCTTCTGTAAACCTGAAATTATGTCTCACAATGGACTCAGTCTCTTTAAAAATCAGAGGGTCTAGAAACTATGTTCCACCGAGAATGGGTTGTAGGCTTGCCAAGTATTTTAGTGCTTTGGATGGTTTTTGTTGTAGCCAGAATATCTCTTTCTTGAATACAAGATTCGTTTCAAGTCCTTGAGGGAGAGCTCTCTTGGTATCAATGGATTTTGTGTTAGCACTTGTGCTAGAGGGAGAGATTAATAAGCATGGCACTCATTAAAGGAGACTGTTGATTACCTGTAATTCAGAACTCCACTGGAAATGACTGAATGGGGCAATGACCCTTGACAGAAAGGGAAATGTGTTGCTTCCTTTCCTTGCGTCTCATTTTCCTCCCATGGTTTTGTCTGTTTACAAGGAGTCACTGTCAGTGAATGAACTTTGTGATGTTAAACAGAAAAGTCATGTGCAAAGGTGCCAGGTCATAAAATCATAGAATCATAGAACAACCAGGTTGGAAGAGACCCATCGGATCATCAAGTCCAACCATTCCTATCAAACACTAAACCATGTCCCTCAGGACCTCATCTACCCGTGCCTTAAGTGCCTCCAGGGAAGGTGAATCAAACACCTCCTTGGGCAGCCTGTTCCAATGACCCTGAGGTCAGGGAGTAGCATTGTCACACACTTCCTGACAGTCTCTGGGTATCAATAACAACCCAAGCATCTTCTCCACCAGGAGACAAGGCTTACTAGGCACAGTGGAGCTGGGCTGACAGTTGGACTGGATGAGCTTAGAGGTCTTTTCCAACCTTAATGATTCCAGTATTCCATGAACCTGTGACTGTAAGAGTGGAGGATGTAAAGCACAGCAGGGCCTGAACGCTGGGAGGTGGTCAAGGAGCTCAGTGTAACCATGCCATGTGAGCTGGACTCCGCTTGCTGAGGAAACAAAGCAGAAAGCAACAGAAAGACATTATTTTAACTTCTGTGAGGTGTACGAGATTTACCTGCCAATCCTCTGCTTTAAAACTGATCACTGCATGGTATCATTAGAGCACTTCTTACATGGTTTAACAACCAGCTAACTGACAAAATAGTCGTCAGCAGGGAATAATCATGTAATTATGTGCTTTCTAGGAGGTCCTGTTCCTTACTAGTTGATCTTATTCAATACTGATTTGAGAAAAGAGACATAAAATCGTTGTTAAGAAATTTAGAGTTAAAACAAAGGTTGGAATAATAGCATGTGACGATAGCGGATCACAAATACACGGCGGCTAGATTTGATTTGATGGATAGTTCAAATATAAAGACACGGGAGGCCTAGCACACTTCTTAGAAGAGGTATTGAAATACAGCCTGTGCCATCACTGGCATTCAGGATCATCAAGACAGCTTCACTGAGGAAGTCTTCCCGTCTGCCACCCAGCCCAAACAGTGGAGGAAGGGGAGGCGTCACACTGTGACAGCCTGTAGCGCTTTCTGTGCCTCCTATGGGTGTCAGAGCCCCAGGAAGGTTTGCTTTCCAGCTCCTGGCATTCCTTGTTTCCAACCTGAAAGCTCTCAGCTCCTCAGGGTCCCAAATTCAGCCCCAAATGTAGGTATATAAAGGGTATTTTTTTGTCTGAATTGTTTCTAGAGGAAGAGAATTCTCCCATTCTTAGGAGTTATCCATCATCTCTGAGCAGCAGTCAAGCTAAACGAACCAAATTCATTCTAGTGAGGAATTTGATTCTTGATTACAAAATTGGAAACACAGTGGGAGTCTTGAGGAAGCCACAGAGATGATTCAAGGGCCGGAGCACCTCCCCTACTACATCAGGCTGGGACAGTCGGGGTTGTCGAACCTGTAAAAAGAGGAGGCTGCAGGGAGACTCTAGAGCAGCTTCCAGTACTGAAAGGGGCTCCAGGAAAGCTGGGGAGGGGCTCTTGATCAAGGAGTGCAGGGATAGGATGAGGGGGAACAGTTTTCAGCTGAAAGAGAGGAGATTGAAATGGACTTCTGGTGGAGATGGGGCAGCCACCGCTGCTCTGGGCAACCTGGGCCAGGGCCTCCCCACCCTCACAGCCAAACATTTTGTCCTAAGATCTCATCTCGATCTCCCCTCTTCCAGATTTAAGCTCATTTTCCCTTCCACCCTCCGCTACCTTCTGTCAGTTTTGGAGCCCCCAGCATTCCAGATACATTTCTATTTTTTAATGATCCTCTTTTTAGCTGGCACAGCCCCTTTACGCTGCTGTCGAAGTTTAATTTTTCCCCATTGCTCCTCACAGAATCATGCATCCCTTCTGCCCGAGTCTCTCATAGTATACCTTTAAACAGATTTTGTGTTGCTTGTAACCTGCTTAAATGTTAATTCTTCCTTTAAAATCCTTTTACCTTTTTCCCAGTTCAGATACCATTGTGAAAGATGGTGGGTAAAGTGGAAAGTAGACCCTTGGTGCCCTTTGAATTCACTGTCAACTTTTGCAGCAAGAGCATGGAGGTACGGCTGATCTGGTTGGCTTTCTTGTGGGAATCATTACTGTTGCTCAGCTAGAAATGATGAGAAGGCTGAAGCAATTCATGTGTGAGGAGGCAATCTATTTTTATAGAGAAATATCTATCATGTGTGCTTAAACTAACCCCTTGTCATTTATGTTCTCCTTAGTTAAGGAGATGAGCACAGGGAAAAAGAGATGGGCAGAAGGTTTGAGGTGTAAAAATCATCTTCTTGGTGGAGCTTTCCGAGATGTTTTGCTCTGATGACAGGGCAGACCTGGCCCAGGTTGCCCAGAGCAGTGGTGGCTGTCACATCCCTGGAGGTGTCCAAGGCCAGGTTGGATGGGGCTTGGAGCAACCTGATGAAGTGGGAGGTGTCCCTGCCCATGACCGGGGGGTGGAATAGGACGATCTTTAAGGTCCCTTCCAATCTGAACCATTCTATGATTCTATGAAAGTTATCAGTGCCTCTTATCACATCACTTGGCTGAAAGGTAAGCAGCCTAGCAGATAATAATGGAACCACTTGAATTATGTGTTTAATAGAACCATGGAGCCAGGAGACAAAACCCAAGCACCGAATCTATAAGGTATTAAATTTAAAAAAGGAACAAGACATTTTTGGCCAGAAATAAGCAAAACGCCTCCTTATAAGCTTTCTGCTGGTATCTCCTGGTGTGCTCACAACTCACTGACACCTTGCCTTGAATTGTTGCTTCAATTCCTGTTTTGGTTGTCACCACTCTCAATTACTTTAAAAAAGGACCTAAAATAGATTTATATTTCTGAGATTTTATTGGACAGTAAAAAAGAGAAGTCTGAGCTGCAGCAGTTAAATAATTTATGACCTTTGCTAGAGGGGCAAGAAGACCTAAAATAAAAGTAAAATACATGTATTGGAAAGAAAGGGTTTGCTTCTTATTGTTTTTCCTGCCCACCAGTTTTGCTGAATGCAATTTTATAATATATATTCAATAGAGAACTTTCTTCCCCATCACACAGCTACTTATTATCATCAAATTCGAACCACCAATTCATAAAAGACCCATCTCGGTGGAGTTGATCTCTGCTTCGATTTCGTGGTGATAAAGCAGAGCTTAGAAGCAGGCGGTGGGTGTAGTTTCTCGCATGAAGAGGTATTTATTGTAGGTAGTGTGCTTAAGCATTAAGTAATGATGTTTCTTTCTCATACAGCTTTGGAAATCAATATGTTCCCCTACAGTTCCTCCAACACTATCATTAGCCATCCCTCAAAAAAGGCTGCGTTAAACAAGCCTGTATGCATTGCTTTGCTTTTGGAGGTCTGACTCTGGCTCCTGTGTCCTAGTCTCTGCTGATTCACAGAGGAATCCAGTGAGGCACTGAATTGTTCTGGCCTTCCACAAGAGGCTCATCGCTGCCCTAAGTGTCAGGGGAACTCTTCAACATGGCCTAACGTTCTTCCAGGGGCTGAATTCCTGCCTATAATACAAGCGTCACACTTGACTGATACTGTACTACTTGACTGATATAAAGGATATGTTTAAGGGATGGGTGAATGAGGTGCTGAGGGACATGGTTTAGTGATTGATGGGAATGGTTGGACTCTATGATCCAGTGGGTCTCTTCCAACCTAGTGATTCTATGATTCTATTAAGATCTGAAGAGATTGTCTTTTTGGTGCCCAGAACTGCTGATTCCCACCTCCAGCCTGCAGGTACCCACAGGAATTTTCTTCCTGCTGTGTTTTTGAAGGCACAACTACAGCTAAACCGACATAGATCTACCTGGTGGCTTATTCTGCAGACACGGTGGACAGCATCACATGGAATTAATGTCCATAATAAGGAAATGTTCAATAGTGTTCTGCAAAACTATATCTTTCCTGCCTCTAGGGCTTAGTGGCTGATTTCATTTGCAAGCAGGAATAATTTATTCTTCCTAAATACATATTCTACCTCTCATTCGAGTTAACACCTCTCCTTTTCTATCTCCTCTTGATAAGTCCTCAGTCTTTGACATGTCTTAGAGCAATGAGTTTCATAGTTAATTATCTATTGCAGAAACCAATTACAATAAAACAAACAGAAACCAGTCCCTGCTTCTGCCTGGTCTTCTTCATTAGACTTCAGTCCTATGTGTGTCAATAAAGTAGAATTCTACACAAGCTGGAGTCAAGATTCTGAGTGCACCCAATTGTCCTCCAGTTTGCTTAATGTGATGTTCCCAGATTTCATCTCCTTCATGAAAAACTCATTGCTGTTTTCTGAGTCTCTAATCATCACGTTAGCTGTTCCTACAGCCTCCTCTATTCTTACCCTGTCTCTTCTAGGTTCCCTTTCAAGCAGAGTTCAAGACAAGGTCATCGTGCTTGTAGATGTGTTGTCATTGTTAAAGTAGTATTTTCTTTAGTTTTTACTTTTTTGACTATAACTTCCTATGACATGAAAAATTGCACAGATCATAGGATACCGGACCTTACGGAGCCTCAGGAGATATTTAATCTGCCACTTGAACTGAAGCAGAGCCAGAGATCAGCACTTAATATGTGTTTTAATATGTGTGTCTCCTGCAGTTGTGCTGATACAATTGTCCCTATCCTGTTCCTACCCTTCTGTCTCTTGATGGGCAGTGGGACCAGCAGGGTGAGAGAGGGGATTCTACCCCTTTACTTCGCTCTGCTGAGACCCCACCTGGAGCTCTGTGTCCAGCACAGGAAGGACATGCAGCTGTTGGAGTGAGGCCAGAGGAGACCATGGAGCTGATCTGAGGGCTGGAGCACCTCCCAGCACTCTCCCAACCTGGAGGAGAGAAGGATTTCTGTATTGTCTTTTATTTTCTCTCTGTGGAATTATCCAAGGATTTATTTAATTTTCCTCATTCTTAAATATTTTTTGGTACTTTTTCGTTCCTTGCTTACTATAATTCATTCTTCTCTTGCACGCTGACCATCTGCTGATACATCTTTACATTTACTTCCTGCTTGTGATGTATTTCCTTTTTTTATTTCCAAGTCACTGAAAATGACCCAATACAGCCACAAGATGCTTCTATTGCTATAACTCTTTTTTCCTTCAGCATTATGTCTATTTCTTGGTCCTGTTTTGTAAGTACCTAGAATCATAGAATCATAGCACCATCATTAGGGTTGGAAAACATCTCTAATCTTATCCAGTCCAAACCCACTGTGCCTACTAATCATAGAATCATAGAACAACCAGGTTGGAAGGGACCCATTGGATCATCCAGTCCAACCATTCCTATCAAACACTAAACCATGTCCCTCAGCATCTCATCTACCTGTGCCTTAAACACCTCCAGGGAAGGTGAATCAACCACTGCCCTGGGCAGCCTAGTCCAATGCCCAATGACCCTCTGTGTGAAAAACTTCCTCCTAATCTCTAGCCTAAATCTCCCCTGGCGGAGCTTGAGACCATTCCCTCTTGTCCTGTCCCCTGTCCCTTGGGAGAAGAGGCCACCTCCCTCCGCTCTACAACCTCCTTTCAGGTAGTTGTAGAGAGTGATGAGGTCTCCCCTCAGCCTGCTCTTTTCCAGGCTAAACACCCCCAGCTCTCTCAGCCGCTTCTCATAGGGCCTGTTCTCTAGCCCCTTCACCAGCTTTGTTGCTCTTCTCTGGACTCACTCCAGAGCCTCAACATCCTTCTTGTGGTGAGGGACCCAGAACTGAACACAGGCCATGGCTACATGCTTTTTGAACCCCTACAGGGATGAAGACTCCCCTGTTGCCCTGGGCAGCCTCTAGCAGGGCTTCACCATTCCGTCAGTAAAAGAATCAATCCTAATAACCAATCTAAACCTCCCCTGGTACAACTTGAGGCCATTTCCTCTCATCCTCTCACTTGTTACGTGGGAGAAGAGCTCAGCACCCAACACTACAACACATAGCAATGAATTCCAGTGACTAGATATGGAGAAGCATCAGATGTCAGAATGCAACTGAGCTCCCTAGAATAAAGGTACCTCTACTCTTCCCCTAATTTGAGATCCAGCAGCCTAAACACCTCTCAGACTCGATTCATGCTCAAATCTGTGATGAGGAAGAGTGTGCTCTGAAGAGTAGCACTGTAGCTTTGTATTTCTGCTTGTTTTCCTGATATCCCAGACCAATTTTCTAGTAGTAAAGGGATCAAAAGAAGGTAGAAACTGTGTTGTTCAGCAAATTACAGCTTGTCACTGTTTGAGCAGCTTATAACTCCTCACAGATATGCTTTGAAAACCAAATCTTCCTCTTGTTTTCATGTGGGTAAATTGTTGCATAAAAGCAGGAAGAACACACACTGAAAGCCTCTGAGGCTGAGTGTGACACAATTAAGTGGGATGTACACTCTCTGGGGAAAGAAATTTGTGCAAAGCAAAGAAAGGGAAATTCTGAAAGGGTATCTGCCAGCATAAAATCTGGCAATTTCCCGTTACAAAATACATTCACTCCATGAAAAAGCGAGTTTGATCTCTGGCTGCAGCTCTTAATAGGATAGGAATATCCTTAGACATAGAGTCACAAAATCACAGAATGTCCTGACTCAAAAGGATCATCAAGTCCAGCTCCTGTCCCTGCACAGGACACCCCAACATTCACATCATGGGGTTGAGGGCAGTGGCCCAAGGCTTCTGCAATATTGTCAGTCTTGGTGCTGTGACTGCTTCCCTAGGAGCTGTTTCAGTGCTCCACCATCCTCTGGGGGAAGAACCTGCTCCTAACATCCAACCTAACCCTCCCCTAGCATCTTCCTACCATTCCCTCAGGTCCTGTCATTGGTCACCAGAGAGAAGAGATCAGTGCCATTTTTATGATTATAAAAGATTAAAAGCAAATCAAATGTCAACCCCAGTGTGACTCTGAGGTAAAGGAGGTGTGGTTGCATGGGAAGCAGAACCTACCCTTGTTCAGAGTTTATATGAAAACAGAAGGTGAAGTATCTATGCTAAATAGATGTGAGTAAGAAAGGTAGACCAGTTCCACAATCTGTGAACAGTTCATGAAATTATTCTATGAAAAATGTTTGCAAGAACAGGGTTTGTAACGTCAATTTGTCTACTGGTGAGTGATCGGGCCAAGCAAAGGACTGATGTATCAATACTACCCTTCTAGAAGCCACAAGTGCAGATCATGGTAGAGAGGAACAGGGAAAGGAAAAGAAGAATGTAGAAAATACTAATTCTGAAAAGAACCTATGAGTCTGATGGAAAAATAGTGTCTGGGAACATTCAATGCAGTGCAAAGGCAACATATACCCGGGATCTGGATTTTATTCTGAAGGTATGTTTCTATCTCAGCAAATAATTGGAGAAATAGTTGCTGAAAGATACTCTCCATCTTCTGCACAGGCTGCCCACATGGTTTAGGCACTGGAGCTATTTTTGTACAAGCATCTTTCAACGGCCTCTGGGCTCAAACTCTACAACTTTATGTCCATAGCTAATAATTTTTCTTGGTTATGCACATCCAGGCAGTAAATGATTTTCTAGTGTTAAAAATCACCTTTCCTCTCATTTTTATCTCTAGAATAAATAACTGTTAAGTCAGTCCAGCAGCCCCTTAAAGTAGTAGAAGAGATCAAATATACAAAATAGTTTAATATAACAAGCTCTCTTGAAAGGAGAAAGAAACCTAAGTGCATAGCTCTTGCTGGTGATGGATTCAGGTTCTGTGAAATGAAGTGATTTGCAATTATTTCCACTCACTACCTGCAGTGTTCTACTGTGTGTTTGAACAGTTTTCCTAGAGACACAGTTTGCTTCCACTCAGAACAGTAGCCACTGCACATGCAGAAGAGGATAAAAAGAGGAAAAACAAGGAGATCTCTCCAGTTTGTTCTCTTCAGTGAGGTGTTCAAGGCCAGGTTGGATGGGGCTTTGAGAAACTTGATGCAGTTTACTGCCCATGGTATGGAGGTGGGAAATGGATGTTCTTTAAGGTCCTTCCCAACCCAAACCATTCCATGATTCTCTGATATTTTCTAAATCTACTGTGCTCCTGATTCCAGACTTCTGGTCACACACAGTACCTTCTTTGAACTTTTCCTTTCTTAGTCCATTCCTGTATCAATTTCTTTTCTCTCTGATTATGTTCATGTTTCCATAGAACTATCTGTTATAAACCGCTAAGTGTCTCTCTGCTGACTGCAAGAACTCTTTCCTGAGTAGTAATAGCAGGCTTAAACCCCATCATTATGGATGGAAATGTAGGGCTCTTTTCCCTGTAATTCTGTTTACCTACACCAAATTACAACTGTTATTTTCTAATCTAGTCCATTCTGGCAGACTGATATGGGATGTTTCGCAGTCAGCCCTCTTTTCAATTCCAAATCATTTAGTGTTGTCAGCACTGCCACCTCACCATTCCCAACTCTTTTGGATCATTTACAGTATCCTCACCACCAGTGGCCTCTTGCAACTGAGAGTTATTGTCCAATTTTTTAAAAACTCATCTACTTATGTCAGGACCAGCCATTCTATCCCAAGGAGGGTGGGGAGGCCCTGGCCCAAGTTGCTCAGAGCAGTGGTGGCTGCCCCATCCCTGGAGGTGTTCAAGGTCAGGCTGGATGGGGCTTGGAGCCCCTGATGCAGTGGGAGGTGTCCCAGTGGCAGAGGGGAGGAACTGGAAGGACTTTGATGTCCCTTCCAACCCAAACCATTCCATGATTCTATGACATCATTCTTCATCACCCTGCTCTACAGAACTATTCAATTCCTGGATTCAGATTTATTTAAATTAGAGTGTTATATAAAATATTGAATCTTTCTGTGCTTTATTTGCACTCCTGTTGCCTGTTGTTGATACAACAATTATACAATACATAACAAATATAAGTTTTATATACGAGACTTACGGGTATATCATTTGTAATGTAGGTTTTGTTAGGCATAAACCAGCATACAACAGCCTTTAATTGAAACTATTTAATTTAATGTGCCTATGTGCCCAGCATCAGTGTTTAGATTTGCTTGTGGGTGGAGTTTTTGTCTGTCTTTCCTTCCAAAAGGACTAATCCTGGCTGTACACATTCCTTGTCTTTTAGACTGGTGTGGGATTTGGTTGTGTTTCTTATTTGTTTTTAATTTATTATTTCTACACTTTCATTTACTTCTGTTTTCTCTTTATTTCTGGGGATTCCTACAGTCCTATATCAAGATCTAGTGCTGGCATTGTTACCCAAAAAGGGAAGGGAAAAAAATCCAAGTATTATTTTCTTCAGGTAGCTCCTAGACAGCTGCATTAGGAGTGATGTACGATCTGAATTGTATGAACCTATGTTTAATAGACAAGCTTTTCTCTTAAAGCTATGGCTGTGACTTGGATACCATATTAATGTGCACACCTGGGTCTGTTCATGCTGAAGGTGATGTGAGAGTCACTCCACGCTGCTGCTTTTTGGTGCTTTCAAGAAATATACATTTTTTTCCACACTGCAAAATAGCACTACTCAGTTCCTTTTCAGCCGCTCACTATCAGATAACCAGCTTTCTCTTTTTCAGTTAAGTGTACGTTTCTAAACGAATCTTGGGCTTTTGATTTTGCAAAATGAAAAGTAGCTCATCTTCACTTTTGTGGCTCACTGGACTGATAAAATAAAACTTCTGTGGGTCTCTCCCAGTTCTTTCTTCTGTTCTGGAATGCTCCAGCCCTTGATCTACTGAGCTGCTCCCTCTTTCCTTGTAGCACTATTTCTTCCATTCTTGTTCTCAGAACACAGTCATGTATTTCAGTGCTACATCTGATTGGTGCCGTGTGGTGTTCCTAGGCAGTGATTAATGATTGCTCTGAGTCTGAGCTTTATAATTAAGGTGAACAACTTGTAACATAGTGAATATTACTAGAAAGATGTAGAGAGGGGGGATGTGCTCATCTCATGAACTGAGTTGCTACATCAGTTTATTCAAAGCAGACATCTCCAAGGCTCTGAAAAGGTGGTATATTTTCATAGCTTCCTTCCCTTGTTGCTCACCTCTTCACATGGAATCAAAGAATCAGGGAGTGGTTTGGGTTGGAAAGTACTTTAAGCCTATCCTGTTCCTAGATCCCTGGGTAGAGACATCTTCCACTGATGGAATGGCTGTTGCTGTGGAAGAACAAGTCCAAAGACTGTGGAGATCTTCTCCAGTCTCATTCCTCAGGTCCCTTTGGAGGGAGTAATGTGGCACATGGACATGAATGGATCATACACATAGGTGTTGGACCTACACAGTTGCATCACTTTTAATGCTGATAGAGAGCCCTCTTTGATTATGATGAACAGTAAAACCTTCCCTGGCCCTTCCATGTAGCTGTTGGGGCTCTGACAGACAAATAGCTAAGACAACACTAGTATTCAAAGGCTTGATTGAGCATAAAGCTACAGGCAGATCATCCGTTAAATTACTATTGCATCTATGTATATGTATGAGTAGTTTATAAAGCCACTTGAGAGTTCCTCCCTGTCTTCAACAATCCTCATAGCATGTGGGAGTTAAGAGAAAAGAACCGTGGAGGGGACATACTTGAGTATCAAATTTTTGCTAGATCATCTACAAGACGTTAAGAATTGGTTGTCACTGTGACGAAGTGCAATAGCTGGCAGTTGAATATCGTACATTGCAATTATCTACCCTCATTTTAATGAGATGGAACCAGGATGTCCAATAGGTGAAAAGCTGCATAGTCTTCAAGTGAAAGATCAAACTTTGATAATGACTTTCATGCGATGATGATATGGGATGTGGTTAAATTATGCAAAATCAAAACTTTCCTGCTTCAGGCTTGAGCTGCTCTTTACCTGGAGAGGGGCCATGGATGATCTGTTCCTCTAGAGAGAGCTTTACACTAGGAGTCCTGCATTTGACTCTAGGCTTGATGGACTCAGTCTGGTCATCCTTTCCTTTGAGGTTCTCTGAAGTGCGTTTTGATGAGGAAAGAACGGGCTGGTATTCATTACCCCTAAAGACATTGTTTGAGCTAATTGATGTTTAAGGAAATTATTTCCATTTTAGCCATGGAATTAATCTTTGGTTAAGGCTACTGAATAAATGGACACAGAAGAGCCTGTGTGGTATTAACAAGATTCTAAATGAAGAAGCCAATTCATTTCATTATTGATAACAAAGTCATCTTCCCCAGAATAGCAAATGAGGTAAGATTGGCACTTTGAGATAAGACTCTGATTATTGTCTGTGGAATCTATTACATTCTATTATTTCTCCCAGATAAAACTTTAAATCACACTTCCTAAATGTAGGCATTTGATAGTTATTCCTTGCACAGAACCATTTAATGTTCTTTTTTCTAACTTTTCCAGTCTTATTTATTTTTATATTTTGTTTTAATTATTATAGAATCATGGAATGATTTAGGTTGGAAGGGGGCTTTACAGGTCATCTAATCCAGCACTTCTGAGGTGATAAAGGATAACTTCAACCAGATCAGGATGCTCAGAGCCCCATCCAACCTGACCTTGAATGTTTCTAGGGATAGGACATCCACCACATCTCTGGGCAGCCTGAGAAAGGGCCTCACCACCCCCATAGTAAAAAATTTCTTCCTAATATCTACTCTAAACTTCTCCCATTTTAGTTTAAAACCAAGAGGAAATGGTCTGAAGTTGCACTGGTGGAGGGTTAGATTAGTTATTAGGAAATAATTCTTCACTGAAATGGTTCTCAGGTACTGGCAGAGGCTGCCCAGAGAGGTGGTGGAGTCTTCATCCCTACAGGGATTTAAAGGTGGGTGGAGAAGCTGCTCATGGATCTGGGTTAGTAGCAATTGGACTCAATGATCTCAAAGGTCTTTTCCAACCAAACAATTCTATGATTCTATGATTCTGTTTTTTATGTGCTGCCAGCCGGGAGTTCCCAGGGACTCAATTAAATGGTGATTTATATAAAAGTGCATAAAGATCTCTTCAGCCTGCAGACAGCTCCTTAGCAAGTTTGTTTTCAATTAGCAGCTGTTTAATAAAGTTTTTCTCATTGACAAATCCTCTTTTTGTGTAACCCACTCCTTCATGAAACTGTACGACCCACTCCAACCCATTTAGCCCTTGATCTACTACAAGCACTTTTAGCACTTCCCGCAAATAATTAATCCTATTTGGATTAGGGGGATTATAGATGGTCTTAGTCCTCACTTGATAACGCTTCATTCTTAGCCAGCACTTTCAATTTTGCTCAGTATTATGAGATACAGGAGGAAATCAGGGATGTCTCATTGTAAATGCTCATATCTCATGATTCAGTGTGAGAATTTGCTGCTCCTGTTGCAGAATCAGGGGCAGGAAGAAACTCTGCTTCCTGCATGAATGGGATGACATTTATTACAAAAAAATTGTGCACACCAGAGGAGCAAACGGGTTTTGTGTTCAGAGGCTGTAGTGTGGAAAAAAAAAAAAGAGAGAGAAAAAAGAAGAGACATGTGAACTTCAAGGAAAGCCTTATGGGTCAGGTTGTCAAAAGTTACATTTCAGAACAGCTGAGTGGATGTTTCAAATCTCTGATCCCAAATATGCACTTTATCTCTGAACTCCTGCTTCTCTTAAATCATAACCTGCTTAATAAGGTTTGTGTAACTTGCTTCTCCCATCTCCCAGGGCCTGGATAACTTGCTCAAATATCCCTAGTGCTGATGAACTGTGCAAAAGAAGTGTCTTCCAGACATCAAGTCTGAATAAAACACAGACCTACCTGTGTTCCTGCACACACCTGTATTGCGGTTTTAGCAAGATGCACTACCAAGCTGCTATAGTCAGAACATTGTCCAGGTATATAAAACCATAAAACTGCCAGAAATTGGATTGACACGGTGGGGTTAAACTTGGTAAATATATTTTATATTTTTTCCCTTCTGGAGAATTGCAGCTCTGCTCTAAATCAATTAGAACAAGCCCCAGGCAAATCTGAAAGCTGATTAATAAAGGACCAGCCTCGTCTGCTTGAATTGCCATTGTTGACTGGAAATGGCTGGGAAGTTTGTTTCCAAAGCAGGAGCAGAGAAAAGGTACCACTGTGGCTTCATCCTTACCTTTTCCTGACAAAGAATCATAGAATCATAGAACAACCAGGTTGGAAGGGACCCATCAGTTCTTCTAGTCCAACCATTCCTATCAAAATTTTGTTTGTGACTCACCCTGGATGTCATTTCTATTCCAGTAGTGAAGCCATGAAGGTTTGCACTGCATAAGCACACACACAAACAAATGAAGTTTCTGCCTGCACCAAACATCCATCTATTGCTCCACAAGCTTTGCAGACATTACACCTTGTCTGGTTGCTTTTCCATTCACACTTAGCATGGGGGCTGTGCAGATCGGGCATCGTGCATCGCTGGTGACACAGGCATTAAAAAACATGGAAAGCTTGTACACTCTTGTCCAAACAGGTCTGTTTCCTCTTCTAAAAGTGCTGCTATTGATTGCTTTACCTTTTTTGTTAAGCCTGGAGAAGAAAAAGCTCTGAGGAGACCTTATAGTGGCCTTTCAGTAGGGAAAGGGGCTCCAGGAAAGCTGGGGAGGGGCTTTTGATCAGAGGGTGAAGGGACAAGGTGAGGGGGTAGAGTTGAAAGCTGAGAGAGGGGAGATTGAGACAAGGACCTAGGAAAGAATGTTTTGCTGTGAGGGAGTGGAGGCCCTGGCCCAGGTTGCCCAGAGCAGTGGTGGCTTCCCCATCCCTGGAGGTGTTCAAGGCCAGGTCAGATGGGGCTTGGAGCCCCTGATGTAGTGGGAGGTGTCCCTGCCCATGGCATGGGGGTGGAACTGGATGGTCTTCAAGGTCCCTTCCAATCCAAATCATTCTGTGATTATATGGCATCAAACATTATTAAACTTTACTTCAGTAGAGTCCATGTTGTCAGGAGAGCCAACACAAGACATATCACAGCAAAATGCCCTCACTGAGAGCCTAATCACATCCAGTCATAGAAATGAACACATTCCAAGGCTTTATTGTCTATTAACTCAATTAACAAAACCCTAATGCCTTCAAACTTTTCATCAAACATTTCCTGTCTCCTTTTTGTAATTTCTGGAATACTTTCCTCCTATCAACAGGCTTTAAATTGTGCAAAAACAACAGGTGTCCATGGGTTCTGCAGGGTGTCTGCTAGGAGCCAGAATAACACCTTCCAAATGACTTGTTTTGCTGGAAAACCAGGAGGGTTGTGGAGATACTCAAAAGAAAGCTGTGATTTGTATTTCTTTAGCCATGAGAAAAATATTCAGCCTGGGAAAAGGATGAGCAATATTTTGATGTGAGACAAAGCTTGTAAGCTGCAAGGAAGTTAACCACCAAATCCTATTTGTATTGTTTGTTGGTTGAAGATGTGAAAACAAAACGGATGGAGAGCCTCAACAGCCTTTCAGGAAATGACCTGCAGGATTGTACAAACAATTGGCTCAGTAAGCTCAGAAGGGAGCTGCTGTGAAGGTGACTGGAGTTGATTTTGTTAATTTGTTAAATAAAATTGCAAGCAAAGTCCCATTTTTATTGTGTCTGACCTCATATGTCCACACCATATGTGTCTGTGCATCTCCCCACACTGACCAGTGACATTTGCACAATGCAAGACTCAATTTTCTTGTGTGACACTGTGTTTATCAAGGCAAGAAACCAGAAGACAAAGACTTCCCAGCAACAGCCTGGGATTCTTCTGATGTTACTTGTGGAGTAAGTTTTTTCCTCCTTCCCTCCTTGAAATATCCAGTCAATATTTGAGTTGTTAATAAAAAGCTATTTTCTTTTCAGCTTCCCTGATTCCGCTCCACTCAAGAACAACATGTGCCTCATGTTTCCTTAGCTTTGCTTATCAGATTGCCAGCCAAAACGAATGGCCAAATCTATTACAAACGGAGAAATTAAATGAAAACAACACCAGTGCCAAGTTCTTTGCAAACAAGAGAAGTGAAATGAAAAATGCCAGTCTCTGTAGGTTCACCCAGCACATTGAATTATTATCTGTCATGGCCTGTTCGTACATTTGTCCTTTCCCTGTGGTTGATAAATAAGACTTCCCACAAGTTCTGAAGCTGTATCAGGAGTTGCGTAGCAGATAATGTTAATAAATCTTAGGGGCTATCTCTCTGACTTGCCTGGCAGCCTAATAGCTCAAAAGTCTTGTGGTTTCTAATGTCTTGCTTTTTTAAAACATATAACTTTGAAATCTTTCTTTCCTTGACTACAGGTCCAAGAGCCAGGCTGATATGGACGTGACTGCAAATCCTGATTTTCAAGGCAAAGCCTGTGGGCTGATCATAGAATGGTCTGGGTTGGAAGGGACCTTAAAGCCTATCCAATTCCAACCACCTGCCATAGGCAGGGACACCTCCCACTGGAACTCCAAGCCCCATCCAGCTAGGGACAAAGGGTGGGTCATGTGAATTACCTTGCAGAGATGTCTCTCTCTCCCTGTTGAAGGGGCCTGTGGGTGACTGAAACAGACCTGGACATTTCATTTATAGAAACCCACACATAGGATAAAAAGAAAAGAATATTAAAAAAGGAGAAAATGCAATCTTCGAATTTTTTGCTTGGAAATAAACCCCTGCCCAGGCACTGGAGATGATGAACATCTTCCTTTGTTCAGTAGTTTCCATTCAATCAGCCCCCATCCCTGGAAACATTCAGGGTCAGGCTGGATGGGTCTTTGAGCAACATGATCTTGTTAAAGACGTCCCTGCTCCAGCAGAGGAGTTGGACTGGATGACCTGTAAAGGTGACTGCAGACCCAAAGCATTCTATGATTCTGCAGCCCAGCAGGTAAGGGACCAGTCACCAGTCAATAGCAAAGCTGAGCTATGAGTGGTTGGCAGATGCCTTCTGAAGCCTGTCTCTGGACCTGCTGGGCCTGCTCAGAAATTCTCTTCCAAGAGAAACCCAGATGCCTGTACTGCTGCCTGTGTGGCTCTGTCGTCTGGAAACTGAGTGACATCAACCAGCATGGGCATTTTTCCTTCCTTTTGCAAAGCTTTGTGCAATATCCACTGTGACCTCAGATGTCTGCAGAGAGAGTTTGTCTGTGTTCGCCTCCTGTGCGGTGACAGCCGGTGCCTTTGTCAAGGGCCCACGCTGGAGGACACCGGAGGACACCCAGGCAAACTGCTCCCCTCCTGCCACAGCCTGATTTGTATCCTAGGGCAGCTCAACTGTCTGTGCAGTCAGGCATATTTACCTGGAGTTAGATTTGCTTCCCCAAACCACTTTTACCTTAAAGGTGACATTAAGTGCCTGACAATCATCTCGTCTTTAAACAGGGAAACTTTTCTGCTTCTAATATTACATGTGAATACTAGAGCTGTGCACTCAAATGTAACTATTTATTCCTCAATTTCTCTTTTTCTTTTTGTTTTGAATTGAAAATGGGATCCATCTCCTGTCTCCTCCTGGCTGGATCTACATTGTTCATCAGACATATTTATTAACTTGTCTGCTGGCTTTGCTATTATTCCTCACTGAGTTTTCTCACTTCCTCTAGTTTTTGTTACTTGACAAAATAACAAAAGCTTTCCTTTTACTGTCTCATTTTTATCCCTTCTCAGCTTCTCCTTATCACGCTCTTTTCTTGTTTCTTTTATCAATGCACTTCAGCAAGTTCTTCTGTCTGCAAATCCAAGGCTTGTGCTCGAAGTCTGTTGGTACAGCATGTCTAGGGTCTTGGGGGGAGCTCTTGTCATGTTGAGGGTTAAAGAGCCCTGCAGAGGGATCCGGACCAACTGGAGAGCTGGGCAGTTACCAATCATATGAAGCTGAACAAAGGCAAATTTTGCACTTGGGACACTGCAACCCTGGGTGTCCTCACAGCCTGGCAGTGAGAAGCTGAAGAGCAACCCTGCAGAAAGGGATCTGAGGGTTCTGGTTGATGGCAAGTGGAACATAATCCAGCAGTGTCCTGGCAGCCAAGAGGGCAACTGTGTCCTGAGTGCATCCAGTACAGCATTGCCGGACGGGTGAGGGAGGGGGTTTTCTTGCTCTGCTCTGCGCTAGGGTGACCCCACCTTGAGCACTGGGGGTAGTTCTGGGGCTACAGGATAAAAAGAATCTAAAGGCACCAGAGAGCGTCCAGAGGAGGGCACAGAGTTGGGAAAGGGCTTAGGGAGGAAGCGTGTGAGGAGCAACTGAAGTCACTTGATTTGTTCAACCTGGAGAAGAGGAGACTGAGGGGAGACCTCATCGAGTCAGGATCTGAGGGAAGGGCAGGAAGATGTGTCAGAGGAGGGTCAGGCTGGACATTAGGAGCAGGTTCTTCCCATAGAGGGTGGTGGAGCACTGGAACAGCTCCCAGGGAAGCAGTCACAGCATCAAGCCTGACAATGTTCCAGAATTCTTTGGCCACCACCCTTAGCCCCATGGTGTGAATGTTGGGGTTGTCCTGTGCAGGGACATGAGCTGGACTTGATGATCCTTGTGGGTGCCTTCCAGATCAGGGCACTCTGTAATTCTATGATTCTATGACTCTGGTGCCCACATTTCATCCACTGTTGCTTGCTAAGTGCACGATGATCCAGTGGGTCTCTTCCAACCTGGTTGTTCTATGATTCTATGATTCTATGAATGGGCTCTGTGTTTCAAATCCTGAATCTGTGCATCAAAGCAGCTTGAGGTCAGCCTGAATCAGTCAGCAGCCCAGCTTAGGGTAACTCTGTCCTTGGAAAGATCTCCTTTAACTGCTCTCATCCTTCATCTACATTTTTGTAAGTTTGCTACAGCAGAGATTGCTGTCAGCAGGGAGGAGAGCTGCAGGACTGCCTCTATCTCCAGATTGTGGGTAACCCTCCCTGAAAACTTGCAGCAGCCCCAGGGAACGGGACAGGCTGAGCTATTGGACTGTCTTTCCCTATGTGTCAAGCAGCCTGAGCAGCAATCTTGGTGTCATTCCTTGACTCTGCACTGCAAGCTGAATGTCTCTGGCTGGGCTGAAGATGGCACCAGTTGCCATCTTGTGTCTGGTTCAATATAGCAACACGCACACGCTCGTGCCAGCACACATCTGCATTTATAACCAGAACGTTCACGTTCCAGACTATTTTGGCGGCATTATCGCTTGTTCTAAAGTAAGGGAGACAATCATATCTTGCTCTTTTTCTAACACGAAAGAAGGTTTTGCTACTAAAATACTCTGCCCTGTATTCTCACAGGAGTCAACTATACTTGATGGAGAAACCTGGGAGAGCTGGAGATCCCTGTTCTTTAATTAAATGGTTGTATCAATGGGCACACGTGAATGCATTGAGTATTAGCAGGTAAGTCAGCTCTCCCTGGAGACAGCAAGGATGTTCCTGCCTCATGATGCATGAGCTGATTCTGAAACCACCAGAACAGTGGAAATGCTCTAGATAGAATCATAGAAAGGTTTGGGTTGGAAGGGACATGAAAGCCCATCTAGCTCCAACCCACTGGCTCAGGGGCTCCAAGCCCCATCCAACCTGGTCTTGAACACCTCCAGGGATGGGGCAGCCACCCCTGCTCTGGGCAACCTGTGCTAGGGCCTCCCCACCCTCACAGCAAAATATTCCTGCCTAACATGTCACCTCAATCTCCCTTCTTTCAACTGAAAACCCTTCCCCCAACTCTCTCAGCCTCTCTTTGTACAGGAGATGCTCCAGCCAGGCACAGAGGCACCTCTAACATGGGAATCAATGCTGTTGGCTTTGTTTATTATGAATTTCTGACCTTTATTTAATCTTCTTTTTACATTCCACTTGCCCAGGACACAGGCAAGTTTCCCTTGTGGCTTAAGCAGAGGAGGAGCACTCCCTGCTCCCTGTACAACCTTCCCCTGGGAACAGGTGCTGTGCAGGATGCTCCTGCTCCTCTGAGCCCCAGCAGATCCTCTGATTCACTGCAAAGGACAGCACGGGGGAGGCTGCTGCCTTTATAGAGCAACTCCATAGGGCCAAGTGCTGTCTGTAGAAATGGAAGAATGGGAAAGCTGCTTGTTTCACCCCTGATGTAGTGCAGCATATGTCTGAGGAACATCTCAAAGTTCTTCTACCACCTCCTCCTGGAGCACACGTGGAGTGGTGTTTCACTACCATTTGTAGCCTATTCGGGCCCTTGTCCCAGATCAGCCATTGAGCAAACATGAAAGTACATTTTTTCATTTCTTTTCCCCTCCAGTTCTTCCATTTCTTGATGGGCACTTCTCCTCCACCTGGGTTGGCTTCCTCACTGTTCCCTCCTTCAACTCCTTGGGATCTTCCTTTCTCCCATTTAATTTGACTCCACTGTCACAGTTTAGCCCTGACCTGGTTAATTTCACCAGCTAAAACCAAATTTGGATCCCAAATCCTGCATCCCCACCCAAGGGAAAGGAAAATGAGAGGAAGACGACTTGCGGATTGGAAACTAAAACTACAGTTTTAACAAAATAATAATAATAATTTTAATAAAATAATAATGATGATGATGATGAAAAGGTGGTGGTGTGCACTGGGGCTTTCCCTGTAGCCATCACTGCACTGGGAAAGGAGAATGAGCACAACTTGTCTGCAGCCTCCACTCTTGGAGGGTCTTGTTAAAGGAAAAAGAAAGATGCTGGCAAATACAGGAGGCTCTAACTCCCAGAGCAGCCTCCAAGCTTTCAGGTTGTAGAGAAGGAGACAACTTACCCCAGAAGACGTGACTATGGAGCTGAATCTGTAAATAAACAAACATCCTTTTCCTGCTTGGTTCTGCGTATTTCTGATGCTGCGGGAGAGGATAGCTTAGGGGTGAGGGAGACACAGCATTTTTTTTTTTGCACAGGAAAGCTGTTGCAAAATAAATTAGGGCATGAATATAAAAGAGCTGTAGTATTCCTCCCTGATTCACCGAGAGGGGGATAACAGAGACTCCACAGGAGAAATGTGTACCTCCCTGATAGGAAGACAGCTCATGGTCTCTCGAAAGCAGAGCTGAAATCAAGAGCCCTTGACAGTCTTCCCAACGGAGATCGCTGGGGTATTTTGTGCTGCAAACAAGCGGCTGAAAAGGAGATGCTGGGAGCCAAAGTGGGCACGAGAAAGAGATGCCGTGACAAGGCAGCAACACGACTTCAAGCAGGCGCCAGCTGAAATGACAGAACATAGGAAAGGACTCCAGAAGGTATGAGAGCAAAATGAAGGCAGCATAAAAGAAAGAGTGAAGGATGCAGGAAAAAAAAAAATTCTTGCAAATTGGAGGAGCTTGCAGCAATCCTAGGGGGAGCTGCGGACAGGCTTCAGATCCTCCAGGGAGGGAAGATGGAGTGGTGGAAACACATGGGCTTCTCGTGGACAGCTGGCAAAACACACTTGTACCTCTTGGAAGGGTGTCCGGGATAAGAAAATAGTGCAGGGATGTCATTATTAGTACAGTGACTGTTTATCAGAAGGTCCGTTGGATGAAGCTGCATTGGCAGCTTCACATCTGGGTTTGAAGCAGAATGGGAATAATCAAAGAAGATGAAACAAAAGGATTTGTGGCTGCAATAAAGACAGCATTTTGTGAGGCAAGCTAGCAGTACCAACTGGTTTCTAAACAGCCTGGGACAGATGCTTTTATCCTGATTGGTCATCACAGGATAAAAAGCAGTTTACTTCTTTTCCTTTGATACTACAGGCACTGAAAGAGTTCACTCACATCTCTGAGCGGACAGCCCCCAGCAGGGCAGATTTGAAGTACTGAAGTGTCCTGTACACAGATTCATTTTAGCAGGTAGAAACTGGACAAATCGCTGGAGCAGAGCTTAAATGTTCCAGGGAACAACTAAGCTCACCTAATTTCAGAAATGCATACAGAAGCGTAATGAGTAGGGAAAGGGAGGGGATTCTGCACCTGTGCTCTACTCTCATGAGAATTCACCTGGAGCCCTGCATTCAAATCTGGAGTCCCCAGCATAGGAAGGACATGGAGTTGTAGGAACAAGTCCAGAGGAGGCCACTGAGGTGATCCAAGGGCTGGAGAACCTCCCATATAAGGACAGGCTGAGAGAGTTGGGGTTGCTCAGCCTGAAGATGAGAAGGCTCCAGGTAGCCCTTAGAGCAGCTTTCAGTACTGAAAGAGGCTGCAGGAAAGCTGTGGAGGGGCTCTTGATCAGGGAGTGCAGGGATGGGACGAGGGAGAATGGTTTTGAGCTGAAAGAGGAGAAAATGAGATGAAATCGAGATGAGATCTTAGGCAGAAATGTTTTGCTGTGAGCATGGGGAGGACCTGGCCCAGGTTGCCCAGCACAGTGGTGACTGCCCCATCTCTGGAGGTGTTCAAGACCAGTTTGGGTGGGGCTTGGAGCATCCGGATCCATCGGGAGGTGTCCCTGCCCATGGCAGGGGGTGGAATGGATGGGCTTTGACGTCCCTTCAACCCAAACCATTCCATGATTCTACAATTCCATGAACAGAGACACTTCCAGGGGACAATTCAGCTTGTTTAAGAAATACATACACTTAGGTGCAGGGATCAGAGGGGTGTGAAACAGCCCCATGGCTTCTCTGCATATTCTGGGTTTGGCTGCAGCCACTTCTCACAACTGGACATACATTTCCCCTTGATCAGCGGTTGCTAATGCAAGCAATGCTTATGCGTAAGGCCATGCTCAACTTAAACAATGATGGATGGTGGATATAAAGGTGATGGATGAAGTATGTTAATTATACAATTACAAGGGAAAATGGAAAAAGGTGCTGGTAAAAAGTAAGTAAAATTACTTTGCAAGCTGATACCAACTTTTGGAGCAGAGGTAAAAAACATAAAACAGGAGAAGACAAGGCTGTGTCCTCGGCAGGGCTTTCCTGAAAGCTTGTCCAAGCTAATTCCAGCATAGCAGGGTCAGGGAAAGGATGAGAGAGCTATGTGTTTGGATTTCATGGTCAGGGCTACAAGATCATTTTTATACATGTGTTCCCTGGGTTAATCCCACCGAGAGTGGAAGCTCAGACGGGGTCATTGCTCTGAGCACCTTCTGCAGAGGCAGAACAGGAGCTTTGGTTTAAGCTCTTCTGTTCAGGAAAATATGTGTCAAATATCACTCCAGCAACCATTTCCAGTAGTTCTTGTACCCAGAAACAACCCTGGGAGCCTGAGAGCCCAGAGAGACTGCTGAGGATTCCCTGTGGGATCCAGTATCTGCTCACACTGGTGTGCACTGTATCCAGCTCACGTCTGAAATTGTTGTCAAGGTTGCAAGTGTCCCAGTTTCGGTAATCAAAGCCTTCCTGAGATTTGCATCCTGAAAGGCAGATGCTGAGAAAAAGCAGATTGCATAATAGCCAGCTTTGTTTGGTTGCTTAAACTTCAGCTTGTATTCCATTTGTGAACAAACAGAAAAACTGCCCCCTTTTCCCCGCAAATAGGGAGAGGGTAACGTGCAAACCCTGTGTGCTCCCCATTGCAACCCACCAACCTTGCCCATGTAGAAAAGCCGCTCCAAAGGTCATTGCTCAGGGACAGGGGAGCCCAGGTGGGATCTCCCAGCCTTGCACAGCCTGTCAGGGAGATTACATGTGAATTAGTGTAATCAGAGTGCCTCACAGCTCCAAAGCTCTACCAGGGATACCCGACTGAAAATTCACATGCTAATCCGGAGGGCTCATCCAAAGAATACATTTACATTTCTCAACTACCTTTTATCCCAGAGGATCTCCTTAGAGCACAGCCTGGTGTTCCCATATACAAAGGGCTTTTATTCATGACCAGCTTTCACTGGTGGGGGAAAAAACCCACACTAAAATATTTGACTCATCCACACACGAAATTTGCTGAGAGAAAGCACATCATGGACGTGGAAAGCAGATCTGGAGCCAAAGTGCTTGTGAGCTTCTGCCTGTGTGCAGGTATGTTCTCTTCACTAAGAGCAAGGGAAGGTGAACACAGGCTTCAGGCAGTTGCCCCCTCCAGTGGATCCCTCTTCCAAGCAGAAAAGAAACCCAAGTGCTCTCTGTATTGAAAAGGCCCTGGGAGGAAGATTATGCAGGGTAATTTCACAGATAAGGTTTTGGAAACCAGGCAGCACTGGGACGTGATATTTTTGGTAAAGCTTTAGGGTTAAACACCCCCAGGAATGTTCATTTGGAAGGCTCATAGGAGAAAGGGAACATCTTTTCTCAGATAGCACAATTCTCTCCAAAGATCCCTGCACTCACCCTCTGATCAGGAGCCCCTCCCTAGCTGTCCTGCACCCCCTTTCAGTGCTAGAAGCTGCTCTAAGCTCTCCCCAGAGCCTTCTCTTCTCCAGGCTGAACAACCCACAACTCTCTCAGCCTGTTCTCACATGAAAGGTGCTCCAGCCCTTGGGTCATAGAATACTAGGGAAAGCTTTTGGTGTTGAGATTTGTGAAGCTGGGAGATTCCTGCATGAGAAAAGACCTGGAAGATGAATTGTGTGGGACCATGTAATCAAGCCTGTTTGTCATCTAACTGTTAGGAATGCAAATAAACTTCCAAAAAAAGGCACAAAAGTAAGAATCCAATGTGGTTTTAATGTATGTTTTTGATACAAGCATCTTTAGGCTCCAATAAGGGTTTGATAAGCCAGAAGGGAGTTTCACCCTGCACTTGTGAAACCTGAGAGGATAATACCACAGAGCACCTGTCCCTCAATGGGATCCAGGGTTTTTCCCAAGGCTTCCATGCCCCCTGCACCTCAGGTTGCCAGGACAAGGCACAAAACCAGTTTTCTCATCCTTCTCCCATGCAGCAGCACATGCTCCTCACCTCCCAGTGCGAAGCACATGGTAAGACTGGCAGAGAAAATCCCTGGAGTGTGAGGTGTCCCTCCAAACCCACAAGCCTCTAGGAAGAGCAGTGATGGCTGTGAGCTGCAGGGCAGGGATGTACAGATTGCAAGGTGAGAGGTCCTGAGCAGGGGGGGATACCTGGAACTCGCTCTGCTCCAAGTACAGCAAGGGCAGCTGCAGCGTCTACTCCAAAAGAGCCGTTGGATCCCGTCGGATCAAAGCAGACGAGCCCTGTAACCTGACCTTTATCTGGAGCTGGGTAGCGCTGATCGATAGATTTCAGAAGAGCTGAGGCGGTTGGAAGGAAAGGGCGCCAGGAAGATTGACTGGGTTTAATGAGATGTCTGTCCTTTCCCCACACCACAACGTGTGCAAGGAAGGTCTCTGCGTTTGTTTTTGAGGGCAGCATCCACTAGCACGGGGGAATTCACTGGATCTTTGGAGATTTAGCCTTTGCTACTTGCTACTCATCTCAGGCTTTACTAAACTGCGAGGAAAGGAAAATGCTCAGTGTTAGGTGACAGTGTTTTCCAAACTCTGTCTTTTTTACCCAGTATGCAGTAAGCCAGTAACTGCATCACTGAGAAAGACATTGTTTATTCAGGTTTGCACAAATCTCAGGTTCTTGAAGGTTTTTTTCCTCTCCAATCAAGCAGAACTCAAGGTTTTGTTGTCTTAACTGACACACAAAGTTACACACAACTGCGTATTGTTCAACAAGCATGTAATCACATATTTACATGTTGTTATAATAAACACCAAATAATTTATTTCATGTTCCGAGCATGCTCCAAGGGGTCTTTGGGAATGCTTGGTGGTCATCACCCCCAAAATTATCCGCGAAGTTCAGTCATTGGTCAACTCCTCCTAATCTCATCTCAGTTGTTGGTAGTGTTGGCTTGGAACTTTGTAATTTAATCAAGTGTCCAGCTTCCCATTCAAAAGCCATGCGAACAAATCGTTATCTGACCATACAGCTGAACAAATTAATCCCATACCACTACAATCGGTAGGGGATGGACTAGGAGATCCTTTCCATGACTCTGTGATTCTGTATAGGTCAGTAAATCTTAATTTATTAACACCAGTTTTTATGGCATTTACCCTCTTTGGGCACCGACACTCAGAAGTACCCTCCCTCCTTTAAAGGACTTGCCTAGGAACACAATCCCACATCCAAGCACTCTGTGCCTTGTTGCTGATGGGAGAAAAGGCTTCAATGATTTGCAAGAGGAGGAAAAATAAATCCATTTTCTTTCTTCTTTTTATCTCTGCAAAAGCTTGGCTTCAGTTGAGTGGTCCCAACACTGTAGAAAACCAGGAGCTTAGAGAGGAGAGCAGGAGACCATGAACCCAGTGCTGCCCTGGGTGCTGGGCTGCGCTTGCTGCCGCCTCTTCCGACTGCGTGGACTCTGTGTGAGGCATGATGGGCACTGTCGTGGTTTTATGTTGCTGCAGGTGAGTGTTTTTAAGCTGGAATATGTCAGCTGTGAGTCAACAGCAATTCTGCCAGTGTGGGATCTCCTTTCACCAGCTTTCCCTGCCTGTTTTCCTAGCAAGATCCTAACAAAAGCCTTTCTGGGATTCTCCGCACATGCTCTTTTACAGCACCCACGACAGTCCCAGCTCGTATTTCCTGTATTTATTGATAACAGCACTTGTCAGAGATAGAAGGAGAACGGTATTTTTCCCAAAGAGGCTGCTCAAGTGTTGCCAGCATCTCAAATTCAGAGAGAAGAATCCCAAATTCGTTGCAAGATTTATTTTTTTTAATAACACTTTTAAGTCTCGTTTTCCTTGCCTGCTATTTCCTGTACCTTTAAGACATAGCACGGTCATAGTGTAAGGTTTTCCCCCAACAAGCAAATCCCCAAACACAGTCTCCTGGAGGCTTCCTCTTCTCTGGTTCCTTTTTCTGCCTTGATAGAAGCTACAAAGTGAATGCAGGACTTGGGTCTTGTGGAAAGAAAAGACAAAACATCGCATGAATTCTATCATGAGCTGGAAGGATATGAAAAATTAAACCAGCAGGAAGCTACAGCAATAGTGAGGATGACAAGCAAGCAAATAAGCAGTAAAAGCATTCCAAATTAATTTCTTGTTAGCTGTCAGCCATACTGTGCTGCTCCATCAGGGATACAGGGTTTCAATTTCCCATACACTGAACCCACAACAATTCCCTGTGTGTACCACTTCAGGATTTGATGAGGTTATCTCGGCCCAGAGAGAGAGAGAGAGAGAGATCTTCTATTGAAAACAAAAAAATCAAGAAGGAAAAAAGAATCCTCTATTAGAAAAGCGAAGTGCTCATCAGTCATGCCCAGCAGATTCCTGAGTCCTGCCTTATTTATCTTCCTCCTCTCTGTGTCTGGATGCAGTGCTGGTCCCCAATGCTCTTCCTGTAGGGCAGTGTCCTAATGGTCTATTGCCAGCCCCCCTGTTTCTCCAGTTTTCCCAAAGCAGTGATCAGTTCCCCTGCTGACCCATGCTGGGGCTCTGCCCTTGGCTGTGTCAGCCTCCCTCAGCATCAGGCATGCAGACAACATCTCAGAATCATGGAATCATTAAGGCTGGAAAAGCTCTCTAAGCTCATCCAGTCCAGCCATCAGACCAACCCCACTGTGCCTGCTAAACCCTGTCCCCAAGTGCCACGGCCACAAGCTTGTTCAACTCCTCCAGGGACTGAGACTCCACCACTGCCCTGGGCAGCCTCTGCCAGGGCTTCATCACTCTGTCAGTGAAGGATTTTTTTCCCAATACCCAATCTAAACTTCCCCTTGGCACAACTTGAGGCCATTTCCTCTCATCCTGTCACTTGTTTGTGAGAAGAGCCCAGCACCCACCCCATTTGACTTCCGATGTCTACAGTATAGTGGTCTTCATCTGAGCTCATCATTTAGGCTCCTGCAAGGAGTTAGGGAGAGAAAGAGATGCTGGAGATCTAATCATGCCCTAGAAAGTGATGGTTTCTCTCTCCCCACATTTCAAAGTCTGGTGTTCATTTCCTACCACACCTTTTAGCAGCAGCTGGTGACACTGGGTTTGCTCCAAGTACTCAGATAAGCTGCAGAAACACTTGAGAGATGCAATTCCTGATAAGGAGACCCTTCCCAGCTTTCCTGTAGTCCCCTTTAGGTACTGGGAAGCTGCTCTAAGGTCTCCCCAGAGCCTTTGGATATATATCTACATATATCTCCATGATGCAGTCCTGCACATCCGAAAGAATTCCCTTTACCAGAAACTAATCTTCCTCTCTGTCTGGAGAAAAAAATCTGCTTAGCCTAGGGAGGCAATAGCTCTTGCATGAAAAAAACCTCTTTAAGGAAAGACTGCTCTGATGTCACATGAATCCTTCATTTGAAATTTGCATGGCCAAGGACCTGGCTCTGCCCCAAGGCTTTCCCTGAAAGGCACAAAAGCAATTTCCATATAATGGGAAAAGTTTGCTAAGTGCAGCAAAGGTAGTGAAGTGGATGCTGGGAGGTGGTGAGAAGATGTGGTTAATCCACTAGGCTGCAGCATTACTTGTGCAGGAGAGCAGAGAGCAGCTACAGCAGCACAATCACATCCTCGAACAGCATCTCACCCCACCAAATACAGTGAAGTGACTCCAGATTTATACCAGGGCACAGAAGAGCAATTTTAGCTTCCGTTCAGTGGTCCTCGAGTACTTCCAAATTAATCTGGCCAAGACCTTTACATTTCATGTTGTAATAGTTATGCTTCAATGACGAGCCATTAGAACCTCAGCCAAAACCTCATTAAACTCACATGACCCCCCAAAGACATTAATTCCTTTTTCTATGATTCATGAAATGATTAAGAGTCCCCAAATATCTCTTCCACAAATCTGTTCCCTTCGCCGGTGGCATTCCTGGTTCACGCAGATGTATTACTCCATGGGATGGATTCTGTGCTTCCTGCACCATCCCATCACCACAGCTTGAAATATCTTCTGAAAGCAGTATTTCTAGCCATGCAGGTCTCCAAGAGCAGGAGCTGAGGCAGAGCTCTGCTATTTCTGCATCCTGCCCAGTCTCTTCATCTGGCTTTATTTCCAGTGCTTAAACACCTTCCCCTCTCATATATATATATGTGTGTGTGTGTGTCTGTATGTATACTTTAAAAACAATCACTACTACTAATCCAATCATGCAAATCCTTCAGTATCTTTTATTCAGAACCTAAAAATTTTTCTCTCACCTTCCACCAGCCTGAACAGCCCACTTGGGCTCTTGCTGCCTTGTCCCACCATCTACTTGTTTAAACTGAAGGGGCTGCAGAGCCTGTTTATGCACTCAGGACACTGGCTGTAACTCCAAACAGCCTGCAGGAGTTTCCAGCTCAGATCTTGGTCAGGATAACTCCAGTCTCCACATTTCCATCAAGGGCTTGTTCAGAAAGGCTATAATATGGAATTGATTCCTTGCCAACATCAAACCTTTCAGTATCAGGATATTACTGAATGCACTTTACCTGGTCAGTTGCAAATAGGTGACCTGCTGCCCCCAGACTCTGTGCTGCCCTGTTACAGCACACACGGTATGAAATCCTGACCATACAGGTTAATCTCAAATGAATTTTTATCTTGTCATTTGATGACAGATACAGGGCAGAATATCCTAACCTTTCCTTTAAGGATTTGATCTTCCTATACCCTAAATACTTGGTCACAGTGCTCTGACTCTAAGCAGGTTAGAAGGTTAAACCATCCTCCAGATACAGTCAAGAACATGAGGAGTGCAGTGAACACAGCTTTAAGCTGAAAGAGGGGAGATTGAGATGAGATCTTAGGAAGAAATGTTTTGCTGTGAGGGTGGGGAGGCCCTGGCCCTCGTTGCCCCGAGAAATGATGTCTCCCCAAGCCCTGGATGAGCTCAAGGCCAGGGTGGATGGTGCTTGGAGCAACCTGATCTGGTGGGAGGTGTCCCTACCCCATGGTAGGGAGTTGGAACTGGATGCACCAGGTGTAAACCCAGGCTTGGCATTGAGAAACTTCATGCTGAGTACCCAGACCCTGGTTATTGTACTTTTGGACTGTGTGCATCATGAGATCTCTTTCCACCAGCTATGTTGTGCTTACAGCCCATACATGAGAGCCTGTACCTTCCTTCATCTAAAGGTCTGATTTCTCACTCTTCTAGGACAACTGCAACAGCTACTGCTCTCACAGGGAATGCTTTTCTAGCAGATCCTTGTACTAAAGTGATGTATGAAAATGGCATCTTGAAACTTATTTCTTACAAAAAGCCCATTTACATGCTTCATAAACCCCACAACTCTGCAGAAAGTACCCAAAGCTGTGATGTACAGCCAGGCCTTCAGACATCACCACATCTGCTCAGAGAAGAATTAGCAAGATCTCACCAATGTGAAGATGATTTTCAGCATGTAAGACTGTCTCCCAGGAAATACATCACATTTATGTACAGGTTACTGAGACACTTCGGAGGAGCTTATTACAATAAAAATGGAAGCTCCCACCCCTCCAACTGCACATCTTTCTCACTCATACAGTCCTGTGCTGGAGTCCATGAAGAAGAATGATAGTCTGAGACAGATGTAGATGGCTGTGAATCGTTACAGCTTCTACCATGAGAAGATTATGCCACAAAATTATTTTTCTCAGCCTCTTTCTCCCTCTGACGGGGAGAAAACTTTCTGTAGGCCAAGAAAGGCTTGGGGGAGAGCGTGTGGAAAGCTGCCTAGTAGAAAAGGCCCTGTGGGGACTGTTTGACTGTGGCTAAATATGAGCCAGCAGTGGCCCAAGTGGCCAAAATGTCCAAGAACATCCAAGCTTGCATCAGCCATGGGGTGGCCAGCAGGAGCAGGGAAGGTTTCAAAAAGCATGTGGCTGTGGCTCTTTGGGATGTGGTTTAGCAGGCATGGTGGGATTGGGCTTACAGTTGGACTGGATGAGCTTAGAGGTCTTCTCCAACCTCTCTGATTCTAGGTTTGTTAATGTATTAAAAGTAAAATTAAGAGCAATCTGTCAGCAACTCTCCACAGAGAGTTACTCTGAGCCATGTGTGGAAAGCAGATGAAACCCCAGGAATCCCTTATTCCAGTGCTGAGTGACTTGTGTTATCTTGCGTACCAGATGCTCTCCTATCAGCTCTTAGGCTGAGGTCAAGCAGTGCCCACCAGAACGAACTCACACAAACAATCTATAAAGCCTGGGTAAAAACAGTTATTACTGAGCGAACACGTTTTCACAAATTGACTACTTCATCCTTGACCTCTCTGTCCCAGCCTTCAGAAGTGACCAAAACCTCCACAAGGAGAATGTAGGAACTCAGATTTCATAACTCCACTGGTGATTGAAAATCAGGGACGCAGGGGAGACACTGCATTTTCAGCTTGTCCCTGTTGACCCTTTCCTGTAATACAAATGCCAATGTCTCCTTTCTCTTTCTGCTGTGCTGAGAGTAACAGCCTGTGATATTTCCCCCTGCAACCTCCTTCTCATTCCAGCAGGGTTACCTACCCTTTCATATCAGCATGTGCAAACTTTATTCCTGACAAAGACCCCTGTGGCAATTAAGTTCCTGAATTCTCCTCGTGTTTGAATGCTCACTCCACCCTCGTCTCCATGCTCTCTGCACATACTGCCTTCAATTCCCTCTCAATGTTGTCTGAAAAGTCAGATTCATTACCCAGCATGCAAGCAGCTGATGTGTCATGCGAAGTCGAGTCACCATCCCTGGAGGTGTTTAAAAGAAGAGTAGATGAAGTGCTCAGGAATCTGGTTTAGTAGTGGACAGGTACAGTTGGACTTGATGATCTCAAAGGTCTTTTCCAAGGAAGTGATTCTATGAGTCTGTGACACTGGTTTTATTTCAGAGTTGTGCAAGTCTGAATGCTCAGTGCCTTATCACAAATTAAGCACACCCAACCGGAGACTCCATGCTCAATTTGTTACAAAAGTTATGATGTGAATACGTGCCAAGTTCTTCCCTCTATAAATGATTTAATAAAGTTCCGTGTGTTTGCATCATACAAGTTTTTCTACTCTGTGCATTCAGTGAGCTGAGATCTGCTCTACAGACACTTTCCCCCTACGTTTCTCTGCCAAACTGGCGATCTTGATGACAAGGCCTGATTTAATCTGTCCTTCTTCAGTCCACATGTCCTAGATGTTCCTTACATCAGATTATGATCACTTTGATCTTCTGCTTGGAAGTTCTACTAAACTACTGTTAATCCTTTGCTGATTGCTTACCAAGATGCTTACAACAGCACTCTCTTCTGCAACACCACCCTCTGCACAACCTGCCCTGCACAATGGTTATGTTCTATATTAAGCACTGAATCCCTGCCACAACTGTTTAATCTTTTTCCCAGATGAAATCTTAGCTGCTCTTTGCATACCTGCTGGCTCAGCTGACAGGAGACTTTGCTGTCACCTGTAACGCTGGTGGGGAAACTTCCACAGCTTTATGAGAAACCTACAAAAGGAAGGTTTTTTTCCCTTCCTCTTTATATCCCAATTTATCCTGTGACCAAGTTCATAGAACCACAGAGTAACTGAGGTTGGAAAAACCCTTCTAAACTCATCCAGTTTGTAGAGAGGAGGAAGCTGGCCTCTTCTCCCAAGTGACAGGGGACAGGACAAGAGGGAATGGCCTCAAGCTCCACCAGGGGAGATTTAGGCTGGAGATTAGGAGGAAGTTTTTCATGGAAAGGGTCACTGGGCATTGGAATAGGCTGCCCAGGGAGGTGGTTGATTCACCTTCCCTGGAGGTGTTTAAGGCACAGGTGGATGAGGTCCTGAGGGACATGGTTTAGTGTTTGATAGGAATGGTTGGACTTGATGATCCGACGGGTCTCTTCCAACCTGGTTGTTTTATGATTCTATGATTCTAACCATCAGGCAAACCCCACCACACCCACTGAACAATGTTCCACGGTGTTGGCACATTTTTTGAATCCTGGAGACTCCACCACTGCCTCTACCACCACTCTTTCAGTAAAGAAATATTTCCTCATATTCAATCTAACTCTGAAATTCAAATGAAGTGCACTAGTTACCCTCTCTCTATATATTTAAAAAATATTGTTCTCAGGAAAAATAAGGTTGTGTCATCACACACTGCTGGCCAAGCAACATTGCATGAACTTGTGGAAATATTTATATTGAAGTTAACACGGAGTTATATTTTTTGAAGGGGGGAGACTAGCTGGGGTGTGTTTGCTCCTGGAAAACAATCGATTTCATTGCATGTTTTGTCAGGGCCATTTCTCAGCCCAACCATGAAATTTCTCCCTGAACTGAAAGAAAGAAAAGATCAGCTTTCAGCTAGCCACTGGTCTTCACTGGACCCCTGGGAATACCAGTTCAATTTTTCACAGTTTCTGTCTCAGAGATAGGGTTTTTAGTTGCATTTCTTCCACTCTGGGTATGTGTGCCTCAGTCCACTTGCTCAACCAGTCTCCCTGGTCTGGGTAATGATATTTATTCCAACTGAGCAATTCCAGGAGGACAAAATAATGGACTTAAATTGAGGTCATATTTTGCGGATCCCTGTGTCCTAAATTTTCTGGAACGACAGAAATCCATTTCAGCCAGTACACTGTGTTGTTTGTCATCATTAACAAAACTTGGTGATAGAGAGGCTGAATTAGTCCAGAGGAAAATGCCCAGAGATAACAGTGAAGATCTCTGTCAAAATCATGTGAGGTAAATGGGAGGTGAGGGATGCTTAGAGTGAATAGCTGAAGCTGCTGAGTTAGAGATGAAGCCAGACAAAATGATGGGAATGGGCTGTTTTGCTGCAGCGGCAGCACCCGATGCTCCAGTTCAGCAGATGAGATGCACACGCATGCCTGATGGGTGCTTACTTATGGGTCACAGGAGGTTGCTCCTCAGTTTGCCTTGGAACTATTTGGCAGTTTGATTCACAATCTCCTTTAACTTTTTGACTATCCAGGGACTGTAAACTCTTCCTTTGGCACATTTAATCCCCGTGTACTTTAGGGTTGTGATACCTCGAAAGACCTGTCTAAAGCCCCAGATCATTTTAGCAAGAAGGCAGCAACCTGAACTGTGTTCCCTGCAAAGCTCCTCATCTGTTGTGGGTCCAGATGCTGTAGACATAGAATCATAGAATTATTAAGGCTGGAAATGACCTCGACGATCAACCAGTTTAACTGTCAATCCAATAACAGTATGTTCACTAAACCATCCTGTACTGAGATTCTGCACTAGCATTGAAGAGTTGTGCCTTTGCTAACAAGGTCTCCCGTCCTCCTGAACAGTGTGGTTGGATGACAAAAGCCTCTTGGGAATGCTCCCTGTACCATTCCCTGTACCATTCCTACTCCCAGACCATGCCAGCAATTAATTTGGATCAGTGCTATTTGGCCTCCATCAAAGCCAGGCCAGGGAGGAAAGCTCTGTGTGCTCTATGCCGTCTTTCTTAAAGAGCAGACATTTGTAAAGGACAAAACTTGTCACCCAGAAAATTAGCACATTGGTTTGATTATCCTGAATTTCTTGCAGAGCTTTATTATTTACCCCTCAAATGAGAGACTGGATCTTATTGTTAACAGGCAGAATGGTCACTAGGACTCTCAGAGCTTATTTGTTTCAGTCAAGTTCAAGCTCAGCAAGCAAAGTCGAAGCCCCAATCAATGCCTCTTTGATTGAGAACCTTGGTCCTGTGCAGTCTCTACAGGTGGAGTCAATGCACAAATATTCACAGACAACTCCAAGCAACGTCTCCCTGAGACACATCCTTGATTCCTATTTTATTAGTAGAGCAGCTTCCCAGTAGAAAACTGGATTCGATTGGGCCACAATAGAAATTAACCTCTTTTGGACAAGAAGAGACATTACTATGCGGAGTATGACATTAGGTCGTGTTCCAATTGTCACGATTGTGTTTCAAAACATTCAAGCACGGCAAGTATTTGCATAAATACAAGATGTTAATATCTGAATAAATTAGGATGAGAAACCCAGAGACAGCTTTCCAGACCACTTCAGCACAAAAGAACAGCCTTAATTTGTGTGCACGGTTATCCCAATTCCATGTCCAATGCACCAAATTAGGCATTTGCAAGGACAATTACTCAATTTGCATGCGTGGCCATGAGTATCACACAGGCACTTTGCACCTCTATTTAGGGTTAGATATCTGAGGAGTGTAACCCTCAGCTACCAATTTTGAGTTACCCACATAAGCTGAGCAATTTTGTGGAGAAAATGGATCAGTTTTGTAAAACTCCTGTATAGTAATGGATCTTGTCCCTAAATCTTTCTGCTCTGCACTGCAGAGAAGCAGCAGTTGATGATATAAGGTTATGGCAGGTGTCACCAGATGGCACTCTTACATTGAGTCTTCCTTCTTCTTTTTTTTGTTTATTTGGGGTTTATGTACGAGCAAATGCTCAGTGTTGACAGGACATGCCCTGTCATGGGATTTATTTTGTAGGTTTGGTTGAGAAGCAGCTGGGGTTGGAGGCTGTGCTGAGTGGTGGAAGAGCCTGTGGAAAATTCAGCAGATGTTTTTCAGGAGGTGGCCATGGCTGTTGAGGTGTAATTCCTGGAAGATGGGGTTATATAGGCATCAGAATTTCTTTGTGTGGGTTTCTCTGTTCATGCAGCAATATAGTGGTGGCACTCACAATATAACTAAAATCTTACGTTATTGATCTCTCTCTGAAAGCAAGGGCTCACGCTGGGGTCCCATGATGCTGGTAGCAAAATAAGCTCATTGTATTAGAAGAGGGAGGAAAATTGTCCCTAACACTCATCCAACAAAAGACAGAGAGACTCAAAGAGTGATTTTATATCTTGGTGTATGAAAATACTGATGTTGAAGCACAATACAGAATATTTTCTCTCCAGTGTGTCAACAAATTAAATCTTAGCCCCAAAGTCCCCTGATGGAACTTCATGCAAGAATCATAGGATCATAGAACCATCAATTGGTTTGGATTGGAAAGGAACACCAAGGTCGTCTACAGTGGGATACCTCACACTGAATCATCTTGTTCAAAGTCCCATCCAACCCGACCTTGAATATTTCCAGGCATGGGCATCTATCACCTCCCTGGGCAACCTGTGCCAGTGCCTCACCATCCTCACATTAAAAAACCACTAGTTTTTCTTAAGATCTAGTCTAAAATTCTCCTTTAGTTTACCACCATCACCCCTTGTCCCACTGCTACAAAACCAGGAAAGTTTGGGTTTGTTTGTTTTGTTTTTTCTTGACTCAAAAGGGAATAGTTAGAGTAGGATGCGATTCATTTTGGGGATCTGCCAAGACAGCTTCTAAGACATCAAAAGAAGTTTGTTCTGAAATAAAATATGCCTGAGAGAAGGTGAAACAATAGATCAAAAAATATTGCTCATAACA
Organism: Coccyzus lansbergi; assembly: GCA_033558105.1. Taxonomy (NCBI): domain Eukaryota; kingdom Metazoa; phylum Chordata; class Aves; order Cuculiformes; family Coccyzidae; genus Coccyzus; species Coccyzus lansbergi. Next base: position 256,449 of record JAUMJK010000357.1, read on the forward strand.
TTCACCAGAATGGATCCAACATGCTGCAAGGAGTTAAAAGTGAAGCCCCACAAGAGAAGGCAAATCCCCCTGTTTGTTTTTGTCTGATTGCTTCTAGACTCATATTGCTTGAAGCCAGCAAAATCTATACTCCCCACTCTGGGCTATCGATTCAATAAAGGATGGGACATCCTCACCATAGAGAAACATGTGAGATTGAAAGATAACAAAACCAGGTAACTGTCTCTTATATAGGTATCAGTTATGATTACAAAATTCTAATGGGTTTTCTGTAGGAACAGTAGCTCAGTGGCTTCTTGGGCATCCTGTGGATGAGGAATCATCTTAGCATGAAGAACTTTTTTTTTGTCCCCTTTTCAGACTATTTATTACTGTTGTTTGTTCCTTGGAACAAACCTGCGGAATCACATGAATTTTAGCATCAAACACTTGTACCTTCTTATTCTTGAATATAAAACCATTCTCCAAAGGGCATTCTCCTAGAATTCTAGATTCTTCAGCCCAAGAAGGCCAGAGAGCTGTGGGAGAAAGTCCAGAGAAGGCCAAAGAGATGATTTGAGGGGTGGAGCATCTCCTGTGCAGGCTGAGAGAGCTGGGGTTGTTCAGCCTGGAGAAGAGAAGACTGTGGGGGGATCTTAAAGCAGCTTCCAGCACTGAAAGGGGCTGGAAAGATGGGGAAAGGCTTTTGTTCAGAGAGTGCAAGGATAGGGCGAGGGGGAATGTCTGAACTGAAAGAGAGGAGATTGGGATGATATCTTAGAAAGAAATGTTTTGCTGTGAGGTTTGTAAGGCCCTGGCCCTTGTTGCCCAGAGCAGCAGTGGCTGCCCCATCACTGGGGGTGTTGAAGACTAGGCTGGATGGGGCTTTGAGCAACCGGATCCGGCGGGAGGTGAACCTGCCCTGTTATGATACAAGTGACACAACAGATCTTGTGCGTTTCCCCTTTCACTAGCGAAGGAGGGGGTCTTGCCATGCACCTCAGTTCCAGCCTTGACCTTCTCAAAGTATGTAAAAAGTTGGGAAAGGTTGTAGGAAACCAGTGATTCGAGGACTAAAGAAAATGTCTTACACAGAGTAATTTCAGAGTTCAATCTGTTTGGCTCATTAGAGGAGAGGACAGAGAGGTGATGTGATTATGGAAGACAGATGACCTTGGGTATATTTTTCCCCCATCTAGTAAGGAAAGACATCACCAAGAGAGCTGGTTCAAATACAGACAGTAGAGACTCTGCAGGTAGAGGACCTAGAAAGGGCTATAAAAGCCTAGCAGGAGGCCCAGGCTGCAGTCAGCCTACAAACTCTGGCATATGGCTGCAAGTGGTCCCTGAATACAACTCAAGTGTGGTCACAATGGCAGGGGTAGTGCAAAAGTAATGAAAGTTTTGGTGAGATCAGGGGATGATTCTAGGTATGAGAGGTAGGTCCACTGGCAACGAATGCCCGAAAGACCCAAGGAAGACAGGATGCTGTGCCCAGGTGATCAGTCTAGGTCAGTCTGTCACCTGGAGCCTCCAGTGGTTTGAGTTCAGCTCTCAGAAAGACAATCCTCCATGCCCATCCCAACCTTGTGTGTTCAGGAGTATTTACAGGTTCACAGGTTCAGATGTGTGACCTGAGGACATCCCAGTCTCATAACAGAATGAGAGCTCTGGAGTAAACCATCTGTTCTCCTCTTCCTTCCTTCCCCTCAAGCAGTAAGAAAAAGCTGATGCAGCCCAGTGAGGTTCACAATTTAGATGTTCAGTACACCAATACATGAGAGTTCCAGGGTGCATTGTGATTGCTCAGCATGGGTACAACCTTAAGACCTGATGTACAAAGCTAGGAAGGACACACTGTCCTTTTTCTGCTTGCATGAAATGGCCACTTTTCTCCTCTTTTGGCTGCATGGGGGCATTTGCTGCATTTTTCACTCCTAACACATGCAAGCACGCACCAAGCAGTCAGCTATTGTTCTGCTGTCAGGCTGGACTTGTGCTTGGAAGTGAAGCCTTTCAGGCTTGTTATAGATTCAGACATCTCTTCATCTTGATGTTGCCTGCGGTCTTGGAAATAATCATGTCTTTCAGTAAGAACATAATTCTTAGGTGAATAAAAATCACTCAGCACTTTAATGAGACCATTACATTTAGTTTCAACTGTCTTACCCTCTTCCACAAGGTCTTTCAGTAGGAGAAACAGCTTTGATCCACCTCCTAATAGAAACATGTCATGTGCCTTGAGTTACGGATTCATTTCGCTGGGTTCTCTCCCTCCCACCAAACTCTACAGCTTGACTGGCACTCTGCCCCTGGTTCTGCTGAAGGAGATCCCTCTTCTCTTCCTGTCTTTCCCCTTCCTATCCTCATTCCTGGGCCATCCCTTTCTGATGAAGTTGTGGTCCCTGAAGGACTGTGGAGAAAGAGGCCCATTAAAACAGGCCCCACTCTGCACTGGAACAATTATGTTTCTGGAAAAGAATCATAGAATCATGGAATGGTTTGGATCAGAAGGGAATTTAAAGTCCATTGAGTTCCAACCCCATTGGATCAGGTTGCCAACACCTCCCACTGGATCAGGTTGCTCCAAGCCCCATCCAGTCTGGCCTTGAACACCTCCAAGGATGGAGCAGCCACCACTGCTCTGAGCAACTGGGGTCAGGGCCTCCCCACCCTCACAGAAAAATATTCCTGCCTAAGATATCATCTCAATCTCCCCTCTTTCAGCTCAAAACCATTCCCCCTCATCCTATCCCTTCACTCCCTAATCAAGAGCTGCTTCCCAGAGGCCCCTTTCAGTGCTGGAAGCTGCTCTAAGGTCTCCCAGCAGCTGCCTTGTCTCCAGGCTGAACAACCCCAACTCTGTCAACCTGTACTTGTACAGGAGGTGCTCCAGCCCTCTGATCATCTCAGTGGCCTCCTCTGGACTTGCCGCAACAGCTCCATGTCCTTCCTGTGCTGAGGACTCCAGAGATGGATGCAGGCCTTCAGGATAGAAGGACAGAATCCCCTCCCTCCCCTGTTGTTTACACTTCTGATGCAGCCCAAGATGTGGCTGGCAGAATAATGAAACTAATTTAAACTAGGCTGGCAGAGAGGGAGCATTCTTGAATAGTTCTGCCCAGAGGGATCCACCTTAGAAGGACCATGGCAACCTGCTGGAAGTGCTCCTGAGCCACTGAGGCAGGAATAGCCTGGAGGAAGATGCTGCATCTTGTGAGCACCGATTAACCCTTTGCAGATATGACTCCTTTTTCACAGCCACACGTGATTACTGATAATCAGATTATTTTTCCATGCATAAATTTAATCCCATTATTTCTAATTATGCCCCAGTGTGCCATGCTAAACAAATCCTTTCTTTTTGTTACATATACCCTCCAAGAAACTGATTATGTTCCATCTCAAGTCATTATGCACGAGTATCTCTTTTAATCATTCCTTGCGTTCAGCCCCTCCAGACCTCAATTATTTCTGCTCCCTCTTAATGTGTTGCAATGATTTTGCTCCTGAATGGACTACAACTACTTCACTGGGTGTTAGAGCCCCTAAACAGATAACCAGGGGTCATGAAATGTTTTTTACAGACAATATTTCTGATTTTTATATGGCTAAAATGCAGTACAGCCAGTGGGTCCTCTTCTTTGGACTGTGGAAGATTTTAATCATAACACAGGATTAACGTGATAATTATTGGCAAAATTCTTTTTATTGTTGTTATCAGCACTTTGCCACTGAAAACAATCCATTTCCATAATTGCTTGTTCTTTCTTATAAAAGTCGAATTTTTCTGCTGAAGTCTTTGGCAGGAGCTGATCATTTTAAGGCTCCTTGCAGAAAAAAAAAATAAAAAATCTCCACAGGAGAATAATCAAGCAAGGAAGCAAGCAGTTTCAAGTATAATGGAGATGATTGTCTTGTGTCAGGCATGGGTATCTGCCCTTTAGCAGAGGATTTCAGCTGTGCTCCTGCAGTGATGATGAAGTTCTGCTGGGCTGAGAAGCACTACTTGCTGGCAGCTCTCAGAGTATGGTGATGAAAGTCTCTGTCTGCCATCCAGCCATATCTTAAGGTGACAATTATGAAGCATGAGGGCATTTGGACACCTTCTTGGTAAAAAAACGGTGATAATTCCTAGAGCGAAATAGCAACATTTGCTTCAGGTACTTCCGTAATGTCTGTCAGAAAGAGACCAAAGCAGTGGATTGTCACCACCCCGAGGTCTCATCCTCTGGAGGCAGTGGATTATCACATCCCCAAGGTCTTGTTCTCTGAACACGGGCACAATCTGTGCCAAAATTATCTTCTTCCCTGGGGATTCCTTTGTGTTCAAAGATTTCTCTTGATGCTGAATTTCTTCAGAAAAAAAAAAAAAGGCGGCTTTAAAGTCTCATTTTGATTCGTTTGAATCTAAATTAGATTCATTCCATTTTGAGATGGGCTCAGTGCACGAGCCTATTAAAAAATTAGGAGCAAAAGAAAACATCTGAATTGCAACCGCAGCATGAAAGCGTGAAGGCTCTTGTTGAAACCTTGATACAAAGGACAATGCTGTGCTTCATTGTCAAAGGGAGATAATTGAAAATAACATTGAGTCATGTCATCACAGAACTCCAGAGCTGAGAGAAAGTGCACAAGAGGGTGATTTTTGTAGCAAATTATTTTCATTGTCGGAAAAACGACTTGAACGGAAATTTGATCTTCCTTTAGAAATGCTAAAAGCTTTAGAATACCATACAAACCCACTCCACGAATGGATATTTCAGAGGCTTCCTTTCTCTATGGTCTTCTTTACATTTCTTCCTCAGTAGAGCAGACAGAATTTGGTATTATTAGGAAAAATCCACGTATTTAGGAAAAATACCCACCATTTTTGCTGATAACGGCGACAGCAACAATGTAACTGTTGAAATGCTTTCTCTTGAATACATCTGCCATCACACTATAGCTTCTTTCTCAATCACAATGACTAGAGAGAATTACAGCAATACCAGATCATACTTAGTTACATGGCTAACAAAAATTTGCATGTGATACCCACCCCAGAAGCTATTGTAGTCCAATGATCCCTACCCTAATAACCCTTACCCTACCAGTCTATGGAGAAGCAACCATGCCCACAACTGCCTCCAGTACTGAAAGGGGCTCCAGGAAAGCTGGGGAGGGGCTCTTGATCAGGCAGGGCAGGGATAAGATGAGGGGGAAGGATTTGGGCTGAAAGAGGGAAGATGGAGATGAGATCTTAGGCAGAAATGTTTTCCTGTGAGGGTGGAATATGGTGAAAAGTGGCAGCATTTTGTAACGCAGACAGATAATGAATGAACTTTCAGTGAATGATTAGACTAATGCTCAGGCTGGAAAATCAGCATGCATCCTTGAGGCTGAATGTTCAGAAACAAAATGGAATTGTCAAACAATTTGAATCATGAACACATTTGTAAGACTCGTGGTGCACTTACAGGGTTGACTGGAGAAGAGCTAGAGGAGAAAATTCATTGAGGGAAGCATTGAGGTGAGCCCCTCATTGGTCTGATCCCTGTTGATCTATATTGGACGATCTAGGCACAGCACTTGTCTGGAATGTGCTCAGACTCAGAGGCTTCCTTTCAAGAGAAGAGCATTAAGGAGACTGAGAACAGGTATTAGCCTTCACGAAGAAGGTTTGTGTTTGTAAAACAATAATGTTGCTACTGCCTACTGGTATATGTAGCGTTCTTACTGGAGAAGAAAAAAGGAACAGAAATTGGGAGGGCCAGAAAAGAAGAAAATGATCAATGAAACAGGAAACTGCTCAGAATTCCATTGGATCTTTGGAGATCATAGAATCATAGAACAACCAGGTTGGAAGAGACCCATCGGATCATCAAGTCCAACCATTCCTATCAAACACTAAACCATATCCCTCAGGACCTCATCTACCCGTGCCTTAAACACCTCCAGGGAAGGGGAATCAACCACCTCCCTGGGCAGCCTATTCCAATGCCCAATCATCCTCTGTGTGAAAAACTTCCTCCTAAAAGGAAGGATCATCAGTGCTGCAAGTAAGTGTGCTGCCTCAAACAGTCTGTGACCTCAGGCCTTTCTCCAGCTGATGTTCATCTAAAGGCCATGCTCTGTCCATGCTCTGTCCCAGCTTTGTGCTGCCAAACTATCTCCTTAAAATAACAAAGAGAGGGAACCCCTAGGGTATGGAGCAGGATTGGTGAGAAGAGCCGCTACTCTTTGGCAGGCAGTGAGGACAGTAAAGACAATTCTGCGTTTATTTGTTTAAAACCCCACAGTTCTTCCATGAGAAGCTACGTTTCATGCTTTGCCTGCCTAGCACTGATCATGTCCCAGCCAAGGGTGGTGACTTAGTACTGTCCCCAGAGCTTACTACCTGACTGAGCTGTGTGACTCATCCGTGTGGCTCATGGAGAAAAGAAAGTTCAGAAACGCTGTAAGAGATGCAACAACATTTCCTCTTGTGCTCCTGCAGAGGCAAGGAGAGCAGTCTGGCCGATGGCCTTCATTTTTGTGTGGCTGATCATTTTGCCATGGGTTTTACCTGGAAGAGAAGTCAGAGCATCACCTGGAGCGCAGACACCAGGAGGAACCACCTTCCTGCTCTACGAGCATGGGGAGAGCTGACCGTAGCATGACCCTGGAGCCCTCGAAGCTTTGCTGCAGTCTTGTCCCTCCTCTCACTTTTCACCTAATGCAACAAGAGAACAGCTGTGTTTTCATGCCATCTCTTGGGGCTCTTCCATATCTCGCTGAATATTGTCGCACAGAGACACATTAGTTTGTTTACAGCACTCTGTTTACTGAATGTGTTCTCTATTTAGGTTTTTATTATGATATTTTATTTTTATTGCTCTCCACATGATCTGTTTGTTTGCATTAACTTGATTCTAAGGTTTCATAATCTGATTACGGGGAGCAAGGCTCAGAAGGAAGTTATAAAACATGCACTCTGTAGCGATATACCTGCATTACTGAGCACCAGCTGTGTTTCCTCCTCGAGCCTCAGCTTCCTTCTTTCCTAAGGTCTTCCCTTGGGAATAAAAATTACTGATGGATCTATGGAGAGAGCAGGGCATTGAGAAAGGGCATAAAGATAATGTATACAAGTATTTCAAGCCTTGTTCCTTATCTTTCAAGGTGCTCCGTAGCTGCTTTCAGTGACCCAGGACCTTCCTGTCCGTGTATGGATAGCGATAGTGGGTATGTCAGTCTGGATTGACCAGACTGGAGCTAGTAGAAGTGGCTCTGCCTTGCTGTGAGTGACAGAGATGCTCCTGTCTGCTTCTGTTTACAGAGGAAATCACTTTTATGCTCTGCAGGATCATAATGCAGCCTCACATAGACTGCACACTTGAGCTGCCATTCTGGTTTCATCTCTGCTCGGTTCTACAGGGTCAATATACACTTGTCCCCCGATCTCATCTGTGTGTTGTGCATAACATAAAGGTAAGAGGTCTCTTTCTTTTCAAAAGACCCATACAAGCACTTTCCTGTATTCTTGTAGGAAGAGCTTCGATTTCTAAATGCAACTTCTGGGTCAGAACACCCCCAGATGCTGAGTGCCAGGTATCACACAGAATCATAGAATTGTTAAGGCTGGAAAAGATCTCTAAGATCATCCAGTCCAGCTGTCAGTCCAACCCCATCATGCCTATTAAACCACATCCTCAAGTGCTACAGCCATACTTTGTTTGAATCCCTCCGGGGATGGAGACTCCACCACTACCCTGGGCAGCCTCTGCCAGGGCTTCACCACTCTGACAGTAAAGAAATTTTCCCAATATTAAATCTAAACCTCCCCTGGCACAACTTGAGGCCGTTTCTTCTCATTCTATCACTCGTTGCTTGGGAGAAGAGGCCACCACCTGCCTCACCACAACCTCCTTTCTTTCCAGGAGCTGCAGAGAGTGATGAGATCTCTCATTCTCCTTTTCTCCAGGCTAAACAGCCCCAGTTTCCTCAGCTGCTCCTTATAACCTCTGTGATCCAGACCCCTCACTAGCCTCAATGCCCTCTTCTGGACACCCTCCAGCCCCTTAATGTCTTTCTAGTTCCAGGGGTCCAAATCTGGACATGCTGTGAGGTGATTCTGATCCCTGCTTGTTCTACTTGTTGTACTTGTTCTTTAAGTGCTTATTTAGGTAAATAAGTCTTGAGTGGATGATCCTAATTCATCTCAGTGGTTTCTACCACTCATCTGAGTTCCACCACGTGCACTAAGCCCTGGAAAGAAGTAACCTGCAGAGAGGAAGGCATTTGCATCTTTTATTAGTGCATCACTTTTACCTTCAGTAACTTTTCTTTACCTAATTGGACAGGAGCAGGTAAAGAGCTCAATAATTCTCTTTTTTTCGCTCATGCCAGCAACTGGCAAATTGCAGGAAGATTAGTCTGTGGCCAGATGTTAGCCAGGAAATAAATTTACCCTTGAGCAAGGGGACTTCTAGCCATTATGTTCAGCACTGAACATGCATCAGAATGATGCATGAAATGATATCATTAGGTCTTTTTCTGGCAATTTTCTTTGAAAAAGTCAAGGGAAGCATTGACCGAGAGCTCAGGTATCCCAGGGCTTTTTATTACAAATAACAAGACTTGTGAATTTCCACAGGAACTTTGAGAATTTTGCTGTCTCGGGGCCAACTGATTCAGGGCTTCACCCTCCATCTGTTGAAGAATTTCAAAGGGGTGTAGACATCTAAAGAAGGACATATATGATGAGGTTTCTATAACCTCAGAAGCCTCTGTTAACCCAGAAAATTGTGGAGTAGTTTGGTAACAATGGAACTTCGGTAGTAAGAGAAGTGTTTTTCTACAGTTTTCTAAGCTCCAAAAACTTGTGTTAGAATAATTGCTCTGCACCACAGAAAACACCTGGCACCAGCCTGCAGACACAGCACTTGATCTCACCAAGGATCACAGAACTTTTTAGGTTGGAAAGTCCTCTAAGATCATCAAGAAGACCCAGAGTGGAAGTGGCAATTCATTTTTGATTAAGAGAGCTCATGGAAGTGAGGGCATCTCCATCCCTGGAGGTGTTAAAAAATGTGTATATTGACATGGATTAGTAGGCATGGGGGTACTGTGTTGATGCCTGGACTTGATGATCCTAGAGGTCTTTTCCAAACTTAATGATTTTATGAGCTCTCTAAAAGCATGTGGTTTAGCAAAACAAAGAGTTATAGCACTCTGGATTGCTCAGACCTGGACAGATGGACATCATGATAACACTGAGACTTCTTGCACCTCATACAGAGATCAGACTAAACACAATTCTGTCCTGCAGAGATACTGGTAAGTAGAGGAACTTTATCATAGTACCATAGAATGGTTTGAGTTGGGAGGGACCTTAAAGCCCGTCCAGTTCCAAATCCCTGCGATAGGCAGGGACACCTCCCACTGGATCAGGGGCTCCAAGCCTCATCCAACCTGGCCTTGAACACCTCCAGGGATGGGGCAGCCACCACTGCTCTGGGCAAGTCCCTGTTAAATCTACGGACTATATGTAGTTCCTCTTAAATTTGTCTTCTTGTCACAAGAATTGCTGAAAAAAACTGTGCAAGTTTTACTACATCTAATGCAAAATAAAGTGAAATGGAAGATGGAGATGGTTAAACGCTGGAGCAGAAGCCCAGAGGAGCTGTGGGAATCTCCATCCTCGGAGATACTACAACACCGACTGGCAACCTAATGTAACTTTGAAGATGTCCTTGCCCTGAGCGAAGGGTCAGACCAGGCAACCTCCAGAGGTTCCTTCCAACATGAATTACACTGTGATTCAAGGAAAAGCCAAAAGCAGACCAGTCAAGGAGGTGTCCTGCTAGAGCACTGGAGGCAAAAATCTTGCTGCATTTTTCATAAACTTACCAGCCTCCTTCTGTGTTGTTAGGGAAAAAGACCTACAAAAGCACCATGGAAAGAGAGAAGCAAGCACAGACGTGCTGCTGCTGCCTGCCAGAGGAGGAATGAGTGGATCAAGGCAGCCAGCCCTACAGTCTAGCTCAGAAAATAATTTCTTTCCTGTTCATCCAACCAGGCAAAAGGAGCATCCATGCAGCTCAGCTGTGCACATCCCTTTGAATCACAGTGTTGGTTGTCCTGTCTCCATTCTGGTTTTCCTTTTGATTGTTTAAATCTCTGTTAATTGCAGAGACATCTGCTTTCAGCAGAGAAGGAACAAACAACTTTCAAAGCCAGCTTGCTTGGTGCCAGTAGCAACAGCTGCTGGTCAGACAAGACATCCCAAGTTCATCCCTGTGTGCTTCTTTATTGTGGAGATTTTATTAGGTATTTTCTCCTTACCAAGCACTGATGCCAAATCAGTTGTTGGCTCCTGGGTGTGAATGTCAGCCTCTAAAGGTGAACTTCATCCCTCAAAAAGCAGTGCCCTGGCTTTTTTACCTGGTATATCACATCCTTTTCTCCCCTTTTCTGAGGCAGTGACTGGGGAAACTGGTTGGAATATCCTGTTAAAGTCTGCAAAGAAGACCCCAGCCAAACCCTGGGCTCTTCCTTCACTAGTGGACTCCCAAAGTGCTGCAAAGAAAAGCTTTTTGGTAAAAATAGTTATCAGAAAATGTATTTTTGAAGGAATTTTTAACACTCTCCAAACAGTATATTTTTAGAATTGTATCAGTCACTTTTATTCCAGGTTGCTGTCGTGTAACAAAACAACAGCTTTTACCCATACACATCTGACTTTCAAGCAGAAAATAGGATTTTTTCAGATTTTTTGTACCATAATCATGATAAGATTGATGCAAAAATAAGGTGGCAGATGTGATAAGAACAGCAATGAGATCTGGTTCGAACCCTGCAAAATGGAAATACGGTTACCAGTTCATATTTCCTGGATGAAAAGTTCGTTGATATACATCAGGCAAGTGGGGGCAGGTGGATCCAGAGAAGCCTGGGCAGAATGCAGAATGCTGAAGACAAAAATTGAGGCTGCTAATTATTTTTTTCCTGTGCCTGGTCATGTGCACCATGGTGCAGATGGGCTGGGAAGGCTGCTGCACCCTAGCATTAATCTCCCCTTCACCACCTACAGGAGAAACAGGTCTGTTATTTCCAGAGCTACATGGGTCACATCCATCCTCATCACACCCCGTGCTTCTTGGTCTTCAGCTCATCTGGACTGCATTTCCCCACACCTTTTATTGCAAGACAAGATCCAGTGGACCACTACGATGACCACTGAGGTGTCCCCATCCTTTAACATACCTAATCCAAAGAGCTCTGTCCTATGCTACCTATGCCAGAGCTGAATTTGGCCCAGAACAGGCCCAACTTGGGCTCTGGCTGTACTTTCAGATGGTTCTTAGAATCATTCTAAAGGTTGGAAAAGACCTCAAAGATCATCGAGTTCAACTTGTAGCCCAACCCAACCATACCTACTAAATCATGTCCTTAAGTGTCACATCTACATAGTTTTTGAACTCCTCCAGGGATGGAGACTCCACCACTGCCCTGGGCAGCCTCTGCCAGTGTTTCACCAGTCTGTGAGTAAAGAAATATTTCCTAATATTCAATCTAAACCTCCCCTGGTGCAACTTGAGGCTGTTTTCTCTCATCCCATCACTTGTTACTTTGGAAGAAAATGCCAATGCTCCTGGCTACAGCACAGGTCAGAGACCATCCAGCTGGTTTTAATCTTAAGAAACAAAATACTCGAGGCAGTAAAGAGAAAAGACCTTGGTTCCTCTTCTGGCTCTCTTCTTAGTTGTGAGTACCAAGAAGAAGAACACACACAGCAGGGACTATAATTAGAAAGGAGTATTACGAGAAAAGGAGTGAAAATTGCTCTGTCAACCTCAGTTCTGTTTAGGCTGCAGCTACGTTCGCTGTAATATGCTTTGTCAGAAATACTACACTGGGCTTAGGGTGGATATGGAGTATGATACTGGTAGCAACAGCACTGCCTTCCCCCACAGTCATGCTGAACTTAGAGGTTTTGATGGGGTCTGTAGCAGGAGAATGAGCTGCCAATATCTGGGAACCATCCTGCAGTGAAGCGAGAAGCATTACCAGCAGGGAAACCAAAAGACACTCAATTCTAGTTTTTCTGATGAAACAGTGACATTCCTCTTCCATGCACTTGCTTTGAACAGAACACTCTTCCGAAGTACCACTCTGGTTGTTCTCAAAAATGCATGCAACCAAACGAATTTTTTAGTTCTTCTCTGACAGAAGAATGAAAAAACTTCCTTGCCAAGGAAATCTCAGGGGAGATTGAGATGAAATCTTAGGAAGAAATGTTTCATGGTGAGGGTGGGGAGGCCCTGGCCCAGGTTGCCCAGAGAAGTGGTGGCTGCCCCATCCCTGGAGGCGTTCAAGGCCAGGTTGGATGGGGTTTTGAGCAACCTGATGCAGTGGGAGGTGACCCTGCCTGTGTCAGGGGGTGGAATTGAAAGGGCTTTAAGGTCCCTTCCAACCCAAATCATTCTAGGATTCTATGACAATCTGGACAGCATGAGCCACAGTGCTGTGTCCCAGTGAGGCGTCGAGCAGGATGGATGCAATCCATGCATCTGACTCTGGAGCTCACGTGGGAATCGCTGCCTCAGAGCCAGGCACATAGTCTCATTCTCCAGCCACTGTGTTTGCAGATGCCTTACGGCTGTTGATTTCCTTTTGCATATTTCAGGTATTTGGGGAAATCACCTGGAGGCTTTGGTCACTGCCTGAACGCTGACAGCAAGTCTTTCTTACCACCACAGCCACTCTCTAGACAGTCTGCTGAGTTGAGCTGGACATGTTTTACAGAGATGTTCCTCTCTGCTGCTGCTGCAGTGATTTTGTTGTTTACAGTGTTTTGTTCCCTCCTTACCTGCAGATTTATTTTACTTAATGAAGACAGCCACTGCCTTCACCTCACTACTCTGTAACACCAGGTTTATTTTGTGATGCTTTGTGATTGCTTTTCGGACCTACTGAGAACTTCTCTGTTGTTTTATGGATTATATATCCTGGAAATATTTCTCCATCTTTTCATTACTGTTTATACTGCATGAGTAGAGCAAGGCTTCTGCCTTCAACTCTCCAAGAACATCTTTACATTCCCATGGGTGGTGCTTAATGAAAGACTTCGTAGCTTAATTTAGTGCCAACAGTATTTGTCTTAAGATTTTGAAGGCAGCAGGATCAAATCCAGGAGGAGTTCTATTTTTATTAAAAAATAACTCTGGTTTCTTATTCTCTGCATGTCAAATGGATCACAACAGCAGCACTTAATTATCTTTATCTACTCCTCTGCTCTCTTCTTAGCATTATTTAAATTGCTCCTGTTCAACTTAATCTTCAGCAGGTGCTTGATCTTTCAACCCTTATTTATATGGGAAGCTGAAATCAGTGTTGCTGGAATCTGTCTGGCAGTGGGTTTGACTTTTGCTGCTCCTAGCCAGCTTCCCAAGGGTACAGGGTTAGCGATGGGGATTCACATCCCCCTGCTCTTCACTGATGCTGTACAAAGTGATAGCGGAGGAGCGAAATATTTAGCCTTCATGTGTTAGGATGGCAGCAAAGGTCTGTGATATGTGAGTGCTTGGAGAGGACAATCCTTTCTGCCTTTCCACTTGAAGATGGACATTTCAGGCTGGACTGTCCAACATCAGGGCAAGCAGATGGAGTTTTCTCCTGCACCCACTACTTGTGATGCACCCAGTCCATCGTTGCTGCTTGGAGAGTAGACGATTTTTCAGCTGAGTCTGTGTTTTGTCTCCTTCTGAGGTTTCACTTCTGTAGTTACAGTCTTGTACATCCTTGCAAGGAGAATAATACATAACCACAGGTGCTTATTGACAGGGGCAGTATTGAGTTACAAATAGACTCGCCCGCACCTCGGACGGGAGCAGGGGAATGAATTATTGATAAGGGCTGTGGTGTAATGAGGGAGGCTGGAGATGGTCCCCTCAGCCTCACGCTCTGGCTTTCCCGCTGCAGCAAAAACACATCAAAGGGATGCATGGAGCTGCTGCAGTGCCGATGGCGGTAATACGTCTGCTGAGGCAGAAGGAAGCACGGAGGCTTAATTACCAGACACACAATTCCAGAGTCATTAAAGGGGGATGAGGTTAATCTTCTGGTTCCTCTGAGCTGAACTCAGCCTGTCAGGATCTTGCTCAGATCTCTGCGCTTCTCCGGTGAAAGCAGAAATGTGCACGAATTGCCAGGACCGGTGACGGGAAATGAACTTTGTCTCCAAGTTCTCCCCAAACAGCAATTAGGGCTTAAAAGGATTATTGACCTGAAGGAAGGAGAGATGATTTCTGGGTGATCAGGAAAATCAATGAGCCACAAATCATTTCATACGCAATGTCTTCTGCAGATGACTCATGGACCAGCTCTGACACTCCAGAAAAAGGAGGACCTCTCTTCTGGATGTGTCCCTGAAGAATTCCACATGCAAACCTGCCCCACAACATAGTGGTATGAGGGATGACCGTGAGTGCATTCGTTTATTGGAATTATTTACACAGGTACACGGGACTCAGATAGAATGAGGGTTGAAGAATTTGGCCTCTATGAAAAGGGTTTTTTGCAGAATGTTGGTCATGAATTTCAGACCCAGTCCTTAGCTTTTCCTCCTTCCTTAATTGTAAGGTGCACTAATTATCTCATTGGTGGATGAGAAGCTCAATGCAAGGCAACAGTTTGTGCTTGCAGTCCAGAAAGCCAGCTGTATCCTGGGCTGCATCCCAAGCAGTGACACCAGCAGGGTGAGGGGATTCTGCCCCTCTGCTCCACTCTGGTGAGACCTCACCTGGAGCCCTGTGTCCAGTTCTGGAGTCCTCAGCCCAGGAAGGACATGGAGCTGTTGGAATGAATCCAGAGGAGGCCACGGAGATGATTGGAGGGCTGGAGCACCTCCTGTATGAGGACAGGTTGAGAAAGTTGGTGTTCATCTCATCTCATCTCACGGAGGTGAGAAGGCTGAAAGGAGAGCTTAGAGCAGCTTCCAGCACTGAAAATGGCTCCAAGAAAGCTGGGGAGGGGCTCTTGATCACGGAGTGTGGGCATCCCATGGGTAGGAGATTGAAACATGATAGGCTTGGAGGTCCCTTCCAACCCAATCCAACCAGTGATTCTACGATTATGGATGTCTGAGCCAGTGAGCGTTCAAAGTTCATCTGGCTTTGCAGGAATATTTTGTAACCTCATGGTTAAAAACCACCATCAGTCGCATTTCCATTAGAATTTGTGCAACTCTTTGCAGGGTAGAGCGTAACCAACTGCTTCGCAGTAACTGTTTGCAGCTTCTGTCTCTGTCCAAATGTCAAGATGCAGGAAGATATTCTCATGGCATATACAGAAATACTTCGATAAATGAAGTGTTTTTAGCACAGCAAGAAGCAGTTTGTGCAATTCCTGAAATACTGTCATTTCAGCTTCCAGAGACAAAGAAATAACAGGAAAAAAAATCAATTCCAGTCAAAATTCCTGCAGCTTTTTTCCATAGGAACTATTAAGTTAAAATTTGCCCCCTTTGGTTATTTTTTTATATCAAATCCCTTCTACTGATGGCAACTGTCTTTGCTCAGATACCTATCAAAAAACCTTGATACCTTTGGAAGATTTTGAAGTGCAGCTGTAGGGTTAATTCCAGCTAAATTTAAATATGTCCTGATATAAAATGTAATCTCCTATCATCAGCACCTCTCATAAATGCTGCTTCACTAAAATGCCCACTTTCCAAGCTGTGCTTTGATATATGCTTTATCCATTCACAGCTCATTTTTGATTGGTAGTAAAGGCTTTTAGTAAAGATGACAGAAATGTTTTATCCACCATCATAAACACGGTTTTATTAAAAAGGAAAAAAAAGATGGGAAGGGTAGGAACGAGGAAAAATGCAGGTCCCCAGTCCTCTTTTCATAACTTATGGAGAGAGACTTTATAGCTGAATCAGCTGCTGAGTTGCCGTGTTTTTATCTAGGAGGATGCAAATTGAAGCATTTCTGGGCTGTAACCATGGAATGGGCAGGCTCTGGGGTACCCACAATTACTGTCTGAAGCCTTGGTGCTCTGGGAGAGAAATAGACAGTTTATTGCATTTGTCCTACCAGCTTGGATATTTACAGAGGACGCAAGAGCAATCCTGCTGCTTTTACCCCAGTCCTCTTTGTAATGCACAGCATTTATCTTTCTGGATTTCTTTCTCAATAAAAACCTATGTATTTCATTTTTTTAATCTTTACTGTGAATGAGCTCTTTCATGATCTGTGCTGAATTAAGTGAGGGCTTGCAGCAAGGGATCCTGGTGCCTCGGATTACTGTGGACCCCTCTAAGAAGCAAAGGGACAGAGAATCATTACACTTTTTTCAGGTCCTGAGTTGGAAGGGACCCACAAGGATCATTAAGTCCATCTCCTGTCCCTGCACAGGACAACCCCAACATTCACACTGTGGGGCTAAGAGTGCTGGCCAAAGGTTTCTGGAATGTTGTCAGGCTTGGTGACTGCTTCCCTGGGAGCTCTTCCAGTGCTCCACCACCTTCCAGGTGAAGAATCTACTCCTAATTTCCAGGCTGAGCCTCCTCTGGCATCTTCCTGCCATTCCTTCTGGTCCAGAGAGAGAAGAGTTGAGCACTTGCTCCTCCTCCTCCCTGTGTGAGGAAGCTGCAGAGCATGGTGAAGTCTCCCCTCAGTCTCCTCTTCTCAAGGCTGAACAGACCAAGTGACTTCAGCTGCTCCTCACACTCTTCCCCTCTAAACCCTTCCCCACCTCCATGCCCTCCTCTGGATGCTCTCCAGCACCTTTAGATCCTTTTTATCCTGTGGCCCCAGAACTGTCCCCAGTGCTCAAGGTGGGGCCACCCCAGTGTGGAGAAGAGTGGGACAATCCCCTCCCTCACCTGGTTGGTGATGCTGCGCTGGATGTACCCAGGACAGTTTGTCCTCTTAACTGCCAGAGCACTGCTAGCTCATGGTGAATGAGTTCTTTCAGTGAGATCTTGCTGCAAAAGGTCCCAGCCCCTTGGATTATCGTGGACCCCCAACATCACAGCAGCCACAACAGCCTCCGTCCTTTGCAACGCAATGGCCAAGCTTGCTATTCATGAGAAAGCAATTCACCTTCCTAAACCAACCCTTCCCTGGGGTGTCCTCCTGCCTGAAGGGAGCTGAATGGTTTATTTTATGATTGCAGATATGTGGGCTGCATCCCACCAAATGTTTTAACATGGGTCCCTGCCCACCTGTCAGACTTGGTGTGGTGAATCTTGCCGTTGTGCTGGGCTGTGCCTCTCATATTGATCCAGATCAAGCACGTATCTCAATCCGATGGGGAGGTAAATGCGTGACAGGTCCAGCACTGCTAAGTGATAAATTTAGTGGGGTGCCACCAGGCCTCTAGAGACCTTGCGAATCTCCAGTGAAGAGAAACTTAACGTTGCTTGAGAGATGGATTCATCAGCAAAAGAGAAGGGTGATGTCTATCGTCATCAGTCGAATAAATAAACAAGACGATAAATCTGGAATTGCTGCTGAAATTACTTGGAAGTGCTGTGTATTGAGTTTTACCTATTTTTATTGTTTGTGGAATGGGCTGCTGGTTTATGTATCATCATCTTTTTGATATACCAATTTTGTATGACTTCATGATGTATCCTGGGAAAAAACAGGAGGGAAAAATATTACCGCCAGGTCTTAAATGCACAGATGAAGTGAACCAAGATCCCAGAGATAAAAATGAAATTATTCTAACACAGTGTGACAAAGTGAAGCGGAGGTCACCCTGGGAAACAGTGCTAGCACAGTGATCCGGTGCGTGGTGTCCCTGCCTAGGGCAGTGTGGGTGCAACTGGATGAGCTTTAAAGTCCCTTCTGACCCAAAACATTCTATGATACTTGTAACATAAAATGGTTAGTTTCATCAACACAACTTTCCTCCTGACTTTGTGCAAAATTAGTTAAGAACTAGGATATACAACTGTGATAGATCAGATGTCTCATTGTCTAACAGGCCTCATGATAGGAGAAGAAAAGTGACAGTTCTGGAGTCTTCTAAATATGTTTTGATTTTGCAGAAGCAGAACTTGATTAAATCTTGCCCAGAGATTTTGAGTTCTCATGTGAATTTTGAAGATTCTTTAGTTTTATCCTATTAAGCTCTTGGTCAGGCAGTGCAGGGATAGGATAAGGGGAATGGTTTTCAGCTGAAGGAGGGGAGATTGAGATAAGATCTTAGGAAGAAATGTTTTCCTGTGAGGGTGGGTTGGCCCTGGCTCAAGTTGTCCAGGGAAGTGGTGGCTACCTCATCCCTGGAGATGTTCAAGGCCAGGTTGGATGGGGCTTGGAGCAACCTGATGCAGTGGGAGGTGTCCCTGCCCATGGCAGAGGGGTGGGACTGGATGGGCTTTGAGATCCCTTCCAACCCAATCCATTCTGTGATTCTTTGAGACATGCTGAGAGCCCTTCGGGCAAGACGAACCCCTGAAGCACAACGTGCTGGACTTACTGTGAGACAGAGGTGGGAGTCTTTGTCGTAGGAGGCAGGAGTTAACTGTGGGACCTGTCTAAAGACATTCTCTCAGCCTTCATGCAGTCATGCCTGAAAAGATTTAGACTAAAAAAATTAAAGTGTTCAGTGTTCAACTGCAGTTGGACCTTGAGGTTTACTTTAAATCAGCTCATTGTTCCGCCTGCTTTCCCTGAATGCAGTGGGACTGGTCCCTGCAGAAGTGTACACGCTAATCGTATAAGGATGTAATAGCCCTGGACTCCCGTTTGAGAGCTCTGTGCCTCCCATACCTCTGTTCCATCTCTGGTGGGCTCACATATTAAAGAATTTAATACTATGTGCAAAGCTGATCACAGGAACCTGTTTCTCATCTCCAGGGCACCATTGCAGTCACATGGTGACATTAGCTTTCCTGTCCACAGGGCCCTGCCAAGCGCTCGCCTCTCCCACTGCTCAAGCATATTTTAAAGTCTTTTCAGCTTTATGGTTTCCTTTTTATTTATCCCTCCCTGGTATCCCCCCTCCTCCTTCCCCAGCATCTGCACTCATGCAAAAAAAGCTGGAGAATGCTGGTTCCCAGAAGTACCTCCAAAGGCTGAGCAGCTTCTTCTCTGTCACAAACCTGTCAATAAGGAGCTTGATGGGGTCTCTACCTCCCAGCCAGGGGTGGGATTCTGGTTCCCAGGTTATCAGCATGACATGAGAACAGGTTTGTTTTCAAGCCTCTTTATTCAAATTCTGCCTTGCACAGCAGAGCTGAATGCTCTCTATTTCAAAAGTTACCTTGTAGTTTGTGTTTGAATAGAAAATGACATTAGAGACCAGAAGCCTTTTTGGTGTTTTCGGTCTTCTAGCTTTGAGAAGAATACAGGGAATTTCCATTTCAAGGCTTTGGAAGACTAAAAGTCCCACCAAGGGTGGATATTATTGAGTAAAACAGGCCTCTCTGAAAAATAATACATTCCAAAGTACACAGATCTCCTTCTGCATAGATGAGAGAATAAACACATGACTATTAATCACGTTGCTTAATGCATTACTGGGTAGAACCTGAGCCCAGCTGGGATGATCACTGAGTAAGAATCCATTTAGAAGAAAAACTGATAAACCTGAGGATGTAAATCCAGATGTCCAACACTATTCCCCAGGAGTGACTGCTGCTTTCATAACAGGGTGCAAGAAATCATAGAATCATAGAATCACCAGGTTGGAAGAGACCCACCGGATCATCGAGTCCAACCATTCCTGTCAAACCCTAAACCATGTCCCTCAGGACCTCATCTATCTGTGCCTTCAACACCTCCAGGGAAGTTGAATCAACCACCTCCCTGGGCAGCCTGTTCCAGTGCCCAATGACCATTTCTGTGAAAAACTTCCTCCTAATCTCTAGCCTAAATCTCCCCTGGTGGAGCTTGAGGCCATTCCCTCTCGTCCTGTCCCCTGTCCCTTGGGAGAAGAGCCCAACTCCCTCCTCTCCACAATCTCCTTTCAGGTAGTTGTAGAGAGCAATGAGGTCTCCTCTCAGCCTCCTCTTCTCCAGGATAAACACGCCCAGCTCTCTCAGCCGTTCCTCATAAGGCCTGTTCTCCAGCCCCTTCACCAGCTTCATTGCTCTACTCTGGACTCACTTCAGAGCCTCAAAATCCTTCTTGTGCTGAGGGGCCCACAACTGCACACAGTGTTCAAGGAGCAGCCTCACCAGTGCGGAGTACAGAGGGAGAATAACCTCCCTAATCGAGCCTCACTGCAGGCAGAGCAGCTTTCCATGTGGTGCTGGATGCTGATAGGAGCTGTTTCCACACTTTGCTTTTTTCAAGGGTTATGGATGAAATAGAAAGGGCACTCAGAAGATGCAAAAACCCTTCACCTGCATGAAGACAGCTCTTAGTTATTTACTGCTGGTGAATAGCACACTGCCTCCGATGTAGCACACGATCAGCAAATCCATTCAGTAGTGAAGCCAATGGACATTTTCTTTGGCAGACAGGCAACAGGATTGTTTTTAGTAAGAAAGAAGAACTGGATGGGCTTTGAGGTCCCTTCCAATCCAAATCATTCTGTGATTATGTGAATTCTGCCTGCCATGATAAAATCATTGTAGCTCAAGGCCACGTGAATCCATAGCTGCTTGATTTTAGGTACAGGATCAATCCAATCTTTTCACTGCATTTGGACAGTATAAACTCTACTGAAATTAATTAATTTATTAAATGACTCGTTTTAAATTCTCTGCTCAGCTCTGCTTGTGGCCTTGAAAGAACAAGGTATAATGAGCGCAGCTCCTAATTAATGATACCTTTCCAGCCACTCCAGATCAGCAGTTAAAGTTTAGGAGGTTCATTGCTTCTGCACAGCCATTGCATGGCTGGGAAATGAGGTCGCCTTATGCCAGTACTTCCAGAAGGTAGTGGTCCTTGAAAAGACACCTTTGCTGATGCTGAAGCCTTTAGAAGGTCCTGGGAAGGATTTTGCAGTAGCAGCAGCCTTAAAGGCAGAAAGGATAATTCTATGTTCAACAAATACAAGTGAGGTCAGTCCATGGAAGATTATTCAGCAGGCTTTCCTAGTGCTGATGGAACAGATAAATCACACAGACGCCTGAAGTCTGTTGGTAAAAAAAAGCAACAGGCTTTCACTGCAGCTGCACTGAGCGCTTAGCATCTGTCTCCACCTTCCAGCTATTTAGGACTTGCAAATGAGGCAACCTCACATTGTGGTGGCTCCCTTTGGTAGAAATGCTCTGAAACCACTTTGAGGGCTATGTTTATCGCTCAGTGAGTGAAGGACAGCAGAGAAAAGAGCAACTACATTCTGCAGAAGAACCTAAAGCTAAACAAGCAAACAGATGGATTTAATCTCCCTTTGATCTGATGGGGTCCAAAGAAAATGGAAGTGGGATTCACATCAGTCCCACCAGACCAAAGCTGAGCCTTGGTCCAGAAATGCATAATGAGAGTCGCATTGCTGGAGAAAGAATCCCTGGGTGATGGAAACCTCTAGGATGTGAGTGATCCTGACTTCTACTCTTGCCTCCTTTTTGCATCTTATCTAATGATTTTTCAAAGTACAAGCAGGGAGTAGAATATATGACTTTGCTTCCCAGAAGACCCATTTTAATTGATTAAAGGAGTGCTCCAGAGCCTCACCTCCTCACACGTCCTTGATAGCCACAGGCTGGATGCCTCACCGAGAAGATCATATCTGCCAGGGGACATCAGAAGCTACTCTGAATATGTATGTTAGGAAGGGGAATCGGGTACTCAGAGTAGTTGAATTCCTGGGTGGCAGAAAGATTTGGAGAAACCTCTCTAGTATTCTCACAAGTTGACATCAAAGCTGCAATAAGACAATGTGCCTACTCACATCAGACTCAGTTTACTGACAAGAGACTGCTCATGGCCAAGATGTCTTGTTGAACTAGTGAAGTGTTTTACAAACATCTGAGGAACAAGATAGCATAGGCACAAAGACACTGGTGGACACCCAAGACCTGGGGACACGCCTGCAAATTGTTTCTGTCTCTGTTGTTTGTAGAACCTTCCTAGGAACTGAAAATGAATGCTGCTTCTGTTTTGGAAGCTTTCCCTTCAGCTGGCAAATAGGGACTGCTTTTGTTCTTGGGGGCTGTAGGAAGTTGAAATGAAACAAGCTTATTTTAATATTAGCAAACATTTCAGCTCATTCCCACCTCTTCCTGCCAAGCCAGCTGTGCTGATGCCAGGCCAGCACTGTTGTTTGCAAGAGCAGCTGGAGGAAACAGCATCTGGAGTTTTATTGCAACAACACGAGTGGCAGCATGGATGGGAATGCTTTCTTATTGAGTCTGCACAAATACCAGTGAATTTTGATTATGGTCCTAAAATTTTCCCGATCTTGATCTTTATAGCCTAAAACATTTCCCTCGTCGCATTAAGCTTCTTTAAACTATATCTCTCCATAAACTTCACATAGCATGAGACCAATGACTTAAACTTCATGCTAATACAAAAAAATAGAAAGTTTTTTCAGGTTGGAAATCTGTTCCATTTCAGTGCATGCATGCAGAGCTGTATCCCACATGCCAAGCAGGACTGTTTCATTTGAAGAGATTTGGTTTCAAGTGAGTGAGCGCTTTGATTATTATTGAATAACACAACACACAAAGCGATCTGTGCCTGGGCACTGTTCTGTCCTGCTGTCATTCACTCTGAACTCTGCACGGGAGAAAAAGAAAGGAAAAATCAGTGATATGTTTCTGCAAAACCTCATTATAAAATCCAGCTCAAGCTCTTTCTGAGCCTGGGCAACTCTCAAGAGTCTTCCTTCAGAAGTGCTGAATCCACACCTACATTCCCTCCCCTTCCCTATCTCCAAGCCAGATAATCACTTGGTTGTTTCAGGGAGACAATTAAGCTCATTAACACTGTTTTTTCTTAAAAAAAATGAAGAAATTCCCTCTCCTTTGACAGATTCAAGCAGGCACTGGTAGCCCATTATCCAAAAGGACATCATGCAACCCTATGTGTGCTGTGCTGTGCAGGCAATGGGCACACGTGGTGGCAATGATGCTCCCTTGCTCAGCATCCTTGGGAGGGATCTGGGCAGGCACCAGATTGCAGGAGAACCTGGTGCCTCTGGCTTGAGGCTGAGGCCGGCAGAGGCTGTGTCCTTGCCTGCCAGGCCTGTGCAAAAAGCTGTGTCACCAAGTCAGAGAGCTGTGAGAGGAGGTGAACCGACCACATGGTGGTGGGGAAGATGATTTATGGGCTCTTCACAGAGGCACTGCAGAGATGAGAGGCTGCGGTTTTTCAGGAAGCGCTCAGAGCCAAGCCCTTGAAACTGTAATTGGGCAGCCTTCCACAACGTAACCGTCATTTCCAGTTTGCTCTTTGGACAGGTCTCGCCCACCAGATGTACCATTAACCATTAGTGGCCAAGAGTAGCACAGCCCAATACTGCCCAGTACAACATTTCCACCAGTGCTGGAGACCTCTTGCTTCCTATCACACAGGCTTGTGAGATTTTCCCTCTCCCACCTGGTTGTGACTTATTCTAATGTTTAGGCATGTAATTCCTCTTGGTCAGTGTCTGTATGAGATCCTCACAAGCATCATAGATGACTCTGTCCTTATTGCTGTATCTTGTTTGTCCAAATGTCATGTGCTCACAAGGGCTCCTGGACAATCTCTGGCAGTTGTGTTCTACATACCCACAGTTCCATTTTATGCAGAGGATGCTCCCAGATCTGTTGATCTTTCAGGTCTCTTTCAACACAAACAATTCTATGAATCCATGATTCTATGTTCTCATCTCTAACTGGGCAACACCTTCAGCATCTCTAAGCCTTGTTCAGGCCCAGCTGATAAGCTTCTGGGCTTCTGTCTCACCTTTTCCAAGCTGCAACTTTGCAGCATAAGGGTTGTGGTGCTCTTCATCGTCTTCATCATCCACAGTTTTGTCTTCCCTTTCAGTCATCCTGCTGCCAGGATGCAGCAGTGCAGCCAGCACAAAAGTACCTCGAGAAAAGGTGGTGGCTTTGCCTCTCATCCAATCAGAGTTTTGTGTCCCACAGAGAGGATGTTGATACACGTGACAACGCCCTGAAGAGCAGCCCCATTCACACTTTAACAGAGAAGCATTTTAATTAATTGTCAACAGTTTTTTAATATATAGATTTAGCAGCTCTGCCTGAGTAAATGCTGTTTGAGAGATTAAATTCTGTTTGGATTAATGGCCTCTGACAGCTTTTCCTCCTTTGCAAACAAAGTGGGTTTGAAGTGTAATAAAACAGAGCGTGGGATGCATTGAACGTGGAGAGCTGTTCAAGCTGGCAGCCAAGTGAAACATCGCCAGCCTCCATCCAGAGGAGCCCACAGACAAACACACCTTCCAGGGACAAAGGTTTTTATCTGATGTGGCTTCAGGCTCTCATAATGCCTCAGCCTCCTATACAGTTGCTCATGGTGATGCAGAGCAGTCGTGTGCACGGAGTTTTTGAATGGAGGGCTCTGCAAGCTGTGGGGCTGACATCTGTGTCAGGCAGATACCAAGTAGCTTTGTTTATTCTCCTTGTGTCATGGTTGAGAGGAGACTGAGCCACAGTATGGTCACATAGACAGGTGAGATCTGCTTCCTAGGAAAGGACAAAGAAGAAAGGATGCTGGTCCTAGGGCTATAAAGACTCCAAGGAAGATGTGATTTCCCCCCATGCCTATAGCCAGCTCACAGCTGTGTCAGGCTTTTAGGTGGATCATGATAATGATTAGTGAAACTTTCCTACCAGAGCATTGTTTCTTTTACACACACTGCCCAACTTCCATGTTTTTGAGACTGAGGAGCAATTAGTTTAGCCCCCAGACAGTTTAGAGTGTGTGGGGAACTAATGAACAGGTTAAACATGAAGCTTAAAACCAACTTCCCACCATGCCATACGCACTGCTGCATTGACTTATCTGATCCCACATGGATGGACTACAACCACCTTACAAAGCCTCCAAAGCTAAGGCAAAAGGCCCTGACACCCTCCTTTCCATGACATAAACAAATGTTCTTTTGGTCTGCTAATGAAGCCAGGGAAGCCACTGTTCACAATGACCCAGTGAACATGAAGCTGCTGTTACTCTGTCATCATGCAGAGTTGTAGGACTTCTTGAGCTTCCTGCTCATTGGGTTTGAGAGTTGCAATGCATGAAAACACCAAAAAGAAATCCAAGAGAACCGGGAGCTGCAAACTCACATTAATTGAGCACTTACTCTGATCATACTTGTTGAATTCCTAATTGTTTTAAAGTACAGACTTGAGAACTCTTAAATGTGTATATGTTTTATTCATGAAAACAGAACTTAAAGACATTAAAGACCACGGTTTGTATGACAGTTTTATGAACTTTAAATGAATGGTTTTAACAAAGGACTCAAAACTTATTAGGAAGTAATTATCAAATAACTTGTTAATGATATCTGAGAGACGCAGAGTGTGACAGACCATTGCTCTGAACTCTAAGCCCTCGTCTGATTATTTTGGTGCTAGGAAGGAGCAAACTGCAGCTTCAAAGGCAATGAAAATTTTCATTAGATATAACACTCAATAACTAACAATAATCAGGATTAATAGCACTGTCAATGATGATTCGACCAAAAGGAATTTTTGAAGTTAAAAGTGTACCATAAAAATCATTTGAAGCAAAAGTTGCTTTCCCAAATCACGTTATTTCATAGCAAAATCATTTCTTTTGATATACACAGACCCTCTCTGTCCATCTGAGCATGGATTGCCCTTTAATAGAGAACAGGATGGAATGATTAGAGATAAGGTACACATTTGCCACAGTAACTCAATGGAACATGTGGTGGATCAATGGGAGTCTTTAAACTTAAATTGTGTGTCTCCTTTCTAAAGGCCTGCTTTAAATCAGCCCCAAGTTGAGATCCAGAACACAGGCCAGAAACTGTGCTAAAAGCTGGTGTAAAACAGAAATTGCTGTCCCCCAGGAAATTTCAATAGTCCGAAGTTATATTTTGCCCTAAGCTGAGTTACAAAGCAGGTTAGAAAAATCACCTAAATAGTTCATTTTGACACCACCTATTTATTTTGTTTTGGCTGCATTTTTAAGACTTTGTATGTATCAACTCTCTCATTAGTTGGCAGATTATCCATGTTATATCTATGTTTTATTACCTAGGTAATAGTAATATAGTAACATAGTCAATGTTATCTTATCCATGCTGTTGGTTTTAGGATGGCCATGGTGCTTCCAGGCACCGCTCAGGGAGACCTTAGAACAGCTTCCAGGACTGAGAGGAGCCTAAAGGAAAGCTGAGGAGGGGTTTTTGATCAGGGAGTGCAGAGATGGGACAAGGAGAATGGTTTTCAGCTGAAAGGAGGGAGAGTGAGAAGAGATATTAGGCAGAAATATTTTGCTGTGAGGGTGGGAGGCCCTGGACCAGGTTGCCCAGAGAACCCCATCCCTGGAGGGGTTCAAGGTCAGGTTGGATGGGGCTTGGAGCAACCTGATCCAGTGGGAGGTGTCCCTGCCCATGGCAGGGGGAGAACTGGATGGGCTTTAGTTCCCTTCTCACCCAAACCATTCTATGAATCTGTGATTCTATGGTGCTGTTTTCCTGCACCATGGACATCACCCACCTTCATTCAGGATGCTTTGTGTTTCTCTGCACAGTGCTGCTGGGTATAGCCCAACATCACATCTCTGACATAGCTGGGAGAGCCCAGGAAGGAGACAGGACTTTCTCCAGGACCAAGAGGAAGAAGCAGTGACTGGTACTGCTGAAGTGTGTCCCCTTGTCCATGGAAGGGGTTACTGGTAAGGATGTGGTGCTCCACAAACATATGGATACTGCAGTTAAGGCAATCAGTGCCCTGTGAGTCACAAGTTGTGGGGAACATGGAAATGCAGTGGTTTGACTCTGCAATGTGGATTTCATCCCTGGGTAGCTCTCCAAGTTCTGAGGGTGCCGGTGTCATCTGTGCATTGCGTTATCCTAGGTGACTCCCCATTGCCTTGGGAAATGCAGAGCTGGCTGTATACAGCAGCTTATTTTACACCAGCCAAATAATAAGGGCTACAAATAATAAATCAATGTGACTGAAGCCAGAATAAATAGTCTTTTTTTTCACTTGGCAAATATTCTCAACATCACAGCAGGACCCAAAGGGAGATGTCCAATGCTAGTAGGGATTTATATGATTTAGGAAGTCAAGAGCCTTTTGTGTATCAAGCAATTAGTGGAAGAGAAGGATTCGTTTTAATTATTTGCTTATTTTTCTGCGAGTGCCAAGCGAACTTTCTTACCGTAATGAAGGCAATGAACCAATGTGACTCCTCTGAACCTGAAGGTATTTAATCTACAAAGCTCCAAATGGGACCTCAGCTGGCCTTTATTTGGAGCTGTGACCATGTGAAAGAGAAGCTCTGCTTTGAATTAGGGAGGTGGAGGTGCCACATCTTGCTGCTGCAGCAGACAGTTTGCTTCCACTCCCAGTAATATCTCAGGGGAGGCATCCTTAATTCTCTCACCGACGGAAGCAGTTTTCTTATCACCGAACTCCATCGGATCATTCTGACCAGTGTACCAGTGGCAGACCATGATATCTGTAGTTTCATTTGCCATTCACGTAACTGGATTTGACATTTTTCATTCAACCTTTATCGTACAGCTTTTATTAACACTCAGGTCACAATAACAAGCCAGTGGCACTTCTTTCCTGTGTCAGATATAGGTACTACACTTGTTACTCTGCAGTCATACCCCGTCACCCCAACCCAGATAAATCTACTGAAAGCATTTTCTAGGAGAAGTGTGGCTCAGCATGCTAAGTCCTTCCAAAATCCAGAAGGATGTTACCGATTCTCCTTCCCTGGAGTTCATTATCTCAGTTAGTCTGAGGTTTGCTCTCACTTTAATTGTGGTCTCTTCTCACCCCTATGGTGTTTTTCCCTTTGGCCAGAAAACGGTGAGTAATTACGACATCATTTGAACGTTAAGTACTTGCTTCATTTTGCATGTTTCCTGACCCTGCCCTTAATCTCATCTCTGCCTCTTTGGCACTTTGGGATGTGGTTTAGCGGGTACGTTGGTGTTGTGTTGATGGTTGGACTTGATGATCTTAGAGGTCTTTTCCAACCTTAACGATTTTATGATTCTATGATTATTACAGTTATAGATCTTTTCCTCTTCCCATTTGATTTGAACAGAAGGAGAAGCTTTACCTCTTTGCCCTAAGTACCCCTTGTAATGTCCAGCCCTGAGAGACATTTCCTGATTTTCATTACATTCCTGCACTTCCAGATGCCAGGGAATGATTCCTTGTTCCTTAAAACCCACTACAATGTACTAAACTTTGCTGAACTATTAGTTACTTATTAATTGGCTGTTGCATTCAATAAACATGCCATAGCTTCTCACGATCGAAGATTTAGCTCTTTAATAAGCACATCCAGGAGTCTAAACTCTGCTGTTATTAAACCCTTCAGAGATGCAGCAAATTATAACTTCAGCTTTTCTTCTCTTTTACGCCCTTTAATGCTGAAAATTCTAAGCATAAAAGCAATTGTGAATAAATTGGTCGTTAACATGGGAAGTTTAACAAACAGAAAGATCCTAACCAGAAGAGTAATGGCAGCTTTCCAGAGCCAGAGTATGGGCTTAGGGACTGGGAATCCCTTTCCAAACCCTTTGGTCTCCTAAGAAACTAAATATTACAAGTTGATATGAAGAACATCACCAAGGAAATATCACATGCACAGGGAAATGGGAAGACCTTAGATCAAACTGTGACCTGGCCAAATAATTCAGATCCGTGTTCTTCTACGTGTTAGGATTTCCCTGTCATTTGCTTTCCCTTGCTCAGCCGTGGGCAATGACAACGCCTTAGGCCAAGAGGTGGTGGAAGGATGAGTGTCTATAAGACAGTGCAGTGTGGAGGTATAGATGTGCTAAGAAAAGGATGTGAACCCCAAAAGCTGTTAAGACTGTCACATCAGATTCTCCTCCCAGCCACAGAGAAAGCAGCAGGAGGAGGAAAGAGTCTGAGGGAAGACCATGTAATAAACTCCATGGGCACTCTGCCTTGGGTAAAGGCAGAGGGATGTTTAAGCTTAACATTAGGAAACAAAATTTTACAGAAAGGGTCACTGGGCACTGGCAGAGGCTGCCCAGGGAGGTGGTTGAGCCACCTTCCCTGGAGGTGCTTAAGGAATGGGTGAACAAATTGCTGAGGGTCAAGGTTTAGTGTTTGATAGTAATGGTTGGACTCAATGATCCTGTGGGTCTCTTCCAACCTGGTGATTCTAAGATTCTATAAAGTCTAGGGCAGGCTTGTTGCTGATTGCAGGAAAGCTGGCATGTCTGCCCCACAGAACAGTTAAAAGTTGATATAATAGAGCAAGACAAAGGAAAATAAAGACTAGGCTGGTTGTTGGGAGGACTTGAGGGAGATAGGACAGCAGATGGAGAGCTCCAAGATAGCAGTTCAGGACGTCCCTCAGATCTGCTGCTTTGGCTTCTAGCAGCACTTGCCTTGATTTCTTTGTTGAAGTAACATGTGGAGTTCACTTCACCTCTCCACTCCGCTCAAGGCGTGACGTGTGTTTGGAGAACAGAGAAAGCCACATCTCCCGCTGCCAGTGAGAGGAGTCAGACACAGAGACCTGAGAACATCTAGGGAGTAGAAGCATCCTCCTGAGATGGAGCAGGAACATTCAGATGGGCTGTGGTGGTGTCAGGGGAGCTCTGCTGCTCTCAGCCACGCTTACGTCCAAGGCATCCAAAGGAGCATCTCTGCAACCTTTGCATTTCACAGCGAGGAATTCACCAAGTCTCACGGTTCCCCTTCAGGAGGATTTAAACAAATCCTCTAGACAGGCATCCAGGCATGATTTAAGGACCAATAGACTCTCCAACACAGCACAAATACATTACTTGATGTGGAGATGCTGCAGTGCTATCACACTAAGAGAACCAAATTGCTGTACCTGTTAGTGCACAACTGTTTTCCTCAGATAATGGGTTTTATCTTCAGCAAATTTGATGGCTTGTTATAAAATAATGTTAAGCACAACGAAATAATAAGCAGCTGGCATGTTTTCTTGTTAAAAAAGAAAGCCATTAAAGTTGTAAACGTCATAACAGTCTGGCACTGCGATTGAAGGAAATGGGCGATAAAACAGTTATTTTTTTCCAATAAATATTTTGTAGGTGATGTATTTGGAATCTATCAATTATTTATTTCCCTGTATGGTTGGGATGTGCACTTTAATAAAACATAGAAAGGTTTTTAATTTTTCTGAACAATAAATGCGATTGATTTTGTGACCAGTGTGAAAAATAGATTGACTCTAATGTCTTTTTCTTGGTGTATTTTTTATTGTTTTATGCGGAAATAGTGAGTTTAATAGGATTTAAAAAAAATATACTGCTAAAATGGTCAGAGAGAAGGATAAATCTCATTAATTCAAAATTCCTCATTTTCCATATGCAAATATGAGGCTTATCATTATCTTTTCTTTCATCTGAATCACAGGGTTTGTCATGTTTATTTGTTCTGTATTTTCATAAACATTTAGGATTATTAATAATTTAGGAAATGTGTTTAATTTCGGTGTAATGAATTCATGCAGGCAAAATAAATATGCAGGGTAAATAGCCGGGATGCACGTAGCTATTAAATATCCTTTCTGTTCGAATCCGCTTGGAATACGTGAGCTTGGCTTGAACAGGCAAGGGGAGCCTCTCCCCTTAACACCTTATTTCAGTGTGAATCCAAGGAGCTTCAGTAGCCAGGGGAGTTAACTCGGATTTATATCGGTGCATTCCGGCAGCAGGCACAGTTCCAGACCTGGCACTGAAATTGCTCCTGGTTTACAGCACAGAGAGCGTCGTGGTTTCCCTGTGGGCTGTCACGTCGACAGGGCTGATAAGCTCAGTTCATCAAAGGGGTTGTGCTTGGTCAGGCACAAGCTCGTTTACCGGAGCCTCCTATCATCAATCAGAGGTACAGGTCTTACAAGGAGCGACTGAGAGAGCTGGGGGTGTTTAGCCTGGAGAAGAGGAGGCTGAGGGGAGACCTCATTGCTCTCTACAACTACCTGAAAGGAGGTTGTGGAGAAGAGGGAGCTGGGTTCTTCTCCCAAGTGACAGGGGACAGGACAAGAGGGAATGGCCTCAAGCTCCATCAGGGGAGGTTCAGGTTCGACATAAGGAAAAAATTCTTCACAAAAAGGAACAGGCTGCCCGGGGAGGTGGTTAACTCGCCTTCCCTGGAGGTATTTGAGGCACAGGTGGATGAGGTGCTGAGGGACATGGTTTAGAGATGGGTGGTAATGGTTGGATTCTATGATCTGGTGAGTCTCTTCCAACCTGGTGATTCTATGATTCTATGGGAAAGCATCTGATGATAATTCCCTTGGGAAAAGTCTCTCCTGATGTAGGCAATTCCTACCTATATATGGTCTTAACTGGTTTTTTTTATGAGAGTTTGCTGGGTCTCTTCTGCAACCAAAGAAGGCTTCAGCACTGGTGCTTCATATTTTCCTCTCGTGGCACAGGGCATGTGCAGGCATTTTATTGCAGTTATTTTGATGAAAGCATAGATACACTCACTTTAAGTTTGCACGTGGTCTGTCCTGATTCTTGACATTTTGAGCTTATTTTACAAAGGCTCTACACACAAACTGCGGAATTAAGACTTAATTAAAATTTTTAGTTCTGAAATAATTAAGATTTCACTTGACATCTTGTTTGTCACCATCAAGAGGAAATAAGAGGTTGGCCTAAAATAGTAATACTGAGAATTCCCTCTTTTTTTGTTTGCATATAAATTTGTTATCAGTTTCAATATTGGGGATTCAGGGAGACCTTTGAGCAGCTTCCAGCACTAAAATGGGCTCCAAAAAATTATTTCATTACACTTGAATTAACATTTCTGCGCAACTTCTTTGTCCAGTTTGAGCCACTGCCTCCTCACCCTCACAGGAAAACATTTCTTTCTAATATCTAGTCTCAATCTCCCTTCTTTCAGCTGAAAACTCTCCCCCTCATCCTATCCCTGCACTCTCTGATCAAGAGCCTCTCCCCTTCCAGTACTGGAAGCTGTTCTAATGTCTCCCTGAATTAACATTTAACAATTAGAATTAACAATTTCCTGGATGATTATTGAGTCTGGTTGAAGATATTTGTGACACTCAAAATTTCACAGTTTAGTACAATTCTTCATTAGCTTAAAAGTTCATCAAATATCTTGATAACACATTGTTCCTCACTCTGTTCTCTAAAATCTGTTTTCTGCTGTGAGTGCATAAACCACCTGCCCCTTCCAAAGCAATTATAAATATATTACTCAAGTGACAAGGAATATACTTTCAAACCAAGTTATTCTGAGTCTGAAATCTGTTTAACCAGACACCCTAGGCAAAAATCTAAATTTATTAGAGAATAGCTTTCTCATTAAACTTGTAAGCTCCTGGATTGTGTTTTTTCCTTAATGAACACAGCATTTTCATAAAATCATAGAATCCTGGAATGGTTTGGGTTAGAAGGGACCTCAAAACCTCAATTCCAAATCCTTCTGCTGGGTCAGGGTGCCTTTTTCTTGCTTCTCTAGAATGAGCAGCAAGCAGACATCCAAAAATCATCAGATGTGTACAAACCCCCTGCTGTCACCGTCTTCTCACTGATGCAGAACACAGACAGAGTACAGACGTGTCCTCATGGCTCAGGCTGCAGAACAGCAATCTCTGCACCATTTTAGAGTTTGTAACTCCTGGTATTGTGAAAACAACCCCAAACTAGGGCCACTGTA
Source organism: Coccyzus lansbergi (assembly GCA_033558105.1). Lineage (NCBI taxonomy): Eukaryota > Metazoa > Chordata > Aves > Cuculiformes > Coccyzidae > Coccyzus > Coccyzus lansbergi. Next base: position 289,189 of record JAUMJK010000357.1, read on the forward strand.
GCGTATCAAGGGTGAAATACATCTCACTGGCCCTAGAAACACCCTCTGCACTTACCATAATCACTACAGTCACTGGGGAGAGATCACATCAGCCTTAGACATAGGGGAAAGATCCTTTGGGTGGTGCCTGTTTCTAGTTACTGTGTCACTCGTAGGGGCCTCTTGGGAAGCAGAAGGTTCCCAAAGCCTTTGTCCATGGTATAGGCACATCTCACACACTTCATGCAGAGGGTTCAAGCATGGCCAAGGCTGGAGCATTTTCCATCATCTGCAGCAGCTGAGAGAGGAGCAGCAGAGCTGGGCATCCCAAGGGTGCAGAATTGCAGAAAGACTCATTCAAAGTGAGCGTTTTATGCCAAACATTTCCTTTGATACTTGATTGACCAGAAGTTGGGAGCTGGGGACAAGGTTGTGATTCAGAGCAGATTTATTGGCATTTAAAAGTTACATCAGCTGATTGCCTTCTATCTGGGAAGGAAAAGGCTTTCAGCACAGCGAGACTAAGATATACAGACGTGCACTTTATCCAGACCCCATGGGAAGGCACAGGCTAATTAACTAGGTGATTAACACATCCACCTATCTCAGAACAGGGGAGGGCAGTTAATGAAGAGCAGAGCTGCAAGATATCAGCCACAGGAGAGCAGGAAGAGCAACATGTTGGATGGACCAGTTCAAGGTTTGTGTAAGCTCTGTTCTGCCCTAGCGACTGGAGCAGAGACAGTGTAAAGCAGGACTTCATAAAACTTACCATTTCAAAACAAGCCTTCAGAAAGAACTTTGCCTTTCTAATAAAATTTTATTTTCCCCCAACCCAGGTGCAGGATCTTGCTCTTGCCTTTGCTGAACTGCATGAGGATCGCACAGACCCAATTCTCCAGCCTGTCCAGGTCCCTCTGGACTGATGCTCCTAAAATATCACTGGTGACTTGGTGAACAAAGCACTATAAAGCCTTCACAGTTCTCTATATGACTATCAGGGCAAATTGTGCCTACCTGGAGCTTCAGAGAGCAGAAGATCCAGTGCAGGATTGCGACTGTGTGCCTAGAACTGAGCTGAGGTCTCTCCTGCTCTGAGTACCAGGCGTTTACTGATGTCACAGACCAGGCAAAGGCTGCCTGCAGTTGAACGAAATTGTTTCTATTCTGAGTTCCTCCCCTGTCTTCCTAAAGACATCGTTGTTTTGCTGTAGGAGCCCTTTGTAGAAAGCTAATTTAGGGAAGAAAGCGGAGCCAGCTTAATTGATCGAAATGTCATCTACTGATATACATTTTTTTTTTTAGCCTGTAAAAATTAAGATGAATATTGTGTGTGTTTTATGTTGAAACAGACCATTTAATTCCAAACCAATAATAGCCCAAGACTGACTACGCAGCCCAGGGTGCCCATGTGTGGGACTGTATCGAGCAAAAGATTGAATGAAATAACAAAGTTTAAGCAGTCAGAATCGATATCGAGGAGGTGTCCTTTAGACTGGAGCTATTTAACTGCAGCCAGATAGCATCAAGGTTGGAAAAGAAATTGCACAGAAGCAAGGAAAAGACACAAGGACATGAATTTTAAGGTGTCTTTATTAGCAGAGATGTAACTTTATACCATGGATGGAGAGTGGTTGATCAAACAACCCACAGCTAGGGCTGTGTCCATGCACTGCATATGCAGTATCGTTGGGAGGGCAAGTGGGATATTCCAGCCTCACATGGAGCAACAGCAGCCAAGAAGAGGAATGGGAACCACCAGCAGCCTGACACGTGAATGCACCTTGGTCCTGTGCTGAGAGGTCACAACTTAGGAGAAGAAAGGTCTAGCAGAATCATAGAATCATAGAACAACCAGGTTGGAAGAGACCCATCGGATCATCGAGTCCAACCATTCCTATCAAACACTAAACCAAGTCCCTCAGGACCTCATCCACCCGTCCCTTAAACACCTCCAGGGAAGGTGAATCAACCACTTCCCTGGGCAGCCTATTCCAATGCCAGCAGGAAGCCAAGAGGCAGGGCTCTGCTTTCCTGGATAGACAGCTTGCCCGTGTGTCCAGAGAAGCTCTGCAGAGGTTGCGAGGCACTCTCCATTTGGCAGAGCTACACAACAGCCTGTTTGTGCCAGCACTGTCAGAAGACAGATTCAGGATGTCCACATGATCAGAATCAATAATGTCCATGGATTGTAAGAAAAAGTCTTAATGGTTTTAAACTGATGGAGGGGAGATTGAGGTGAAATCTGAGGAAGAAATGTTCTGTGAGGGTGAGGAGGCCCTGGCCCAGGTTGCCCAGAGCAGTGGTGGCTGCCCCGTCCCTGGAGGTGTTCAAGGCCAGGTTGGATGGGGTTTTGAGCAACCTGATCCAGTGGGAGGTGTCCCTTCCCATGGGAGGGAGGAGGAACTGGATGGCCTCTGAGGTCCCTTCCAATCCAAACCATTCTATCTTGCTATGATTCCATGATTCTGTGATTCATCACGACCCACAGCACATGTCAGGCTTTATGCTTAGGCACCTCAGCTCTGCTGCTACTCCCACTGTGCAGAATCATCTCACAAAGTCATTTATTAAGCTCAGCCTGGAAATCCTTTGCTTTAATTTGAAGCTGATGGACAGATTTTTAATCCAGTTTCAGTGTTGCAGAGGAGTCCAGGGAGAGATAAAGAGGTGCCAAGATTTCCTTTAGCTCTTAATACTCATTTTACTGGCAGGCATGACAGGAGTAAATGTTTTAAAGTAGGTATGATTTTTCTCCTTAAGTACTGGCTGGACAGCAGGTGCTGCTTCTCACGGCACCTTCCTTTCTGGTTTCTCCCACTGAGCTTGTGTGCTTTTTTTTGCTTTCTGGATGCAATAGAATATCTACTTCCTTTAGGTCCAACATGCTTTCTGCTCTACACCTGTTGTATAGCAGCAGACAGGAGGTCACAACATAGGAGAAGAAAGGTCTAGCAGAATCATAGAATCATAGAATCATAGAACAATCAGGTTGGAAGAGACCCATCGGATCATCAAGTCCAACCATTCCTATCAAACACTAAATCAAGTCCCTCAGGACCTCATCCACCCGTGCCTTAAACACCTCCAGGGAAGGTGAATCAACCACCTCCCTGGGCAGCCTATTCCAATGCCCAATGACCCTCTGTGTGAAAAACCTCCTCCTAATCTCTAGCCTAAATCTCCCCTGGTGGAGCTTGAGGCCATTCCCTCTTGTCCTGTCCCCTGTCACTTGGGACAAGAGCCCAGCTCCCTCCTCTCCACAACCTCCTTTCAGGTAGTTATAGGGAGTAATGAGGTCTCCTCTCAGCCTCCTCTTCTCCAGGATAAACACCCCCAGCTCTCTCAGCCGTTCCTCATAGGGCCCGTTCTCCAGCCCCTTCACCAGCTTCGTTGCTCAAATGAAGCACCAATGCTGGTTCCAAGGCTCTTCACTGCAGAGAATACCTCATGTGCTGCCTTTGGAAGAATCATTGAAGTGGAATTGCAGCTGCGTGGACCACAGCACCACAGGGTGAGCTACCATGGATGTCTGAAAAAGCACAGGGGGCAGCTTTGAGAAATGTGTTTTTCTCTTCCTGGTGCTTCCCAGAGTAGGAGAAGGAGTAGGAGTAAGAGACCAGCAAAAGGAGAGGAAGGGCTGTGCTTAAATCAGCCCTTGCATACAACCTGAGCCTCAATCTACATGCAAATGCAGAGTAGAAGCTGTGACGTTCCCAGCAGGGATGCAGCACACTGTTTCCAGCAGGACAGAATTGCTCTACATTCTCACAGCTCTTTCCTACCCCTGTTCTGCCTTTCCTTACAATGAAATTATGTTGAAACTGAACTCTGATTTAGCCTCATGCTCACACTAGAACGCCCAGAGACTCCTGCTGGAACTGACTCTGAGGATGCCATGTACCAGGCACAAGTGTTTATCATTGTATTCACCCAGCAGAACATTTGCAGTTAATACAAATCACCCTAACTAAAATATCTGTATTCATAAAAAGCCCCGAACCTTCAAGGAGTCAGCTTGATAGCTTATCTGCTTGACAAGTAGCTCACCTGGGACAGGTATTTTGCAAACACCATTAGCCCAGTAGGGTTCAGGAGTTTTCTGATTTTGCCAATGTACCTTTTATTTGGTAATGTGGGGTGGAAGAGGAATAAATCCCCTCTGCCTGTCACTCTGTAGATACACACTGCACCAAGTTCAATTGTTCTAGCTTTCTGCCAAGTGGCAGGCTTGCCAGCTAGAGACAACAATGTTTAATTTATGAAGGGCTGAGTTTTAATCAGTTTTTTATTGTTTGTTCCAGCAATAGATCAGTTTAGTGGCAGCCTAAAAAATGCAGCATAAGCAAATTTCACACATGCCATTCTCTTCCCTGTTACACATCGCACATCAAAAGTTTGACATCATTGGAAGCTGGGAAATAAGGCAACCTGTGAAAATCAGTGTCCAAAATATGTGGCCAAGCTGCAATTCTGATGGTGTTTGTGGGTAGTAATAAGGGCAGATTTAGAGATAAATCTGTATTCAGAGTCTTTTCACACTAAATCATGAGATTCCTTTTCAGACCCTAGAAAGCAGACACGATTACTGTGCACGTCCCTCAGGTTTGGTCACAGAGCTGGTGGAGGAACATTGTCTTCTAGCATCAACACATACAGGTTTTCCTGAAAAGGGCCTTTGTTAATACCCTTTGTTGATTTGTTTTGTTGTTTTTAATCCCCATGCATAAGGCTCCATAGAATCATAGCATAGTTTGAGTCAGAAGGGACTGTAATGCCCATCCAGTTCCACCCCTGCCATGGGCAAGGACACCTCCCACTGCATCAGGGGCTCCAAGCCCCATCCAGCATGGCCTTGAGCTCCTCCAGGGATGGGGCAGCCACCACTGCTATGGGCAACCTGGGCCAGGGCCTCCCCACCCTCACAGCAAAACATTTCTCCCTTAGATCTCATCTCAATTTCTCCTGTTTCAGCTGACAACCATTCCTGCTTGTCCTCTCCCTGCACTCCCTAATCAAGGGCCCCTTCCCAGAATTCCTAGAGCCCCTTTCAGTACCAGAAGCTGCTCTAAGGTCTCCCTGCAGCCTTCTCTTTTCCAGGCTGAACAATTCCAACTCTGTCAGCCTGTCTTCATACAAGAGGTGCTCCAGCCCTTGAATCATCTCTGTGGCCTCCTCTGGGACTCACATGCAGCTTTTTGATGCACACCTGGAACCTGTGCTGTGAGCATCCCTCATACTTAGGAGAGTTTCAGAAACTTGCAGACTGGAGCGGGCTCTGGATTCCTGTGCTGACCTGCTGGAGCCACCACAAATCCAGGGAACCATTGCTGTGCTCGGCAGGAGCGATGCACACACCGAGGAGGAGATGGGGGTGACTATTATTTTGGAAGGGATTTCTTTCTTTTGTCTTTTGCCGATGTTTTCACAATGCTTCTGACTCATGGGAACTGAAAAACAAACAAACAAGCAAACAATGTTGCTGCAGTCCACTTTGGAAACAGAAATATTAAGCAAATATTTCTGGCAATTTGGAAACCCAGCTTGCAGGGGTAAATGTGTTTTTTTCAGTAGTCACATAAACGACTCAAAACATCTCAAATTTCTGCTGCGATAACGAATTCTGAGAACAGAATAATTGGGAAAGGAACCCAAGTTTTCTTCAGTTTTTGACATTTTAGGAAAAAGCTGAAGATGACTTTTTTTTTATATTCACTGCATCCTTTGTCGTGATGAAGAGAGAAGCTTTCATTCCAGAATAGCTGCAGGAAAGGGCAAGGAAAGGGAAGATCTTGGGAATCTCATTTCTAAATGCAGTCATGGTTTTGTGAGGACAAAAAAAGGACTCTGACTTGCTAATTAGTTTTGCATAATGATGACTAAACTTGATTACAGCATGAACCAGGCAAGTTTCTTTGTAGTTCGTAGGCTCACTGTGTGCTCCAATTAAAAGGGGGAGGTTTGTCTATGGCTCACAAGGTGTTTCCTGGAGACTAAACACCTTACAAAAGGGTGCACTGAGCTTTGTTGTTTCGACTGGCTGCCGCAGCAAATTAACTTCTGAGGAAGGATTTGATAGCATCTATTTTATCATACATCCAAAAGTACGTCACCAAGCACTTTCTCATTTTTTTTTGTTTCCTCCTAAACAGCAAAACAAGTGGAGAATAAAGCCTTCTTTATCTGTTCATCAGTTGCCAGCTTTGCCAGCAATCGCAGAAGCTTTCTACCTGCAATTTTTCTCTATTAAGAAGAGCTGAGAGAAAATTGAGCCCTAAAACATCCCTGAATCTGTGTGTGTGTGTGCAGGGGGAGCACCTGGAGCGAGTGACACATTAGACACCTTCCTGAAATGCCACTCACTGTTCCCTGGAATGAAGGACACAGGTGATGTTGCAGTGTCTCACCATCCCTGTTGTCCCTTTGGATTCTCATGGACAGGAATTCCAGCCCCTATGGCCCCATGCAAACCTTGCACCCATTCACAGAATCATAGAATCATAGAACAACCAGGTTGGAAGGGACCCATCGGATCATCGAGTTCAACCATTCCTATCAAACACTAAACCATGTCCCTCAGCACCTCATCTACATTTGCCTTAAACACCTCCAGGGAAGGTGAATTAACCACCTCCCTGGGCAGCCTATTCCAATGCCCAATGACCCTCTGTGTGAAAAACTTCCTCCTAATCTCCAGCCTAAATCTCCTCTGGCGGAGCTTGAGGCCATTCCCTCTTGTCCTGTCCCCTGTCCCACAGATGGGGATGCAGCCAGCAGAGCCCCAGCAGTGAGTGTGCTGTGATTGCTGTGCTCCACTTCAACCTATGCACAGGGCTCCAAAGGGAACCAAGACCCCCAAACCCACAGTCAAGTCCAGATTTGGACCACCCCATGGTTGCTGGAACTGCTGGAAGTACTGTGACTACCACTAGGATCCAGTGTGGAGCTGGGGACTGGTGAGTGCCCATGATTTTTCCCAGCATGATCCCAGCTTGAATCTTTCTGAAGTGCTGTGCCAACTCCACATTTTCTCCTGTAACTTGAAAACAACACAGAGCAAGAGAGAAAGCTTTCCTTCCTTGCATAATTCCCTTCAATGAGGGACTCGTGGAATGCAGATAAGCTCTCCTTCAGCAGCTCCTGAACTCTATTACAGGGCTTGCCCCTGCTCTGACTGACAGCATTGCTGCTGGAGTGGAATATTTTGCAGGGATGCTTCACCTTTAGCAGCGCAGGATATTGTCTGGCTGCCAGAGCAAGTGGCTGGTGCGACATTTCCATTGCTGCACCACGGCTGAGATCCTGCCGGGTGATCCCTGAGGTCCAGCACGGGAGCTGGGGAGGTTCAGCTGGGCTCACATTTTGGTTATGAAATGACTGGGACCGAATTAAAGCTGGATAGGAAGCAACAGTTCATTTGGCGCAAAGTCAGCTGAGCCATCGATCCTGACGGCAGATGCTGTTTGCTTCACACCACCCTCCGGTCTCCAAAATGCTGGAGAATTCAGCATTGCTGAGGCACAGCTTCATCCTGCGATGGGAATGGGAAAGGCCAGTGGACCGGGAGGCTTTGCAACTACTGAATATTTCCCCAGCCTCCCAGGAGCTTCCAGTCTAGCATAGTGCTTCTTTGGGCTCTTGGGGCGTCTCTCCAGGAGAGGTGGAAAACTCCCTGATTTCCAGTTCTCCGTGTTCCCAAATGTGGGATCCTTCAGGCAGATAGGATGCCCACAATGGGCTCAGGTTACAAAAATGCATGTACAACCCTGGCCTGGCTTTGTTTGACAGATAAATACCATTAGTTGTGTCCCGATTCTCTCCCTCCTGCCCAGGGAAATGGAGAAGGGGAATGAGAAAAAAAAGACTTGTGGGTTGGAAACTAGAACTAAATCAGCTTTAATGAAATTAAAATAATACTGAAGAGAAAGCTATTAAAAAGAAAATAACAAAATATGTACAAATATATGAAATTGTACCCCCATCAGTGACTGCGTCACCACTGATGTTGTAGAGCTGACACAGGGGGAAAAAGTTCCAGGATGGAACTGGAGGGAGCTGGATTCAGGAGCTGGATTCAGGAACACATGGATCTGAGATCAGGGCCAAAGAGCAAGATGAGGTCCTCAGCGGACATTGGCCATCAAAAAAGAAAAAGCGACCCTCATGAAATCTCAGTTTTATTCTGAGTGTGACTTATACGGGATGGGTATTAGGAAAAATATCTTCACTGATAGAGTGGTGAAGCCCTGGCAGAGGCTGCCCAGGGCAGTGGTGGAGTCTCCATCCCTGGAGGGGTTCAAAAAGCGAGTAGCCATGGCACTTGGAGGTTTAGCAGGCAAGGTGGGGTTGGGCTGATGATGGCACTTGATGAACTTATAGGTCTTTCCTAACCTTAATGATTCTATTCTATTCTATTCTATTCTATTCTATTCTATTCTATTCTATTCTATTCTATTCTATTCTATTCTATTCTATTCCATTCCATTCCATTCCATTCCATTCCATTCCATTCCATTCTATTTTAATACTGTTGGTCAGGTTGGGGTCATCCCTCCTTGTCTGACCCTCCCTACAGGTCCAAGCCTTATGGATCCACCAGCTCCAGGATGACCTCGGTTTTTATAGGGATAAGGATAAGCACTGGCCTTGCAGCATCTCAATGCCCTGTGTGATTACTACTAGAGAGAGACCTGCCTGGAACACATGCGGTGAACTTCCAGAAAATGAACTTACTCAGATAATTCTTAGCTGAAGTCAGAAACTGATTCTGCTTTAGCTGAAACCAGAACACTGTGTTATGCCACTTCTGGCCTTCATACATCATGAACCAGAAATGGACACTGCTTTCCTCAAAGAACAAGGGGGTTTCCCATAACCCGGAGATATCATCGCAAAGACGTGGTGAGAGGAAGAGCTGGGGAACTGCAGACCAGTCAGCTTGACTTTGATATTCTAAGAAATACTGAGGCAAATTATTGAACAATCTCTTTATAAGCACTTAGAGGATAAAAGGCAGTGAGAAACAGCCAACATGGACTTGTCAAGAACAAATCATGTCAAACTAATCTCATCTCTTTCTTTAATGGGGTCATTGGCCTACGGATGCAAGAAAGTGATGGATATGATATACCTTGACTTTCATAAGGCTTTTGACACAAACTGACATGTGAGTCTCCTACAGGTAGGGAAATAGGATTGAAAGCAACTCATGCAGTATGAGGACAATTTAAAAAACATTAGACTTGGAATTTGATATCAGGAATCAGTTCTGAGGCAAGAAAAGTGATTTAAGTCTTTCTGGCATCTGTCCTGGGTCCAGCTGAGAGAAAAAGTGCTCAAGCTTATAATTCAAGCAGACCAACTGCATCAAACCAACACCCACACAGGGAAGACACAAGAACTTTGTAGTACTGATATTAATAGAGTTTTACAAATAGAGCATATACAACAAAACATATGGAGAAAAATCACGTGTTCTCTCTCATTCAAATACCTATCTATCTATATACAGTGCCTCTTCAGTTTCAATCAACAATAAAATTAGTCACTGATAATGAATAATAAAATTAATCATTGCCATGTGAGGACAGGCTGAGAGAGTTGGGGTTGTGGGTCCTCAGGGCTCCTGAAGGAGATGATCCCCATGTGGGACACTGCACTGTAAGAACAAGAGATGAAATAGAGCCAAAATGACAAGAGGAGAATGAACAGAGGCTGGAAATAGGCTATACAAGAAAAGACTGAAGAAAGTGAGCTTGTTTGTTTTCCCCAGAGAAGAGTAAAGCTGCCCAAATAGGGATGTGACAACCGTGTCAAAGATGTACTAGGTTGTTCTGAAGCAAGGAGTGAATAATTACTCTCCACCGTCTCTTAGGATAATTGGCCTGCTTTGCAGCAGAGGAGATTTAAGTTAGAGATTGGAAAAGTACCCAGCTACCAGGATAATTGCTACACAGGAACAGGATATCCGAGGGAGCAGGGAAATCCCTTTCTTCCATGATCTCAAGGAGCAGAGCACTGACTCCAAGCCTGCTATAGGCCTTTCCATTTTATCCTACAGGAAAGCTGGGGAGGGGCTTTTGCCCAGAGAGTGCAAGGATAGGATGACGGGGAACAGTTTTAAGCTGCAAGAGGGGAGATTGAGATGAGATCTTAGGCAGAAATGTTTTGCTGTGAGGGTGGAGAGGCCCTGTTTCAGGTTGCCTAGAGCAGTGGTGGCTGCCCCATCCCTGGAGGTGTTCAAGGCCAGGTTGGATGGGGCTTGGAGCAACCTGATGCAGTGGGAGGTGTCCCTGCCCATGGCAAGGGGTTGGAACTGGATGGTCATTGAGGTCCCTTCTGACACAAACAATCCTATAATTCTATAATCTATAACACTTGTGCAGCCCAGACTTTATTTCATTGCATTGACTGTGATTCAAGCTGTGCACCTGAATGTCCTGAAGGACCCAGGCTCTGGTCCTGCAGTGTGCTGCAGAGGAAGCTGCCCAGGCGGCACTTCTTCTAGGAGGTGGGGACTAAGTTGAAAACATTACCCAGCTCCTGCACATTAAATGCTGGTGAAGTGTTTTTTTTTTTACACTTCCTCTTTATAAACCTGGCTCTGTGAAGCTTATGAGTTGCCACCCACTTCAAGCATATTGAATCCTGTCTCTGATGTTCCTAGGACGCCCCATTCAGCTTCAAACTAACTGATGCCTGCTCAAAAGGCTGGATGCTTTGCATCCTCAAATGCCATTTCTTACGCTTGCTAAGAGAAGTTTTCTGGTGATAGACAGGCTCTTCTCTCCCAGGCTCAGAGAACTCTTCACACAGTTCCGCAAGCGAGCAAACCATTCAATATTTAATTGCTCTTTCTTGACTATACGGACATTTTCTTAATGTATTGGTTCAGCAGTTTAACAGGAATCTCCCAGCTCGGCGCCTGCATCCCAGCTGTTTGCACAGTGCTGCTCACTAAGCACTGTGTGCTCAGCTCCTCGCGAGGCTCTTCTGCAGCTGATGAGCAGCCTCTCTCTGCTCAGAGCACTGCAACATGATGTCCACAGAGACGCAAGGACATCCAGCCTCCCAACCTGGGTCACCAGGTCCATAGGACCTTCTCTGTAGCACATGACCTCATCTCAGAACAGTGCTCTTCTGAGCTTGGACATGACTCATCTGTACTCTGCACTGGTGAGGCTGCTCCTTGAATACTGCATGTAGTTCTGGGCCCCTCATCACAAGAAGGATGTTGAGGTTCTGGAGCAAGTCCAGAGAAGAGCAACAAAGCTGGTGAAGGGGCTGGAGAACAGGCCCTGTGAGGAGCGGCTGAGAGAGCTGAGGTTGTTTAGCTTGGAGAAGAGGAGGCTGAGAGGAGACCTCATTACTCTCTACAACTACCTGAAAGGAGGTTGTAGAGAGGAGGGAGCTGGGCTCTTCTGCCAAGTGACAGGGGACAGGACAAGAGGGAATGGCCTCAAGCTCCACCAGGGGAGATTTAGGCTGGAGATTAGGAGGAAGTTTTTCACCCAGAGGGTCATTGGGCATTGGAATAGGCTGCCCAGGGAGGTGGTTGATTCACCTTCCCTGGAGGGGTTTAGGGGACGGGTAGACGAGGTCCTGAGGAGCATGGTTTAGTGCTTGATAGGAATGGTTGGACTTGATAATCCGACGGGTCTCTTCCAACCTGGTGATTCTGTGATTCTGTGACTTTAGCTGCTGTAATGCTATTTGCTCCAGTTGTGTCCTTCCCACTGTGCTCAGCTCTCTTCTCAACCCTCCCACCTCTTCCTGGGATGTCTCTCCTCTGTAGAAAGAGTCTTTCCATGCTTCAGGAACAGCAGTAATTCTCAGGGAACATTTTGATTGGCAATAGAAACCCTAACAAAACATGCAGGACTTTTTTCCCCTTCCTAAGAGGGGAAAAAAATGTGGATTTTCTTGCTGGTGCCAGGGCTGCCAGTCACGGTGCTTGTTCTCCTTTTACTTTTTGAACAGAAGAATACTCTAGCAACATCCAATAAAACTTGTGATCATAGAATCATAGAATCTTATATGTTGAAAAGGAACCACTGGATCGTTAAGTCCAACCATTCCTATCACTAAACCACGTCCCTGAGCACCTCATCCACCCATTTTTTAAACACCTCAATGTTCTTGCATGATCTTTAAGGTCCCTTCCAACCCAAACTGTTCATTGATTCTATGATCACCATGGTCCCTTGAGGGTTCTGCATCCAGGACATCTCCTGCAAGCTGCTGTTGGATTTCTCTGGGGGTCACTGGGGAGGGAGATCCAATTTCTGCCCTGAAACCTCAGAAAATCTTCCATTCCTGTTCATTCCTCATAGGCCCTGGTGAGTCATAACCCATTTTAACCTGAGGATTCTCAGTGTTGTACTTTGAAAGCTGGACTGTCCAGGTGAGGTAACTTCAATGTGTCTACATTTGAGTATTCTTGTTTGTCATCAGGGAAGCCTGAATTTAATATTTATCACTTCTTTCCCCTGCATTTTCTCCCTTGCAAATCAGGTAACTGAGACTGTTTGCAGAGCTCCAGGAATGTTTTGTATTGCTCAACAACCAACACTGTGCTGCTACAGACTGGTGGGAGAGCTCTCTGCCTCAAAGAGCTCGTAGACCCAGTCTGATCTTGAATTATAGTCACCTATGAACTCTTACATTTACCTGCTAAACAACAGAATGTGGTCATATTGGTTCAATGAAGATAAATAACTCCTGGCTGATAGGATTCCTCCTGAACAATTGGACGTGGAAGAAGAAGGAGCACTCATGCTGGAAAGAGGCCAGCTGATGCCTTAGCAGTGATGGAAGAGGCTCTACTGCAGCTTGTCACCCTGTGCAAGGCACCAGGCAACTCATTCTGTTCTGTGGAGAACAGTTAAGGAACCTGAGGTTGTTTCTGCCCTGGGTGCATGGAGATGTGCCCATCCTAGGAACTCTGGTCCGTGTGCAGACTTGTTTTGCAAACCTCTGTGTACACAGGTGTGGGTCATAGAATCATAGAACGCCCCTCCTAACCCAAACCATTCTATGATTCTACGACCCACACCTGTGTACACATCCAGTCAAACTCCTCTGAGGTGACCAAGGACACCTTCAACCAGATCGGGTTGCCTGGAGCTCCATCCAATCCGGGTTTGAAAGCTTCCAGGGCTGGGGCCTCCATCACATCCCCGGGCAACCTAGGCCAGGGCCTCACCACCCTCATGGTAAAATATTTCTTCCCTATATCCAGGACTGAGCTTCCCTTTGAGTGTTTCTTACTGACTTTTTTCCCCCCTATCAATCTAGATGAAGTTGGGTAGCTTTGAAATCTTTATATCATGAAAAAATCTTCCCTTCTTCACACTTAGCCACATGTGAGACCTTGAATCTAAGTCCCCTCTCTCTCTGCTGGTCCAGCAGTGTCCGAGCTCCTCCTCAGGGATCTGTGCATGTGATTTAAACTTTGTTCACCAGCCCCCACTCCTGTTCCACATGGCTTGTTTTTCCAGCAGTATAATTCACAGCCTCAGACACATTAAGTACCAGCTGGGCAGCTCATTTTGTTAGCAGGATTATGACTGTAATAACCCCAGAACCCATGGTTATGATAAATTTACTATCTGAATTAAAAACAGAAAATTAGCACCTGTCATGAACCTGATTTTCAGGGCAAGTTCCTGACATGAGAAGATAGGCCCTGCATTTCGCCACTGGGATGGGTTTCTCTCAGAGGCAGCTGTGAAGAGCTGAGGTAGGTGTCTCCTGGCTAAGGGAACAAAATCCAGCTTCCCAGAGCGTGATCAGCAGTGGGTACTCAAGATAGGCACAGAAGATCCCTGATCCTCTCTTCCAGCTTCATGCAAGCAGGACTGGCTAAAGGTACCAGTGGTATTTCAGAGGGGACAGGGCAGCACCAGCTTTAAGATAGACAGTGGAAAAGAGTGAGGATTAAACATGTATGACCTGGAGGAGGAAGAGAAGGATAAAATGAGTTCCTTCAGGTCCAAATTCAGCTTAAAGCCTGACTCTATAGAATCATAGAATCATAGAATCACCATGTTGGAAGAGACCTGTCAGATCATCGAATCCAACTATTCCTATCAAACGCTAAACCATGTCCCTTGGCATCTCATCTATCCATGCCTTAAACACCTCCAGGGAACGGGAATCAACCACCTCCCTGGGCAGCCTATTCCAATGCCCAATGACCCTTTCATGAAAAACTTCCTCCTAATATCTAGCCTAAATCTCCCCTAGTGGAGCTTGAGGCCATTCCTTCTTGTCCTCGCCCCTGTCACTATGATCAGAACAGAACTGTTCTGTAACAGAGCTCCTGCTTGGAGCCTGAGCTTGTGCTTTACCATTGCAGAAGTGGATGGAAGCATCAGGACCAGGCACGCTGTGCAGTGTATGGGGTAGCTCTACCTCCTGAGCTCAGTGGTTCCCATGAGATTTTGGACGTACTCATATTAAGGTTAACATTTGTAAGGACAAAATAACTTTTCTGTACAAACAAGCCCGGATAAAATCTTCTGCCCCAGTATTTTTATACAAAACCTTGCTTTGGCTTGGTGATAGTCAAGACTTTCCTGGGGGTCAGGCATTCAATGCAACCTCCTTTCCTGTCAGCATTGTCCTTTCCAAGCTACCCTGGTGGATTCAGGGCACGAATCATATGCTTTGGTGGGCAATTACCAGCTGCGGTGGATGGGATCACATGCTTTGCACAGAACCTGCCATGTGACACATCCTGGGCTTGATTAGGAACAAATCAATATTCATTGGGCTGGTTGTTATTTTTCCACTGCTCCACTGATATAACAATTGGACTGGCCTGTCTGTCTCTTTCTGATGCAGGCAGGCACCACGGTCAGTTGAAATATGAGTATCGGAGATGTATCCATCACTTCATGTCTTGCAAGAATGAGTTTAGCCAGAGTGCCCCCATCTGTACAATTCTTTCTGTGTAGGGAGGGATGGCAATGGGGTGATGCAGACTGCTATTCTAAATCCCTGCACCTCTGCAAAGATAGCAAGAAACAGAATGGTTTGGGTTGGAAGGGAGTTAAAGCTCATTCACTTTCAAATCCCCTGCCACGGGCAGGGACACGTCCCACTGCATCAGGTTGCTTCAAGCCCCCTCCAGGGTTGGGGCAGCCACCACTTCTCTGGGCAATAATGATCTCACCTCAATCTCCCCTGTTTCAGCTCAAAAACATTCCCCCTTTTCCTGTTCTTGCACTCCCTGATCAAGAGCCCTTCTCCAGCTTTCCTGGGAGCCCCTTTCAGTACTGGAAGCTACTCTAATGTCTCCTCACAGCCTTCTCCAGGCTAAAAAACCCCAACTCTCTCAGCCTGTCTGCGTATGGGAGATGCTCCAGCCCTCAGCCCATCTCCATGGCCTCCTCTGGACTCGCTTCAAAAGATCCATGTCCTTCCTGTGCTGGGGACTCTGGAGCTGAACACAGGACTCCAAAGGGTCAAGATTTTAATCAGAGCCTAAAAGGTGTTTTAGCGATCTAATGTGCAGTGAGGCCAAATTAAGATACAGCAAATTCGCTAAGTGTGTCTCTGCAGAGGTCAGGTCTCATTGGCATCAATGTGGTAGATTTTGCTGATGGAGCTTTCTGAGGAAAAAGCCTCTGGTTTCCCAGCTGGGAAGAGAAGAGAGAATAACCCACAAACACTGTATAGGGGAAATGATAATTTCTGATATTCATCACTCTTATCTCATATTGTTGTTGCTTATGGTTTTGTTATAATATTCAAGCACAAGTCCACAGGGGGGAAATTCCTCTGGACACCTCCAAGCAGTGAATTTTTAGCTGAAGAATGTTTAATATATTTGTTGATGTCCAGGAAGAAAACACTGAGTCACTGCGGGTGAAGCTTGCATAAAGCATAGAAGCTCCAAGGAGCTGTAAGAAGCAGAGAGAATTTAGAAAGGCTGCACATCACGTTGATTTGCATGTGGGGTAGTTATAACCTAATACCCTTAAAGCTGTGGATCCTCCCTCCCTGGAGGTGTTCAAGGCCAGGTTGGATGGGGCTTTGAGCATCCTGGTCTAGGAGAAGTTGTCCCTGTCCATGGCAGAGCAGTTGAAACTCGATAGGCTTTAAGGTCCCTACTAACCCAAACCATTCCACGATTCTATGATTCTAATTACAAACTCATAAGCTTTTGCATAGTCCAAAGTCCACTAAAATGTAGGGAGAGTGAAGACAAGGGAGGAATAAACACAATGTAATGGAAGTTTTTCATTCTGTCCATGTGGAGGTGTTGGACGTTGCAACGAAATAAGGTATAGAAACTCATCCTTAGACACTCCAAATGAGAACAGCTCGGAGCAAATGCTCAGAGATCCCATCAGGAAAGAAGTTGTTTGTTATTTAATCTGAAGTATTGAAGCAATATTGTTCTGCATGCAGTCATCAAAGAGTGAGTCTGTAATGACGATCATTATACACGGGTATTTGTACGGCTTTGTGGGAGTGAGAAAGCCACAGGTGAAAATCCCCTTTAATAAAGTCTTACTTTAAAAGGGCATGAAGAAATAATGACATAAAAATGAGAGCTCTTGCTAGGAGAAAGTAAAAGGAGCAGCAGAAAAGGCATTTTTGGGTAGCATAAACCTCTTCAGAGATACAGCATCAGAATTATGTAGTGAGGGCACATCATCTACTGCGAAAGACATATACAGTCCTAAAGTAGGGAACTGCTCAGTTAAACAACAGAGTAAAGAGATCGATTAGAGTTAAACAGGAATTATTGTAAAGGAGTCAGTCATTTTGAAAAGATGAAAATTGAGAAGAGCTCTTGTGACTTAAATATGAGACCATAATATTATAAGTCAAAAAAGCTTCTGAGGAACTACCTGCTGGAGAACTAAAGCTTGAAATGAAAGATTTTTTTTTAAATGCATCGTAAGGAGACCTACCAGAAAATTGCTAAATGATGGAGGCTTAAAAGATCTACAGGAAGAGAAGGGTCCAGAAAAGAGGAGAGGCTATTTCTTTGCTTTGGTGATGGTTATGGAGAGCTCCATAAAGTCTTTTTTGACAGGGGGTAAGTCTGACCAACTGCCAGAACTTAAGGAAGAAGCTTTTAAAGGAAATGATAAAATGAACGGGAGGAAATGAGCAGGAACAGATGGCAATCACCCAAGAGGTTTAAAGGAATTCAGATATGAAATTGCTGAGCTGCTCGTTGTGTTGTGCAAAGTGTTGCTTAAATCAATCCCAATATTATAGCAATGAAAGACAACAAAGGAGGAACTAGCTTTTAAAGGAAACTTGGAAGCATCTGGAGAAATACTGTCTTGATCACATACTGGTAAAACAGAATATTTAAATAGGGATAAAATTAAGTCTTACTTCAAAACTAGGAAAGATCTTTGAAGGAGTTCATGGGTGCATAGGTGGTAAATCCAGCTGATATATTTGTCTTTCAAACAAGGTCCTTTTACTAACAATTCCCGAGGCAATTACAGTGTCCTGCCAGAAATGAGATGCCTGTTATTAGTTAGTGAGTGGATTAGAGAGAGATAATGAGCTTGAGAACAAGGGAAAATGCCGGTAGGGTTTCCCAGGGATCTGGTCTTGGCCCTGTGCCTCTACTTTTTCACAAGGGTGTTTCTGACTCTTTCATAAACATCAGCACTGGCCCAGGTTGCCCAGAGCAGTGGTGGCTGCCCCATCCCTGGAGGTGTTCAAGGCCAGGTGGGATGGGGCTTGGAGCCCCTGATCCAGAGGGAGATGTCTCTGCATATGACAATGGTGGCTGGAACTGGATGAGCTTTAAGGTCCCATCCAACCCATCCATTCCATGATTCTATGATTTGCAGACTGATTACCAAGCTCCTCAGATTTGCTATGGATCAACAACAACAACAAAAGCTCTGGGACAGTCAAATCTAAAGCTGCTTGTGAGAAGCTGAAGGAAGATCTTGCAATTCCGAATGATTAGGTGATAAAATGCCAGAATAGGTTGATGGTCGATAAAGGCTGAGTCATAAATGTAGATGAAAACAGCCTTGACTATACACACATAATCACAGGGTGTGAATTAAATGTATCTGGATAGCAGGGGAAGTGCCGTGAAAACGCCTGCTCAGCGCTCAGCAGTGCCAAAGCCAGCAGAGATGCTACCAGCTTTATTAGGAAAGGGACAGCCAACGCAGCAGAGAACGGCATAGTGCTCATGTTTTGTGTGGTTGTGCTCCTCCTGCCTCAGAGAAGATGCCACAGAAGTGGGAGAGGCTCAGAGAGGGGCGAGAGGTGTGACACAGCCTCTGCGTGGGAGAGCACAAGCACCAAGTGAGGGTTAGCTTGCATCATCCTCTCCACTTTTGGCTGCTGGCTGATGGGTTGAAAAGGCGTATAGACAAGTTCTTGCTGGAGATGTCTTACTGGGAGGCAGGAAGGAAGATGTATATGTAACTTGAATTCAAGAAGTCTTTAGTCTGTGGCTGCCTGGAGCAAAGCAGATCAGACAAGATGGTCATAACAGCTTCTCCCGGTCATCTGCCTACACACTTCTGATTACACATACTCATGTGCTTGCCAGGGAACAGTTAGATTGGATATTAGGAAAAATTTCTTTACCATAAGAGTGGTGAAGCACTGGCAGAGGTTGCCCAGGGCAGTGGTGGAGTCCCCGTCCCTGGAGGCCTTCAAAGACCGTGTGTAGCTGCAGCCCCTAGGGATATGGTTTAGTAGGCACAGTGGGATTGGACTGGATGAGCTTAAAAGTCTGTCAAGTCAATGAATGTATGATAGTACAACTTGTGAAGCTCTGTCCATCATCGCATATGTACCATTGAACATATGAATGGCCTTAACTCTTCCTTTTTCCATGAGGACCTATTAGAGGTTTTATGCTTTCTGAAAGCAAATCTCACTGTCATGAAAGCAGGATCACTTGTTGGGATTTGCTCTCATTTTCACCCCCAAAGATGTGTTCTGCAGACTGTCTTGATGCACCCCACATGCTAGAGTCTCATTACATACTCTTGTGGTTGAAGCTGGTGCTGTTTCTGTGCAAGATTTTCTGCAAGGAAGTAATTTTAGGGCACAGCAAGACGTGAAAGAAGTCATCCAAACACCATTCCTTTTATGAAGGAAAATAACTAGAGCTGGATAAACAATTCATATTGTTCCTCATTAGTTCACACTAATCAGTAGAGTGTCTCAAATAAGCATTTAATTAAGAATTAATGTGGCGGCTGTTATAAAATGAAATATTAATTGAAAAAGGAAAGTTTCAGGTTTGTTTAGGTGAAAGAAATCTCCCTGCCTCACGCTTAACTTGATTACACAAGTGCTTTCCAATTCCTGAATTGTTTAATGTATACAAGTCATAAGGACCTGACATTTAACAAGGGAACACTGGCAAATTAATTCCATTCAGTGCTAAAAATGCATCTTGACATTCAGTAGCTGGTGTGTTAACCAGTGCCTCCACATCAGAACTGCATGTTTTGCTATGTGCTAATTAACTGCCCTGTTATCCCATTTCAAAAGAATTAAGAAACAATTGGCATTTAATGTATTACTAATACGTGGCCCGATGTCAGCTGTGAGGCATGGGCTGGTTTCCAAGCAGAAGGCAGGACTTCCAATCCTCCTCGCTGGGCAGAGAGAGCTGCTGCTGCCTAGGGACTCGGGGTAGGGTGGCTGCTCTCAGCGGTGGCACTGAAACCTCAGGCTGATTTTAATTCGCCAGGTATGACCCAAAGTCTTGTAGGTACTTCAGCACAAGGAGCAGAATGGGATTTACCATGTGGGAGCAGAACTAGATGGTTCAGCAGATGGACATCCCTCTGATAGTCACTTGGTCTGCTCTACCTGGGGTAGAGGAGACTGAGGGGAGGCCTTGTCACTCTCAGCAGCTTCGTCACACAAGGAAGAGGGGGAACAGGTGCTGAGCTCTTCTCTCTGGTGACCAATGACAGGGCATGAGGGAATGGCAGCAAGATGTCACAGGAGGGCTAGGTTGGACTTCAGGAGCAGATTTTTCCCCCAGAGGGTGGTGGAGCAGCTCCCCAGGAAGCAGTCATGGTACCAAGTCTGACAATATTGCAGAAGCCTTTGGCGAATGCCCTCAGTCCCATGGTGTGAACACTGGGGTTGTCCTGTGCAGGGACAGGAGCTGGACTCGATGGTCCTTGTGAGCCCCTTCCAACTCAGGACATGCTGTGATTCTATGATTTGAAGCTGAGCCACACTCTATGCTGAACACAATTCCTTATGGGCTGGAAGTTTCAGAGGCTGGAATATTTCTACATTGATGACGAATGAATTTGCCAAATGCTTTCAGCCAAGAAGGTAGTAAAAGAGAATTTTTTTGGACATGTCAAAACACTTCATTTTCACATTTTCTAGAAGGAAATGTTTTGGTTTGGAAATGAGGGAATGTTTCATTTTGATATCCAGCATTTGACAGTGTTCAGATTCCTTTCTTTCAAAATGATGGGTTCTTTATTGTTAAATTTGACCAACAATTTCCCTATTAGTGAACTCTCTGTATTAAAGAGCTTGAGTAAAAAAAGAGAAAAGTTTCTCCTTTTGTTTGAATTAAAGAGTTTGGATGAGCCCAGCACAATCGTGGAATCACAGGATGGTTTGAGTTGGAAAGGACCATGAAGGTCATCCAGTCCAACCTGCCCAGCAGTGAGCAGGGACATCTTCAGCCGTATCAGATTGCTTGGAGCCCCATCGAATCTGACCTTGAACAGTATTTCAGTATTTTTCCTTTCCCACTAGCCCTTGAACTCCCCTGTTTTGTATCATCAGAAACAGTTCTCCTCCCCTACTCCTCCCCTCCATTATCACTTGCTCAATGTCATTGCAGCATCAGGAGGCAGAGGGAACAATCCTCATGCCCTAAGATTTCCAGAGAAAGTGTTTCCTTAGGACTAAGTGGTTTTGGAGGAGAGGAATACCAGGGAGATCAGACTCTCCAGCCTTTGAACAAGAGAGCTAATGGCCCTATGTAAGAGGCAAATTGGGCTCCCTTTGCTGTGGGCTGTACCTGTTGTACTGAGGAGCAGCTGCAGGCAGCAAGAGTGAGAGGGTGTTAATCGCTGGCAAAAAATAGAGCTGCAAAGCCCTCTAACAACAGCCTTTCAATTCTTATCCCTTTTCTCCACTGATGTTAAGTCCTCCCCTGGCTCTATCCTGACCTTCCAGATGTCAATTTCTCTGGTCTTTTCTTGTTTGTCTCTGGGTTTCTTGGTGTTACAGAATAGTCCAGCCTGTCCCTTTTCAGGGTGAATGCTTGGAAACAATTCATTCTACTCCCAGCCAAGCCACAAGAACCAGCATTTTCCCTTTAACTCATCATCAGGGTTGTCTCAGCCCCTTATGGTACCACTTGACCATGTACTCATAGGATCATTAAGGTTGGAGAAGGACCATGAGGTCATGTTGCTCCAAGCCCCATCCAGCCTGACCTTGAACACCTCCAGGGATGGGGCAGCCACTACTTCTCTGGGCAACCTGAGCCAGTGCCTCCCAACACTCACAGGAAAATATTTCTTACTAAGTTCACATAATTTTTATCCTAAAGCGTCTTTAGTCATGGGTACAGCCTTTTTCTCTGGAGAAGGGGTTTTCATGAACTTCAGATAAAAATATCCATGGATCTATGCTTACAGGGAGCATCACAAAACTGAAGATGGGAACTAGAGGCTGGCTCTTCTCTGATATAAAAGATGGACTGGGGATGTAGGAGGCAATGAGATGATTGCCTGACTTCCCTCCTGCTGTTAGCAGACTGAGGCCAAAAGAAAGGATGTGAAATTTGGTTCTGTTGTGGAGGCAAGTGACAGAGAGAAAAGGAGGGGTGCTGCGTTATAAGGTATAAGCACATGGATTTTTGCTAATTACTTGAGTGACTATCCCGGTTTCAAAATTCACTCCAGTGGTGGTGAGATTCCGCTTAGATTACCTCTCTTGTGGGAAAGACAGCTTTTTCAGCACCCTTAGCTTACAACCTGATCCAGTGGGAGGTGTCCCTGCCCATAGCAGGGGATAGGAACCGGATGAGCTTTAACGTCCTTTCCAACCTAAACCATTCTATGATTCTATGATTCATCTATGACAAAAGTTGCAGTCAAGAATGTGTAAGGAAATGCTCTTTCAAATACCTAAAAGTTATAGAAATTGCAATCACCTTTCAGGCTCTGTAACTTGTAACAGGGTTGTACCAGTTAACATCCTGGTCACACTGAAGGCACCTCTGTATGTCATGGAACATTACTTATAAACACCATTAAAAGCCCTCACCAAAATACTCATAAAACTTTAGAGGCAAACATTAAGAAGCAGATGATGATTACCCTCATAATCTCTTATTTCAGATATAAAAGTGGTTACACTGAGCCTTAACAAGGCAAAGAATATTGAAGCTCCTGTGCAAACAAGTGTAATTGGAGTTGACCAAAGGATTTGTCAGGAATAACATGTTGGTTTAATTCATCCCTCCCCCTCCCCCGTTTGTGAATAACTCAAATAGCAGGAAGGTTGGGGAGGTTTACAGCGATCTTCAGCTACCTGAAAGAGCACATGTGAACTTAACTGGAGGTGAAAGCAGAGGAGGCAGGGAGGAGATGGGAGCACTGTAATCACTTGTTGGCTTTGCCATGCTTTGAGTTGTGTGGAACATGGGGAGAGTGAGACACTGCAACATACAGCAAAGTCTGGAAGGCCGTAGCACCCATGAATGACACAGAATCACCGGGTTGGAAGAGACCCACCGGATCATCGAGTCCAAGTCGTTTGGTTTGCCTATTTCCTCTTTGTTTACTGTAATATGCAGTGGATTCTTTAGTTACTCGGTGTCTTTCTTGCTCTGGATGTCTTTCATGCAGAACAAATTGCTGCTTGACATGACAGGCATTTATCAAAGGAGATTTCCCTTCATTCACAGTGATAGAGCTAAATAATTGTTCAGCGTTACAGTGTCTAATTCCTTCTCAATCATCTCTTGCTCACCAAAGGAGCTCACATTGCCCATCTTCTGTCGCTGCTCATTCCCTTTCAATCTCATTTAAAGCCTCTGCCCTTATGCTGATTGCCTCCTAGGATGACAGTCACTCCTACTGGTTCCAGTTGGTGTAGCCCATTTCCACCCTCTGGACACTGGGATAAAACAAGCTGTCAAGGTGAGATGTCCTTCCAGGTGGAAGAACTCCCTCTCTTTGTTCTGGCAACTCAGTTTGGCTTGGGACTAATGACCTGTCTGGGCCACAATGTTCTGCCTGGAGAAACAAGGCACCACTTTTAGTGATTCTGTGTGATTCTGTGACTCTGATTCTGCATCCCCTGCTGGGTGGCAACAGCGGGCAACTGAGAAGGTGCAATAGCACCAGTGGAAGGCTCACTCTTCCAGGCAGAAGCTGCTTTCCATGAACTGGCAGTTTCTCCAGCAGGGAATGCTCTGTGGCAGAGGATGTACCTTGGCTAAACTTCTGGGAAATTAGGGTTTGAAATACTTGCAGGAAAATGGATGCATTAATAAATTTTCTTTGGACTTTCCATTTTCTGAGAAGGAAGGGTGTGATTATGATCGTGACCGTTAATCATTTGAGGGTTGAGTATTCAGAGAAAGTCTGAGGCTGCATGCAGGGACCTGAAGTCTGTATCCCCGTGCAGGAAGGGAGAACAAATGCAACCATCCTGGATTTCCCCATCACCTGGAAATAGAGGCACAATTTCATCTTGGGTGCCCATGCAGCACCTTCAGGCTACTCAATCTAAAATAACGTGAATTAACATTGCTGTAAACTGAACTAGGGGGAAGTCTTATTTTATTACTTCATTACTAACAACAATCCCAATATTTTGCTAACAACCAGGGCCACATCATCCCACATCCTCTCCAAGGCATCCCATCCAGCTTTTACCAGAACTGCTGGAGATACACACCTCTTGGAGCATCCCTGGTATGCCAAGAGTTCATTAAAATGAACATCACGTCATTAAAATGCACATCATCAGTGCATTGCCCCTTGGTGAGGTCTTCTAAGCTCATGGTGCAGGTGACCTGGGCATGTAGGAATAAATCCATCAGATTCATAGTGTCATGGAATGGTTTGGGTAGGAAGGGACCTCGAAGACCATCCAGTTCCACCTCCCCTGCCATGGACAGGGACACCTCCCACTGGGCCAGGCAGTCACCTCTGCTGCTGTTTAACATCATCCTTAGCTGCACTGGGACAGAGCAGCTCAGACTCAATGCAGTGTGGCAGCCTCGTCCCTCATCTCTCCAAACACTGTGCTCATTTAATACCTTTGCTTGTTTTACTCCATCACTGCTGGTTTCATCAGTGCTGTCTGCTGAAGGATTTGGTTGATTGCCAGACCTACTTTTGGTCCTGTTATATATTTTAATATTAGAATTATTATTAGTTTGGTAGCCCCTGCTATCTGATAACCAGTTTCAGCTTCTTTAGCTACACCCAAACTCATCATCACTGTGAACCTCTGTTCTCTTCTTCCTACTTGAGCAATAGCAGCAAGAGTAATACCCCTTATGATTATTAGTGTTCAATACTACTTTTTCTTCCCCAGCCTTAATCAAAGGGTTTCACAGTGTTAAGGCTGGTGTGCAGAGCTTTATCCTGTGACTCACAGTGTGCACTTAAAGAAAAGACAGTGGCTGAAGTGGTCAAAATTTCTGTCAAATGTCAGAGAATAGCTTGAAATGATGTCAAAACTCACTTCTGCTGTTTTGAGTGATCGAGGACTCCTTGAGGACTTAATTCTGCCTTAGCTGATGTTTTATATGGGAACATCATTTTCCTGTGCTGTTTTATTTGTTGCATTGTTTTTCCCTAAGAAACCTAAAATTTACCAAATTATTCTTTTCTTTGTTCCTGGTAGCACTTTATGATGTTAAATTTCTGGGAGAAGTGCAAACAAACAAACAAACCCTTGTCTAAATAATGAAGGAAAACCTTATTAACCCACATAAAGAGCAACCAGCCAGCTCAGGAATAAAACAACTGTCCTAGTTTAGGTGTAAACACCAGGAAAAGAATAATTAAACCTCCTAGAAACCAAACAGGCTTTTAAATCTGTGTGGGCACTAGTAAGTTGGAGAGGAGCAGAGCTGGGGAATGAATGAAAAGCCAGTTTCTGGGTGGACAGTGGGAGGAAGGAGTGCTTCAGCCTCTACCTTCCAGGCTGCTGTGCTTGGGAAGAGCCATCGTACCCAGCTTGCCATGGTTCCCCATTCCCTCTCCCCTGCAGGACCACCTACCCCAAGGAGAGAGAGAGGGCTGGGACACAGATCTGGGAAGAATTTGAGATTTTCTTGGAAGTAGAACAGTTTTACCCAGTATCTGTGTGTTCGCTCTTAAAGGCATTACTGCTAGCGGGATCCTCAGTTAAGTGCAGGGACACACAGTCCTTTGGGGCTCCTGGGTCGATGCAAATATTGTATAATCTCAGAATTAACACATCAGTATGATATTTGGAGAAGAGGAGGCTTAGAGGAGACCTTATCACCTTCCACAGCTACTTGTTGTGAGGAGGTTGTTGTGAGGTGAGTGTTTTCTCCTAAGTAAGAAGGGATAGGTCGAGGGAAAATGGCCTCAAGTTGCAGCAAGGGAGTGTTAGAATAGATACTGGGAAAAATTCCTTCATTGACAGAGGGTGAAGCCCTGGCTGAGGCTGCCTGGGGGGTGGAGTCTCCATGCCTGGAGGAGTTCAAAAAGCATGTGGCCATAGCACTTGGGAATATGGTTTATTAGGCACAGTGGGGTTGGGCTGATGGTTGGAATGGATGAGCTTAGAGGGCTTTTCCAACCTTAATGCTTCTATGATTCAGTCTTCTGAAAACACTTTAGAGAGTGCAAGTCCCAGTGAGACACCCTTGGAAAGGAAGCGCCAGCTCCATTATCCATATGCAGAATGTTTAGCAGGATCTGGGCTGGAGCTTGTGGTTTCCATAGCAAGATTACTTGAATCAGTGTTCTCAAGGTAAGATGAAATTGTTACAAGCAGTAGCTACACTGATCTTCCTGTTCTTAAATGTCGCACATACTGTGCCTGTTTACCATAAACCTTCCCAGACAATGCCTTGCTCTGAGAAGGATATCAGGTGACCCCTCTCAACTGGATATACTCAGCTCAAGAATCATAGAATCACAAAAAAATTGGAATGTTTTTGGTTGGAAGGGACCTTAAAGCCCATATGGTTCCACCCACCACCACCTGAAGCTGGGACTTAAAAAGGCAGTGCCAAAATCTTAGAGCACATTGTCAGTACTGAAAGGGGCATCACTTCTCTGGGCAACCTGGGCCAGGGCCTCTGCACCCTCACAGCAAAAAATTTCAGCCTAAGATCTCATCTCAATCTCCCCTCTTTCAGCTGAAAAACATTCCCCTTATCCTATCCCAGCACTCCCTGATTAGGAGCCCCTTCGAGCTTTCCTGTGGGCACCCTTCCTCTAGGAAGCTGGAGTGCACTTTCATAGTTGTTTTTCTGGCATTCTTTTTTGCATTCCCATCGCTAGTTTTCCAAACAACCTCCCTTACACAATTTTATAACGGAGCTCTACCATGAAGACTCTTTGATACATATTCATAGCAGATTCTTGGCTTATCTCTGAGCAACATTCCCACATAGCGCTTACTCGAGCTGTTGTTTTTTTAAATGCTTAACATATAAAAGTTTAATCACAAAGTTGCTTAACGTTTGTTTCTTATAAAAAGTATTATTATTGCTCAACAAAACCCTCTAGAGTTTTTTTTTTTTCCAAATATACAGTGCTGCTTGGTATGTGTTGAATTTAGATCAAGTGCACTCAGAGGCAGCAGTGTTGGGATCCTGCTCATCAGGGCTTCCCAAGGTCAGATATTCAGTGAAAAGCTATTGATGGGACAACAACATAACAGCAGACAAAGGAGATATGGGCATCTGCTGGCAACATGTTGGGAGATATTTCCTTCTTTCCTCAGTGCAGGAAGGACATGGAGCTGTCAGTGTGTCCACAGGAGGCCACGGAGATGATTTGAGTGTTGGAGCACCTCCTGTACAACGACAGGCTGGGAGGTTGGGGTTGTTCACTGTGGAGAAGAGAAGGCTGCAGGGAGACCTTAGAGCAGCTTCCAGCACTGAAAAGGCCTCTGGGAAAGCTGGGGAGGGGCTTTTGATCAGGGATTGCAAGGACAGGATGAGGGGCAACAGTTTTCAGCTGAAAGAGGGGCTTGAGATGAGATCTTAGGCAGAAATATTTTCCTGTGAGGGTGGAGAGGCCCTGGCCCAGGTTGCCCAGAGCAGTGGTGGCTGCCCCATCCCTGGAGGTGTTCAAGGCCAGGCTGGTTGGAGATTGGAGCATCCTGATCCAGTGGGAGGTGTCCCTGCCCATGGCAGTGGGGTTGGAACTGGATGGGCTTTAAGTTCCCTTCCAACCCAAACCATCTCCTGATTCTATGACTAATAATAATGACTAGGATGTAAGCTAAATAAAGCTTTTTTGTAGCCAGGCTTTACATTGTCTTCTGGAGTCCAAAGAAGAGATCGGCCAACAAATATGTCCTTTATAGCTGGGAGGGGGACAATGACAGCAGGAAGAGTCTCTGCTGGGAGAGCAATTTCTGCTGAGGCCCAGCGGACTGGGCAGAGGAGAATGTTTGCCTTCACAAATGTGCCCTGCTTCCTCCACACCAAGCAGGCTGTTAAATCTGCAGAACTTTTTTTTTTTTTTTTTTTCTGTATTTCCAGGGAAATACAGCAGCCTGGTGGCTGCAGCCAGAACTGCTGCAGTGGCCAGAGGACAGGGGGAAGCAGAGGGAGGAGGGGAGGTTGAGGCACCAGGGGACTCATAGTAAAAGATGCTGCAGGGCTGGAGAAACACAGGGGACAGACAAATCCTGGACATGGTTACTGTGGATCGGGGATTAATCGCTACAGCATAAGGAAGCCAGATTACACAGGATGTCCAGCAATTCCAAAGGGTTCCCTCCTAGCCAAGCACTCCTAGCTTGCTCTCTGTGGCTGCATCCTCTGGAGGTGCCTAAAATTAACCTTGCACCTTCAGAGGGAGGGATGGTTACTGTGGATTGCCGACGTGAACAGGCTTTCATCTCATTTTACCCAGCTAGGATGTGATTAGATAGAGGCAAAACTCAGCCAGACCTGTTGATATACTCCAGAGTGGAAATAAGGGCAGGAGAGGGTTATTCATGGAGCAGGCATTGGGATGCAGTGTGGTCCAGGATGGAAAAATTTCATTGTCAAAGAAAAAGAAAGTGCGGAGAAGTGAAAAACTATCTTGCAACAGCGCTAACACATCTCCATACCTCTGCCTGAAGCAAAGATGAGACAGAGAGATACTGGGATACTCTGGGACTAGCCAGAAGAATCTCCAGTAGTGTTGCAGAGGTGGTCTTGGTGCCCTTGGAGGAATCTAGCTAAACTTTTCTATTTACCCATGGAAGTGCTGCCCCCGCAGATGTAGATAAGGACACATGTCCTATGAGGGTAGGTAGATAGCTTTGCTTGAAAAGGGGTTAAAACGATAATGCAGCCAATTTCTGTGACAACAGAGCAAGGGATAATGGCCACATAATGCCACACAGGTTGTTCAGATTGGGTAGGAGGAAAACATTGTTCCTTAGAATGGTGGTGAAGTCCTGGAACAGGTCACCAGAGAGGTGGGGAAATGGCCTCTAGTTCAATTCCTCTAGACACAACTAAGCATAAGCACTGACTTGATCTAGTGCTGGTGACAGGCCTGCTATGTCAGGGGTCCCTTTCAGCACAGACTGCCAGGACAAAGCGATCCCAGAGCGATTCCTAAGGGCAAGAGGTTTGTCACCTAGAAAGGTGGTCCCAGTGGCAGCAGCAGCCCACGGAACCCAGTCCCTTCTCACTGGGCACCCAGCCACTGCCTTCAAAAGGAATATGACATACAGGCATTAAAAAAAAAAAAGCTGAGTAAAGCTGTCATATTACAAACATACTCCAAGATCTTAAGAAAGATGTGGAAGACCAAGTTTTAATAATAAAGCAAGAGATATAAATAATTAAGGAGCAATCTAGCTGTTTCTTGACATCTTGTTGGACGGTGCTGCGTTGCTGTCTGCTGCAGAAAGTCCAGAGTGAGACTTTTCAGCGTGTTCAGCTCCCTGATCCCAGCAACTCAGCCATAGAGCAGCTTTAATGAAAATGCCCTTTCAAAGTGAACGTGAGAATTGAACCAAGTTTCCGAGAGGAGCCGGGTCAAAGGCAGCGCTCCGCAGCAGGAGATGCATTGCATAATTCCTGTCAAGTCATTGCCCTCCTTCTCCCCATCTGCTTCCCCACTCCTTCCGCTTCTGTCCTCTGCACACCCTGTCCTCTCACAGCAGAGAGTCCCCTGCATACCCCAACCTTCCTCCCCCAGGGCTCCTAAATGCAATGCTCATTTGATTACTATGTATGTGACCTCTTATGTCCTCCAGCTATTCGTGTGCTTTGGCTGAAGGGCAGGCTCAAGAGGGAGTTGCTGCCAGACATCCGTGACCTTTCTTGTGGCCTGAGCTTTAAGACATTAAAAAGCAAAGCATCCTTTGCTAATGAGCTGGTCCTGGGCTGGAAGAACAAGTCATCTCGACTCCTCTCTCCTCCCCCTCGCTTGGCCCCCAACCAAGAGTGGCTGGAGCTGTGCTGAGTTGCTAGTGTTAGCACGGTGTCATAGGCAAGCGCTGGGGCAGATTCTAGTGCAGGTTGCCCCCAGAGATGTGACCCAGTGCACGGGGTCAGTTAAGGGCTAGACGCCTCAGCAGACTGCTCAGAACGTCCGTGTTTCTTTTTCTTTCCAGTGACAGCTAGTGACTCTCAGACCTTCCGAAATGGAATGAGTGGGACCATAGAATCATAGAATGGTTTGGGTTAGAAGAGACCTTAAAGATTACCCAGTTCCAAGTCCCCTGCCATGGGCAGGGACACCTCCCACTGGGTCAGGTCACTGGTCTAGATCAGGATGCCAAGGCACCTCCACGTTACTGGAAGGCTCAGGAGGCAGAGGATGGGACTGACTGCAGAGGTTCGCCTTGTGGAAGATCTCAAATGCCTCATCTTCCTTGTGAACCTCCTGGAGGATTTTACCCTCACGTAAACAATGTCAGCCTTCCCAGAAGTGACGACAGGCAACTGGGACCTTGGAGGATGCTGAAGGTCATTTATGAAGCAGGATGAGTCACTGTGTTTTGTGGCTTCCCAAACTTATTGTCTTGTAACACGGAGTAAATCTCCCAGGCCAGCACTGTGGGCATATTTGCTGATGTCCTTTTCAGACCTGAAGTAAACAATAGCCACTCAGCCACCAAAACCCAAAAGACTTCCCAAATTGAGAAATCAAGTATCTCACTCCCCAAATGCAGTAAGAGCCCTGTAATGACTGTACCATGATGCCAAAGTCAAGGAGAACAAGAACACAGGCTGTGATGCTGGAAGGATCTGAATCTAAGATGCATGCACACCTCAACCATAGATGACTGTTTTCTAGGACATTGTTTTTCAGCCTCCTTTAAAAATGTGTGTTGTCTTCAAAGGCCCTGGTGTGGTATGGATGTGAACAGCAATTTTTCTCATGTTTTCCCTCCCAGAACAAGTATGTGTGACCCACATAACCTGCCCAGACCAAGGAATGAAGAGGAACAGACGGGACTGACATTTTCTCCCAAGTGACAGAGGACAGGACAATGGGCAATGGCCTCAAGCTATGCCAGGGGAGGTTCAGACTAGATATCAGAAAAAAATTTCACAGGAAGAGTCATCAGGCACTGGAACAAGCTGCCCAGGGAGGTGGTTGAGTCACCATCCCTGGAGGTATTGGTAGACGAGCTGCACAGGGACATGACTTAGGGACAGATAGGAAAGGTTGGACTTGATGGTCCAAGAGGTCTTTTCCAACCTGGTGATTCTATGATTCTATGATTTGCAGGTGCCCATACCAATCTAGTGAGAGAGGTCTCCAGAGGAAATGAAGCTGGGTCACCCATCCTCAGCATAAGGAGCTAAATCCCATTGAGGTGTAAGCATTACATGGTCCTTCTGGAAACTGCATCTCAGCCCATCACCCTGAGGAAGAGCCTGGCTGCTGCCTCCTGCACTCTTCATGCAGATCCTAAGCAAAGCTGTGACCAGAAACTCAGTGAAAGGGAACCTGCAGTTATCCTTGCAGAGGCGGAATGAGACCATATTCATGTATCTTTTCCAGCTGCTGGGTGACAAATATACCTCCTTCCTCCTCCTTGCTGTCAACACCTAGGAAATGCCTTGATTTCAGGCATGACTGGGATGTCTTTTTATCTTTGCCTTGCTCTTCCAAGTTGTTCCCTCTAAAATGATTGGGTTTTCTTGGGTTCCTCAGCGTTGAAGGCAAAACTCAGGGCTCCTGGAAAGTGGTGTATACTGTTGACCAAGCTACTGTGATGGTTTCTTCATGGTACAAGGGTCCCACCATGCACATGTGACATTCTCCAAAGGCAGAGATTTGCAGAAAATAGCACTTTCTGTACTGCTGAATCCCCAGCTACAGTGATCTGTGCTGCGGAATATGTGCTTAAGGTTCCCAATCCTCTCCTCCAGCTGCACTCTCTGATGTCTTTGCTTCTTCAGCCATGATCTAGGAGACTTCAGCCCACATGAGAGTGGTGAAGCAGTGGCACAGGTTGCCCAGAGATGTGGTGGCTGCCCCATACCTGGAGGTGCTCAAGGTCAGGTTGGATGGGGCTTGGAGCAACCTGATGCAGTGGGAGGTGTCTCTGCTCATGGCAGGGGGGTTGGAACAGGATGATCTTTAAGGTCCCTTCCAATCCAAACCATCTGTGATTCTATGATTCTATTCTACGATGGAGAACTTTCATAGATGGCTGTAAGCTTGCTCCTCAGAGATATTGGCTAAGTAAAAGGTGCTCTAGAGAGCAGATATTGAAGATCTGAGAAATGCCGAATGCAGGTTCTTCAGGTGCAGATCCCCTCAGCATTTGATGCATGTCTGCAACATAAACTTTTTGCTCCTGTGCAAAAATAATCAACATTCTGAGCTTGAAATTCTTGCTGCTCACCAATCCTGAGCCAAGACCTTGAAGGTAGCGCAGGGAGAAGCCCTTGGTTCTCTGGAAATGCCCTTCTGCCTCCACACAGCCTTCTTTTTTTTTTACACTTAGGTTTGCTTCTGCTGATAGGTGAATCCATTTTATTAACAGCTCTTCATAAACCCTGGCAGCATTTGAAAGACTGCAATGTTTGCCTCTGAATATCAATAAGCAGCCGCCTTTCTAGCCTAGGAAAGATTTAAAGGAGGAAAGAGTGAAGCTCTGAGGATCAGTGATCAATGCCAGCCCCACGGGGAGCCCAAGTTTAGGAGATTTGTTATTGAAATATTAACTGAATTCCCGCCCAGAGTGGGCTGAGCGGGAGCTCTGAGCTGCTACATCAAGCTGGCAGCTGGGAGGATTGTGAAGTACCAGGTCTGCAGTCACGATGCACGCTTTAACGCCAGCAGCATCCCTGGGGCACCTCCTCCTACCCACCTCCTGATGCTGGCGCCCGTGGCCATGGCCACCTGGGCTTGCAATGCAGAGAAATAGGTCTCTTCTCCCCATCCATCCTGTTTTACCAGGGGAAACGTTGGCAGGATTAGAGGTAAAATGGCTCTTCCTTCTCCAATAGGAAGGAAGAGAGGACCAGGGTCATGAATCTAGGCAATGGCCACCTCGGTTTCGGGCTCTTGGTCCTTGATTTCAGAGTAATGGAGCTGGGGAAGGAGCTGGAGCACAAGTCCTGTGAGGGGCAACTGAGGGACCTGGGGCTGTTTAGCCTGCAGAAGAGGAGGCTGAGGGGAGATCTCATTGCTCTCTGCAGCTCCCAGAAAAGAGGTTGTGGTGAGGTGGGTGCTGGACTCATCTCCCAGGTAACAGGGGATGGGATGAGAGGAAGTGGCCTCAAGTTGTGCCAGAAGAGAGTTAATTGGATATTAGGAAAAATATCTTTATTGACAGAGGATGCCCTGAGCAGTGGTGAAGTCTCTACCCCTGGAGGGCTTCAAAAACTGTGTGACCTTGGTACCTGGGGACATGGTTTAATAAGCACAGTGGGGTCAGGCTGACAGTTGGACTGGAGGGCTTTTCCAACCTCACTGATCCTGTGAGTCTGTGCTTCTATGAATTCCTGTTGCTTGGGCTAAGCTCTAAGATCCCATCAGGACTCAGAAGGCTGATGGAGTCACAGCAGAAATGGGCAGGAGTTGTGTACTGAATTGCTTTTAGATGCATTGTGTGTTTATTTGTTTTCTAGAAAGGACCATTTCGTCTTTTTTAACACATAGGAACACATTGATTTTGATGAAATATTCATAGGAAAACAGCTTCTCTGGTCCAGGAGCAAACTTTCAATGAGTAAGTGATAGAACCACAACAACTTGTTGCTGGGTACTTGATAGAGAACTCAAGGGGCCTAAATTCCACTCCTGCAGAAGGGATTAGAGAACAGAACTCCTGCTACATGGCAAGTCCCCTGCACAAGAGACTTGTATTTTAGGCTGGCTCCTCAGTACATTGTTTTTGACCTGATATCCCATCTCAGACCATGGCAGTCTTCCCAGTTCAGGTTTAACGGAGACTTTCCAGCAAGACTTTTCACTTTTGAGAAAAAATAAACAAACAAGGCTGGCAACAAAATATTTTATTTAGCAAATTCCCTGATCAGCCTCTTGGCTGTCTCCATCCTATCCAAAATCTGCTTCTGTTCCTGAAAATAAAGCCTGCAGGCAACCTCCTTTGCCAGTTACAGAGCTGCTTGTGCCCATACTTCCAAATGGAGAGAGCAATTAGGCATCTGGTTCTACTGAGTTGCTGGTACCTCGTGGCTCCTGGGGTAGGGATGCCCTAACTCTCTCTGATCTGAGCTTAGTCCTGGACTGCAGAGTCTGCTTGGCCAACAGGGAACAACAACTTGGATGTGATGGAGAAGGTCCCCTCAGGAGCAACCCCTTGCCTAGGAGATATCCCAGCCAACAGATTGTCCTTGCTCACCTCTCTCTGAATACTCACTGACTCGAAGGTGCTGCTTTTGTGGTTTGAAGGGCTCTGGTAACAGTGGAAGGAGGTGTTAATGACACAAGTAGCACTGTTACAGTGGGATGAATCCTTACAGACCCAGAGACTAGGATGTACAGGCACCAGGCTGGTCCCCAGTGTCACAAACACATCTGCAATGCTTCTTCAGGTCATATCAGCTCAAACTAGTACCTGCTCCCACCTGTGACAGGGAATGAGATTCACAGACTGTGTTTGTGTCACCTGGAGTGATCCCAACATCCCACTTAGAGCAGCTCCAAGGTCACATGTCTCTGCTGGAACAGGGCACCACTGGGATGTGGTGCTTCTTGCTTTGCCAGGGTTACTAACACCACCCTGCAGAAGTGCTATGAAAGCTTGGTACCTTCTCCTTTCCAGCTGTTTATTATCTTTGTGCGTTTTCCTCATGTCAGACAATGAAAATCACCGCAGACAGGATTGTTCTTGCTGGGAGTTGCTTCCTCTTACTCAGTCCCTTTAACTCAAGGTCACTTTTTATTCTTGCAAAATACCTCAGGGAGGGTCTAGAAATGGAGAATGTAGCAGGGAGGGTCTAGAAATGGAGAATGTAGACATGGAAATATCTAGAGAGCTACACAGAAAACACAGAATAGAAGAGCAAATAGCAAATACATAGAACGATTTAGGTTGGAAGGGACCTTAAAGCCCATCCAGCAGCAGTGTCCTGCTTCCCCTTCCATCTCCAGGTTGGTTCTACTCCTTCCATCACCTGCACAGCTCAGAAATACTGCCTGCTCCACCTGAGTCTGCTCCACCATCAACAACGTAGCCAAATCGACGTCTCACAAAATCAGGTGAGGAACTTACCTGCAGGCCATGGTTTCCTTCAGATTTTGGAATGGCTGAAGCGCCTCTTGCTGCCAAGTTGCTGTTCTTTCCATGTTTGTAGGAACAGCCAGCATGAAGAAACATCAAAGGGGGCTTTCCAGTCTGCGCTTCCTAAAACATCGCACTAGGCAACAGCAGATGGGAACTGGCATTATTAAATATGCATAACCTCGTGGATCACTAGGTAGCACTTAGCTATCCTCTAATTAAAAGGCAGCTGCTTCCTAATACAGTGGAATAAGCCTGCTAGATAACATCTAGATTTCCCCTGCATGATGGTTGATTGATGAGGAGTCCTGTAGCTCCTTCTTGCCCAGCTCAGAGATGCCAAAGGGACCCTCCAGCCTTCTGCAGCCTCTTTCCAAGGCTGCCAAGGGTCTCTGCTCAAGAGATGAACAATAGGATCTGACTTGATTCACTAAGCCAGTACTGGAAAGCTTAATGCGGAGAATAGGTGGAAGCACTTCTAGATATCCATGCCAGCTACAGAGCTGCTTCTTGTGCAGAAGAGCTTGGAATGAATAAAAGAAATACTGTTGCACTGAATCAGTCCCTCTAGCAAGGAGCTCTGGCTTCCCACTGGTTATTTTCATTGATAATTCCATTTGTATTCCTGGAACATGCAGGCATCCCAGCCATGGTCCAGATTCCGCTATGCTGGAATCTGAACAAACAAACATGACAGTTCCTCCTCCAAACAGCTTCAAGTATGGAAAAATAGAGACAGCGCACAGGATGCAGTGAGATTATCTTGGCGTGAATGGGACTGGGGTCTGAACGTATTTTGGGTCACTATTGTGGTATGAGTGATGCCTGTGTGATGCCAAAGATGCCTTTTGCATCATTCCAGGTGTCTGGGATGCAGAAATCTCAATTGGATCCTCAACGTGATATCCTCTAGGGGACATATTCCAATTCGTGGGCTCAGCTAGGGGAGGCAGGGTTTCTCACCATGCTCAGCGCCCTCTTTTTCCTTGATGCAGAAAGCAGGTGGTGAAGGAGCCATTGCACCAGCATGCAGGACCTTAGCACCCAAGTGCTTCCCAGAGCCCAGGGTCCTGCTCAGAGCATCCCTCCTTGCCCCCACATCCATGAGCCTTCCTGAGGACAGAGTCGGTTTGACATCCTACGGGAGGGAACTGCATCCAGGTTCTCATGCTCAGCACTACCCTCTCCGGCACTGTGGGATCAAAGAGACACTGACTCACAGTCAGCAAGATGCAGTTTGCATGTTAAGTGGCTGCGAACAGCTCCCAAATGAAGCTTCCTCTTAACAAGAACAGAGTCATTAGGGATGAGCCAGTTATTTATGCTGCAGAAGAAGAGAGATGATGCTGAGATAATATTCAGAGGTGCTTCCCTTTCTAGCAATAATGAATCATAGCCTCACCCCTGCCTCCCACTTTTTTTGCCCCAGATCCCAGTCCGGAGCTGAGAACCTTTCCTTATGGACAATGAAGCTACTGTGTCCCCCTACCTTCTTCTACCAGTTGTGAATCAATGCCTAAAAACCAGAGATAGGAGGAGAGGGATAGGGAAGGGGGACAAACAAATCCACCTTGAATCATACATGTATTTTTAAAGTGAAAAATTAAAAAGCAAACAAACCCTGGATCTCTTTCAAAGTCAATGGGATGAAAAGAATTTGCAGTATAAATATACCAGGCTGGTTTTCTTGCCTTTCTATTTATAACATTTCAGCTAAATCAAGGGATAAATTCTGCCCAGTATCTCCCAGCCACAGCGTCTTCCCAGGTAATCACAGGCACCCAGGAGTGTGCGTGGTGCTTAAGGTAAAGCAGAGCGAACGGCTTTGCAGGAGCGAGGCCGGAGCTTGTTAGGAGAGCTCAGATCTGAACACGGTGTGCGAGGCAGAGAGGGCTACAGTGATTTTTGCATAATCCCTCCCAAGGATGAGCTACTGAAGCTGCAAATATTTGTCAAAGGTAAACAAAGAGAAAAGGGTTACTTCAGATGGAATAATGCACAGCGAGGAGCCACGCTGGAAATAATTTAAGAGGGAAGATAGGCTGAACCGCAGTTTAGTCTTCTGCAGAGATCAGCTCCAAGGAGCAAGGTTGGGATCTCATGGACCGCAACACTTAGCCCTAATGGGGATCCCGTGTGGAATAGTCTGTATTGCTCTGGCAGCTCCTGTGCTGAGCCCAGGGAGCATGAGTAGCCAGGAAAGGTATTATGACAACAGGACCTGGTGTCAAAGTTGCTGTTAGTGTGGGACAAATCAGAAGTTGGCACTCAGCCTGCTCACACGCTGGCCACACGAGGGATGGGTGATGCTGTTAACCCTATTTGCAGCCCCTGAGAGGAGGATAAAAGGAGCTGGGCTGGATGGATGAGGGTGGAGAAGGAATAGGAGCACATCTTGTTACCAAGGGGACATCTTGGCAGGTGCAGTACCTATCAACTCTGGCTGTCCAAGCACCATGATAAAGCAAATCTGATTTAATGGCGATTTAGTGGTCCTGTCTTTGCACCCTGGTATCTGTAAAAGAACCTAATACAGGCATCATCCTGCATCCAATGGGGCTTCGAGAAATCTGATCCAGTGGGAGGTGTCCCTGCCTATGGCAGGAGGCTGGAACTGGATGGTCTTTAAGGTCTCTTCCAAGCCAAACCATTCCATTATGATCATGTCACCACTACAGGACTAGAGGCACCAGTGCTGAATTTCCTGATCAAAACAACCTTTCTGATGGGTGACAGCAACCTCACGCACATCCCCTCACTTTGCACAGGTAGGTGAGCTCACACGTTTCCCTCTCCACCAGGTTCCCTTTATCCTTCCCACATGTTTAGGTTTCAAATGCACTCACTGATCTCCCAGCAGTAATCCAGGCTGCATCACATGTATCTTAACTAACTTCCCTGCACCTGGAGGCAAGAGAAAAGACATGGAATTCATGAGTAACCTTTTTTTTGTTTTTCTCCTGTGAACTGTTTTCAACATTTAGAAATCATTTGAATATTATATAAATTGAAGTGACTTGGCTTCTAAATATCATGAAAAATGCCCACTCTGGCAGGCTGTGCCATATGGAAATTACCTCTGCTGAGATGTTGTGAAATAAATCACCATTAAGGGAAGGATGGATTGGCCAAAAGTGAACAGCTGACACACGAGAAGTGGGGGTTATGATTAACTCATTCAGTCCACAGGTTGCCAGGCATTCCCAGGGCTGATCCTGCTCTAGGAGGTAGAAAGAGGTGCTCACACTGCAGGCAGGCAGGTTGTCTCTGTGCTTTCCAGGTCACCAGTTTGAAGGCAGGTCATGGGAAGTTGCTGGTTCACTTCCATTTCAGCAAACCCTGTGACTTCAGCGTACAGTGCTCAGAAAGGATTAATTTGGAGCTGCTAAATGAGGTGATGTGCTGGACACCAAGTTCGACTCCTCAGGAAACTGAGAGATGTTGATGGTCACACTGTAGTCTGGTGTCGTAAGCACAAATGATAATCATTGTCAGCCCTGTGCCTGCCATCCATCCATCCATCCATCCATCCATCCATCCATCCATCCATCCACAACTGCAAATACAGAGTGGTGCTGCCCAATGCACACACCCTAGCAGGGTAAATGTGACCCATGAGGGAAACATGGAGCGGTTTGTGTTGGAAGGAACCTTTAAAGATCATCTAATCCAACCTTCTGTAATGGGAAGGGATGCCTCCCACTGGATCAGGTTGCTCAAAGCCTCATCCAACCTGGCCTTGTACCCTTCAAGAAATGGGGTAGCCATAGCTTCTCTAGGCAACCTATGCCAGCGCCTCCCCACCCTCATCAAGATGAAGACATAAGTGGGAACAGCTATGGAGAGACTGAGAAATTTTCTCAGCAGGTATAGGAAGAGATACTGAATCCAGGTGAGAGGGAGGAGGTTTAGGACTAAAGCTTCTTTCAAGGAAAAGAGAGATGTGGATTCACAACCCCTCTTTCAGGGGCTGCCTAACCTTTGGAAGAATCCCTGGTAAAAACCTCTCATGGGAGCAAAATTTTGGAAGCTCAGCAGACAAGTGATGGCTGGACAGGTTTGTACTCATCCAGTGCTAAAACTGGAAGCTGTGTAAGGTCATATATGGGAATAAAAGTGGAGCTCAGGGTCTCCTGAGATGGACTGACATCAGTGGATGAGCCAGGGTGCCCTATAGCTGCAATTCCTGGCCTCAGCGCCACCAGTGAGGTACAAGCGCAACGGCAAGCGCATATGGCTCTGGGCAGCACTGCAAGGTTTTTCTCTGGGGCTGGCACAGCTGTTTGAAGTTAGGAAGCACTCACTAAGCGCTGAGGATTATTGGGCAGGTATTTCTGTGCTCATTTGGTAATGAAAAGCTTTGCATTCTCCTGTAACTGGAAGCCCCTTTGATGCAGAGGACAACACCGATTCTCTGCTTCATTAAATCCCATTATAAACATTCCCCTGCTCTGCTTAGCAGCTGCCTCCAATTGAAATGCAGTCTGCCCAAACCATCAGTGGCACTGAGCTCCCCCCACCACCCTCCCTGCCTCCAAGCCCTGAGCTTTATTTTCTGCAGCATCGTTTTAAGGGAAAGGCAGGGCAGAAGCCTCCCTGGAGGGCACACCTAGCCAGATGCCTTTTTCCTCCTCCTAACAAGCAGCAGGACACCAAGTTGACTGCAGGCAGTGAATCAGAAATTGTAATTCTGTTGCTCTTCATCCCATGAGAATTCTCCTCCCACCTGACACGGGCTGGGTGAAAACAACCCTTCCAAACTCCACCGCAACCCAGGGACCAGAGCAAAATAAAGGGCTGGAGAGATGCAAGAGGGGCTCCAGAACCTATTTCCTCTCCCTTTCTGCCCCCACAACATCCAGCAGGCAATATTCCCTTATAAGGCAGAATTTCTGACGCACTGGGAAGGAGAAAGGTTTATTTTGAGGTTCCCAGCAATGGTGTGAAATTCAAATCTCTTTCAATAGCAGCTGACTCAATCAAGTATTAATTGATTTTGCTGCAAGGCTCCCTTGTGCCCCCTTGCTGCCTCTCCCCCTCCTTTGCATGGCGTGTGCACTCATTATATTTTGCCGTCATTGCTGAGCAGACAAACCCTGCCCCAGGACCCCAGAACTCCCCCTGCTCTCCTTCTTCCTGCTCCTTTCACCACCTGGTTCCTCCTGTCTCCTTTGTCTCACCTGTATTCTTCGCTTCTGTTTCCATCTTCTCTACCCACCTCTGACCTGAATTGGCCTTGCATCTCCCATGCTGTCTGCAGAGCCATAGCCTTTTCTCTCACATGTTTGTTGACCTTCTACCCTCATCCCAAAACACCAGGACACTCCTTCAATCCATTGTTGCTACACTGTGCACCTGAACAGAGTCTGACCATATTGGCAGGTCAAAGAGCAGGTGAGCCAGAAAAGGCAATAAACCAAGTTGTTTTCTGGTAACTCATAAAGCAGTGATGAAGCTTAGTCTGCAGCTGTATTGTCTTCACACACCTCATTCACTTCCTCCCCTTGCTCATTGCCTTCTGCATTAAACAAGTTTCCTGCAGATCAATCTCCAGAGATGCCAGAGCACTGAGTGCATCTCCTTATGGTTGTCCACAGGCTAAGTATCTCCAAACAAATAGTTGCGCATCCACGCAGGCATTTCATCGAACAATTAAGGTTGGAAAAGACCTCTAAGATCATCGAGTCCAACTGTCAGCCCAATATCACCATCCCTGATAAAACCCTGATAAACTGTGTCCTGCATTGCCACATCTGCATGATTTTTAAACCCTTTCAGGGATGGAGACTCCACCACTGCTGGTCTTCTTGGCCCACTTGGGCTTATACTACCTGAAGGGAGGTTGTAGAGAGGAGGGAGCTGGCCTCTTCTCCCAAGGGACAGGACAAGAGGGAATGGCCTCAAGCTCTACCAGGGGAGATTTAGGCTGGAGATCGGGAGGAAGTTTTTCACACAGAGGGTCATTGGGCATTGGAATAGGCTGCTCAGGGAGGTGGTTGATTCACCTTCCCTGGAGGTGTTTAAGGCACGGGTGGATGAGGTCTTGAGGGACTTGGTTTAGTGTTTGATAGGAATGGTTGGACTGGAAGATCCGGTGGGTCCCTTCCAACCTGGTTGTTCTATGATTCTATGATTCTATATTCAGCTAATGTCAACCAGCATCCCTAGATGCTAGAACATGGTGCAGCCTTGCCACGTGCAGCCTCCTGCCACATGGAGCTTCTCATGGGGAGAAGCTATGGGAGACTACCACTGTATGTGGGTCCATCAGGACTTGCCTGGCACAAAGAGTCTCCAGGACTTTGGAAGCTGTATAGAAAAATACATCCTAAAGAAGTGCAAGCAGCTGGGGAGATCTTGATTTCAGAGTGGGTTGAGTGATGAGTTTCTTCTGAATGAGCATGTCGATGGAAAGTGATTTTGATGTTTCCCTAAGCATTTCCTATTCTTCATTAAAAAATTGAAAAAGAGGGGTTTATCTGAAATGTTTTTGTTAAAAGTTCAGGAGCCTGAATGAGGAGAAACTTGGAAAAAAAAGAGAAAGCATTACTTCGGTAAAAAATATTCAATTTTCCATCAAAATATAGCTTAACTGGAGAAATATTAACCAGCTGTAACAATATTGGATCAGGAGGGAAATAGCTGCAGATAGAATCTTATTTCTTAAAGCTGACTTTTCATCAAAACTCACAAGTTTTTTTCTGCTTAAAAATTTCAATTGAAATCGTGATTTTGTATCCCCGTGGGAATCAGGTGCTTTCTGAAATCAATTTGGTTTAGTCAGGAATCCAACTTTCCATCCAGAAACAGTTTGGGCATCAAATGCTTACCTTTCTCTACGCATTTCAAGTGACACCCCCTTCCCCCACCCCAGCTCAGATCCCTCGTCTGCACATCACAGAAATTGCTGTTGAGTTTGTTCTGAAATGCTCGCAGTCCCTGAAGAGGTCATTAAGTGCTTCTTGGTCTTTATCCCCTCCTAGCTGTTTTCTGGTTTTCTTTTCTGAGCATGATGAAAGCCTTACCTGGGTGGATTGTAGTTGGACACGTGAAATTCCCATATTTACTGGGACTTGGATAAAGAGCATAATTGTCTCCCTCAAATATTGATCGTTATCAAATCAGTTGCATATTCATGGAACAGGCCTGAAGGGTTTAGATGAAATCTCAGGAAGAAATTCTTTACTGTGAAGGTGGTGAGGAAGTGGCTAAGCTGCCCAGAGAAGTGGTGGCTGCCCCATCCCTGGAGGTGTTCAGGGGCAGGTTGGATGGGGCTATGAGCAACCTGATCCAGTGGGAGGTGTCCCTGCCCATGGCAGGGGGGTGGAAATGGATGGGCGATGATTGATAGTCAGCTGAACATCAACCAGCAGTGGCCCAGGAGGCCAAGAAGGCCAGTGGGATCCTGGTCTGTATCAGGACTAGTGTGGCCAAAAGGACTAGGGAAGTGATCCTTCCTCCGTACTTAGTGCTGATAAAGCAGCACCTGAAATCCTGGGTTCAGTTTTGGGCCCCTCATTACAAGATGGACATTGAGATGCTGGAGAGTGTCCAGAGAAGCCAACAAAGATGGTGAAGGGTTTAGAACACAAGCCTTCTGAGGAGCAGCTGAAGGGGCTGGGATTGTTTAACTGGAGAAAAGGAGACTGAGGGGAGATTTTATCACTCTCTACAACTACCTGAAAGGAGGTTGTAGTGAGGTGGGTGCTGGACTTGTCTCCCTTGTAGTCAGTGACAAGACAAGGGGAAATGGCCTCAAGATGTGCCAGGGCAGATTTAGGTTGGATATTGGGAGCAATTTCTTTACTGAAAGGGTTCTCAAGCACTGGAAGAGGTTGCCCAGGGAGGTGGTTGAGTCACCGTCCCTGGAGGTGTTTAAAGGATGAGTATATGTCATCGCTGGGGACATGGTCTAGTGGTAGACTTAGCAGGGCTGGATCGATGATGGGACTTGATGATCTTAAAGGTCTTTTCCAACTGAAAGCATTCTATGATACTGTGATGTTAAGGTCCCTTCCAACCCAAAGCATTCTGTGATTCTGTGAAGGAACTGGTTTTGCTCTGAATCTTTGGACACTGTTCTATGTACAGAATAATTGATGGTGTGTCATAAATGTTTGATTGGCACGACGTGATGGTGC
This sequence comes from Coccyzus lansbergi, assembly GCA_033558105.1. Lineage (NCBI taxonomy): Eukaryota > Metazoa > Chordata > Aves > Cuculiformes > Coccyzidae > Coccyzus > Coccyzus lansbergi. Next base: position 332,214 of record JAUMJK010000357.1, read on the forward strand.
ATTATAACACATGAGCTGTGTTAGTTATTCCAAGTGAATTCCTGTTAAACACCACACCACTTTATACTATGGACACTGTCAAGAGAGCTGTGTAAACAGGTTTTAGGCTTTTTAGAGGTTTTCCTGATCCCTGCATATGAGTCTGTCCTGATTCTCTGCTACCCAGGCTGAGTTCCCAGGACACCAAGGCAATGGACAAAGATGCCCTTAGCAGTCCCTGGAAAGAATCCACGTGGATTCTCCACATGCAACACTTCAGGTTCCCTTAACATCAAAGGAACTGTTTGCTCCTTTCTTGATTTGACTTTTTCCGAGAGCAAAATCATCCCCACTTTGTGATGAAAAGGGGAGTGGGTGATGCTGAGGAAAATGCTGATGCTTTCACACTGCCACCAAAAGGTTTGCAAAGAAGCTCAGCCAACTGCAAAGATCTGGTCAGCTGGGAACCCCTCACCCTGCGTGGAGGGTTTTGGCCTCGGCCTTTGTGTATGGGGGCTCGAATACAAATTTGTAATTGGAGAATTAGGGGCTGCATGAGCAAAAAGCAAATAGCAAATGCCTATTTCACAAGGTTTTAAAAGCACTGGAGAGGTGGATTCATATAAAAGATAATGAACCATGCTATATTTGTTACAAAGCTAAGCAGCTAATCTGACATCCCCACGAAGCGACTGCTGTGTTTGCTGCTGCTGCTGCTGACGGGGTAATGTGCTGTGTTTGCTAATGAGATTCTGTATCAGGGGGTTTACCAGGAATCCCATTCAGCAACAGCTCAATTTTAATAAGTGTCAGTCCTCACACGACCCTGACTACTACCACGAGTAAAAGTAGTAGCAGTAGTGCTCTGTGGTGCCCCGTGCCTCAGTCATGCACTGGACTCATAGGTGAGGCATTGGACAGGTTACGCAGGGAAGTAGTGGCTGCCCCATCCCTGGAGGTGTTCAAGGCCAGGTTGGATGGGGCTTGGAGCCACCTAGATCCAGTGGGAGGTGTCCCTGCTCATGGCAGGTGGTGGAACTGGAAGACCTTTGAAGTCCCTTCTAACCCAAACCATTCTGTGACTCTACGATTCTATGATATTATGATCACAGTGCTACATGGCATACAATGAAAACAACAGCAGCGATAACATCAAACCAAAATAAGAACAACAACAAAAAAGAACCACATGCATTTTGGACTAACCTTGCCCCAAGAATTCCTGGTGGCAATGAATGTTCCCCACTCAGCTTTGTCCCTGCTTTACACACAGCTGTAGAATCCTTTGTGAAGCTGGAGTATTCTCTGCTCTTACGAGAGCGGATTTGTATCTGTTCATCCTCACTGCCCTTTTCCAAATCTTATTTTTAAAATTCTAGTTAAGAGCTTGTTTAAGGGTAAGAGCTTGTTTAGAGCTCACGGTTGTACACATGTGGAAAGGATTGTTTTCCCCATGTGCTTTTCTTTGCCTTTATCAACACCAGTAGGTGCCTTGTAACTGCCAGCCCGTCTATGCTTTTGAATACTGTTCCATTTCTTCATAGCCGGTTTCAGATTTCACTGTTTTCCGTAACAGCACATCATATGCAAATGCTGTCTCCTTCACATTTGCTCCCTTTTCAGGTAGTTTAGGAACATTACAACCCAAATCTCAGTACAGGCTTTTGGGGAACTCTACTGGCAAGCAGTTTGATTTATTTCTGCTCTTTACTCCTGTCCTTTAACCTATGATGCATTCCCACTTATGCCAAAGCAGCCAGTTCTTGCGGAGCTCCTAATGAGGGAACATGTAGGATGTATTTGGGGAATCCATGTGCGGTTTATCCAGCTGGATCACTCTTCTCGACATGCTTGTCAGTTCCTTCAAAGAGCTCAGACGAATGTCTGAAGCATTTCTTTTCATTGTACATCCATGACTACTAATTTATTCTGCTCTACAGCCTTTTTCAATTTTCCCAGTGCAGAAGTCAGACTTGCTGCTCTGTGCTTCCTCAGGTACCCCAAGAGTTCACTTTAAAAACTGGCATCCCATTTGCCACCTCCTATTCCTTTGGCACTGGGGCCAATTTAAGCAATAGGTTACAAGCCACACTGAGCAGCTTGGCAATTTCATATCTGAGCTGCTTTACAATGCTTGCGTGGATACCAGCTGGTCCTGATAATTTGTCATTATTCACTTTATCGATACAGACTAAAGTCCTCGTTACTGACATTTCACTCTGAGGTTGCTCCTCTGGCTTGTCCCTCCCACCACCAAAGGGCCCCAGTGAAGGATGGTCTCAATATTATGGCTTCAAGCAGTGCTGGGGGAGATTCAGTCAAAATATTAGGAGAGGATTTCTCAGGCCCCTGGCAGAGGCTGCCCAGGGAAGTGGTGGAGTCACCATCCCTGGAGGTATTTAAAAGACAGGTGGACAAGGTGCTCAGGTTCAGTAGTGGACAGGTACAGCTGGACTCAGTGATCTCAAAGGTCTTTTCCAACCAAATAATTCTATGTTCAATGATTCTATTCCAGTGCAAAGAACTAACAGAGATTCGGTGCTGCCACTTTGTGCAAGCACTTCTTGCATTTTCATCACCTACTCGCTACTACTGGTCCTCAATGTGTTTCCTGATGGTCTCTCTTTCTCAGGACTATGAGCTGCTGAAGGATTGAGCAGAACTGAGGATTAGAGATGGTTTTGCCTTTCTTTTTTCCCATGTGTCACCCAGTGTCACAACCCAGCCTGGAGTCACCAGAGTAAGACTATGGATCTCCCTATAAGACTAATGGTTTCAGGGCCCATGGGGCTAAATGAAGGCAAAATGATGCCAAATGATTGACCAAAAAGGGATTTATTTGTATGAGATTGGCATTGGCTGCTAAATCTGTGGTCAGGGAAAAGAAAGAATGAGAGAAAAGGAAGAAAAAGGAGAGAGAGAGGAGAGTACAAGGACACCACCTGGGCTGTGGGTGCTCTTCTCCTCCCAGGATGGTTGATACCTGATCTTACTAGTGGTATTCATACAGTGAGGTCTGAAAGGGGAGGGATTCCTGGTAGACCTTGCACAGTGCTCCCTCTGGAAGGTTCTAGAACTGAGTCTAGGGGGACTCTGGGGTCCAGTGTGGTCTCTCCAGGCAGCAAACCACAGCCAGGCTGCTTGTGAGAGGGAGAGAGGATGCTGAAGGGCATTGTCTGTGCTGCAGGCTTAACATTTGAAAACAAATGATTTAAGGCAAACCATATGCATAGCAAAACTCAGTCTCTGACACCTAGCCAAGTAATAGGATCCCCTGTTGTTGTATGAGTCGTATGAATATTGTTCCTTCAAGCTGGCCTTTGCAGCCAGCTGGGACAGCCTCAATCAGCCACGCTCGACAGCAGCAGCCTCTATCATCTGCCCAGATTTCCTACCAGTCCCTGGTGACCAGGCTTGGAAATGAAACATATGGCAGAAAGGAATTGTTTAACAGGTTTAAGGGGTCCTGTGTACATTATTTTTTTTTTTTTTTAGGTTCTGATTTTTTTTTCCCTATAAATTCAAGAAAGCCTTAGAGCTAAAAGGTAATCCTTCCCCTAGTGCTACCTGTTCCCTTGAGGTCCCTCCTGTGACCGTTCCAGCAGAGCCTGGAGTTACCTAACAGCCCCAAACAGTCATTTCCCCAGCCTTGAGACAATTTGTATCAGCTCCAGCTTGTTAGAGGGGCACTGATGAGGGAAGTGGGACAGGAGCACAGCTTTTAAGCACTATACCTGCTACCCAATCTCTGTGATGCCACTGCTCCATCCTGGCATCTCATGGAGAGCCATTACTCAGGCTTCTCATTAATGTTTAATGAAGAGAAATGCTTACTGAATTGTAACTGGAAAGAAACCACCTGGACTATTAAAGATGCTGTCCTGAGCCTTCAGCCTGCTCTATTTCCAAGGAGACTGCCAGGGTGAGTGGGCTGCAGCAGCAGGGGTAGGATCAGAGGAGAACCTCCCCACCTTGCAACCACACAGATGCACACAAGTCCACACTCACACATCCCCCGCTCTGGTTATGCTTGATCAGCAAAGCCAAGAGCTCGGAGGAGTCCCTGCAGCATGAAGGCAGCACCATGCAGAAACCCAGCATCACGACTATGAACCAGGATGCTGTCAGTGGAACCCGCAGTTGGAGAGTCTGACCATAAAAGCTGTATCTAATCTTTCCCCAGGCAGAGCTGCAAAACAAGTTTTGCAGAGCTGGCTCTGAAGGGCTACTCAAGGATGCTTTGGCCACAAGCAGCTTTAGCTGCCCATGCAGCCCTGTAACGGAGCTGATAGAAATGCTTGAATACTGCAGAATGAGCTGTGAAACAGCCTCAGTGCAGGCTTCAGAGCATTTGACAGTCTCTAGGTAAATGCAGCTTTTGGTCTGAATTGATTTTGGCCCAGAAGGGTGAGAAGGGCCCTTTAGTGGGGTACAAGGAGATCTTTGCAGAATGAGGAACACATGTCTCAGTGGTCAGTGTCTTCCACCTCCCAGGGAAGCAGTCAAAGCACCAAGCTTGAAGCCTTTGGACAGCACTCTCAGCCCCATGAGGTGAATGTTGGGTTGTCCTGTGCAGGGCAGGAGCTGGACTCAATGGTCCTTGTGAGTCCCTTCCAACTCAAGACATTCTATGTCTCTATGATTCTACCATATTGATTGATTTGCTGGGATAAACTTCCCTTCCTGCGTTATTCACCACCACCACCTCTCCCCACATCATTTATTCCTGTGGACAAATTTGCCATCCCCGGCTTAATAAAAGAAACAGTTATAGCGTTAAATGCAGCCCCAGCAGCATGAGAACCTCCTCACAAATTCTAAAATGTCACTTTGGAAGTTGGCACTTCATCTTTTTTAGCTGCGAAGGGTAAAGATCCTCCTCAATGCAAATTAGCACTGCAGCAAAGATGCCAAACCTTCTTTTCCTCCCCCAGTCATGGTAAGATTCAAGATTGCCGCATGATTAAGCTCTGGCAGCTTTCCCTCCCCTCCTCTTTCTAAAACAAACATTAAATTATGAAAATAAATGTAAAAAAATCCCTTATGTTACTGAAATCTGGATGTTATGGATCAAATGGACCGAAGTCAGAATATAGCAAATCAAAAGGTTACAGAGAAATATAAGCTCTTCATCCTTCATTTCACCAGCTTTAAATCAGTATTAAACGATTGCATTAAGAAGGCAGAATGTTAGAGAGGGAATTGGCTGAAATTTTGTAGGAACACTTTTAGCGAGGGGAAAATGCAAATGTGGTAACAACAAAATGTTTCGCAAATCCATATTTGTTTTGCAGCTTGTGCATTTATTAAAGACACTTGGGCAATGTCAGATTCCTTGGTTTCCAGTCATTGTGCTTTTTATAGTTTGAGGTTAATTAGAAACAAAAAAAGGATGTTCCCATTTTAAATTGAGATGTTTGTGGTTTGTCAAACAAATTTTCACTTTACCCAAAACAAATTCATTGACTTTCTTGTTTTCCCAAAAATTTGGAGTTTCATTTTGCTAGAGCTTGGAATAAAATTTTTTTGATGCTGTGAAAAAAACTGGGTTTACATATAAGCTAGGATGGAGTTAAAGTTTTCACCAGGACCCCTCCTTTAGTATTTTCTGTGTCTTCAGTTTGCATCCTGATTTTGAGCAGCTTTGACTTTTATTCATAGAATCATGGAATGTTTGGGGTTGGATGGAACATTAAAGAACATTCAGTTCCAACCCCTCTGGCATGGGCAGGGACACCTTCCACTGGATCAGGGGCTCCAAGCTACATCCAATCTGGCTTTAAACACCTCCAGGGATGTGGTAGCCAGCACTTCTCAGGGCAATCTGGGCCAGGGCCTCCCCACCCTCACAGCAAAACATTTCTGCCTAAGATCTCATCTCATTCTCCATTCTTTCAGCAGAAAACCATTCTCCCTCATCCTACCCCTCCCCTGCTTTCCTGCAGCTCTCAATCCACTGTCCCTATCTGCGACAAAGATGCCAAAGAGCATTGGTCCCAATTCTGACCCCTGAGAAGCACCAGAATCCTAAAACATGCTTGAAATGCATGAATGGTTCTAGCTAAGAAAAAAACCCCAAAACTATAGCTCTTTCCAAATGAGAATGCTGAAGACCTGAGAAGATGCAGTAGAAAACTGGAGTGAGCGTGCATTGCCACTGAAGCTCGAAAAGGCACTGCCTGTGCTCAAGATCACAGCACTCAGGTACCTCCTGTGGGTGAGCTGCACCCCTCACACGTCAGCCCAGGAGCAGGGCACTCGCCAGGGTTGTTCCTGTCCTGTGCCGGGTGTTTCAGGGGTAAAGCTGGGAACCAAGGGAGAAGCAAGGGAGGAGGAATTTATCAGCCCAGATTTATACCTCTCCAATCCAGGTGAACGCAGCCAAGCTAGAGAGAAAATACGGGTTTCAGCATGCAAGTCACTGCTTTTGCCTACTTAGATATCTCCCTGATAGCAAGATTGATGGCTTTCTGGCAGAGATGATTTCTCACAGTTGACGATAATGGGACTCTAGATGATTACTCAGATGGAGACATCTCTACTCTGCTTCAGTGTCTGAGCAGATGAATCCTTTCAGGGTCCCAATCACTCTGACACATGCCCATACTCCACAGGGAGCTCTCGGCCCCACATGATTCATGGTTCAGCATGGTAAATGGTTCCAGGCTGGACGAAGCTATGAGCAGCCTGAGCCCATGGGAAGTGTCCCTGCCCATGGCAGGGGGGTTCGAAGTGGATAAGCTTTAGTGCCCCTTCTGACCCAAACCAGTCTATGATTCTCTGTGGATGAGTTCAGGAGGATGAGGTCCTATCCTTCTTGGCCCCTAGCCCAGTGTAGGTTGTGCCCACCCAGCCTATAGTTCTCTCTTCAGTCCCAGGAGTTCTGGGTTTCCATTCCAGCTCCAGTCCAAGCCAGGTGAGCTGCTATGAAGTAAGACTCCTCCCTCCTGTAATTCAGATTAAAAACAACTCCCCCAAGATAAAGCAATTCCCTTCTTGTCAGAGGAAGTGTTTCATCTGGCATTTTAACCCAATAAGAACTGTTTCACTTCACCAAAACCTCTATAAAGTTGTGGGTTTGGGGTCAACCTCAAACAATTATTTTTCTCTGGATCACTGGCCAAATCAAGAAAACAATTACTCGCATATCTCAACTCGTGACAATCAGACGAGGCAGCCTTGCCCTCCATTTGCACAAACAGCAGAAGGGAGGTGAAAGATCTGAGCCGTCACTAACGTACACACAATGCTGCCAGCTCCTGCCTTCCAGGGCCCAGAAAAACAAGTGATTTTACAGGAAGCAGCAAAGTTAATTATTTCTTGAGCTCCTTTCCCTGGAGCAGTGAGGGAAGGATGGGGCTGTGATTCAGAGAACGCACGTGGCTCAGAGATTCACAGAAAAGTGTGCTTTGGTGCAGAGGTTAGCGAAGAAAAATGAAATGCAAGCAAACCTACGCTTCCCAGCCCTCATTGATGTTTCTAGGAAAGTGAGTGTAACCCTCAGAGCAGGCATAAGCTGAATGAGAGTCCAGCACCTCTATCAAGTGCTGTTTCCTATTAGACTTATTAGAGAGGTGATCTAATAATGACTGATCCTGGCCCAAAGCTGTTGATGATTAAATATTTGCTGTTTTGTAGAGGCGTCCTGGTGATTTTTTTTTTTAGTAAATGCACTAGAGAGCATCTCTACTTCTGTTGCAGTCATTTCTTTAAGTAAATTAGTGTATGGAAATCAGAGAAATTCAGAAAACAAGGCAAATGCAATGCAAGTTCAGCACAGTAAAGGGAAGATGCTTTCCAAGGCTGTTAGCTACAGGTTCACATCAACTTCTCTCTTGGCACAGCTCACATTCCTCCTTCATGCAAGCAGATTCATAGGATTGTAGAATGATAGAGTTTAGGTTGTAAGAAAACATAAAGCCCATCCAGTTCCAACCCCTCTGCCATAAGCAGGTTACCTCCCACTGGATCAGGTTGCTCCAAGCCCCATCCAACCTGGCCTTGAACACCTCCAGGGATGGGGCAGCCACCACTGCTCTGGGCAGTGGTCCCCATCCTTACAGCAAAATTTTTCTTCCTAAGATCTCGTCTCAATCTCCCCTCTTCCAGCTTAAATCTTGACCTTTGTTTGCCTTGACTTTCATATGCAGGATCTGGAAATAATTTGTTGCAGTTTGTGAGATGATGCAGGCTGCATGTAGAAAGCTGTGGATATTTGGGACTCAGAGTAAGAGAAGCAAACCCATATGGGCTAGCATGGTATTCCACACAGTCTGACTTTGCTATTTCTTCTCAAAATGCGAACTTGGAGCTTAGCATTCTCTCCTTCTTTGAGCAGACCAAAGGATTGGGGTCCATCAAGGAGACACCCAAGAAATTGTGGGTGTTGGCCCTGCCTCTGGTGCAATACAAGGGCACCCATTCTGAATTCCAGTCCTAAAGTGCCATCTCAGGCTACTGCCTAAAAGATTTGCTTCTTCGGGCTTTATGCTTCTGCAAGGCTCTGGATTTCCATGCAAGATCCATCCGTTCCGACCCAGACACCACACTGCACAGCTTTAGCATGGCTAAGTTTTAAGTGGTTCTAACAAAAAGCCCAGCACTTCTTAAATAGCCAGCGTTATCAGAAATTGCAGTCTGTGCGTCATTTTCAGACGCAGTCTTCCATGCCTGCAATTTCCTACCACGGGATCTTGATCTGTCCTTATCTGCAAAATTAGACTCTGTTTTCCTCGCAGTAATCTGCACCCTATGGGTGGATTTTTATGCTGTGACTGTTATTCATAAAGTTCACTTCAATAAACTGACAGAGGGAGCTCCTCCTGTTTGTCTCGCTCAGGCAGGTTTTCCAAACCTTGACTCATCCTTGCAAGTCTTCGTCTACCTTTTCTGTCTTGACAATTGAGTTTAACAATGTGGATTTCAGATATAAGCCCAGCAGTTTATCTTGCTCTCCCTAATATTGTATGCAGTAATCATACCACCTCTTTCTATGCAGTTAGTGTTTCCCTGTGAATGAATATTTGGCTTATATTCACCACATTTGATATCACAAATGATCTCCAAGTCATTTGTGGGGTCATGGCTTTGCCGTTTCTCAGCCTGGAGAAGAGAAGGCAGTGGAGAGACCTTAGAGCAGCTTCCAGTACAGAGAGGGGCTCCTCATCAAGAAGCACAGGGAAAGCATGAGGTGTAATGTATTTAAGTTGAAAGAGGGGAGATTGAGATGAGATTTTTAGGAAGAAATACTTTGCTGTGAGGGTGGGGAGCCCCTGGCCCAGATTGCCCAGAGCAGTGGTGGCTGCCCCATCCCTGGAGGGGTTGGAGATCAGGTTGGATGGGCTTTGAGTAACCTGATCAGTCCTTTACCTGCCATCTCCCCAGTTTTCTAAGACTGCTGCACCTTATTCCAGCTCAGCCATGAAGATATCAAATGGTTTGGGGCTCAAGACAGCCCCCACCAAAGCAGCCAAGCTGGTGGTGAGCTCACTCTGCTGAGGCTGTGTGATCTGGGTAGGGATTTTCTACCTGCCAAGGGAGCATCCCACATTTGCTATGTGGGGTAACACCACTCCACAGCAGAAGCAAGTGGCTTCCTCACTCACTTCTTCATCAAGACAAGAGGAAGATTTTAAGTTATTCCTGTTTCCTTTGAGAAAGAGCTGCTAGTTACTGCACGATACAGTTCTTTTCCTCTGTTGACCTTATGTTTTTTATCATCAGTGGAGCGTGGCTTTTGCCCGGGTACTCGATTCTTCCCTCGTCAGTGGAGAGAAGCAACTTAGAGAATACCTAGCCAGTTTACTCACTGCTTCCAAGCCTTCTGGAGGAGGACTGAGCCACTTGACAGCTAAAAATTTACACCGAGCCCTTGGTGCTGCAATCTGGTGCTTGCAGAGAGCTATTCTCTCCCTATAATGAAGCGATCAGAGCCTCAGTGTGGGCTCTGTCTGCTCTTCATCCAAACCAGGTCGACAGGGCTGTTGTGTTTACCACACCACTGTGCAGGTGGGAGATTTGGATGTCGTACAAAAACATGTCCGGCAGCTGGAGAAAGGTGCACCAGAGGAATTTCTAGCTTTTCTCCAAATGGGATCGCAAGACAGGCTGTGCAGAAAAAAAAACATTTTGTAGCTTGCTGAGTGCATCACAACTGAGGTCTGACTAATGAGGGCTCAGCTGCAATGGGAAGGACACATGGCTCAGGTGGACGCAAAAAAAAAACACCCAAAAAAGTGCACATCAGCCAGGTCTTCTGAATTACAACTTGCAAACAGGCAACGATACATCAGTGACTTGGGAGGAGGTTTGTGCAGAAAGAAAGGAAAAGCAGCCAGGGTGAGCAGTGCAGCAGATCTGCTCATTCCAGCTGTGTGGGATCCATCACAGCAGCACCTCTGCCAAATCAATCTGTGTCAATCAGAACCAAAACTAAGTATTATTTTAATAAAAATTCAGTTACGTTAGGAAAGAAATACGCTTTTAATATGAATATGGGCTGCAGAGGTTAAATAAAAGCTAATTGGATTGCAAAAGACGCCATAACCAAGGCCAAGAACCCAAATATGCCTCTGATGAGTGAACTACAGGTCAAGTAGCAGCTATAGGCACAATATCAGCAGTTTATTACTCATCTTATGGGCTCCTCCTGCTTGATTTTTGCCAGTAGAGACCAATGAATGAAGTGGTTTTACTTCCCTGTTACAAATTCATAACCAGAGGGCCTGCTCTGCTGATCTTATCTGATTTCCTGCTGATTGCAGAGCAACAGAATTCCAGCCCCAGTGTTATGGCTAAAGAAGAACAGATGCTCCAGCAAGATGTTCAGTCTTCACCTAAATGCTATAGCTGCAGAGAATCTTCCACATTTAAAAGCTGTGGGATAAACATAACATTTTGCTAGGAGCAGTTTCCAGCACTGAAAAGGGCTCCGGGAAAGCTGGGGAGGGGCTCTTGATCAGGGAGGGCAGGGATAGGACTATGGGAGTGTGAGAGCGGAGAGGCCCTGGCCCAGGCTGCCCAGAGCAGCGGTGGCTGCCCCATTCCTGGAGGTCTTGAAGGACAGGTTGGATGGGTCTTGAGGAGACCTGATCCAGTGGCAGGTGTCCCTGCTTATGGAAGGAGGTTTGGAAGTGGGTGGGTGGCCTTTGAGGTCTCTTCCAACCCAAACCATTCTTTGAGTCTGCTATTCTCTGCTGTGGGTGCTAAAGATGTCCCCACACCCTCAAGGTTTATGCAGCCAGGAGTATTTCATGGTCTGCAGGGTACCACTGTGATGCCCATTCACACTGGAATTTTCTCATGTCCCATGCTTTCAAAGAACAAGTGTTGTGATGGCTTTCTGCTGCCATCCCTCCAAACACAAATAACCCGAGTATCACGAATGTGCCTAATTCACATGAATAATTTATGCAAAATAATAAGTTCCTGATACCAATAAACAGAATAAATACAGCTCCCAGAGACCACATTACAAACCAGGATTCATTTTTACACAGATATAAAACTGTTATGATCAAGTAAAGGGAGAAATAATCTCCATCAATAACAGTCCCTTATTTCTTCATTGTTTTATTTGCCCAGCGCTATGTCTCTGTGCAGTGTACAATCCATCCCGCTGTCCTGGGGATGCTCCAAAGCTGTTCCAGCAGGTATTAGATTAATCATTTCTCATCACCAGACAGACATTGTTGGAGGCTTTTCTTGTTTCACTTGCAACATTAGATCACTTTTAGCAACAAGCAGAGTAGGATCTGAACATATTTTCCCCTGCAGATACTGAGACACAGCCTTATTTATAAAATACATATTTTCTCTGTTAGTTTCATCCTGGCGTTCACTGCACAAGACATAAAATGCAATTATTGGACACCAGTAGCATGTCTGAATTCTGGAGCTAAAAGTGAGTGTAAACACTCCTTGTCACTGTGTGTTTCCTTTGATTTTTACTGATTTATTTTCCGTTCACAACCACATAATCTTTCCCCATTATATCCCAACTGGGAAGGGATATTATTTCCTATTATATCCCAACTGTGGCAGAAGGTTTGGAAGTGGATGACTGTTAAGGTCCCCACCGACCCAAATCAGTCTATGTTTCTATGATTGATTCTATGATTCTATGATTCCATGATTCAAACTTCTACCATTTTAACAGCCACTAAAGGGTTTGAGAGCTCAGCACAAACATTCTGGTGCACCATCTACTCAGCAGTGTTAATTTTATGACAGTATTTTGCGGACAACACTAATATCCTACCTTTCACACGGCAACACTTCTTGAAATTCACGGGGTAAGTAATCCTTTACTGGGTAACTCCTGTTTTTTTCTTGTTGTCTACTTGATTTCTAAACTGCTAAAGAGCAGAGACAGTGCAACAATCACCTAAAATTCATATACTTGATTCTGACAGCTTTTTGGGATGGCAGTAAATGCAATCCTGTGCAACTTCTTAGACTTTTGCCCCTGATTCAGCTTGCGAGATTACAACAAGGATGATATTCAGCTGCATTAACTAAGCAGCACAAATTAGCTCCCTCAGTGGGAATCTCTCTCATGCTCAGCATGGAAAATATCAGGTCCCTTTGGAGGGGAAACACCTACCTCTGCAACTCTTAATTGCAACTGTTAATTGTTGGGCTGAAAGTGCTGGCTGGCTACAAATAGGAGCTGTAGGTGAAAAAGGGAGGATGAAATTAGAACAAAGGCAGCGGCCGAGTGAGAGCTTCGGTGCTTTGGGGGCAAAGCAGTGGGGACATGTGGAAGAGATGAGAGAGATGGTCTTCTTCAGCCTGGAGAAGAGAAGGCTGTGGGGAGACCTTAAAGCAGCTTCCAGTATTGAAAGAGGCTCCAGAAATGCTGGGAAGGGGCTCTTGATCAGGGAAAGCAGAGATAGGCTGAGGGGGAACAGTTTTGAGGTGCAAGAGGGGAGATTGAGATAAGATCTTAGGAAGAAATGTTTTACTGTGAGGGTGGGGAGAGTGTTGGAACCCATGGCAGAGTGTTGGAACAGGATGGGCTTTAACTTCCCTTCCAACCCAAACCATTCCATGATTCCCTTATTCACAGAGAAAGCTACCCTTGGAAAAGGTTTGATTTCCTCCTGTGGCATGAGCCAGGAAGCCAATATCTGCATGGGAGAAGGTGAATTTTCACCATTCTTATAGTTTTTCCTGAGGCCAAATAGAAGAAAACTCCACACGACAGCAAAAAGCACTTTCAAAGTCTTGTAAAGAAGTTTTGTTTCTCAAACATTTTGCCTAAAAATAGAAGCAGAGAATGAAAACAGTAATTGAAAATTAGTGTCACTCCTTCAAAAGCAATTTCGTTTAGAGAAACACTGTTTCCTGCATTTAAAAAGATACATATTCTGGGGTTTTTTTCATGCTACTCCAATTAACACCATCCAGACAAATACTCTTTTTTCTGACTATAGGACAAATGCAGTCAAATCCACACTTATTATTTTTATTACACTCTTATGGCATGAGATATGGACTTTTTCTGTCCTCTAGCAGATCTAAAGTCATTCCCTAGAAATCCCAATGGCAATTTCCTGGGTAAAGCATATTTATGGCCCATCTCAACACAGAAGGGCCATTCTCCTTAGACATTTGCTGATACCACTACTTTTCTTGGCATATTTAGCAGAAACAGGTTTAACAGCTCCTGCCACAAATCTGCCCACCTCTTTTACATTTCCTTCCCATATCCTACTAAGGACCTTACCTGAAGAAGGGTTTTACCATGAAGCCAAGAAACACAGCTGGAAGAAACCTTGATCCTTACACCACCAGCTGGTATTTGCAGTTTGACCTTGGGTTCCCTCAGATGAACATTGGCATCTGGATATTTTTATCTTAAAACAGGTACTCAGATGGTTTGTATAGGTTGCCCTTTGCAAGTTCCTGTCCTCTGGGTTACTTTGCCAGGAGCAGCTCAGATTTTGGAAGCTACCTTCAATTTCTCAGCCCATCAGCACCACTGTGAGGATCACAGAATCATAGAATGGGTTGGGTCAGAAGGAACCCATCTAGTTCCACTCCTTGCCATGGGCAGGGACAACTCCCACTGCATTAGGTTGCTCCAAGCCCCATCCAACCTGCCCTTCAACACCTCCAGGGATAGGGCAGCCACCATTTCTCTGGGCAGGGTCTCACCACCCTCACCGCAAAACATTTCTGCCTAAGATCTCATCTCTACCTTCCCTCTTGCAGCTCAAACCCATTACCCTCACATCCTGTCCCTGTCCTCCCTGATCAAGAGTCCCCCCCCAGCTTTCCTGAAGCCCCTTTCAGTACTGGAAGGGTATCGGTGCTCTGTGATCATGTGTAACTATTTCATGTGCAGGATGTGAAGAGAGGGCGGTCACTGTCTCTGGACAGTCCCACCATCTGTACAGGGCCCTGTACACCAGTGTGAAAACCACACACACATTCCCTCCTGGGATTTGGTTTGTGCCAGAATTCAAAGCAGCTTATCTTTCTCCACAAAAGCATGATCAAAGCCTCCCTCCCTTGAGCTGATTCCAGCAATATTCCTCATCAAAAGCAAGGGGAAAAAACCCCACATATTTGCCTGTGGTTGTCTTCTAAATCAATCCCCCTGTCTCAGGGGACTTGGGGCTGCTGTCCCCCTCCCAGTCAACTTTGGTGCTACTGGCACGATTCTTCTTTTCTCTTCATCACCTTTGGAAAAAAAATCCACCAGTTGTAGGAATTGAGGTGTTTACAATTGCTTATCTTCCTTTTGATCTCAAAGTTGGTACAACATTTCATCCCCTTCTTTAGCTGTATCATTGCTTCTGCAGAGATCACTGAGAAAAGCCTTCTTGCAGAGCTTTGCCTCTGAAGTCAGTCTGGCACCAGTGCCCCAGTGAGAGCATTTCCACCATCCTCTCCTGTGGCCTCAGTTCCCTCTATTTATCTTAATACTTGCAAAGGATCTCCCACACTTGTTTTATTAAGCAACCTGTATGGCAGTGGCTGCAGGCAGGGTCTCTTCTTCCTGCACATCTGTACATAAGGGAGGTTACGTTGCCTCCAAGGTCTGCGTGGACAGTTCCTGTAAAATAGTACATTTCTACCGAAGTTTTTCTTTCAGAAGCGCTTGTGCTGGCTCTTTTCCAAGCACCTGCCTGTGCTGAAGAGGTGTGAGAGTATCCAGGGGCAGGAACTGATATATCAATTCATCACGAAGCCTCATAGAATCATAGAACAACCAGGTTGGAAGAGACCTATCGGATCATCGAATCCAACCATTCCTATCAAACACTAAACCATGTCCCTCAGCACCTCATCTACCTGTGCCTTAAACCCCTCCAGGGAAGGTGAATCAACCACCTCCCTGGGCAGCCTATTCCAATGCCCAATGACCCTCTGTGTGAAAAACTTCCTCCTAATCTCTAGCCTAAATCTCCCCTGGTGGAGCTTGAGGCCATTCCCTCTTGTCCTGTCCCCCATCACTTGGGAGAAGAGGCCAGCTCCCTCCTCTCTACAACCTCCTTTCAGGTAGTTGTAGAGAGTAATGAGGTCTCATTACTCGTGATTCATCAAGGGATGTTGCTAGACTTGTCTGCATCCACACCATCGTGCTGGAGGATTCACAGCACCTACTTATCCTCATTGACCCCATACTGATGTCCCTTTGAGTCCTACCCTGGATATACACTCCCTTGGGAGGAAAACCTAAATGCAACTGAAAAGCTTTTGCATGTTTGACTTCTATCTCTTCACACCACGAGGTGACAACACACCAGATCTGGGTCCTACAGTGGGGACCGTTCCTCAAACCCTTAGCCAGGACCAGTGCTACTGGTGGCCTGAGGCTGAGTGTGGCATGTGGGAGAGCCTCTCCTGATGCATCCAAAGCTGATGGAAGCATTCTCCAGTGGTCCTATGCACACTTCTTTACAAATTTCTTTCAGGTAGTTGTAGACAGTGATAAGGTCTCCCCTCAGCATCCTCTTCTCCAGGCTAAACAACTCAAGTTCTCTCATCCACTCCTTATAAGACCCTCTCCAGTCCCTTCACCAGATTCATTACTCTTCCCTGGACATGTTCCAGGACTTCAATGTCCTTCTTGGAGTGAGGTACCCAAAACTGAACCCAGGATTTGAGGTGCAGCCTCACCAATACCAAGTACACGGGAAGAATCACTTCCCTGGTCTTGCTGGCGTCTTTCTACCAGTCCCATCAGTGTCTTATATAAAAGTTAAAATTACCTTTTCTACCCTGTCTTGGATCCTCTGAAATCTTCCTGCAACTTGCTGGCCTGGGAATGACAGGTAGCATGGTCACCTTCTGCAGATCCCTGTCATAGCTGGAGCCTTCAACATCTCGTGTCTGCCCTGCACCAACCTGGCTAACACTCATCTGCCTGTGTGAAAACACGTTTTAATTGAGCAGCTCTGCTCATCCAGGAATTTAGTTAAGGCTTTAAAGCTGCTTGCTTTCATCTGTCTGTGCCATCCTGCCAGTCTGGATGTTATCTGCAAATTTTAGATTTATTTTTGGATAATTGATAGAAATGTTGAGAAGTACAAAGGCTTCGCTGTTTCCTTGTGATTCTGACAGAAATGTCCCCATTCAGTGACAGTTTTGTGTTGATTACTACTGTTTTGTAGTCTGTTGTCACTTCCCAACCCATTTAACATGGATTAGGTAATGCCCAAATCTAATGCTTAAAAACAGAGTATGATGTCAGATCCCTTGCAGAAGGCTTTGATGGGTTATATCTGTCAGCTCCATGCTGAGGGGGACTGCAGTGCCATGAAGCCCAGCGATTTTGTCAGTTTGTCCCGCTTTATTCATGCCGTACACAATGGTCCTTGATCTTTAGGACCAAACAGCTCAGAAGGAAAATTCAGACTTCAAGGTCAAAAAATGATAGAATGTTCTGAGTTGGAAGGGATGCACAAAGATCATCGAGTCCACCTCTTCTAACCGTTCCTCCAACTGAGGTCCAGGAATCTCAGTCTAAACAGGAATTTTCTCTGCCCTGAGGGCTGGCCCTGCTGAAGTGGAGCTCCAGTATTCCCAGTCACCGCTCCTCTTGAAGGGCATCTTGTGGTACTCCAGCAGCAGCACAACCTTTCTGTGAGGTTTTGCCCTTTTGCTCCTTTTTTTCAGCATCCCCCTATGTGCTGTCAGCTCAGTGAATGGGGGGTCCATAGGGAGCAAGGAAAGGAGCTCTGCAGGGTCTGTGCTCAGCAGCTCAGCAGTTGCTCTACTCCCCAAAGTCATAGAATAATGCCAGTTGGAAAAGACCACTAAGATCATGAAGTTAACCATCAGCTCAACCCCACCGTGCCCACTAAACCATGTCCCTGAGTGCCACAGCCACAAGCATTTTGAACCACCCCAAGGATGGAGACTCCACCACTGCCCCACGCAGCCTCTGTCAGGACTTCATCACTCTGTGAGGAAAGGAATTTTTTTAGCATCCAATCCAAACCTCCCCTGGTACAACTTGAGGCCATTTCCTCTCATCCTGTCACTTCTTACTCGGTTGAAAAGACCAGCACCCACCTCACCACAATTCATCGGGAGCTCACTCCACTCTGCAGCACCTTCGCTGGTCCCTTCCCCCCTCGCAGCTCCCCTCTCTCTCTGCCCTGTGCACCCACCAGGGTGTTGGGATGAAGGCAAGTCTGGTGCTCTCCCTCTGGAAGCCTTCACTGGTCTCCTTGCAATTATTTCTCCCTCCTGTCCACTCTTTAGAGGTGTAAACACTGGGCTGTATGAGTGCTTGGCAGCAGCCCAGGAGCAGCTCGATGTGTCAGGATGTAACAGGAATTGCAGTGGGGATTTTTTATCATCAAGCTCAGCTACAAACAAACCTTTAATTAATTCCTCCACCAAGTTTTGCTGAGCTCATGGCCTCCAATTCTACTGGGAGGCTAATTAACCTGAGCTTCTCCCTTCCATGCTCCTTGCTCAAGACTGTCAGTTTTCACTTGTTGAATCTCAATGCCTTTCGCTGCTGTAACAATCTGCTCTTCTCCACCAGGCGCCTCTCGCCCCCGGTGCACAGGCTATGTTTCTTTTTTGCTTATATGAGCTCATGCTACAGCTGCTTGAAAAACAGCTCAGTTCACACTTCTTTGCAGAAAAAAATTGACTTTTTGCAAATTTCCCCCTTAGCATTGGAGAAGGAAACCGCCCAGGAATTGCAGTTTTCCACTAAAACTTTCAGTTTTCAAAAACTGTCAGGTTTTCTTTTTTTTTTTTTTCATCTGAAATCTGAAGTGCTGTGGAACGTGTTCTTGCTTTCAGAAAATCATAGAATGGTTTGGGTTGGAAGGGATCTCAAAGCTCATCCAGTCTCAACCCCCTGCAGAGACACTTCTTACTGGATCAGGTTGCTCCAAGCCCCATGCAACCTGCCCTTCAGCACCTCCAGGGATGGGGCAGCCACCACTGCTTTGGGCAACCTGCGCCAGGGCCTTTCCACCCTCACAGCAAAACATTTCTTCCTCTGATTTCATCTCAACCTCCACTCTATATAACCTATTATTCTATGATTCACAGCAAAGCATACCTGCATCTTCCAGGAGGACCACCCTCTCATGATGCTCTACAATCACCACCATGCAGGAGAGATTTAAGAACAAGCCCAGCATAAAGCTTGACAAGGAGCAAGGAGGGTGTCCTGGACAATTCTTCACCTCCAGCATCCTTCTCCTCTCTCTGGCAACATCTGGGATCACTCTCCTGAGGGACACAAACAGAAGAGGGACCAGACTTGTGTTGCTTGTCCCCTGCAGAGCTCCCAGTGCTGGGGGGTGAGGAAATGGCCTCTCCCTGACTGCCTCAGGGACTTGTGCTTAAGTGTGGGCTGCTATTTCTAAGCTTTTCCTTCCACAGTATAAACCTGAAATAGAATCGGTTTAACAGGGGCGCTTTTTTGTTGAACACACATTTTTCCTCTTTTCAGGCCTCCTGAGGAAGGGAAGAAAAGAAAGGTGGAAAAACACTGACATTACTATTGGATCCCAACAATTTTTGCCATTAAATATCTCAAAGATTATTTGCATGTTGGGGGCACTGACTGACAGTGGCTGAACATGATCCAGCAGCAGCCCAGGTGGCCATGAAGGCCAACAGCATCCTTGCTTGGATCAGCCATGGGGTGGCCAGCAGGAGCAGGGAAGTTATTCTTCCCCTGTACTCGGTGCTAGTGAGGCTGTTCGGTTTTGGGCCCTTCACTCCAAAAATGACATTGAGGGTCTGAAGCATGTCCAGAGAAGGGAAAGGAGCTGGGTCTGGGAGCACCTGAAGCACCTGGGGGTGTTTAGCCTGGACAAGAAGAGGCTGAGGGGAGACCTCATTGCTCTCTGCAGCTCCTTGAAAGGAGGTTGTGGTGAGGGGTTGCTGGGCTCTGCTCCCAAGTAAGAAATGACAGGATGACAGGAAATGGACTCGAGTTGTACCAGGACGCCTCGAGTCCCCAAAAACTCAAACCAGGAGACAGCACCTCCAAGTGCAGGTGCCCAGCTCTCAAGTGGGCTCACACAGGAAAAACAGACCTGGAGGAGGAAGGAAAGGGAGGACAGATTGAAAATAAGATTGTTGAGGAAAGCAAAAAAAAAAAAAAAGAAAGAAACACTCCACAACACACCCTCTGAAATTCGCCTGCTCTGCAAATGTGTGAGCTTCTCTGAGGCTGTAGAGCTGAACAAAGAAGGAGCTCCAGGGACGGGGCCTCCATGGAGAAGAGAAAGCCCTATATAACAGCACAAATGCCCTGCAGGGGTGGAGGTGGATGCCAGTTATCCCATCACTGCATATTAGTGCACTTTGTTTCTATATTATTATCCTCCTGTTGCTCGAGCCATTAAAAATTGTCTCTAAATAGCTCGGTGTGGTGATTTACTAATTGAGTTAACTTGGCTGCAGTGGCTCTGGTGCAGAAGGATGTGGTTTGTGATTAGATAAGACCGTTGCCCCTTTCAAAATGAACAACACATTAAGAGGTTTTTCTAGGTCACGGCAGACTGCTCAGCACAGCACTCTGCCAAGCGCGGCACAGCCCAGGGCCCCAGCCCAAGGCACACAGTCATTACAGCTAATGAAGGGCTGTGCTCTCCTTTCCCTGGATGAGACATGGAGCCTGAGAAAAATCCAGGAGCATCTTCAAGTTGGAATCACTTGAGTGAGTCAGAGTTCAGGGAGGTCAAGTCAGGCTGCTTAGACATTTCAGGTCATGCTGCACTGGTAGTGAAGGAGGGCTCTCCATGCTCCCACGGGAGGCATGTGCTCAGATGTCCCCACAAGATGAATTCTTGCTTCTAGGCCTCAATTCAAAGCTCAGCAACACCATGCCATGATGGTCTTTTGTCCAGAGAAGTCATGGATGCCCTGGAGGTGTTCAAGGTCAGGTTGGATGGGGCTCCCTGATCCAGTGGGAGGTGTCTCTGCCTATGGCAGAGGGATGGAACTGGATGGGCTTTGAGGTCCCTTCTAGCCAAAACCATTCTATGATTCTTTCAGGACAAAAATCACTGGGCCTCCCCCTGCATTCTTCTTGCTCTCCCCTAGATTTGCCAGCACCAGGGTGACCAGGGCCAAAACACTTTGTTCCAGGAGCAGCAAATGCCAAATCAAACTCTTCCTCACATGGACTCCTCTCAGATGCCTCTCCCAGGTTGAGAGGCAGAACAGACCTGCACTAGAATGGACCTGGTAGCTCATGTCTGTCTCAGTTGTGCAGTAGTTGGTGCACAGAGCAACTTGGTTGCCCTCATAAGAACTGATAGATGGATCTCATTGCCTTTCCATGCACATGCATATAGTGTTAGGTGAGCTGGTTCTTGAGTTTGCAGGGGGTCCAGCCTTGGTTGCCCACACCAGCCAGCACTGGGAACAACTATCTCAGCTTTGCGGAATCTTCCCTTGGCAGGAAGAAAAAAGGCTGTATGGGGCTCAATTGCAGCAACCGGTAGTACAACCTAGAAGCAAGTTGCGTGATGCTGAGGTCCCACCAAACCCCAAGGCCTGTACCACCCCATTGAGTCAGTCAAAAAGGATAATAAGATGGTAACCTACCGACATGTCCATTTAGAGCTGCCCTAGTCTTTCTCAGACCCTTGTGTTCTCCAGCGCAGGCAGACAAAGAGTTTGAGGCAAATTCTCCTCTTCTGACATTGCAGAGCTGAATACAAAGGGATCCTTCTTCTCTCAGCAGTGATGTGGCTTGGACCTTTGCTTGCACCACTGTCACAAAGGAGCAGCCAAGGGAACTACAGGATACAGGTGTGAGGGAAAGCAAAGCTGGAAAGGACAAACTGAGGAAAAAACACTGCAGTCAGGGTCCTGAAGCCATTAATTCTACCAAAGTGCTTTCAGCCATGGAGGTGCACTGGAGAAGACCTCCCACAAGTGAGCAGCTCCTGTGTCACACCTTCATTGTTCCACAGAAGCAGCTGAATCTGCCCAGCTCAAAGCACAGAGGGGAGCTGCAACACATCAGAGGAGACAAAGCCGCTCTCCTCACAGCTCAAGCGCCAGTCAAGCGGGTGGACTGGAACATGAAATGAAATCCCATTTAATAAGAAAACTGAAAGTTTTTAACAAGTGAAATCATCTCGGATGGAGCCTGGATCCCCCCTGTCAGCCGAAAGCTTCAATTGGCAGCCAGACGAGTACCTGTCAGGGCTGGGCTGGAGTCATTAGGAAGATCAGAGTCCTGGCAGAACAGCGGGAGGCTGGACGAGATGACCTAATTTGCGTCCCTTCTAGCTCAAAAAAGCCTGTGATGTATTTTTAATGAAGCACACACAATAAACTGCTAACATAATATTAGAGGCTCACTTCAAAGCTCAAATAGGCAGGGAAATCAAGGTGAAAGTTTCTGAATTCATCATTATTATGTGTCACTCAGCTTCACTATGACAACCCTGTAGTGCACCAGATGCTTCCTTTCCAGTCTTTGGTACATAGTTTGGAGCTCACCTTCCTCTTCATCTTTTTCAAGCAAACGAGAAAGAACCTGGAAAGTATAAAGCTTGACAGGACAACCCTTGCACCTATATATGTTGTTCCAGCCCCACGTAAGTTTTTATAAGCAGCAAACTTCAGTGTCTCTGGGGTCATACCTTAGACGAGCTTCAGGCCATCTGGGTTGCTTGTTGTTTTGTTGGCTTCTTCTCATCGTATAAGTGGTGTTTGTGAGGTTTATGATTTCATTCGAAGTGTCAGGGACCAGCGAGAGTAGTAGGGTGCTTGCTCAGGAAAGGTAAGCCGGGAGCTGAGCAGGATCCCACAACTGGAAGGGGACCCACCAGCCACATCCTGTTCCACAGGACATGAGCGACGAAGCAAGATCAAGAGTTGGTGGCCAGGTACATCCAGGAGTCCACAGCATTAAGGCAATATCACAGCAATGAGGGAGGTCCAAGGTGAAACCAGGTAGTCAATCCACATTTAGTGATCGCCAAGCAGTTCCACAGGGATGTGACAGGTCCAAGGTCAAGCCATGAATTCATCCCACAGCTGGGGTTCAGAGCAGCAGAGCTCCAAAGCCAAGCAAGGGCATGACTATGGCTAGTTGTGGGCCAGTGCTCCTCCAGCAAGGCTCCAACAGTGACTGAAGGCACAAGGCTAAACATAAAGAGAGCTCCTGGGCCCACATTTTGGGTGGAAACCACAAAAAAAAAGGCTGCTCAAGATTGGTAGGTCCTATTAGTTTATTCATAAACTCTCGGGTTCTTTAAAAACCACAGGTCTAGTGGAGATAAGTAATGTATTCTGAGAGTGGAAACAAATCAGAAGCCAAATGCTCCTGTGACTGCACCTAAACATTCCTGACCTCTTCAGGATACAAAAGTTTGCCAAGAACAATCTGGTCAAAGGTCAAAGCATCTCTCAGATCCAACGAAAGCAATAAATTGGCAAGAACTTACCAACATAGAGTCCGCACAGACCTTGATGTTGAACCCCTCTAGGGGGGCTGCTGTTGCTGGAAACACTCCTAAAATCACAGAATCATAGAATGGGTTGGGTTGGAAAGGACCTCAGAGTCCATCCAGTTCCACCACCCTGCCATGGGCAGGAACACTTCCCACTGCATCACCTGCTCCAAACCCCATCCAACCTGGCCTTAAACACCTCCAGGGAAGTGATACACAACCTCAAAACTTACATGATAAAATTAAACATCCCAATGTATTTTCCATTGCCACCCCTAACTCATAGGAATCAGGTGAATGAATGCATTTTCAAATCTTCTTGTCTAAGAGACTTAAAGTTGACTTCTCTTCAACACCCTTCATCCCCACCAACCTCACCCCTACAGTCCCACCAAGGTCAGTCCATCAGTATGGGAGTGAGGAGTCAAAAATAAGCATTTAGCAAAATACAGGATTTAATAGTCTTGCTTGGAAACCTTGTTAAAATTGCAGCTTTTACTGCCCAAAGCAAATGGGAACATTTAGTCCCAGCGTCTTGAAGTCAACTTGAAATGCACGTGAATGTCTGACACCACCGGGTGAGGAACGTGTGGGCTGCCCAGCCGTGCCAGATCTCGTTTTAGCTCTGTCTCTAATTGTCATGCAGAAAGAGACTGAGCCTTCCAGGTAACCTGGTGTTAATTCCACTGCGTGGCGGAGGGGAGGATGGTGAGAGCTAATGAACAAGCAACAGTGATTGATTCCCGTCTCGGTGTCAGGACACTGAATGGCTGTTTGTCAAGAAACAAGGAAATGTCACTGGGATTTGTAAGCACTTGTAACCATTACATAAAGCACTTTGAGTAAGAATTGCATAAGATAACTTTCCGAGACCAATGCTCTGTGAGTGTGTTAATCCAACCATAGGCTTTTCTTGACATTTCTGCAAACAGCTTATAAATATTCCATGGGAGCGGCTGCTGCCACTGTTGTTGTGGTCTGAATGGAAATACTGGGAAGAAAAGAGCAGTTCTGCCCTTCTTTAGCAAGTGTGCAGCTCAATTAGAGCCCTCAGTCAGCCTACTCCAGAGCTTTGCTTCAGTGAAACAAAGAGCAGACAAGAGTCCTTTCCTTCTCCTGCTGAAGGAGAGGCTTGGGTATATGTGAGAGCCCAGTACAGCCTCCTACCACCAGCCCCTCTGCATCCACATTTGCACTGGGACAGATCTGAAATGACTCACCCAAGATCTTATGTTGTACATGTGACTCTGCTGTGAATTGCAGCTCAGCCAGAGGGCTCTCTGGTGCTTGACCCCAATTCGCAGAGGCCAAACACAGAGTTTCTCAAGCAGGTCAAGGCAGTGGTGGGGAGGCTGAGGTCTGAGGCTCTGGAGGGCACACCTCCAGGTGAGACTGTCCGTGGTGGGGGCTGTAAAAGCAAGATGCCACGCCACTCCTCCCAGACATGGGCATGCTAGTGGCTAACACACCTCACAGTCAGCAAGAGATGATCCCTGGCCTTTTAGGGAGATGGAGGGATCACACAGCAACCCTGGTGAGAGACGCTGTGCTCCTGGGCCATGTCAGCTGTCCATGCCGTGAAGGTCCTGGTCCTTCTCTAGAGAAGTTGGATCAAACTGCACTAAAGAAGAACAGGGTCTTACAGCTCAGGCAGCAGCAGACACACAGGCAATGAGCTCAGGAGTGCTGGTTTAAACCCCACTGACCTCAACCAGGTGCAGTTTTGCCATTTAAAAATGACAGCTACCCACTCATGTCCAGCACTCTGGCCTCATGCCAGCCTCTGCTGTCATTCCCTCTCTGCTTTGAATCCAAATACTCAAACCCAGCCACGGAACAACAGATGCAAGTAGGAGCCAGGCACAACCACAGCACCACAAAGGCACTGAGCCGTGAGCAAACCACTGCCAGCAGACCCGACCCACAAATAGACCATTGCAGATGGACCCTGACACAAGTAAACCACTGCTGATGGAGCCACCCACAAGCGACAAACTGCAAAGAAGCCCAGCCCGTGACTCATCCAAGCTACTGCGCCTGTGCTGGTGCCATGCAGAGTGCGGCAGCCTATCAAAAGCTATGATTTCATCCCAAAAGATGTTACTGTTTTTGTGCTTGATGACAGCTGGGTCTTTTTGGTACCTGCTGACCTAGAACAAGTGTCTCAAACTGTACCGAAGGTGGGTCATTGCGAGGTTTGAAGTGCCTCATCGTTTAGCGAGTGTGCAGAGTATACCTTTATTTCCATCATGCCTTT
The DNA here is from genome assembly GCA_033558105.1 of Coccyzus lansbergi. NCBI lineage: Eukaryota > Metazoa > Chordata > Aves > Cuculiformes > Coccyzidae > Coccyzus > Coccyzus lansbergi. The sequence goes on from JAUMJK010000357.1 coordinate 357,360, forward strand.
CCCTTGCCAAGTCTCCATTATCCCTATATATAGATGCCCTGGGAAACAATTCCATTAACTCTCACCTGTCTCAGCACTTCCCCATGTGGTGCCACAGTTATGGCACAAATCAAGGGGTCTCTAATTAGTATTTCTGTCCCTGGCTTGATTAAAATGCTTGGGCTTGGCCTTAGAGGGAAGGGCTCTGTATAATTCACAGAATCCTTGCCCTTACCATGCTTGTACCCAGAGTTCATGCTCTCTCCACAGCTTCTCATTAGCATTCATGACTTCATGGTTGAACACCATCCCTAAGTAAGCTTTCCCTCTCTTGCCTGTTCTCCATTCCCTGGCCCATCCCCATCTCACAAGGACTCTGGGGTTTTATGCTTTTCTGGCTTTGCGAAGGAGGCAGAATGGCAATAGCTCTTCTACCTCACTGTTTAATGACAGGGAACTAATCCAGAAACACAACTTTGAATTAGAAACCCTTCCAGCCTCTATTATAATCTATGCATGGTGTTTGTTTGTAGCAAAACTCAGCAGTTCAGATAATCTTCTCCCTGTCAGAGCAAAGACATGTGGCAACGCCACTTGATCACAGGTTCAGGAGAACCTATTTAGGAGCAGAGATCTCAGCCCTGTGGAATCACAGGCCACTGGGCATTTGCCCCATGATCTTCTGTGAGCTCCTGGGGAAGGACAGGGAAGAGTACATGACTAAGCAGACCTCAGATAAGCATCATTAAGAGCCCCACATATTTAAGCTGATTTCAGTTTGGGGGCCCAAGTGGTGTCTTTTAGCAGCTGGAGAGTCACAATGCTGCTCTCTGGAACACAGCTTGGACATAAGAGTCCCCTGTTTCAGCAGAAAGGCAGGAAAGGCCAAGGCAACTTGTATGTTCTCTCATATCCAGTGAAATGGGGACAAGTGGGGAGGAAAGAAGCTTCCGCTGAGCATCTAAGTCCTTTCCAGTCAACCTCTAGGATTTCTTATGAACCAGATCCCTAGTGGGGTTCCTTTCAAGCCGCATCACCCTGCTCTTCCTCCCCAGCTTTGATTGAAAAAGTCTTGCTCATGGAAATGATGTCAAAGCCACAGCATCTCCCTACAAAGTTTTGATCTCGATGAATCACAGTTATCCATTAAATAAAGAAAAAGAAAGCCTTCAAAACTAGCTTGATTAAATCACTTTTACATTGTATGTGTCCATGGCAGATGTTGCAACTTGACAGCATAATAGAGAGACATGGGGACCTGCAGAGAGAGGCTCACCACGTCTGTGTCAGATACTGCATTGAGGATGGGATGGGACAAATCTCCTCTTGGGGACACACATTTTGGATTCCACTCTCCCATCCACAGGCAGAAGTACAGCCTCATCTCCTTCATGGGTAAGAAGGAGGCAAGGGGCAGTAATGTAAATCCCATTTAATTCAGTGACATCTGAGTATAAAATAAGTCTAGAAATATCTGGAACACTTGTGCCAAACCCAGCAAAGAATGAAGTAGAAGAGAAACTGCCTTTCTTTTAAGTCCTCAAAACCTCCCTGCCCTCACCAATACCAGTGCTTACCCCTTGTCTCTTCCAACCTCCTACAGGTGTTCCTGCTTTCTGCTGCACCCCCTTCTTCAATTGTTTGTCATTCCAATGCCCTTCTGATGCCTGTAAACACAGAAATTGGCATCTGGACAGCAGGAAATCTAGGAAATTAGCACAAGGGACTCTTCTGGGCTTGTGGCCAACATGTACTCCTAAGAGCCACTGAAAGCAAAGCAGAGTTGAGCTCTGGAAAGCAGAAAGAGTGTCACTGGCTTGGCATCAAGAGACTCCTACTCCATTCAGGGTGACAGGAATGCGCTGGTCTGCTTTACATTAACCACAAGGATCATCAAAGCCAACTGCTCTGCGATATGGATTTGGACAAACCTATAGTTTAATAAGGAAAAGCAACCTACCAGCAAATTCCGCAGAACCCTGCTGAACCTGGAGTAGGTACCATCAGCAGCACAAGGAGCGCACAGCTAGACCCAGGAAATAGCTTTATGGCCTATGGTGTGATAAGGGGAACCCACACATCAATGGTTTAATTTCCATAGCATCCCGAGGTTGAAGATGGGAGTCAGACAGAATATGAAGCCTCTTGCACAGTGACCCTGTGAAGCCCTGGTGGCACAATCAGGAATGGCCACCAGCTCTCTAGCACAATCAGCCTTACCAGACCTGCAAGGCCAGGAGCTACAAGTTTGGGGAAGATACACTCAATGTCATAACTACACACCTGAGTGCTGCTCCACGCTGGGACCACCTCCCAATTCATTAATCACAGTGCTGAGTGTAATTACCTATGTGGATTAGAAGCAAAATAGTCCTGCCCAGCTTATTGGGATTGTTCCCTAACCTTCCTCTGCCTGCAGCCTGGATCCATAGTTGGGCTAATATTTCCTATGCTGTTCTGAGCATCCTGAAATATGAATGATGTTGGGTGAGCGTGTGGGACAGTTCGGAGGGAAACAGGAGCTTTAACAGAGAATTTTTCGTGCAAGACAACCCTTCGTCGGCACCAGTTGAAGGTTGCATAACCACGCCAAGCGTGTCTTGGTTATTACTGTCATGTTTAATACTCAACCTGCCTTCAGACTGGGGATTACTCAACACCCTATTAATTTTTCAGCTCTTTAGCTGTTAGCGTGCTTCACTCCTTGCAGATGACAACACTTAGGAAAAAGAAATCTTTATTTTATATCTTTTTTTTGTATACTGGTACACAAGTAAAATAAAATGCATATCTATATATACTGCAATCTTGTGAAGGAAAAGGCAGCATTCTTTAACAAATGCTGCCCGTAAACATGGTGTGATGGAATGAATACAGAAAAAAACTGCAATATTCATAAACAAAAGATTAAAACAGCATCAAATCCATTACCTCTGCAAATGGGAACCTGCAATATTGTTCAGTGAGATGTCAAGTTACAAGCAGACTTTAGACATTCTTTTCAGAGCATTTCTTACACTTTTATTTCATTTGTATGGGGTTTTTTTTCCCTGTAAATAAACCAATTTTCTTTACCATCTGCTGTAGCAAAAGCTGCTTTGTGGACAAGTGCAGTTCCGAAGACCAAAGGTATAATTCACAGGTTTTCAGGACAAATAAATTATGTACATCTCAGTGTTTGTCTTTTTTTTTTGTCTGTTTGTTTTTTTTTATAAAGGCATCCAGTTAATTTTTGTGTAACAAAGCTTTCTCAGGGTGGATGGGAGTTCTGCTTTTGTTTGCAACATTTATGGAGGTCAGCAAAAGTCGAGTATTAAAGTGTCATCAACCCAGGAAAAGAGTTTTAGCAGAATAACAGTAAGCTCCACACCAAAGTGGGGATCAAAAGGCTGAGGCTGAGCTGTAACGTGGAGCTGTTTCCTTGCTGGGTGAGGCGGCACTGGGCCTTTGATTTGTTCTTTTTAGAGCAGCCCTGCCTCTTTCTCGTTGGGACTGTGGAAGGTTCAATAGGCTCTAGAAATTCGGGTCTCAGCTTGGTCAGTGGAGGGTCTACAATGCTGGGGAAGGTCCCAAAGGGGGAATCATTTATCTGCTTGTTGCTGCCATTTTTGGAAGGGTCCGTCTCAACGTACTTGGTTTTGGACATGTTCTCCTTATCCTTGAGGGGGTTGTTGGAGGATGGCCGGCTGCTGTGGGAAGAAGGACCTGCCTTGCCTTTAGCTTCATAAATAAAAGATTTATCTGTTTCTGGCTGACAGCACTTTGGGGAGCCGTTGTGGGACGCAAGAGGGGGGATCCCGGTTGGCAGTTTACCAGACCTGGTCTTAGTGCTAAAAACACTTGTTCGTATCTGATTGAAGGAGTCAACGCATCCTTCCAAGTCAGCGCTCTGCAGCCTTTTGAGGTCTCTCCCTGCCAAGCGAGGGGGCAGGTGACACTCTAGCTCTGAAGACGATCCTTTAAACTGCTTAAACCAATTCCAGAGAGACCGAGCCTGGCAGTCGCAGATCCACTGGTTGCCGTTCAAGCGCAGGTACTGGAGGGACACGAGGGGAGCCATCGTTTCCCCTGTGAGCACTGTCAGGTTGTTGTTAAACAGATACAAGGTCATCACTTTCCCAAGGTCATGAAAAGACTGGCGGTGAACCACACTGACTCTGTTCTGGTGCAGAAGCAGGCGGTCAAGGTTGATTAGCCCACGAAAGACGTTCTCTGACAAAGTCTTGATTTTGTTCCCATGCAAAAATAGGTAAGTGAGGTTCGCGAGATCAATGAAGGTGTCATCCAGGAGGTTCTGTAGATTATTATCCTGAAGGTAGAGATATTGCAAGGAGAACAGCCCTCGAAAAAGCCCCGTGGAGAGCTCCAAGAGCCCGCAGCGATCCAGATGTAAGGTGTGGAGGTGAACGAGACCCCGGAAAGTGATGGGGTTGATAGATTTCAGGTTCGTGTTGTCGCTGAGATCTAACTCCTCCAGTTTGCTGAGCCCGTAGAAGGCTCCAGGCTCAATGAGGCTGATGTTGTTGGAGTGGATCCAAAGAATTGTCATGTTGCGGCAGGAGGTGAAGCTGGTGGACCTCACAAGGGTTATCTTGTTGTTGTGCAAGAAGATCCGCTGGCTCTGGATGGGGATCTCTGTGGGGATTACTGTCAGCCCTTGCTGCTGACAACTTATTGTAATCTTCGGCTCACTGTAGCATACACACGCCCCGGGGCAAGACTCCACTTCTGACTGGATGTTCAAGCAAAGCACCAAAATCAGCAGTTTGCTTCCTAAAGGATAACAAAAATAGTATGCAAATTAGCTAGGGTCACAGGAGAGAACTTTGCAACTAACAGATGAGCCTGAAACTTACCCTTCTACGTGCATCGCCGCTAACCACAAACCCCATATGCCAGGGGAGCCCAACAATTAAAACACAGAATTAAAAATGCTCTCAACAATAATTGAAATCAATACACACTTGTAGTGACAAAGTCTGAGTGCCTTTCACACTTTCATGGTTGAAGTAGAGTGACCATTATGTGTTTGCACTGTGGGTGCTGATGCACATCTAACCTAAGGTCTATTCCAAAGAGCTCACCTCTGAGGAGAGGAGCTGTCTCCCAGGGGGACATTTGCCTCTGCCGCAGGTACATTGAGCACAGTTCAGCCTCTGGGAAAGCATCTGCACAAGCTGTGGCTAATGTCTGCAGCCTTGTGGTTAGAATAATAGAGTCATGGAATCATAGAATCCTTTGGCTGGAGAAGACCTTTGAGACCATCTAGTTCAACCAAACCTGTCCGCTACTAAACCAGATTTCTGTACCTAGGAACTCTCTGTCCCAATCTCCTTTGATCCTATTGATCTTCTTCGACACTCAGGCCTCTCCTGACTCATATTCAGCTGGCTGTCAACCCAGGTCCTTCCCTACCAGGAAGGATCTTGATTCACCAGCCCAACGCAGGCTGCTGGAAAAGGGCCTGGAGGGTGGGTATCATCTTTGGAAAGGAGGGTGGGGGCAGCTTCAACCTCCATTTGAGACCTGCAGAGAGACCTGCTGTCTCCTGCCCACGGTGAGGAGGAGAGGCAGTTTCAGCAGCGCTCCACCAGCAATTAGCAGCAAGTAATTAGATCGCTTCCTCTAAACTGCATACAGGAGATAAAATGAACGGGCAGCAACTGTAGCAGTGGGAGGCTCCGTTTGTGAAATACAACGTGCAAGCAGGGACACGTGTGTCTCCTGCCCAGCTCATTACAGCACCTATGGCAAAAGATGCGTTCCTCCCCATCGCTGGAGGTCCCAAACCAGAGACAAAAAGCAGCTTTGCCTCTTTTGCTGTCATGGGAGGTTTTTTTCTTCCTTGTGAGACTCAAAATGTTATTCAGGCACGATGATGCCTCATTTCACCTTAAGGTAAAACAGCAGGGTTCAAAAAGTCAGTCAGAAAGAAACAACAATGCAGAATGGAGCAGACTGGGGAGACTGGAGAGAGCCTGGTTGCCTCCAGCCATGGTGAAGCACGCAGGCTCCCATGGGGCCAAATCCAGTGCCTGCATCTTACAGAAAAGCGTTGAGAGGTAATCACAGAGCTAATGAAATCACATCATCTCTGTGTCGAAGCAGCAACTTCAAATCCCAGCAACAGAGGAGTAAATCATACGGAAGCCTCACCAAACTGTTCACTGGAGCAACAACAAAGGTAGTGGAGATGCCAAAGTGGGAAAGTTGCTTTTCTGCAATAATAGGTTGGGATTCCAGGCTTGAGTTTCACTCTAGTCAAAATAATTCACCATGCACAGCTAATAAACCTGTGGTGATGCAAGAGTCCAACATAGGCAGGAGACTCCTATATATCATAGTCCACATGGGAGGAAAAATAACAGCTCAGCATGCAGAGATAATTTGAGCCTGATATTATTAGCTGCTGAGCATCCCTGGAAGGCAGTGTGTTGAGTGCAGTATTATGACACATTCTGGCTGGCTTGTCATGTTTTGACATATCACGTCCCATTGTATGGAGCAAAGTAACACAAGGCAACTGAAATCCCCTGCTGGAGAGATGTCACACCAAGAGGGGCCTCCTGGGAAATTAAAACAATGCTGGCAACTCTCTGACCAGCATGGTTGTTCTCCAGCTGATAATGAGAACCTGTAGCCAAAGAAATATGACTTTCTGGAGCCTCCTTCTTCAGTTTTGTGATTCAAATGATGGGGGATGGAGTGGCACAAGACAATGGGATTCACCTTGCTATGCAACACCACACTCTCCAGCTCCCTGACTGTGGCCACCACTGCAGGCTCCACGGTGCTCCTCAGCCACTTCTCCCTACCTTGGTGACACCACAGGGGCTACAGCCCACTCAGGGAAAATCCAACCACAAGCCAGATACATCCCACATGCCTTATAACTCTGTGACACACTCTCAGTGGAGTGAATGCAAAGAAGCATTCCTATGGGAGAGGGATCACAGTGACAACGCTCCTGTTCCAGCTCCAGCCAGGGGAAGTGAGTGCATTATAAATATATGTATACATGGGGAGAGAAAGAGAGAACATGAAGAAGCTGCCAGAGAACAAGTCATGTATTTGAATACCACCCTGCCCTCTGCCACCCTTCCCGACAGCCACACTCCTGTGCCCTCTGGATCACTTAAAATCATAGAATGGTTTGAGTTGGAAGGGACCTCAAAGCCCATCCACTTCCAACCCCCTGCCATGGGTAGGGACACCTCCTACTGGACCAGGGTGCAGAGAAGAAGGGGCAAATCCTGCTGCACTCTAAAGCAGAGCTTTTCCCTTCCTGCTGCCACTGCCCCTTGAGGCTGCCGGGAGCCGTGAGTCAGTGGCACTGATAGCCAGCTGCCAGCCGAGCAGCACAGGGAAATTAATTACAGGCAAAGCAAGCCTGTGTGCTTTAATTAGGGACCTGGTGTTCACGAGCTGCTCGGATTAGCTCCTTCCACTGGAGATAGTTACTGTCAGTCATCCCTCAAAGCTTTTTTCCAGCTAGTTTCCTGCTGTGTAGCTTAACAATGTCCTGACTGATCCATGGCAAAGCTCAGCACTCAGATATTTCCTCACAATGAAGGTGGTGAGGCCCTGGTTGCCTAGGGAAGTTATGGAAGCCCCATCTCTGGGGGTGCTCAAGGCCAGGTTGGATGGGGCTTAGAACCCCTGATCCAGTGGGAGGTGTCCCTGCCCATGGCAGAGGGTTGGAACTGGATGGGCTTTGAGTTCTCTTCCAACCCAAATCATTCTATGATTTCCAGCAAGTGCAGGGCATGAAGCAAGTGCAGGAGTGGGTGCAGCCCACAGACAGCCCAAAGAAGTCAAGGTGACACTGAAGACCCTTTCTTCCCGAGTCAGACTGTGTTGTGCTGTGCCAGAGACTGGAGGAGCCATGTGTTAGCTTTCCTCTGCTCCTTCAAGGAGTGTCTCTATCTCTGGTGTTCCACCAGTAACTGTGCCCTGCACTCACATTCACTGCATTTTGTTTGGTCTTCCCCTCTACTACTAAACCATATCCCTGAACACCTCATCTGCCCATCTTCTGAAACATCTCAATGAAGGTTTTGAGGTCCACTACTGCCCTGGCCAGCCTGAGTGAAGACATATTTCCCAGTATCCAATCTAAACCTCCCCTGATATTTGCTACCTGGGAGAAGAGACAAACACCCACCTCACCACAACCTCCTTTCTGAGAGCTGCAGAGAATGATTACATCTCCCCTCAGCCTCCTCTTCTCCAGGCTGAACAAACCCTAACCCTCAACCACTCCTCATATAACTTGTATAGATAAGGAAAACCCAATACCTGGAACCTTCAGACTTTCCAAGACTTTGGCTTTGAGTTTAGCATTTTTTTTCCTCTGGAGCTTTCTTAAAAGCCAGAAACCTCCTTCAGTCAAACTGCTGCACTTCCCCTCTGCCATCTCAGAAGTGTTATGACTCATGGAACTGGGAAGCAATTAAGGTGGGTCCATTATCTGTCTTTCCACTGGTCCCCAGTGCCATCGCATTGTCAAACATGGCAATTAGGAAGAAAAGGCTCCAGGGGCCTCTAATAGATGCTTTGCAAACTTTTTAAGAGGCCAAAGCAAAATGCAATTTTCTGCAGTTTGCAGAGCCGTGGCCTTTCTCTGCCGCTCTGCACTTGTCTCTATTGATTTGGAGATATTATAATGTGGCTTTCCTACTGTGGAGGGTCAATAATCATTTGAATTCTCTCCTGGTTGGACATAAAGGGAGCACTTTACAATACAAAGCCTTTTGCTGATGCACACAGCATTTTGCCTTTGTTTATGGCACAGACACTATAGCTGCTTAATTCCCTGTTCCAAACTGATATTCCTTGAAATTCAGCACATGGATTTGAAAGGCACACGCCAAAGCAGCTTCAGTGTCTCAGCTTTGTCCTGTGGCCAAAGGTGGGTCTGCTTGTGTGAGCGTGCATTGTGCCAAAAGGAAGAGGGCAGCACTTCTATGCATTTCAAGTCACAGTTGAACTGAAAGGTGAATGAGAAAGGCAAATTGGTTTGGAGTAGTTTCACCCCAGGCTGGAGTTTCCCTTCCTCTCCACCTCGGAGAGGAAAGCTGGTTTATGCTGGTGCAGATTGAGTGACTTTAGCATGTGAAGGAGAGGAGCGATGCTCTGCCACCACACAAGCACCTGGAAGAAGTAATTGCTGATACAGCTCTGGAGAACTGGGTGTCTGGAGCAGGCAGGAGCAGAGCGGGGCTCAGCATGCAGGTCTCTACTGCAAGCATCCTCAGGCTGCCGATTGCCAGCCATCTGCAGCAGAATCATAGAATCACCAGGTTGGAAAAGACCCATCAGATCATAGAGTCCAAAACATTCCTATCAGCTACTAAATCATGTCCCTCAGCACCTCATCCACCCGTCCCTTAAACACCTCCAGGGAAGGTGAATCAACCCCTTCCCTGAGCAGCCTCTGCCAGTGCCCAATGACCCTTTCCATGAAATGCTCAGCCTATACCTCCCCTGGCAGAGCTTGAGGCCATTCCCTCTCATCCTGTCCCCTGTCACTTGGGAGAAGAGCCCAGCTCTCTCCTCTCTACAACGTCCTTTCAGGTAGTTGTAGAGAGCAATGAGGTCTCCCCTCAGCCTCCTCTTCTCCAGGCTAAATACCCCCAGCTCTCTCAGCCATTACTCATAAGGCCTGTTCTCCGGCCCCTTAACCAGTTTTGTGGTACCAGCAGTGATGTCCAGGCACCTGAACCCCACTCCTGCTTTCTACAGGTAAAGGCTCTCTTCTCACATGCTCCAGGATGCATCCAGACCTATTAACCTTTGGGACTGCAGTGTTCTTCATCCTCTTCGGCAGCCCTGTGCCATGGTAAATCCATCCTGTACCCAGAATGAGACAGGATTGCAGCAGAAAAAATATCATATATGGTCAGAAATGAAAGGTCATTTCCGTAATGCATCCAGGCAGGGGATGGAGGGAATAGCTATGCCATTTCCTAACTTCTAGGTGTTCATCTTTTCCACCTAAATCATACTCCCTTAATGTGATTTTTGGACTCAATATTGCAGGGATATTTTTAAGGGAAGAAGGTAAAAGCGAGTTATATCATGTGCAATTCTTAGAAGCTGTCCTCACAAATCTCCAGAGGGGTTTGAATGCTGATTCTTCAGCATCTCTTAGGGCTGAGCTACGCGACTCCTTACGTGAGCTGAGTGCAGCACAAACCTTAACCAGGGCAGCTTCATCCATTCCAGGGCAAGTGCCAAAGAGCCGAAGGTGCTCCCCATCCCTCCAGTGCTCCCAGCATTTTGGCAGCAGCAGCGGCTTAGCCTGACAGCATTTGGCAGTGTTATGGTTTTGGTGGTTTGCCAGCATCTCCCTCAGCCACATCAGGGAAAAGAAAAGAAAAGGTGATAGTGTTTCTATTTGAGCCAATTTGAATATAGATTTGATGAGGATTTTTAAAGAAGGGAGGAAAAAAGAAGAGAGACGAGAAGAGAAGGAAAAAAGCCTCTTCTCCAGCCAGAGGGTTTCCTCCTGCTGGTTTTCAAAGGTTTGCTGCAAGCCAGGGAGGTGTGAAGTCTCAAAGAAAAGGTCAGGAGAATCCTTCATAAGGGAAAATACCAAGGGATTTAAATACAGGAGCCACTGGGTTCCTGTATAACAACAGCACTAATGCCAATTAGTAGAGCCTAGGATGCCCAAGGAGCTCAGGGAATGAGAATTGGGAAATCCCTCATTATAACACTAAGGTGAGAAGACCTGGGTTGGGCCACCAGTGGTCAGGAGCGGGTGCAGAGGGAAAGGCAAAGCAATGTGATGTAAGTGATGCCTCCACATCTTCTCCAAGCCCTGGGCAAACAGTGGCCACGGGCCTGCCTGAGGCAAAATTTCCCATCTCCTTACCCAACTAGGAAATCTTCTTCCCTCTCTCAGGGTTTTGCTGCACTTTGCTCCAGTTGGCTTGGGGAAGAGCAGTTGGAGAGCTGCCTGGTTGAAAAAGACCTGGAGATGCTGGTCAACAGCAGCTGAACAAGAGCCAGCAGTGGGCCAGGTGGCTAAAAAGGCCAAAAGCATCCTGGCTTGGATCAGCCATGGAGTGGCCAGCAGAAGCAGGGAAGGAATCATCCCCATGCCTGGATGGTGCAGCCTGGAAGAAGCTGCAGCAGTGACCACGAGGTCCAGAGGAGCTACTGCTGTCCACGGATGCAGTGACTCTTCCTTTTCCTCTTCTCTCTCTCTCAATATCTATATATCAGTTACCTCACTGCTACACTCTGCCATCATTCAGTATAAAGCTGAGCTTTTCAGAGAGCCTTCCCCAAAGTCCCCGAGATCCCTTCTCTGAGTGACAATAGCTCATTTAGAGTCCATCCTTGTGTTTGTTTAGGTATGAGGCTGGGCCATTTGCCAGTGCACATTACTTTGTATTTATAAATGCTGAATTGCATCTGCCATCTCGTCTGTGGTTATGAATTTTATTGTGAAACCTCTCGCTGCAACAAATCATGTGCCCAAATATCCACTTTCCTTCAAGCAGAAATATTATCATAGTTCACTGTCGTGCCCAAATCTTAAAATGTAAGCTGACAACTTTGTGATCGTAGAATCATAGAATTGTTTAGTTTGAAAAGACTTAAGCACATCCAGTCCAACCATCAGCTCAATCTTACGGTGACTACGAAACCACGTGCTAAAGTGACATGCCACATGCTTTTTAAACACACCCAGAGATGGAGACTCCTCCACAGCCCTGGGCAGCCTCTGCCAGGGCTTCACCACTCTGTCAGTAATGGCTCCTAATATCCCAACAGGCCTTGATAAAACATCTGTTCCCAGCTGTCCTGGAGCCCCTTTCAGTATTGGAAGCTGCTCTCAGGTCCTTGTACAAGAGGTGCTCTGGCCCTCACATCATCTCCATGGCCTCCTCTGGACTTGCTCCAACAGCTCCATATCCTTCCTGAGCTGAGGACTCCAGAACTGGACGCAAGAACCCCAAGTCCTTCTCTGTGGGGCTGCTCTCAATCACATCATCCTGCAACCTGTATTGAAACTGAGGATTGGCTGAGCCCAGGTGCAGGACCTTGCACTCAGCCTTGTAGAACCTCATGGGGTTTGCATAGGCCCTCTTCTCCACCTGTCCAGTTCCCTCTGAATAACTTGTTAAGGCCATAGCTGCCCCTGACACACTGTCTTTTGCAAAACATTGCATGACTAAAGTCCATACCCAGCCCAGTAAATGCTCACAGATTCTAGGCTTCCTTAAGAAATCAGAGCAATAGAGGCTTTGATCAGTCCCCAGCAGAATGATTGAGAGCATCATAAGTAGTAACAATCCTCATTTTCATCTTATCCAGATGGGACACATCCTGTACATTACATAAACAGGCTCATCTATGATATTGTTGCCATTCATAGAATCATAGACTCACCAGGTTGGAAAAGACCATCGCCCACTCCAGAGTGATACTCCACACAGCCCAAGTGCACACAGAGGGCCTCAGCCCCACTGAGAGGTGATACTGGAGCAGCCACCAACCCTCCCAATCATCCCTACCTACCCGGCTGGGGGGCCACGAGGCCCCCCAGCCTTTCTTCCCCCCCTGCCAAGCTCCCGTGGGATGCAGGGTGTGCCATGGGGACTCACCGGTGAAGCCAGGGCAGCAGCGATGCCAGGAGATGCATCCCTTGACCACAGCCCGGCTGGGCACAGCTAGAGGCTGTTGGTGTTTGCAGGGAAGAAAAAGGGATCCCTTGGAGAGGGCAAAGCAGCAACACCTGGAGAAGGAGGAGTCTCCAATAGAGCCCAGGTGCTCTGCACTTTAGAATCAGAGAATCACAGAATCACCAGGTTGGGAAAGATCCACTGGGTCATGGAGGCCAACCATTCCTGTCAATCACTAACCCATGTCGCTCAGCACCTGATCCACCTGTCCCTTAAACACCTCCAGGGAAGGTGACATAGCCCCCTCCCTGGGCAGCCTCTGCCAGTGACCAACAGCCCTTTCCGTGAAAATTTTTTTCCTAAAGTCCAGCCTGAACCTCCCCTGGCAGAGCATGAGACCATTTCCTCTTGTCATGTTCCCTGTCACTTGGGAGAAGAGCCCACACGCTGTGAAGAATGAAGTGAAAAAATATGCATTGTGAATCACAAGCAGCTCCTACAGAAGCTACCATTATCTGTGCCATGTTTGTAAAAAATCAGGGACAAACAGGTGTCCAAAGGAAGTAAACTCTGGTTCCTGAGATGACTTATATCTCCTGTGCAGCCTGAAGAACCTCAGGAATGCTTCAAAATGTTATTATTCAGAAGCAGAGTTTCTTCCGTGCCCAAAGCTGGCACTGGTGAAAGTTCTGTGTGCAAGTGACTCACTGCAAGGAGAGGTAAAGCTCCAGATGGGATTTACACCTGCGCTCCCCCAACCATCTGGGACTGCACCCCACCCAGCAGTGGCGCATCCCACCCCCACATCTTCAGCCTCATGTCAGTAGGCAGGATTTTTCTCCTTTTTTCTTCAAAATGACACTTATCTCAGCTTTTGCTTACAGACCCAGCATCTGCAGATACTGCAGAGTAGAGGAATGAAGCCTATGAACAAGCCTGGAAGGAAAAGTTGCTTCGAAAATTTCCCATGATCTCTGTTTGCTTGGCTGTACAGACACAGACAAGCCCTGCTGCTGAAAAAACAGCTCGGGGACAAATGCCCCAGGCAATACCAGTCAGAGAGCAGAAAGGACATGGAGCTCTTGGAGCAAGTTCAGAGTAGGTCAGGGTGATGACCCAAGGGCTGGAGCAGCTCCTATACTAGAAGAGGCTGAGAGAGTTGGGGTTGTTCATCCTGGAGAAAAGAAGGTTGATCCAGTTGGAGGTGTCCCTGCCTGCGGCAGGGGTTGGAACTGGGTGGGTCTTGAGGTTCTTTCCAACACAAACCATTCTGTGATTCTATGAAAATTTACTCCAGAAATTCCCCATGACCTCAGTTTGATTTGGCTGTATGGATGCAGGCGATGCCTGCAGCTGAAGAATCTGCTTAGGAAAAAAAGGAACACCAGTGGGAAAGAGAAAGCATTTCAATTTCAGCTTCACTCACAACAACTTTTTTGAAGAACAGCTAGAACTGAAAACATGACAGCGTCTATAGGTGAGAGTCTCACTTGCAGGTGACTGAAGATCTAATTCTTCTACTCTGTTCCCAACCTGTTCTCCTTATGGAGCTTGCATGACCAGAGGTCTCCACACCACCCTGAGTTGTCACTTTGAACACTGGAGTAGCAGAGCGAAGCAATGAAATGTAATGTCTCTGCCATGAAGCTGCCTTACAGCAAGCTCAGTGGTGCAGACACAGGGCACTTCTCGGCACTCCCATGGACACCAGGCTTCTCCATCCACATGGTGGGACCGAAGCCCAGCTCCCCTCACTGCTTCCTTTCTCCCACACCTCCTGGCATCCCTCCCAGCTGCCTGCCACATGTCCCCTCTCTGTTCACATCGCTCATTTTTTCATTCCCAGATAAAAGCTGGGGCTGATTTTTAATAACTGCAAATTCAAGCACCGCTGTCTTTATCTGGTGTCGGTTTTGTCTCCTTTGCTGTTCCAGCATTAGCCATGCTTGCCTGCCCTTCCGCAGCTCTCTCATCCACTCTTTCCAGATAAGAGACACAACACCCACAACTCTATAAACATATTTCTGTGAGATGTGCAGGCTCTGTGAAGCCAAGCTCAACAAGAACACAATAGGATGCTAATGATACACCTTCCTGACTGAGTGGAAAGCAGGAAACAAGCAACAGGGAAAGGATCCCAGCCTGCAGCAGCTCTTGGAGCCTGGCTGAGCTGCCCACAGACCTCCACCCTTAGCACAGAGACCCCATGGGGTAACACCAGGAACATACACCAATTTTACATGCTAAAAGCCCTAGATTCAACTGTGAGGAGCAGCTGAGGGACCTGGGGCTGTGTAGCCTGGACAAAAGGAGGCTGAGGGGAAACCACATTGCTCCCTGCAGCTCCTGGAAAGGAGGTTGTGGTGAGGTGGGTGCTGGGCTCTTCTCCCAAGTAGCAAGTGAAGGGTAATGGCCTCAAGTTGTGCAAAGGGAGGTTTAGACTGGATGTTAGGAAAAATGTCTTCACGGAAAGGGTTCTCAGGCACTGGCAGAGGCTGCCCAGGGAGGTGGTGGAGCCTCCATCCCTGGAGAGGTCTAAAGATGGGTAGATGAGGTGCTCAGGGATCTGGATCAGTACTGTACAGGTGTGGTTGGACTTGATGATCTCACGGGTCTTTTCCAACCAAGCGATTCTATGAGTCTATGAACTTCCTGGCATTGGCTCTCATTATGGCTACAGTAGACTTCAGCACCTTCCTGCTTTTTAATCAAAGTGAGTAAAAACTCCCTATTCAGACTTCAGATTCCCCTCTTTATCCAGAGATCATGTTCATCTATTTCACCACTACAGGGCATTAAATGTTCATAATCACCTGTTATCCAATATGGCTCTTAAATCAATTTTAGAGTCGCTGCCCTCGAGCAGGCAGTCTCCCAGCCTGACGGAGCAGCTTACATTCTGCTCTTGGAGATGGATGACCGAGCATTTAGCTGTATTAAAATTCATGTTGTTTCACTGTTGCCAGTCTACCAAGCAATTGCAATTGCTCTGCATTAGAGACTTGCCTTCATCATTATTTATCATGGCAAAATTTGAGTCAGCTGCAAACTTTACGGGCAACTAATTTATATATATTTTCCAGCTCATTCATGAAAATAGTGAAATACAGCAGGGTGAAAGCTGAATCCTGCAAAGCCACGACGCAGGCAGCTTGTTCAGCAGTGCTCCTCCAACAACAATCGCATTTTGAGAGCTTTTAGCTGCTTGTTTCTTAATCCATTTAATAACTGTCCATTGATTCAATAGAGAGTATATTTTCGACCAAGTAAATCAAGTGCCTGACAGAAGACTAAATATAAGATAAAAATCCAGAAACATGAGCGAGACCATTTTTTTTAATACACCAGGACATTAGTCCCTGCCTGGGGCTTGTTGGCATTGTGGCAATATGATTAATAAATAATAGCAACAGCAATATCTTTAAAAACACAATCAGAAAAAAATTGAGAACTCGGCTGGGTTTAAGAATATGTTCTGGGAAATCCACCAGTTAAAATTAATGGCATTTCTATGCCTTGGAGCTTTTGCTATATTATCGTTTTGTCTTTCTCCTGTAGCACTGAAATCAAACTGACCAGCCTCTCCTATTTTCTCCCACGTTCCATAGAATCATGGAATGGTTTGGGTTGGAAGGGACCTTAAAGCCCATCCAGTTTCACCCCCCAAACATGGGCAGGGACACCTCCCACTGGATCAGGTTGCTCCAAGCCCCATCCAACCTGGCCTTGAGCACCTCCAGGGATGTCCAGTTTTCCTGGAGGCCCTTTCAGTACTGGAAGCTGCTCTAAGGTTTTCCAGAGCCTCCTGTCAAACCAATAACCTTTCCTTACTCTTCCCGACAGAAAGGGAGTCATTGCTCCTATTTCTGGCCTGGTCTGAGACAGAGATGCTGTAGCAACACCTTTTGCTTCCATTCCCGAAGCCCACTACTTAATTAAAAGAACCAAACCATGACGATCATTGAAGGCCACCTTCATCCTATAGCCAGAACCTGCAAATCTGCATTGAAACAGACTTCACACCCTGCAGTTCAGTCACTCCACAAAGTGCAGTTTTTGTGCTGCAGGACTAATTTCCCCTCGCACTAAGTGGCTGTTAATATTTCATGATACTAAGTGAACTTTTTTTCCCTTTTCATTTGCCATCTTTATTTGTTCAATTCACCTCCTTTCGCACTGGGAGGGAGAGCAAGGACCAACTGCTGATTTGAGGGAATCATTTCATTAAAGTAATTAATTAAAGAGAAGAAAAGGGAGAAATTGGCCAAATTATGAATAGAAATTACATCGGAATCAGAGAAATGCACCTGGGAGATTCAGAGCTGCATAATACTGGGGCGCATCCAGCATAACATAGCCAGCTGGGTGAGGGAGGGAATTATCTTGCCCTGCTACATGATGAGCACTGGGAGCTGATGGCTTCTGCTGGTGTCCTCCTATGGATCTTGCAATGATAAAGAACCACGCGGATCTTTATTCTTCCCAGGCAATAGCATCCTTTGCTGAAGCCACCTTGTGTCCCTTATCCTTAAAATAATGCTTGCTGAATCCCTAAATACCCTTTATTATCAAAATACTCCAGCTCTTTTCCCAGCAGACGAGAGGTCACCTTACGGTTTTTCCATCCCCAAATGTATGGTTTGACGTTTGCTAACGTTAAAATCCAGCAGCTATTTCTTTCTCCTCTTCTTTTACATGTTTAAATCCTGCTGAAGGTGACGCATGGCGCTCAGCCTTCGTCTTAGCTGCTGGTGCCCAGAGGCTATTATGAGGGAGCTGGCTAATCCTAGGTTTGAAGGTCCCTCTGGGGTTTCCTATGACGGGGAAGGGAGTGGGGGTGTCTGATGACTGGGTTTGTCCAGTATTGTTGCCTGAAGTGAAATCAAACAAGTTCAGTGTCCTCATATTCACCCTCCTGTCTTCCCTGGGATTCTTATGTTTCCTGCAGCAGAGTTTACCCTTATCTCCAGCTGGCTGGAGAGCAGTAGGGTGAGAGAAACAACAACCGTGGCTGGCCACTGGGACAAAGGGAGCTCCTGCAGTGGCAAACCTTCCCAGGAGTTGTCATCACCTCAAATGCAAGTGCCACAGCAGTTCTCAAACTCATCTCATTTGCCAGCAAATAGAGAGCTGGGTTTATTCAGCCTGGAAAAGAGAAGGCTGAGGGGAGAATTTACAGTAGCTTCCAGCACTGAAAAGGGCTCCAGGAAAGCTAGGGAGGGGCTCTTGATCAGGGAATGTAGGGATAGGCTGACGGGGAATGGATTTCTGCTGAAAGAGGGGAGATTGAGATAAGATCTTAGGCAGAAATGTTTTGCTAGGAGTGTGGGGAGGCCCTGGCCCAGGTTGCCCAGAGAAGTCATGGATGCCTCATCCTTTACGAAGGCCAGGTTGGATGGGGCTTGGAGCAACCTGATGCAGTGGGAGGTGTCCCTGCCCATGGCAGAAGGGCTGGAACTGGAAGGGCTTTAAGGTCCCTTGCAGCCAAAACCCTTCTATGACAGCCCATGCATTTTCTTGCCAGCTGGTAGTGTGAGAGTTTATGCATCCACCTGCAGACACTGATGGACTTCAGCATGCAGGTGTTTGCTTGGCCAGCTGAGCATGGAGAGGCTCGCAGAGGTGTCCATTGCTGCACAACCATTTCATCCATAAGACCAGTGTGGTGAGAGACCCAGTTGTCATATTATCCCAGTGGCACGAGACAGAGAGCTGCACCTTCATCTCCAGGTGGATGAGTAAATCAGACAGGTGGACAACACACATTACAGCATCACCCAACTCGCTCCTGACACATTACTTGAAATAGCAGTTTGTTCTGGATTGGAGGAATGACTCCTACTGGCTGAATGATCCCAACTGAAGCTCAATGTTAACCGGTTGATATATGGAGAGGAGGATGTGTGCTGTGAGAGGCCATTGGGACCACCATTAGACCCAGACTCATTAGGCACTCTCATTAATGATCTAGATGAGAATGGGAGAAAATAGCAGGTTAATTAAATTTGCCCCTCCTGAGCTGGAGAAGCTTTCAGCATTAGTGGGGAGAGATAAATGACAAGGAGGGCTGTGGAAAGAAATGGCAGATTGATACAGGCTGGAGAAACGCAGCTCCTTCTGGGGGAAATGATCAGCCTTCCAACTAATCAGCGTGAGGAGAAAAGGCTATATATAAAAGAGCCATATCTGAGGAGCTGCCAAGGAGCTGCAAGTTGATGGCTGATAATGAGTGAAGGGAAGGTGGTTTACTTGGGAGGGAATTTTTGCTTTGCGCTTGCATTGCCAAATGTTAGTTCTTGCCTGGGGCTCCTAGAGACTATCAGAAAGAATACAATTGTTATTATTGATCGCCATTGCAACAGCTCATAGGGTCTGATGTTCTTGCTTAACCAAAACACCAAGAAACTTATAGAAGAGGGGAGAGAAAGAGCATTATCCGCAGGTGAACTTGGTGGACCAGCTCTGTGCACAGGCTGAAATGCCTTAATTGTGAGTCCTAAGGATGGTTTGCATTGGAAGAGACCTTAAAGCCCATCCAGTTCCAACCCTCTGTCATAGGCAGGAACACCTCACACTGGATCAGGTTGACACAAGTCAGTACTTCACCAAAATCTGTCAAGTTAAACCCACTGCAGTCTGAGGACTCTGTGAAACAACAGCAGTGAATGGCAGGTCCCGTGACACACAGATTTCTCTCCAGAGGGTAAAGAAATGTGAGACAAAACTCTTTATAAAGGGAGACTGAGTGTACTTAGAACTATTTCTAAAGGAAAAAAGAGGGAGAAGATATTCAAGGCAAATGTTGAAGTCTGACTACTTAAAGCAGCTGCTGAAGAACAGAGATAAGGCAATGTGGCCATCTCCTAAGAAAATGTTACTATTTTACAGTAGCGTTAATGCACAAAACCAACACAATTTCTTTAATGTCAGTAAAATAATTTCTGCACGTTGAGAGAAGCAGATCCACAGCTGCCAGAACCATGGGGGCTCTCACACCTGGAGGGGAGTTCAGCCATTCCTGATAATCACAACACCAGGGAAGCGTGTGGCTCAAAGACGGTGCCAAGGAATGTAGAAGACAATCTAAATCTAAAGAAAAAACTGAAAAGCCCTTGTAACAAGGGACATGTAAGGTTTCTTCTGAAATGCTTGTAAGCTTTGGTGCGTCTGGGACTTGCACGACCTTACAGAAATTAATAAATGGGTGATGGAGGGCATTGAGTTCAAAAACCAAATGTATATACATAAATCAATGTTTGTCAGCTACAGGCCACTCATTTGAATACAGATTCTGTAACCAGTGATCAGATCACATCCAGACACAAACAGTTCAGCAGAGGAGACAAATAAAATACAAGCAGCATGAAATCATTAATCATTTTTTAACTTATGAGCTACCTAATCTGAGAGGAGAAACCCTCAGGGTAATAGGAATAGACAAAAAGCTTTCAATTACATTTACAGGTTGGGTGGAGAATGGATTGGGAGCAGCCCTGAGGAGAAGGACTTGGGATGCTGGAGCATGAGAAGCTCGACATAAGCCATCAAAGTGTGCTCACAGCTCAGAAAGCCAACTGTGTCCTGGGCTGCATCCAAAGCAGTGGGAGCAGCAGGGCCAGGGAGGTATCACAGCTTTGTCTGAGACCATTAAGTACATTGCAAATTGTATTTGCATGAAATTTGAACTAATGAATGCACCAATATGACATCAGGAAGGACCAACCTTTAAAAGAAATGATCAGAGACGAACGTCAGATGAAGTCATTGACCCGTTACCCCCAAAAGAAAGTACAAATATCCTGACATTTTAGGGCACGGCCTCTCCAGTCACTCTGACATTAGAAAGAGAAAACAACTTCAGACTACAAAAAGAGTTTGCATCGGCTCCAGAAATCCAGGCTGATTGGAATCCACCAAGTGACTGCTACCAGTGCCATCCCAGTCACATCCAGAGCACTACTATGCCAGGCTGGACTCTGGGAGAACCGAGTTAGAGAGGGTGGCCAAAAGCAACAGTTATGAAGCAGAAGCAGATGCTCATGGTCTGCCTACCTGAGAAAAAAAAGAAGAACTAAATTGGAATATTCCTGCATGCAAAGAGTAGTGCCTATTTCTAGACACCTTTAACACCAATGGGTTAGTGGACAGAGTATTAGAAAGACCCCAGAACAATGGAAAGATGATTTCAAAGGGTAAAAAGCAAAGCCCCTGTGTATAAATGGTAACCTTTAAATAACCAAGAACTTCGTTTTTCAGCTAAATCTCCCATTCTAGTGTCACAAGGTGATGCTTTTTGCACTTGGCCATGCTCTGGAAACTGGTGAGATCCCAGAGCTAAGGGGTGGCCCTGCACATCTGTGCAGAGAGGAGAGACATTCCCCAGTAACTACTCAGGGCTGGTCCAAGGCACACGTGTGGGTTAAAAACTCAGCAGTTTCTAGCAAATGACTCCAGTGGTATCGATTCATAATGACGATGGTGAGGTAGGAGCATCACAGCATCACAGCTCCTAAAACTGGTGCTCTATGGAACTTGAACACATCTACCTGCACCTTGCTAGCAAATTCACCAGCTTATTGTTGTACTTGTGCATCACTAAGCAGCATCTCAGTGGCTGGTGGGAGACTCGGGTATCTGACTTCTCAAAACCATAACCACATCCCAGTGGATTCAAGTGGCACTGATAAGCAAGCTGAAGGGCTTAGCAGGAAGGACTGAAAAATGAAACATCTTGAGCATGGGTCTGCCATGAAATTACAGCAACACCTTGCAAAGAAAGAGGGGGGAGATAAACCTGACACCAGAAGGGAAACTTGAGACCAGAAGGGAAAAGGTCTATTTCAGTCCCTGCTCAGAGGACTGTTTTTATATTTGACATGACACATCTGGTAATTAAAACACAGAAATGTGCCACTGAGGAGGGCTGGCAAAACAAGACTTCTTCCTCTGCTGCGTGCTCGGGTAATCAGCTCATGCTGTGCCTTGTGTGCTCCTTCAGGTTCTTGGCACTCCTGGCTGCATCTGGGCTTGGAAACAAAAAATGTTGAGCTTCCCCTCATTGCCCCCTTAAATCACAGAATCCTAGACTGTCCTGAGTGGGAAGGGGCCCACAAGGACCATTGAATCCAACTCCTGTCCCTGCACAGGACAATATTCACACTTTGGCAGTGGCCAAAGGCTTCTGCAATACTGTCAGGCTTGGTGCTGCGTCTGCTTCCCTGGGAGCTGTTCCAGTGCTCCACCACCCTCTGGGGGATAAACCTGCTCCTAATGTCCAATCAAGCCCACTCCGGCACATCTTCCTGCCATTCCCTATCACTGGTGACCAGATAGAAGAGCTCAGCACCTGCTCCTCCTCCCCTTGTAAGGAAGTTTCAGAGTGCGATGAGATCTCCCCTCAGTCTCCTTCCTCTTGTCCAGACTGAGTAGACCAAGTAACTTCAGTGGCACCTCATGTAGCTTCCTATCTAAATCCTTCACCAACTCTGTGGTCCTCCTTCTTCAAGGTTAGGCACCAAATACTTTGTCTTCATGCTGAGAAATAATTAATAAATGCTTCAGTGACAAGATGTCAGGCCCTGGAGAGAGGGAGGTCAGCAGGGATTTGCCATTCTTCTTTCCCAAGACATTGTTTCCCAAACAACTGCCACCCAACTGTGCACCACGACTGCTGCTGCAGCCTCTCCCCATGCTGAACTCCAAGTCCTTGCTCTGCTTTCTGCACCCAAACACCCCAAAAGGGTCATTGGGCATTGGAGTAGGCTGCCCAGGGAGGTGGTTGATTCACTTTCCCTAGAAGTGTTTAAGGCATGGGTAGATGAGGTCCTGGGGGACATGTTATGATGTTTGATAGGAATGGTTGGACTCGATGATCCGATGGGTTTCTTCCAACCTGGTTGTTCTATGATTCTATGAAAACCACCCCAGCCCTCCCACTCAGAAACCAAACCAGCTCTCATCTGCAGGCAAATATTTGGGGGGAGGGATGACATTTTATCATGACTCCTGTGATACTCACATTACAGACACAACAAGTGTGAACTCCGAAATGCTTTTAAATTAGGGGTATTCAAAGATAGAAGTCAAAATATTACCTGTGGTTTCCTTGACAGAGTATGACCCAGACAATGACATCCTCCAAGCAAAATTATAGAGCTGTCATTCTCTGCTACAGCACAACACAGAAATGAGTGGATCAGGCTGATGATAAATGTCTCGCCTTTGCATTAAACATAGGTTGATCTAATCCCATTGCCCCCCTCACTTGTACAGCTTGGAGAAGACAAGAAGGAGCAGGAGCCCCACCTGAGCCTCATCCTACACAAACTAGCTCAAACACAGGCTGGGCGGAGAACAGATGGGAAGCAGCTCTGAGGGGGAGGACTTAGGGTGCTGGGGGATGAGAAGCCAGCAAAGAGCGCTCTCATCCCAGAAAACTAATCATCCCCTGGGCTGCATCCAAAGCAATGGGGCCAGCTGAACCTGGGAGGGGATTCTGCCCTTTCCTCTGCTCTGGTGAGACCTCACCTGAAGACCTGTATCCAGCTCTGGAATCCTCAGCACAGGGAGGACATGGAGCTGATGAAGCAAGTCCAGAGGAGGCCACGGAGATGATGCAAGGGCTGGAACACGTTCTGTATGAGGACTGGCTGAGAGAGTAGGGGCTGTTCAGCCTGGAGAAGGCTGCAGGGAGATCTTAGAGCAGCTTCCAGGACTGAAAGAGGCTCCAGAAAAGCTGGGGAGGGGCTCTTGATCAGAGAGTGCAGGGATAGGAGGGTGGGGAACAGTTTTCAGCTGAAAGAGGGGAGATTGAGATGAGGTCTTAGGAAAAAATGTTTTGCTGTGAGGGTGGGGAGACCCTGGCCCAGGTCTCCCAGAGCAGTGGTGGCTGCCCCATCCCTGGAGGTGTTCAAGGCCAGTTGGATGGGGCTTGGAGCAACCTGATCCATGGGAGGTGGCCTTGCCTATGGCAGGGGGGTGGAACTGGATGGGCTTTAAGATCTCTTCTAGTCCAAATATTTCCATGATTCTATTATCTCTGCCGCCAAAGGCAGGGAGATGTGTGGGCACTCATGTGCTGCAGGGTTTGCTAACTTTCAGGATTTTATCACTGATCTTAAGATATTTAGCTTTTTTTTTTTTTTTTTTTTTGCTTTTTTTTTAAAAGTCCCAGGTTCTAGTTTCAGGAGCTTTCTTTCTAATGTTAATTGTTCTTTTTCACAGAGAAGAGGAAAATGCCAACTCATCCACCTCCCCAAACGTCAGGAAGGCGGTGGTGAATGAAAAATCCCAGACTGTGTTTTCTGAGAGTTTTCTTCCCTTTTTGAAGCTGAGGCTTGTATTTGCTGTTTGCAAACATGGGGAATGAGGAAAAACCATGGAATTATTAAGGTTGGAAAAGCCATAAGCCATCTAAGCTCATCCAGTCCAACCATCAGCCCAACCCCATCACACCTGCTAAACCAGCCTCAATGACAGGTACAGAGACTGCAGCATCCCCTGAAGGAAGTGACCCCCACACACACTTTTCCTGAGCAACAGGGTGTTATTTTCCAGGCTTTTCTGATTTTAAATGACCTCCCTGTGGCTCCAAGCAGTGTGGAAAGAACTCAAGAAGGTCTCAAAACCAGTCACAGCCTGAGCACACACTCTCCTCAGTGCAAAAATGAGTCTGAAAAGAGAAGGGAAAGTACACACGGGTTGAATTGAAGAGGACGGTTTGAATCGAGGGAGGGAGGAAGATGCTGATAATGTAGCTGCACAAACTCTTCTCCAGGAAGTTTGCAGGAGATGATGCTAAGTCCAGCCTGTGGGGTTTCATTTAAAGGGCTGTGCCTTCTACAGTCCAGATGACCAGTAAGTGCTCCTCGCTTTTAAGAAAGCCCTTGTGCTCTGCAATAATTCACCACTGATTGCCTACATTTACTTAAAAGAGCTCATTTAGACTTGATTTAAGTACTACTGGGGAGGCCAGGCTGGCAGGAGGGGCTGCAGTGATTTACAGACCTGGTGGCAGCTGCAGAAGCAGCAGAGGCTCTCCTACCTGCAGCAGCGATGCTGGAAGCTGGCTGAAGGGTTGCTGTGGAGAATGTGAGGACCACATGGCATCAGGTTGCTCCAAGCGCCATCCAACCTGTCCTTGAACACCTCTAGGGATGGGGCAGCCACCACTTTTCTGGGTAACCTGGGCCACAGCCTCCCCACCCTCACAGCAAAACATTTCTGCCTAAGGTGTCACCTCAATCTCTCCTCTTTCAGATGAAATCTATTCCTCCTCATCCTATCCCTGCACTCCCTGATAAAGAGTCCCTCCCCAGCTTTCCTCAGGCTCCTTTCAACACTGGATCTGCTCTAAGGTTTTCCCGGAGCCTTCTCTTTTCTAGGCTGAACAACCCCAACTCTCTCAGCTTGTCCTCTTATGGGAGGTGTTCCAGCCAGCATCATCTTCATGGCCTTCTCTGGACTCACTCCAACAGATCCATGTCCTTCCTATGCTGAGGAATCTAAAGCTGAACACAGGGTTCCAGGTGAGGTCTCACAAGAGTGAGATGCCTTCCTGATCATTGCTGAGCATCTCTGCTGATCTTCGTGCTTGTGACAGAGGTGCTTGAGAGTGAGAGACAAGTGCTCTCCAGGGCTGCCCTGCTCTTCATTCTCACCCTGAGCCTGATGAGAAGCACAGTCATCCCCAGGACTCAGCTGGCAGGTCCTTACAGAACTCCATCTCTTGACAAGTAAAAAAGCAGGAATAATCTGAGACAGTGCAATATTTTAACCACACATACCCTTGTTTTGTAAACGCGCTGCCTCTTTAAAACACTGATGCTTATATCTCTATACGTTCCTGTCTGAAAGGAGTGAAAAAGCAGCAGAACAGAGAGTAAGAATAGCGAGGAGGAAAAGGGCCAGTTTAGAACTGAGCAGAATGGGGAGCTTTCTGCCATGGTCCCCTCCCTGCAGGGAGTCTCTCTCTCCATCAATGCCCTCCCCACTGAGAGCAAGGCCAGCCAAGCAGGATGTTACTCCACGTGTGCCTCACTGAGGTGCCGAAGAGGATCGGTGCCTCCTACATGTTCATTGTTTCCAACCCAGGAGCCTTGTCTCAGATTCTTCCCTGGATGAGGACTGGAGAGCTGTCATAACAGGGACCGGTTTCCATAGCAAAGCCAGCACTTTCAGCTGGAGAGGCTCAGTCCTGCATTCACTGGAGCTGAAAAGCAAAGCATTTATTCCCCCATAAGCATGAAGGACAGGGACAAATCTAATGCCACGTGTGGTTTAAATTTCATGAGCTCCCTCAAAGCAGAAATCGCCTGCTAGTGAGTACCTGCTGGCAGCTTTTCTCTCTCTAGCTCAATACATGAGTCAAAGTCTTAGTGATTCAGAGCTGAATCTTGCTCCCTATTTATCGGTTTGCTGGTTTCAGGCAGTATCCGAGGGTCAGTGATGGGCCATGCCGTGCACCAAGGGAGGGTTTGCTGCTCCTGGCCCACGTGCATTGCTGAGAGGCAGAACTAGAAACCAGCACAAGGGCAAGACCACAATAGCAGATACAGGAGGACAAAGTAGAGGGGCAGCCAGTGGACATGAGGTGGAGATGTGCTGCATGCAATGGCAGGAAAACAGAAAGGGATTGAAAGTTGGATTCTAGAAAGCACCTAGGGATAGGGTGGGTTGAGCACTGCCACAGCCAAAAAAAAGATGAGAGCCTATGGATTATGAAAGATGGGAAACCTTCATAGAATCACGGAATGACTGAGGCTGGGGAAGCCCTCTAAGCTCATCCATTCCAACCATCAGCCCAATACCACCGTGCCTGCCAAACCATATCCAAAAGTGCCATGGTCACACACTTTTTGAACACCTCCAGGGATGGAGACTCCATCACTGCCCTGGGTAGCCTTTGTTAGTAAAGAATTTTTTCCCATATACCCAGTCTGAACCTCCCCCAGTGCAGCTTGAGGCCATTTTCTCCCATCCTAAAACTTTTTACTTGAGAGAAGAGCCCAGCACGCACCTCACCACAACCTCCTTTCCAAGAGCTGCAGAAGTGCTCGTGGATCAGTAGAAGGAACATCATCCAGCCTATAAGGTTGTCCTCTGAGAGGTCTTACCTTTCTCATAGCAACACAGAGGAGAGGATGAGCATTTAGTTCTCCTGACATCCTTGTGCAGAACACACACCAAAGCATTTGCAATTGTGTTGGCAGGCATCGCCACCACCCCCATTGCTTTTTTCTGGCTATGAAAAGAACATCTACAGTCACAGGGGGCTGAGTGTTTCACAGGTAGAAGGGAATGCTCTGTTTCCCAGCTTGGTGCCAGCAGCTCGTGATGCAGCCCCTTGCCCAGCCCCACAACACTTCCTTTGCTGTGGGAGGCAATAACAGCCTGTTCTGCAGCCCTGTGCCTTCTTCCAGGGCTGGGAACCAAGCCCCATGCCCTGGTGCAGGAATAGACTTCCCAACCCATTTACAAATGCCCAGTGGTTAAGGGAGGCTTTAAAGGAGAGAAGATGCTCTTTTATGGATTAATTACATGTCAACACATTTACTGTAGAATTACACCAGAGGCACATGAAGAATAACTCCATTAATTAGAGAGCAACCGACCTGAACTCATACCAGTGGTCTCCCAGCTTCTTCAGCCGTTTGTTAATAGCAGTGGAAAGCCCTGGATTTCATTATGGAGCACAACATCGAGAGACCACACGTTCAGGGCTTCAGTATTCCCCCAGCAGAGCACAGGGAAGTTATTTATCCCATTGAAACTAGCAAGAGCTTCTGGATATAATGCTCCGAGCATCTCACGCCTTTGATTTTGGGCCCAAGATCTTTTTTTCTCCAGTTGCAATGCCTGTCGCGCGCCGTCGCTGCAGCACATCAGAGCAATGACCAGGGGCAGCTTTTGCTCCTCTGCGGCTCATCCAAGCCAGAGACCCAGCAGCCTGTGCATTCTTAATTGACAGAATTAGGAAGCTTATTTGAAGAATACTTGAGTCCTCAGAGTCTAATTTCCTGCTGTATAAATAATACATCAGTAACGGCAGTCTCTAGGAGGAAAAAAAAAAAAAACACCCACAAAACAACCCAAAACAAAAAAACCCTAAGAAGCCCAGATGAACATTCCAGCTTCCATCACACTGCGAAAATCCTTTGCAGAGGTTTTTCACAATAGCCCCCAACTGCATTGTGCCATTTCTCGCCTCATCTGATTTAATGGAGGGGAGAGGAGTTGAAAATTACGGGAGAGGAGTTGAAAATTACACGCGAGGGCCTCGCTGCGGCAGGCGTGATCGCACCTTGTGATGAGCATGGCGAGAGCTGGGGATCTCCAGAATAAACGCTCCAGCCTCCCAGTATGAAGCCTCCAGGTGTGTATCCAGTGAACCAAACTACCAGCAGCACCCGGAGCCCCCTGAGCACCAGTCAGCGGGAGGCAAAAGCGCCCAGGATGCCAAAGCACCATGAATCTCCCACCCAACTCTAACCCTGTCTCTCCCAGTTAGGCTCCTATCACTGTCTGTGCCTCCTGTGGCAGCCTTGGGGCCGGCACAGCTCCAGGAGTCGAAGTAGCAAGTGCTTGTGTTATTAAAAGCCACGTAGCTGTACATAGATATTCATGGGTGGGGAGAGGGTGAGAAAGGCACAGCTCTCTATAATTTTGTCAGATTGCAACCTTTTAGGGATGAATTTGCAGCTGTAAACTCTGTTGCTGGGTCCAGGTCCAGGATGAAATGCCAGGCTGAGAAGCTCAGCTCTGGTCTCGCTGGACCACTACTTGCCCTGCATCGTCACTTGCTTCATCCTCCATCATTTTCCACGACTGTTTGGCAAAGCTGATGTGCAGTGGCTGACACTTGGACTCACTCAGCACCATGTTTTTATTCCACCCATGTTCTGACCCCAGTTTGACCCTTTTGAGAGCTGCGAGGACAGCAGGAGGGTCCTTGCTGGGCAGCACTGAGATCCTGGTGCTGTGGATGCTTCCATGGAGCCATCATTTGATAGGAATGGTTGGACTAAAAGATCCGATGGGTCCCTTCCAGCCTGGTTGTTCTATGATTCTATGATCACAGCCCATGGGGTGAGGAAAGAGCTGCAGAGATTTCCCTACCAGAGCCACGCTGTCTGCAGGGATCCCACAGACCAAGAATCAAGCAGACCTCCAGAAGGCTAAAAGGAATTGAGAAAGGGAGCTGAAGGACTTCATCGGAAGTGTTTCCGCAGCACAAATATTTGTATTCCTCTGATGTGGGATTTACGAGCACACACTCGACTCCAGCAGATTGTGCCTGCAAATATGAGTGAGATCTCTGTGTACTTACCACTTGCTCCTGCCTTCCTCTGTCTCTTTGGCTTTCTCTAGTGTTATCTGTTATCTTTTGTTCGCCTGAACCAGGGAAACGTAGTTTCTGGCATGCAAGCCAGTTAATGGATGCTCTCACCAGAGCAAAGCATCCCAAGAGAATGGGAGCACACAGGATTGCTTGGGATGCTCACGGACCATCCCTTTGCTTCCCTGCAGCACTGGGGGTAGAGAGGTATGGCAGCCTGTCCCATGCAGAGCCCTAAAACCCCTCCCAGAGCCCTGATGTCCCACCCAGAGCAGGGAGAAGTGGGCAAGAGTGCAGGGGCAGAGGTGCC
This sequence comes from Coccyzus lansbergi, assembly GCA_033558105.1. Lineage (NCBI taxonomy): Eukaryota > Metazoa > Chordata > Aves > Cuculiformes > Coccyzidae > Coccyzus > Coccyzus lansbergi. The sequence continues at coordinate 386,623 of JAUMJK010000357.1, forward strand.
AGGCACCCCAAGTCCTTGCTGATGATGCACCCAGAGGCACAGAGCTGTGTGCAGACCCAGCTGTAGGGTGCAGCTACTCTGCTACAGGCAACTTTGTGGACATCTCTGCTGCCTGCACACTCATTTCTCTCTGCTCGCTCTCCAAAGGCAACCCCACAGTTTCAAGGGAGTTCCCTTGATCTCACCAAATGGTCAGGGTAAAAGGAAGAGAGGTGGCAAATGGAGTTGCTCCTTTCCCCATGCTCTGTCTCGAAGGACCACAGCATCGTCTCCACCTCGGAGAGCTGGAATCTGGAGCAAACGAAGCAGACAAAGGGGCCCGTTTGAAACAGTGCTGCGAATAAATAATTCATGGGAGAGAAGTGGTGAGTCTCTGGGGAGCCAGCGCAGGGATCTGTGAATCTGGATGAGTTTGCAGTGCTTTAATTATGCAAATTGACAAATGTCTCTACACTGAGAAATTCTGCTAGTCCTGCAAAAGCGCAGGAGATGGAAAATGGCAAGAATTTCCCCAGGCTGCGGTGCCTAGCCAGCTGCCAACCACAGCTGGCAGGGTGAAGCTCACTGAGACCTCTCCAGAGCCAGCTCTGCTCCTTCCAAGGGCAGCCGGCAGGATTCCACCGTGCACTGGATACACCTTGGCAGCTACAACTGCTCTACACAGCCATGGCCTCAACCCCAATCCCTTTGCTTCCAGGATGAGCCAGATCCAGGAGTGGGAATGCACAGCAGCTCAGGGCTGTTGTGGGATTGCAGATTATCCATTGACATTGGATAACTTCAGCAAGAACAGCTCGGTGTGCCCCAAAGCTCTCTCTCACTGATTAGCTCAGTTGGGATGAAAGCAAAAGGCTATGTGGGGATATGAGGTCTCTGCTCCCCAAAACACGAGTGAGAACGTGGGATGCTTGCTTCTGCATGGCCATGAGCAAAAAGAGGGACTCAAGGCCATTGATGCCATTGTCCCCACACAGCATAGGGATGTAGAGCCATGGGGGACGCACAGCACCCTCCTCCTGGGCTGCAGGATGGCCAGTGACACCAATTCCTCACAGCAAAGTATTCATCAGACAGGTATTGTGCCCCCTCTGCATTAACAGCTGTTGGTTTCATTCCTGAGAGCTGACTTTTCTTCTGTTTTGATGAAAAATAGTTGATTTTCCCTAAAAATATACAGTCCTCTCTTACCCAAACCCAGCCACTTTCACTGAAAAATTAACACTGCCTTAGAATTATTTTTGTGCCTGGCTCTTCGGAAGAGGGTGGGAGAAGAGAGGAAGGGAACTGTATCATCGGGAAAAAAAAACCCAGAAAAAATGTCAATGCAAACAATATTTTATGCAGAAATGCCTGGTTTGATTGAAAATCCATTTTCTCACAATATAAATTTTTCATGAAAACTGTGTCAGAGCCAAATCCAAACAGGGACAACGCAGAGCAGAGACGAGCCACCTTGTTCCACTGGTGCTGATTTATGCCAGACTGCCTGGGAGCAGGAGCTGGTGGCAGCTGTCCTGACCTGTCAGGTGCAGAAAAAAGTGGTTGAACCTCCTAATCCCAAGACAAAGCAGGGAACTGTGCGGTTCTGGGTTTTGCTGAGGTTCTTCCCAGCACCTTGGCAGACAGAGCACCATGGGGCTGCCTGCCCTGCTGCCTCTCCAAGCAAACTGTCCTCTCTGCTTAGAGTTTTTGGCAGCCCGAATGTGGGGCAGGATGAAGGCAAAGGTTGAGGTGAAATATCAGTTCTGTTTAGGAGTGATCTGCCCAAGCTGACGCAGCTCAGAGCAGGAATAGTGGGGTACAATCCATCACCATGCAGTCCCCACCACCCCACTGGTTCTCCATCACCACAAGAGATGGGAAAGGTGACGTCCTAGCAGGATTGTACTCTGCCCTACGGCTGCAGAGCATCTCAGATGACATTTGTCCCTTTCCCAGTGCATCCATCACTCTGTGGATGGAAAAAGATACTCGTGACTGCCAGCCCTCAGGGCTGCATGAGCAGCATGTGACACAACCTGCTCTGCAAACGCCTGCAGAGCTGTTCGATCTGAGTTGGATGACCAATTGGCCCTTCAGGGGACTCAGGATGTTCTGGCACCACGTCTGTGCTGGAGGCAGGAGACTGGCAGCTGGATGGGGCACCCAGATACCCTCCGTTTCCCTCGGGGGTTTCACAGAATCACATAACCACAGAATGCCCTGAGTTGCAAGGGACCCACAAGGGCCATTGAGTCCAACACCCATCCCTGCATAGGACAACTCCAAACATTCACACTGTGGGACTGAGGGTGGTGGCCAAAGGCTTCTGCAATATTGTCAGGTTTGGTGCTACGACTGCTTCCCTGGGAGCCGTTCCAGTGCTCCACCACCCTCTGAGGTATGAACCTGCTCCTAATGTCCAACCTAACCCTCCCCTGGCATCTTCCTGCCATTCCCTCAGGTCCATGATCACCAGAACAAGTGTCTCCCATACACAGTGTGTCAGCCCCTGCACCTCCAAGCAAAGGTTTGGATACTGCACTGTACCAGCAGCCCCAAGAGAGCTCACACCATGCAGGAACCTTGCCTGGCTTTGGGTAATTCTTGGTTAGATTTTTTACCCCATTTTTTGGTCTTCAGGCCTCTGCACTCCCATTCATCTGCCCCAGACATCAACTCTGAGAACACATTGCTTTTGCTCCAGCATCAGAGCTGAGACCTCCCCCGTGCCAGCAGGACTTAAGTCCCCAAGTGCAGAGAACCACAGAGAACACAAAGGGGCCAAGAGCTTCTCATCACAGCACAACCAGCCCCAGACCTGCCATGGGAGCAGAGTAGCATGGCAAGGTCCTGCTGCAGAGCAGACACATCAACTCCTTTGCCCTGAAACCAGATAGGATGCTTGGTTCCTGGCTGGCTTGGCTGATGCAAGGCAGGATCAGGTCCTTACAGCAGCCGCATTTCCTTGGGGCCACCAAACCCTTTCTATGGCTGCACTGTAAGTTCTGGGTGCTCTGCAGCACAGCTGGTGAGCTTGTTCCCCTCCTCCTCCCTGGAGAAGAGACCACAATGTTCTCCGCCAGGACCTTGGCAGGGGCCAGCCTTATTTTGCAGTTCTGGTTTTGGGCAGCATGGCCAGGTGGAGAGAGAATGCTGCACCTGACCTTGAGTGTGGGTCAGAGGTTGGTGCAAACTCACTTCATTCAGCACAGCCCGAAGAGGCGAAGGCCCCATTATTTTCTGCCTCAATGCTGGAGACAGACAGCAGCGTCTTAAAACAGGATTCTCTCATCAATCATTTATTGGATTTATGCAGCTTCACTTAGGAACCTGATTTATATTTCCTCTCAATTTACTGCATTTGAATTGTTTGCAAATAGGCACGTGAATCATCGGCTGGAGCAGAAAAAAAAGCTATTTTCAAGCTTCATTTAGGCCGTTCGAAGCATTAATTTTTAGTTGCAAAGGCTATTTTTTGCTAAATTGGTTTTTAGATCTTGTCTTCCTTCTGCTGGGTTGTAAATTTAGTGCTGCTGGAGCAAAAATGATCACAATTGGATTTTCCAGCCTTCCGAGGCAGGTGCAGGGGCCCCATCCTGTGCTGGGTTGCACTGCAGCACTGGAGGAGATAATTTGGCTCTTGCTGTTTAGACAGAAATACCCATTCTCCCGCCCCAGCACAATTTAGCACAAGCTTTTAAGGACAAACTGAAGCCCTGTGCACACTCTCCCATCTTTCTTTGGCATCAGGATTGGATTTTTCCTTCAAGTATACTCAGAATACTTAAGCTACCTCCAAGGTCTTGAAAAATCACCTTTGAATCTAGCACGGGAAAAGCCTTCGACTCAGCTGTTTTAAAGGTGAACTTGTTTCAGGGCCACAGCATCCCAGCAGCATGTGTGGGTGGTTGGCGGATGATGTTTTATTTAAACACAAAGGCATGAGATTCCAGCTCATTTCAAACAAATCCTTCGGTGGGAAAATATGCACATATTTCTGACACAAATCTGTCTGTGGCTCCATTAATTCTCTGCCAAGTGCTTTACCTGCTGAAGCAGATGATAATTCAGCAATGTAAACAGAGCCTTTTAATTTCATTTTGGGATCACGAATGGAAACAAACTGATTAACAAAAGCAGAGTAAACAATGGTTCTGCCTCCTCCTGTTGGTATTAATATTCGCCGAGTGTTGATGCTGTTCTCCCAGGAGCCTGTGTCAACACAGCGAGCTGGGCGCTGCGATGCCTGCGCATTGTGCTGAGATGTTCACATCAAGGACAAGGAGCAGTGCCACGAGGATGGCTTTTGTAGCACACACACAGGGAGAGCGTCTTCTCCACAGCAGAGAGGGGACTGCATTCCCTTCGCCTCTGCTGCCTTCCGTGGAGCTCCATCTCCCTGCAGCCAGGGGCTGTCCAACATCCCTGAGTTCCACATACAGTCACCGAATAGTTGGTGTTGGAAGGGACCTTTACAGGTCATCCAGTTCCACCCCCTGCCATGGGCAGGGATACCTCCCACTGGATCACATTGATCCAAGCCCCATCCAGCCTGGCCTTGAACACCTCCAGGGATGGGGCAGCCACCCCTGATCTTGGTAGCCTTGGCCAAGGGCTCTCCATGCTCATAGCAAAACATTTCTTCCTTATATTCAGTTTATATCTTTCCTCCGTTAGTTTAGAATCATCACTACTTGTCCTGTCACAACAAGCCCTGCTAAAAAGTCTGTCCTAGAACTTCTGTAGGTCGATGAAGGCTGCCCTAAGGTTTCCCCACAGCCTTCTCTTGTCCACGCTGAACAACCCCAACTCTCAGCCTGTCCTTGTACAAGAGGTGCTCCAGCCCTCAGATCATCTCCATGGCCTCCTCATGACTCGCTCCAACAGCTTCATGTCCTTCCTGTGCTGAGGACTCAAGAACTGGACACAGGGCTCCAGGTGAGGTCTCACCAGAGCAGGGCAGAGGGGCAGAATCCCCTCACCCTGCTGGTGATTGATGCAGCACTCAGCCTTGTTGAACTTCATACAGTTCACATTTCTTGGACCACCAGTGCTAACACTGCAAGGGAGGGACTCTGAGGCTGGACATGAAGGTAGCTGCCAGCTGAGACTTCAGGCATCCCAAGAGCATTTTGCTCAAGGGCAAGGAGAAAGGATAAACTTGTGACACCACAGAGCCCCTGAAATCAACCCAGGGTAGCAACCCCAGCCCACACACTGCCATGCGATGCATTGGCACCACAAAAAGCAGCCTATGGGAGGTGACATAGCACCTATAAATGTGTTGGTGATCTCCTGTAAATGATTTAAGTGCGAGCACGGGGGAGTGCAAAAATGTTTTCCCAGCTCAGGCAAGGGCAGAGAGAAGTGTTTGGAGCTCTTGGTCAGGACACCTCCTCCCACACTGCATACCCAGGAGACATTGTGCACCCATCATCTACAGGAGCACAGTGAAGAGCTGGCTCTCTCCCAGGGCTGTCAGGGCACGCAGTGGGACTTGGGGCAGGAGAACTTTGCAGCTGCTCCTTCTCCCCACCACCTCATACAACAAATGCATGCTCAAGCAATAAAAAACAACCAAGATGTGACTCCTGCCAGGACATCAACTCCTCCGCATCCAGATAGCTGGGATTTGGTCCCTGCTGAGATGTGCACAGGGGTGACAGATGGCTTGTGGTAAATGTGCCACTGGCTCCTGGAGAAGGGGAAGGGCTGTAGGACAAGCTACAGAGATCACACTCAAGACACAAGCTGAATTCAGTCTTGATGATCTGGCTTGTGAGCCATTCCAGCTGACGGAGAAATCTGGAGTGCAGCAAAGTTTGGGGCTACAAAGACAGATTTTTCTTGCTGAGGTTTTGTGCTAAACACAAGAGCTGTTGGCTCTCTCTTTGCTTTGGAGAATCATAGGCTGGACCTCTGCATGGGGCTGGCATGTCTCAGCCACTGCAGGGACAGAGCAGAAAAGCACTTTTTGGCTTGTCTCTCAACACAATGTGAGTCATGAGCACTGTGATGCAAGAGCTGATTTGGAGAATGCAAATACTAGCAGCAGAAGATGCCATCTCCAGTGCTGACACCCCAGGAAGCCCTGAAAGAAGTGCTCATGCTCAACCTGATATGTTTGGGGACAAGAAGGAGAAGAGAAAGAGAACCCTGCAGGTCTCACAGTGAAGTGGTCAATGCTTACAGCAGATCAGGGAGGTGAGAGGAAGACACAGCATCCATATTACGCTTGGCTGGGCCTAGGAGATAAGAAGCTGATGTCTAGACAGAGAAGTTATTGCTCTTTACTGAAAGGAGGTTGTAGTGAGGTGAGTGTTGGGCTCTTCTCCCAAGTAACAAGTGAGAAGATGAACAGAAATGGCCTCAAGTTGCACCAGGGGAGGGTTAGATTGGATATTGGGAAAAATTCCTCTACTATGAGCTATGGGGGAACATCAGAGTTTTGCCACATGTGGACTACAGACCATGAAAAAGAGGGTGACTTAGGTCCAGGCAGGTGACTTAGAAGTTGTGGGAGAAGCACTGCAACCACCTGTGTGCAAGTTTGTTGCAGCTTTAATTAAAATTGTCACAAATATTAAATAAACAACGATTTCTGGAATAGTCTTATTGCAAGTTCTTTGTGGAGCAGTGAAAATGTTCCCACTGCAAGAGAGGGATAGCCCAGCTCAAACCACAGAAGACACCACAGACCTCTGACAGCGTGTAATCCACAACCTGTTACAGTGCATTCTTACCACTGCAGTTCAATTGCCTCTTGCAAGAAGAGGTAAATGGGTTTGAAACCAGCACTTGAAGGGCCCTTTGTGTTCATCAAAGTGATTTCTTCTCAAATCGGCTCAAGAGCATTTCATTAGCGGCCCTGCAGGTGCTCAAAGGCTAAGAGCAAGACCCTGATATAAGGAAGATCCAACAACCGCAGAATAAAAAGATGCTTGAGATGATGTCTCTGACATGGATGGAAACACCTCCAGAGTCCCCAGGATGGATCCTGCATTTGAGCCCTGTACTTCCCCCAGACAAGCTACATCCAGAGCTGGCTTGGGGAAAGTGACTTACAGTTTCCATCACACTCGGAGCAAAGGGAATGGGCTCAAACTCTGCCAGGGGAGATTTAGGCTGGAGATTAGGAAGAAGTTTTTCACAGAAAGGGTTACTGGGCATTGGAATAGGCTGCCCAGGTAGGTGGTTGATTCACCTTCCCTGGAGGTGTTCAAGGGACGGGTAGATGAGGTCCTGAGGGACATGGTTTAGTGTTTGATAGGAATGGTTGGACTCGATGATCCTATGGGTCTCTTCCAACCTGGTTGTTCTATGATTCTATGATACAATGACCAGGGAAAGCCAACAGACCTGTTATCTGGGAGCTTTTGTTTTCAAAGAATCCCTACAGTTCCCACACATCTGCAATGTTTTCTGCTACTTATGTTCGCTGTGTGATTTATACCCATTTTACCAGGCAGCCACGGGCTCTGCTCGTCTTTGGAAACCAAGCGTTTAGCACCAATGTGCTGTGGGTTTTCACGCACACCGAATAAACCAAGCAGAAAAAAAAACCATCCGTGGGATGCGTTACTGTAATTTTAGAAAACCGTTGGAAAAAAAAAAAAAAAAAAAGAAAAGAAAGAAAAAAAAGGCAGATGAGAGATAAAAAGAAATCTTGAGCTTCTAAAAGTTAAATCCCTGGTTCTGCCACACTTAAGCAGCTCAGAATCTGGGTCTTATCCGCTCCTGTGAACCCTTTTTAAGATTCTTTTTTTGTACAAGCACTGGCAGATGGAAGCAGAACAAAGATCATCAGAGCTTTCATCCTGTCACCAACACAGCCTGCAGCAACCACTGAGGTAGGAGTAGGAGAAACAGGGCAGGAATACGATAGCCCTTCCCCTGACACAGTCAAAGGTAACAGCCAGCAGCTTGGAGACTTCCAACACAGGGATTGCAGACCAGCCATCCACTTCATGGCCACTGATAGATTCCAGAAAGCCATTTTGCTTTTCCTCTCTTTAAACTCACTCTCTCCTTTGGCTGCCACAACATCCAGAGCGAGGATTTCCAGAATCCTAGGGCCAGGATTTACAGAAGCAATGGATGTGCTGTGGGACTCCAGCCCCTCCATTTTACTCATTTTTATCAGAATGAAAAATCATAGAATCATGGAATGGTTTGGGTTGGACGGGACTTTAAAGTCCATTCAGTTCCAGCCTCTGCCATGAGCAGGAACACCTCCCACTGGATCAGGTTGCTCCAAGGCACATCCAACCTGGCCTTGAACACCTCCAGGGATGGGGCAGCCACCACTGTTCTTGGCAACCTGGTCCAGAGCCTCCCCACTCTCACAGCAAAATATTCCTGCCTAAGATCTCATCTCAATCTCCCCTCTTTCAGCTGAAAACCATTCCCCCTCATCCTATCCCTGCTCTCCCTCATCAAGAGCCTCTCCCCATCTTTCCTGGAGCCCCTTTCAGTGCTGGAAGCTGCTTTAAGGTCTCCCACAGCCTTTTCTTCTCCAGGCTGAACAACCCAAACTCTCTCAGCTTGTCCTCATATGGGAGGTGCTCCAGCCCTCTGCCTAAAATAATGGCTAATTACTCTCTTCTCGTTTACCCTGCCCCACTTATTGCTTGGAAGAGCTTTGTGTAAAAGGTTTCCAAATGTGTAAAACCCCCTGTAATAGGCCCTTCACCCTTTGAGGCCTATTTTGTCCCTCTGAGCATCGTGGCTGCCTTTCTCCAAGCTTTCCCTTTACTACAGCATATTTGCTGAGGTGAGCAACAAAGAAGATAGGGATTATTCAAGCCACGGACAATACCATGGGCTTATTATATATATATATTAAAAAATCTTCTCTCTTAGTGGCATAAAATCATTGCACATTCAAAACAAATTGATTCCTTGTTAACATTAAAAAGCGATCTCAGTTTTCAATGCACGAACAAAGTTGCTGTAAAATTCTTGTACACACAAGTTGACATTTCCAAACAAAGCAGGATAAAATTAGCCTCGTACTCCCAGCCGCAGGGAATTAGAAGGGTTTTTCTAAAGCATTTATCTGCTTGAGGAGCCAAAGTCTCAATAAATTCTGCCTGCAGACTCTGAGGATGGGGTAGAGCCAGATCAAAGAGCCTCGAATCTCTCACAGGGAGACTCCTTGGTGTAGCACTCTTCACTGCTCACCTCGTCAGCCTGGAAAGATGGGTCTGTGTGAGCCTCATGGACTTCAACAGGACAAAGAGGAAGCCACAAAGATGATCCAAGCACTGGAGCCTTTACTGTAAGAGTACAGGCTGAGAGAGTTTGGGTTGTTCAGTCTGGAGAAAAGAAGGCTGCAGGGAGACCTTAGAGCAGCTTCTGGTACTGAAAGAGGCTCCAGGAAAGATGGGGAGGGGCTCTTGATCAGAGACTGCAGGGACAGGATGAGTGGGAATGGTTTTCAACTGCAAGAGGGGAGATTGAGATGAAATCTTAGGACAGAATGTTTTGCTGTGAGGGTGAGGAGGCCCTTGTCCAGGTTGCCCAGAGAAGTGGTGGTTGCCCCATCGCTGGAGGTGTTCAAAGCCAGGTTGGACGGGGCTAGGAGCAACCTTATGTGGTGGGAGTTGTCCCTGCCCACAGTAGGGGCTTGGAAGAAGTCCCGTCCCAACCCAAACCATTCCATGGTTCTGTGATTCTATGGTCAGAAAGCAGAGTTTGTTCCTCAACAAATGTGTCTGTAACATTCCTATGGTAAAGTTATCTTTTGGCTCTCTTTTACAGTATGGATGAGCATTTTGAGAACTAACCTTAAGAAATAAACTTCTTCAGAAGAAAAATTCTCCATGGAAAAGCTGGGAAACTGCTAAGAAACTAATTAAAAAACCAGGCACAAAACAACCACTTTAGCAGCAGAAGCCTGTAAGACGAAAAGAAAATACAGCCCCACAACATGAAAAGAAGTAAAACTAATTTAAATTTTAAAAACATCTTTTTTTTTTTTTCCCCCCAATTGCTTTGTGCCTACCCTGATTTCTCCACATATAACAGCCCCCAGCCATTGCTCAACCATTGCCATTTCACATACACATCAGCAAAGCTGGATTTGAAGCAGATCTGTGTTCATTCAGACCACCAGATCCCCCAGCATGGTCTAAAACCAACCCCAACCTTGCTCGTATTGTTCACTTCCTGCCCCAAGTGCTCTGAAAATGTTGATTTTTCATTTTGCCTGCATTTTTCATAGAATCACCAGGTTGGAAGAGACCCACCGGATGATCAAGTCAAGCCATTCCTATAAAACACTAAACCATGTCCCTCAGGACCTCATCTACTTGTGCCTTAAACACCTCCAGGGAAGGTGAATCATCCACCTCCCTGGGCAGCCTGTTCCAATGCCCAATGACCCTTTCCATGAAAAACTTCCTCCTAATCTCCAGCCTAAATCTCCCCTGGCGGAGCTTGAGGCCATTCCCTCTTGTCCTGTCCCCTGGCACTTGGGAGAAGAGCCCAGCTCCCTCCTCTCTACAACTTCCTTTCAGGTAGTTGTAGAGAGTAATGAGGTCTCCTCTCAGCCTCCTCTTCTCCAGACTAAACACCCCCAGCTCTCTCAGGGGCCTGTTCTCCAGTGAAAGGAAGCATTTCTGCACCACTCAAGCAGTTCAGGAGGAGAAGGCAGCAGAAGCAGAGGGGTTTCCACCAGAGAGATCTGCAGGGCAGGGAATGAAGCAGGAGAAACATCTGTGCAGGTGTTCACCTGCCTTTCCTATATGCCACGTGTGCCGGTTGTGCACACACACCTGCAGTTCCTGCCCTGTTCCTGTGATTTAGGCATCACAGTACTGGGATTGAACGTCAGCCTTAATAATGGCCTCAAGCTCCACCAGGGGAGGTTTAGGCTGAAAATTAGGAAAAAAAATTTCATGGAAAGGGTCATTGAGCACTGGAACAGGCTGCCCAGGTTGAATCACCTTCTCTGGAGGGGCTTAAGGGACAAGTGGAGGAGTTGTTGAGGAACATGGTTTAGTATTTGATAGGAATTGTTTGACTCGATGATCCTATGGGTCTTTTCCAACCTGGTGATTCTGTGATTCAATAAATGTGATTGCACATCAGTGGCCTTGTGCATGACCAGAAAGGAATTGGCCCACACAGAAGAAGGCAGGACTGCAGTATCGCTCCAGTGCAAATCTATTCCAAGTGAGCTTAGAGAAAGCCCTCCCACCTCTCAGCCCCTAAAGAGGGGGACCAGTTTTAAAGATGAACCTAAAATGATACCAACAGCCAGGAAAAAAAACCCATGAGGTTGAAGACACATGACCTGCCTCTTCTCTGAAGAGAAGCTAAAAGAGGTGACCTGCATTTTCAGGGAAGAAGACTACTGGGTACTCAAAGGCTCTTTACTCTGGCGGAGGATGGCTAAGCAAGATCCAGTGGCTTAAGGTTACAGCCAGAGAATTCAAATCAGAAAAGAGATGAGTCACAGTGATTAACCACAACCATGAGCAGTGGAGGGAGACAGCAGCTCCCTCATCTATGGGTGCCTTCAAAGCCAGGCTGTCCAAAACACAAGCTGCATTGCCACACCCAATCTTGCAGGTGTAGCAGAGCCAAAGAGCTGCACCAGCCTGCAGGGCACCTTTCATGATCCTGCTCCTGAGACTTACCTACGGGAAACATGAGATCCTGCCCTTCCAGAGACCATTTCATGATGCACACAGCCTAGGCAAGGAGGCAAGCAGGGCTCTGGACCTGCCTTTGCAAGTCCTTCCTGTTCTACCATGGTATGTTGGGGATCTCCACTGCTGGTCCCACACACCACCTCTCTCTCAACAGAGCTCCAATGGAAAAAAAGTGTTGTTTGACAGATATGAGGGATGCGACAGCCAGCCACTCCAGCACAACAGCCCCATGCTGTGCTGAACACTCACAGTGATTTCACTAGAGGTCCCAGCTCTAGGTCATCAAGATGATCCTACAGCCCTGTGTATATTACAGCCAGTGCCTGACACCACCAAACCCAGCCCTTTCAAGGAGCAACATCTGTGTTCATGGACCATTCCTCCCCTAAATTCAGATTATAAAGTACATATCCCTTGAAGGGGCACACAGTGAACATCAGTGACACAAACAGAACACAGCTCCTTCTCCCCAGGTCCTGCTCAGTCTCTTTGCTCCTAGGTTTTCAGGATTTATCAGGGAGCACAGGGATAGGATGGGGGGATGTTAAGCTGAAAGAGGGGAGATTGAGATGAGGTCTTAGGAAGGAATGTTTTGCTGTGAGGATGGTGAGGCCCTGGCCCAGGTTGCCCAGAGAAATTGTGGCTGCCCATCCCTGGGGGTGCTCAAGGCCAAGACGGATGGGGCTTGGAGCAACCTGATCCAGTGGGAGGTGTCCCTGTTCATGGTCGGGGCTGAAACTGGATGGGCTTTGTGGTCACTTCCAACCCAAACCACTCCATGATTCCATGATTCTATGCTGGTCCTGGAGTGGCCATGGCCAGCCTGGATTCTCACCGTGGGAGAGCTCCAACACACAATCATAGAGGATCCCTCAGTCTGGAGAGGGAAGGTGAATTCCCAGCTCAGCAGAACACAACAGGCATCCAATTGGCTAGAGCACATCTTCTGTTAGCCAAAATAAAATGTAGATGCTTAATTATTAATCAGCTCATATGCAAAATAGGTATCATAGCAGAATGGGGGAGGGAAGAACGCATTGTTCCTAAAGAATAAATATTTAACATGATACAGAACAGCATGAATTTTTAAAGAGGAGTTTTTGTAACTGCTGAAGCACTTTAACGGCTAAAGAAGCAGAATAGCTTCTAGCAGCAACGCCAGCTTCCAGAGTGGGCAACAGCCCTTTCCACACAGAGACTGCAGAGGGAGGGAGGACGTGGGAGACTGGGCCCCAGGAATAGCAGCTTTGCAACCATCACCCTCCTGTGCTCACCACGAAGCAGCTCTAAAAGTGCAGCTCCGGCTGGTGGGGTCAGCAGAGCTGCAAAGGGCTCAGCCTGCCCTGCTGTGTCCGTGGTGAAAACCCAAGTGGTTCCTCCTGGTTTCAGGAGGCTGCACGTGGAAAGCAAAAGCTCAGGTTGCTGTGATGCTCCAGCCATTTCTGTATTTTGGGACATGGGAGAAGGCTCGGGTGAAGCTGGTGGTGTTGATGCACACAGTACCCAGTCTCCGGGACCCTGCTTACATCCCCTCACGCTCTCACCTTTCCCTTTCTCCACTCCTTCCAGTGCCTCAGCACCATAAGGTGCTTCAGGCCCTGCCCGAAGCCTCAAGAATGAGTCAGAGGGAGTTATTCCACTGGTCCCTCTGCAGGGAATACAGTATACTCTAGCGCAGCTCAGTCCGTACAGCTCTCCTAGCTCTGGCACTGCAGGCACTGAAGCCAGAGGAGCTTTTCTTGCCCCTATGCTGAGTGGTGTGTGGTCCCAGCTACGGGTATCTGGTGCATTCTAGACAGGCTGACAACCTGACTCTCTGTTCCTGCTAGGTAAAGCAGAGCAGGAGTGATTTTACCCACCACCAGATCAGCTCTCTCCTGCTCAGGGCACCTCCACATCCAGGACATCACCTGGGGCAGTAGAAGAGAACAGAGAAGAGGACAGGGCTTGTGCAGCAGAGCTTAGAGTCTACAGCCTCCTAAGGGTTCTCTGGCTGCTTAGAAGAGCTACATGGAGTGAGATGAAGCTAATCTGCCCTTTCAGCTTTCCACTTGTCAGGCAAACCAAGGGACGCTAAAGCCATTTGCACAGGTAGGAGCACCAAGAAACTATGATGGGACAGCTCAGTGCAGGTTGCCAGTGCTGCATCAAGGGGCAGAGAGGGCCAAGATATGGTCGTACCTGCCCTGGCTACAGATGCAGAGAGGGATGCCTCCCACTGGATCAGGTTGCTCCAAGCCCCATCCAACCTGGCCTTGAACACCTCCAAGGATGGGACAGACACCACTGCTCTTGGCAACCTGGGCCAGGGTCTCCCCACCCTCACAAGAAAACATTTCTTCCTAGGATCTCCCCTCTTACAGCTGAAAACTGTTCCCCTCATTGTGTCCCTGCACCCCCTGATCAAGAGCCCCTCCACAGCTTTCCTGGAACTCCTTTCAGTACAGGGAGGATGCTCTAAGGCCTCCTTGAAGCCTTCTCTTAAGTTTCCCTCCCACTGCCAGAAGCAAAGGGGCTTTGAAAACCAGCTCCATCTTCCTCCCAGCACAGACTCAATACTTGCTTGCAAACAGTGCAAGGAACAAGCTTCAACACCACTTTGAAGCGGTGGTCAGGTTCTTTCTTCCCTGCATCTGAAGTGAATGGGTTAAAGCAGCTGCACCAGTGAAAGGCTCCCAGCAACTTCAGAATGGTCCCCACTCTGCTGATGGGCCACATGAAAGCTATTACACTCTTCCTTGATATATACCTCCCATAAATCCAGGGACTATAAATTAGGGTAACCTTCTGCTTTAAAGGCTGTCTGAGCTCCGCAAAGACATCCCAAAGTCAGGCAGATTCTCACTGAAGATACAGGTAACTGTCCTCATCTGCCTTGTGAACCACTGCCCTGGGACAAGGAGTCCACACAGCCCAGCTCAGGGGCACACCGTGCTAACTGCTCTGTTGGCTCAGGGTTTGGAGATACTCCCAATTTCTGTCCTTGGAGGGTAGGAGAGACCAAAGCCAGCCTCTGCATCCCTCCTCTTGGCCATAGGACCTGCCACCACTCCTTGTGATACAGCTGCTCTCTGCCCCATCCCTGTGCCTTCGGTTTGCATGAGTGGCCGTCTCAAGGCGCCACTGCAACTGAATGCAGGGGAATGAGAACCAGATCCTCACCATCACCTCTCAGAGGTCAAAGAAGAGGGCTATAAAAAAGATGCAGCACTTCCCTGCTCATCTTTGAAAGCACATCGGCCTGTAATGACTCTGCACTGTGTCTTGGCAGGAGCAGAGACGGTGCAGCGCTAGCAGAGCCGGCTCCCTCCTCCATCAGACCTAAATGGGTCACTGTGCTCTGATGCAGTGCCTGCGCTCAGAATATGGCCCCAGAGTTGACCTGCACTCCATCAAGACTGAGGAGCTGGTGTTGATCAACCTAGAGACCTCATCACTGTCTACAACTGCCTGAGAGGAGGTTGCAGTGAGGTGGGTGCTGATCTCTTCTCCCAAGTGACAGGTGATGGGACAAGAGGAAATGGACTCAAGTTGTGCCAGGGCAGGTTTAGATTGGACATCAGGAAAAATTTCTTCATGGAAAATAATTCTCAGGCACTGGCAGGGGCTGTTCGAGGTGGTGGTAGATTCCCCATCCCTGGAGGTGTTTAAAAGATCGGTAGATGAGGTGCTTGGCTAGGGTTGGACTCTACAATATTGAAGGTCTTTTCCAACCAAGTGATTCTATGATTCTAAGACTGCCCAAGCTCACCCTACCCAGTTTCACCCTCCCTGCCACCTCCACATCCTAAACAGTGTCCTCACTGCCTGCAGGGATGCTCCAGGATGTGCTGGCAGCCCCAGGGTTGCAGGCAACAGAAATGGAAACAGAGAGACCAAACTGGGATTTACTGCACTGGATCCAGCCCAAGGCTGCTAGCAGCAGCAATGCTGCTGACCCCAGCCCCAGGGGAACAGGATCCACTGTTCTTCCCACCCTCACAGCAAAACATTTCTCAATCTCCCCTCTTTCAGCTCAAAACTGTTCCCTTCATCCTACCCCTGCACTGCCTCATCAAGAGCCCCTCCCCAGCTTTCCTGGAGCCCCTTTCAGTGCTGAAAGTTGCTCTAAGGTCACTCCACACCCTTTTCTTCTCCAGACTGAGCAACTCCAACTCTCTCAGCCTGTCCTTGTACAGGAGGTGCTTCAGCCCTCAGATTATGTCCATGGCCTCCTCTTGACCTGCTTAGATCTAGCACTGAAGCAGCCCCATGAAAGCATATTGTTTGCTCCCTGACAAGCTTGCCCACCCCTAGCTCTGGTGCTGCCGTCCAGCATCTCACAGCCTCCTCTGGGCAAAGCATTAGCACACACCAAAACTAGAAGCTGAAACAAAGCAGATCAGCTTCCCAACAGAAACCACCCCCAGGAACCCAGCCTGCTCAGCTGCCTCTGGATAAGAAATCTGATAAAGTCATTGAGGTGAGTTAGGACCGGGCACCATTATTCTCCCCCAATTTGTGCTGTCAGCCCCTTGTAAAACATGACATATGACTCCGAAAATTCATCTTCGGCACCAAACAGAATTTATTCTACTGTGAAAAAAAAGAAATGTGCAGAAAGAGACAGCAAACAGTGGCCCAGGGACCTCCACACCACTGAAAACACACACGCACTGATCTCAGCAAACAATTGATTTTATTTCCCACTGCCGCCATCCGTCTCTTCTCCATCCATTGCCCGATTGGGCTGGCAGGAGAATATGAGTTTTAAAGGTCACCACTTAATGATGTTAAGGAGCCATCCTCCTTCCCAGATAAAAAACTGATCAATCTGTAATATTTCTGGTTGGGCTCTGCTCACGGAGGAGATAGAGGGGGATTCTGTTCCCCTTTCTGTTTCAAATATACTTAACAGCTTTTTCTGAAACCAAGCTGATAACTCATGCTGGGGACAGACCCAGGCTGGCACTGACACACCGTGTGGCCAGTCTGCAGGCAAGACGCCAGCAGAAAAGGTGATGAAGTGCAGTTTGGATTGCGCTACAACATAAAGTGCTATTATATCCTTACATAACTTAATGTTTAAATGCTCAGCTATTGCCTCTCCTGTCACTTGTGGAGAATTACAACAGTTAGAGCAGCTCTGGGCCCACTTTCCTCTGCACATTCTACATGGCTGAGCTCCCCAAAGGGTTCACAGAGCTCAGAGGTGCTGGTGCTGCAGCTCTGCCGGCGTATGAGGCTGCTGCTCTATGCTCAACAAACTCGTAGAGCTGGAGCATCATCTCCTCACGGAGATGCTGCACTATCTCTTCACAGAGCTGGAGCATCACATCCTTGTTCAGCTTCAGAAGGCCTGGGACCCTGGCCAAGCACAGGGACAACATCACCCCTGTTTCTGAGTGTCCCATCCCAGACATTTTACCTCTCTGAGCCAGTGCTAGGCTGCAAAAGGCACATCCCTCCAGTGATATTCCTCATGCACCACTCTGGCAAGACCTGCCCAGTTCTTTGCTGAAGCATTTTTCAGGCTGCTTTCAAAGAACAGCAGCCAAGAAGAGCTCGTTTAACAAGTCTGGCTCCCTACAGCAAAATCCCTGCTCTAAGGAGAACCCTGCAGCACCTCTGTGCCCCATCCCTGCCCAACAAGGGGAAACTGCTCCCATCCCAAACACGGGACCTGAGATTTCCTTGATTTAAAAAGCAGCAAGATTTAAACCTTTGCCTTCAGAGTCTTCTCCAAACACGGAGAGCCTGAGGCAGAAGCAAGCGCTCCAGCTCAGCACTCGACAGTGCAGAGCTGGAGCAGCACACACCATCTCACACCTGCACAGCCCTCCAGCCCACTCCGCGTGCAGGCTCTCAGCTGGAGATAGCTCACTCCTGAGGAACCTCAGAAAAAAACTAAATCATTTGAATAAACAACCTTCAAACTGAAGCAAACACCTCCGTTTGAAATCGCACCGAAGAGTATTTAATTTGCTTTTGGATGTGCAGCCTAAACCAAGCGCTCTACAAGAGGAAGGGTGGTAATAATTTATTCAGCAGCCAGCACATTGCTGAGTCTCTCAGAACTCCTCACAAAGGATGGGGGAGCAGGGGGATTTTATTTATTCTTTATTTCTTTAAACAAAGCGAGCAGGGTCAGCTCTGAATTCCTAAAGCATCTCTGAGGTGCTGAGACTTTTAAAGCTCTCCAGAGACAGCATTCACTTCTTTTATTCCATTCTGGCTCATTTTGCTCTGCAAAGTCAATTCCTCCGACTTTGTTTGAAAAACAAACCAACACAAACCTGCCTGCCGTGCTCACCAGGCGCCAAAACTCCTTGGAGCACTGGAACAGCTCCCCAGGGAAGCAGTCACGGCACCAAGCTTGACAATATTCCAGAAACCTTGGGCCAACACCCTCAGCCACATGGTGTGAATGTTGGGGTTGTCCTGTGCAGGGACAGGAGTTGCAGTCAGTGATCCTGCTGACTGATGAGAAACTCAACATAAACCAGCAACGCATGCTCCAAGCCCACAAAGTCAATCATGTCCTGGGCTGCATTAAAAGACCAGCAGGTCAAGGGAAGGGATTCTCCCTCCCTATTCTGCTCTCGTGAGACCTCATATGGAGCCCCGCATCCAGTTCTGGAACCACCAACATAAGAAGGAGATGGAACCACTGGAACAGGTCCAGAGGAGGCCACACAGATGATCTGAGGGCTGCAGCACCCCCTGTACAAGGACAGGCTGGGAGGGTTGACCTCTACAACAGGCCTAGCAGACCCTGGGCTGCATTTTCACCTTGTCCTGGAGGCACCAACACCTGCACAGGGTGAGTACAGGCAGAAAGGAGGCCCTGAGCGAAATGCTGTGCTGCCTGGATGAGTGCTGCCCAAGGACATGAATTACAGCCTCCTGCATTCATGCTGAGACACTTCTTCCCATCCAAATGGGCTCTCTGCCTACAATGGGATCAGTCCTGATCCTCTCATCCTTGCAGATCAGTCAGAAGAGATGGGCTTTTCTCAGCAAGTGCTGCCAGAGCTCAAAGCGAGCATCAGCAAGGCTCTTGTAATCGTGCTCTCTCTGAGCCGCCCTCCCGCTCCATCCCACCATGCAGGCTGCTCATGGGGAGAGCAAGAAGGGGAGAAATGGGAAGCGCTGGCCCAGCCCAATTTAGCAGATAAATGTGAGCAGTTGGGGTCCCAATTGATAGAACCATAGAACGGTTTGGGTCAGAGAGAGAGAAACTCTTGTGATCCCTCAGTTTCATCCCAAGTGTATGGGAAGGAATCCTCTGTTGGGCAGGTTTCATTGACGTCTCCTGTCCACCCGTTTGCAGGTGCCACCTTTTTCCATGTCTTTCCTTTATGGCTCCACCAGCTCCAGGATGACCTTGGTTTCTATAGGGATAAGCACAAGCACTGGCCTTTCAGCATCCCAATGGCCTCTGCGATCACTGCCAGAGAGAAACCCTGCCTGAAGCACGTGCACTGAACTTTCAGAAAATGAATTTACTCAGACAAGGCTGAGCTGAAGTCAGAAACTGATTCTAATTTGGCTCAAACCAGAACACTCTCGATATGCTGAATCCCAGTAGCTGAGTTTGGGTGCATTATCGCAGCCAAAAGAGCTGCCTGGGCAACCTGCTTTGCCCTTCCAGCCCTTCCATGCACCCTCTGGCAGCAGGGAGGCAGCCTGGCTGTGCAGACTCTGCCTGCATCTGCTGCTTGGTCATATTCTTCTGTGCTCCCTACTGATTTAGTAAACTCCCTTTACACAGGAGAGCTCATATTTCAATCTTTAAAGCCACCCTGAATAAAGATCACAAAAATAAGAAGCCCTCACTCTGGCTGCTGAGAGCATGAAGGTGTATGGATTTCGCAGGCAATTAAATTTTACATAATAGAATACCTAGATTGTACAAACTTAAAGAGCACCTGGAACATCCAGGCATATTCTGAATTTCCTAATCTCATATTTCAGCCCTGGACCATGAATCTGTCACATTTTGTGCCTCTATTCCTTCTCTATGCACACTACTTCAGAGCTAGGATATCATAAACAAATGAAGCTCTTCTACGTTTGTCTCAACCTCCTGTTCTGTTGGGTTTTGAATGGTTTTGGTTGGAAGGGACTTCAAAATCCATCCAGTTCCAGCCTCTGTCATGGGCAGGGACACATCCCACTGGATCAGGTTGCTCCAAGGCACATCCAACCTGACCTTGAACCCCTCCAGGGATGGGGCAGTCACCGCTGCTCTGGGCAACCAGGGCTAGGGCCTCCCCATCCTCACAACAAAACATTTCTCCGTAAGATCACATCTCAATCTCCACTCTTGCAAGCTGAAAACCATTCCCCCTCATCTTATCCCTGCACTCCCTTCATCAAGGGCCTCTCCCCAGGTTTACTGGAGCCCCTTTCAGTGCTGTAAGCTGCCCTAAGGTTTCCTCACAACCTTCTCATCTCCAGGCCAAACAAGCCCAAATCCTGTCCTCATACAGGAGGTGCTCCAGCCCTCAGATCACCTCGATAGCCTCCTCTGGACTCACTCCGACAACTCCATGTCCTTCCTGTGCTGAGGATTCCAGAACTGGACACAGGGCTCCAGGTCAGGTCTCATCAGAGCAGAGCAGAGGGACAGAATCCCCTCCCTCCCGCTGCTGCTCCCACCGCTTTAGATGCAGCCCACGATATGGATCTTGCCCCACACAGTCCCTGTGAGCATTCCATAGAATAATCAGCCACTAGAAGGCAAGCACAGAGTCATGCTGCTCAGGAAATCTCCCCAGCAAAGCCATTCACGCCCTTCTCAGAGCTCTCTCGAGCACAGCCAGGAATGCTGCGGAGTGATAGCAGTGAGTAATCCCCTCAACCGACACTCAACCTTGCAGGAGCAAAGCAACCAACAAAGGGATATTTAAGGTTGCTACTGTGCACTTAATATAGTTTATATTTACAGCTTAATGGCTTTTCAGCATCACTAACTTCCATTCCAACAAAGAGACTTCTCCTGTATTGCCTCAGCTTAAGTGCTAACTACAGCTCCACATTAATAAATATTTTAAAACAGTGGAACTCTAAACTCCTCTGGCACGGAGCCGTCATCGGCTCAGCTGGAGTTTGCATTTGCACACGAGAGAAAACAGACAGAAAAACACATTCTGGATCACCAGGACTACATCAGCAAGGAAGCTTTTCCGCCCTACGCCAGGAGTGCTGCCACCCTGCTCCTCTGCCTCCCAAAGCAGTGGCCCACCAAAGGCTGCACTGCAAGGCTTGGGACAGGGAAACAGGTAAAAACATGGTCCCACCTGCCAAATCACAACCCTCAGAGAGGCTCAGCATACACTGCCTCAACAATAAGGCTGCCTGTTAGACACTGTCCTCAAGTGCCATGGCCACGCACTTTTTGAACCCCTCCAGGGATGGAGATTCCACCACCACCCTGGGCAGCCTCTGCCAGTGCTTCACCACTGTTGTCGGTAAAGATATTTTTCCCGATATCCAATCTAAACCTCCCCTGACACAACTTGAGGTCATTTCATCCAATCCCCAGTTACTTGCAAGAACCCAGCACCCACCTCACCACAACCTCCTTTCCAGGAGCTGCAGAGAGCGATCAGGTCTCCCTTCAGCATCCTCTTCTCCAGACTAAAGAGCCCCAGGTCCCTCAGCTGCCACTCATAAAGCTTGTTCTCCAGACCCTTCCCCAGCCTTGTTGCCCTCCCCTGGACAAACCCAGCCAGCAAAGACACAGCTGAGAACAGTGAGCTCTTACAAAGCACAAGCTGGGTCATCTCTGCTTTTAATTGTCAGAATGGTTTGCTGCAGGAGGGAGGGGAATTAAGAAGTCCCTGATTTGCTCTCAAGGTTCCAGCTTTGTACAAGACATTGAGCCTCAGCTTGTAAAGGGAATTTTACAAAGCTGGGTTGAAGGAAAAGCTTGACTTGTACAGTGAGAGATAAAAATCCTCAGCGTTCACAAATGAATGTACCCATCTGCTGTGCAGGGCATTATCTCTCTCAAAAAGGGAGGAGGGAGGGGGAAAGAAAGAAAGGGGGAAAAAAGGAAAAAAAAGTGAATTGAACTTTGGATGCTTTTCATTTCCCTACAATGTGCAGCAAACTGTGATTCCTATTCATTAAGAAAGAAGATTGACATTCATTATAGTGTGCATTAAATTCCTCATTCTTCTTCTACCCTCCAAATTAGTCTACAGAGGGGAGTAACTAGTGATTTCTATATTGAATTTTGAGTAACTACAGTGGGTTTTTCTTCCAAATAAGCCAGGCAATTATAATAAGACACGCTTCTTCCTGGAATGGTAAAGCAGGCAGTGCCATTTGAAATCTCTCTTGCTTTCCCTTACATCTGCAGCTCAACATGTGCACAAGCAACTCACATGTTTGCTCTGAAATGAGTTTTGGAAGAACTGCCTGCCCCCCAGTGCACAGGAGGCTCTGCAGTGGTTCCAGCTCTTACCCAAAATATTTCGAGCTCTGGATGCGTGCAGCCATAATACATTTTCACACCCTGGAGATCCATCAGTCCTGCTGCACACACAGGCTGTGGTAGGGAAGTCCCAGGTGTGCCCATACCTGGATCGTTTCAGTTGGAGCAAAGCTGTTCCCCTGTGCTTTGCTGGCCGAAGTCTGCTCAAATGATAGCATCCTGAAATGGTTTAGGTTGGAAATGGCCTCAAAGCTCATCCAGTTCCACCCCTCTGCCATGGGCACGGACACCTTCCACTGGATCAGGTTGCTCACAGCCCCATCCAGCCTGGCCTTGAAAACCTGCAGGGATGGGGCAGCCATGACTTCCCTGGGCATCCTGGGCCCGGGCCTCCCCAACCTCATTGTAAAGAATTTCTTCCTGATGTCTAATTCAAATCTTCCTCCTTCCAACTGACAGCTATTCCCCCTTGTCCTATCACAGGAGAGGGTGTAAGTGCCAGGAACAGACACTGTAGGACATGATGCTTATGAGGGGCTGAGCAGTCTGCTGGGACAGCCAGCAGAAGCCAAAGCAGTATTTCTGCCCCAAGATAGGTGGAAGAGAGAGTCTATTATAGACACCACCTCTCCGGAGCTTGACAGGGCTCAAAGATGTTATCTGAGGATTACTTTGATTTTGCATCTTTGCCTGGCAAGTTCTCCTTTAGCCCTGCTCATTTGTGAATGCAGCACCCAGATGCTTGTCACATACATCACCTCGTCATCCCTCCACTGACACAAATTGGGCGCACGGCAGGGAGTGAGAGGCAGCTTGGACAAGGCTCGCTTCACAATGGGCTCGAACATCACCTCATCAGGATCAGCCAAGTAATAAAGCTCGGCAGAGTCGTTCAAACCTCTGAACCCACCGAGCAAGGGACACAACTTCCCTCTTGCTCCTGAGGAAATCACACCATCCGTGCCAACATGTGAATTGAGATAGCTTAAGTAAAAGCAGGCGACCTCCTTTCATTGGCTTCACTCCCACCAAGTAGGTGGAATGCTGTGCCCCTCCAAGCTATTTCCCTTGATGTCTTAAAGACGATGGAGACCAGGAAAGCCCAGTCCGTCTGGCAGAAGAGCAACATGGAGAAGAAGAGTAGGTCTGTCTTGGTCTGATGCTTCTTCCTGAGCAAAAGGCACAGTAATGTGAATTGAAATGCTGTGTCCCCAGAGGCAGCACATGGTAGAAGTGGGTGAGGCCAGCACAGCATCCACATCTGGGAAGGGAAATGCTTCTTGGGATGGAAAACTCCTCTGTGAGCTAAAGGATGTGGAGATGCAGGGAAGGAAACTGCTCCGTATCAATCAGAAAGCCTGCAACCAACCTTGTCAGCTCCCAGAGGACTAGTGGATGCTAAAGCCTCTGTTCTCAAGACCTAAGTTTCCTGGAAGAACAATCCATGGGATTTCCTTGAAGCCATTCCATCTACAAGCATCTCTACAGAACTCCCCAGGAATGGAAACCTACCCCAGAGTGGGAATTGAGTTTCCCCATCCAGGAACCCATCTCTTTCTTACATCTCTGTATTAACCTCATCTGCAGCTCAGATCCCAGTGCCCTTTCTCTTCAGGCAAGAGACGACTCTCTGAGAGGTGATTTCTCATTAGAAAATGTCAATATGATGGAAGCCCCAGACATCAGTGCTAGTGCCAAGAAAATTTTATCAGGAAAAGCTGTCTCTGGACCAGGACAGTACTGCTGCTCAAGGAAAATAAAGTCCAAAGTTACTCTAGTGCTCAAAGAATTCATCCAAGCTTTGAGCCAGCTCAGATCCCAGTTTGCCAATGGGTCAGAGAATCACAGAATCATGCACAGTCCTGAGTTGGAAGGGACCCACAAGGATCACCAAGTGCAGCTCCTGTCCCCGCACAGGACAACCCCAACATTCACACAGAGGGCTGAGGGTGCTGGCCAGAAGCTTCTACAATATTGCTAGGCTTGGTGCTGTGACAGCTTCCCTGGGAGCTGTTCCAGTGCTCCACCACCCACTGGGGGAAGAAGCATGCTGAATGCAAGCCATCACAGTCAGCTGGTAACACCTTAATCCCCATCTCCACTTAGAGCTATTCTTTGTGTAAATAATCTTTCTGTACAGAATACCCGCATAGCCTCGGGGCAGCCTGTCTCATCTGGCCACAGCTGGTACAGGGCTCTCTTCTTGCTGCAGAGCATGAACCAGTGTCCCTTCAGTCACACCACTGGCCATACACTCTCAGGTTGCACTGGGCACGGAATCCTATCTCTGCACTGCTATCACCTTTACACCCACACCAGAGACAAAGACTGTGATGCTCCTCTGAAGCGAGTTCACTGGAGGACATGGAGATGATCCAAGGGCTGGAGCACGTCCCACATGAGAGGTTGGGAGAGGTGGGATTGTTCAGCCTAGAGAAGGCTCAAGGGAGACCTTAGAGCAGCTTCCAGCAGTGAAAGGGGCTCCAGGAAAGCTGGAGAGGGGCTCTGGATCACCGAGTGCAGGGATAGAACAGTGGGGGAACGGTTTTGAGCTGAAAGAGGAGAGATTGAGATGAGGTATTAGGAAAAAAGTATGTACTGTGAGGGTGGGAAGACCCTGGCCCAGGTTGCCCAGAGCAGTGGTGGCTGCCCCATCCCTGGAGGTGCTCAAGGCCAGGTTGGATGGGGCTTGGAGCCCCTGATGCAGTGGGAGGTGTCCCTGCCCATGGCAGAGGGGAGGAACTAGATGGACTCTAACGTCCCTTCCAACCCAAACTCCTCTGTGATTCTATGATTGTCCCTGTCTATGACTCCTTGTGCTTTGCTGAGTCTCTCCTGGGGGATGAGGATGGAGCAGGCAACCTCATCCCCACCTCATTTGATTGCTCCATCCATGTCCTGTGTTCCTCTTCAGTGCTCACAGCTGCTTTCCTGGAGACCGCTATGTTTATTGGTTATTAATTAAGGAGATTTTAATACACCTTGTGATGGATTTGTAATGGCTCTTATCTGAATTTACAGGGAGTTGCAGAATACATAGCAGAGCTTTGACAGTCTTTTAATTAGCACCCAAGCAAATAAGAGCACAGTAGATCTGGAGATCTTCAGGGCCTCACGCTCCCCTTCTCAGAGCCACGGGAAATGTGAGTGCAATTTCAAACAGTTAAGGCTGCCTGGAAGGGCACCTCCAAGGTATTTGTCATCACTTGCAAAACCCTTATTTACTCGCTGCTGATTCCAAAAACCCCTCTGGGAGCTGGGAAATGAATCTATTTTCCTACCAAAACCCATCACATGGACATCCTGCCTTGCTATTTTTAGGGATGCTTGTGAAGACAGGCTGCTCCTTGCTCTGGTATTTCAGGGTCTTGCTAGCCCGGAGCTGCCCACGCTGGCTGTTATCGGAGGGTCCTGGAGGAGAGCCCATCTGCACACCTTGGCTTCCTCTTTCAGTCCCTGCTCTGTTAACCCTGAAGCGTTTGTCCTAAACAAAGACAAATCTGTACTGGCAACTGTAATAACTCTGCAAAAAGCCACAGGGAACACCCTGCACCAGGGCCACACAATCAGAGCTATTCACACTGTTCTTGGGGTGTATTCTGCCTCCCCAAAGGCACACTTGAAGCTGACACAGCCCATACAAGTATGGTGGAAACACTGCAGAGACAGGCATAGCCTCGCTGGCAAGAGCTCTTAAAAGCAACAAAGCTGATGTGACAGGATAGGCTTCCACATGGATGGTCCAGCAACCAGGGCAAAGCTCTCTGGGGATGTTGATATCTCTTTTGTTATTCACCTGTGCTGAAATCAGTCTTCTTTGCACAGTCGCTCTTGCCCACACTGTAATCACACCTTTGTTTTTCTCCACAGATACCTCCCAGGGGCCGCCTGTAAACTCTACCCTTCATCTTAGTCTGTGGCCTGGGCTAGGACAGTCACATCAGTCATTGCCGGATTTGACAGCTGGGATTCCCTTCAGCTTTTCATCTGCTGCATATTCAACCGAACAAGGAGCCACAGCAAGCAGGATCCAACCCTGCAAGCACTGCCCTCCCTCGAGGCAGAGGAGCCCTCTCCAGCCCTGCTGCTGGCTCCCAGGAGCAGCTCAACTCTGTGAGATATGTCACTGCTGACAGCTCCCCCACCCAACACCTGATACAGGGACATAATCCTCCTTACGTCACTCAGGAGCCAGCTCAAGTCACCAAAACGTGTTCCACCCATCACATCACAGCGGTTCAGGGCAGCTTCTGCTGACAGCAATGCAGAACACGTGAGCTACAAGTACTTCCAGAGCCAGGGGGCTCCTGCTTGTGAGGAGCACCTAAAGACTCCCTGGAGGAGCCAGCTCCCCATGCTGTGAGCCAGCTGGATGCACCCAGAGAGACAGAGCATATGCCACGGATGCCTACTCCCCTCCTGAGACCAGGCATTCCCAGCTTGATACCCACAGTGACATTTCCCAGGAAAAGAACAGCACAGTAAATCCAAAGGTTAAATTTGCATATTTCCCGTCATTGCTCGGAAGAGCCAGACAGGCGTTGGGGATGGAGGGCTGCCAACCTGCTGCAAGAGAGCACAAACACCCTGTGCCCACCAAGGCTGAGCAACCCTTTCAGGTGGCACCAGGCAACTTCTCCACCGTGGTCTTCACTTCTGAGAGGGTTCAAACCAAAGCACCACAAACAAAGGAGGGCACCAAGTTTTAGCCATGCGTGTATAGAACAGACCAGGACACTGAGAAGGACACCAGCATGACTCTCATCACCTGATCTGAGGAAAAACCAGTCTGGGAAGAACCAGCAGAGGCACTTGTGTATTAACAAGCATGACATCTGCTTTCAACAGCGTGCCTGGGACTGTATTGCTCCAATAATGTGTCTAGGGAGGCCAGAAAGAATCTCCACAAAAAGCTCCAAAGGCTACAGGCTCAGCAAAATGCTGCACATTAAATACACTTTATGGTGTGTGCAGAAGGACCGTTACAAATTCAAATGAACAAGCCACGAGTGAATCACCCCACAGGGAAGGGCTGGCACCAGCTGAGCAGAAGTAAAGCAGCCGTCAGGGAAGCAGTCGGCAGCAGCAAAGCAACAGTCTCCGTTGTCCTGTCCATGCACCCCTGATCAAAAGCCCCTCCTCAGCTTTCCTGGAGCCCCTTTCAGTCCTGGAAGCTGCTCTAAGCTCTCCCTAGAGCCTTCTCTTCTCCAGGCTGAACAAGCCCAACTCTCCCAGCCTGTCCTCATGTGGGAGGTTCTCCGGCTCTCGGATCATCTCTGTGGCCTCCTCTGGACTTGCTCTAACATAGTTTTCACCCCTGTCCCATGGCAGAAAGAAAGGCAGCCCATCACCTCATCTTTCCCAAGCATGAGAGGCCAGGGAAGTAGAAGAAGGGAGCAGGGGACCATGCAAGCCAGACCACTGGGGATCTGGCAGGCTGACTCCAGCCTGAGCCAGAGATGGGACAAAGCTCTTTTACAGGAGCTGTTGGGGTGCACTTGCAGGCCCATTCATCTCTTTTTCCTCTCTGCTGACTTTGACACTTACAATGAGGTGCAATTTTCCTTATTGTGTCATTTATCTCCCATCATACTGTGACATTCCTGTGCCATTATAACCCTGTCTCCCATTATCACTTCCCACGTCTCCCAGTGCCAGGTGTCAGGCTCTTTCTTTTAATTCACAGGATCTCTCAGTTTTAGAGAGAGCAGCAAACGCCTGTGCTGCTCTAGCCAGGCATGCAGGGAGAGCTTGCATGTTGTTTTTAGCAGCCCAGCATCACATCCCCCAGGTTCAGACCCACAAAACCTGGTCCCTGCAGTGCTGCCTGCATCATTAACAGGTAGCTCAGGGAAGAGGTGGCTGCCCCATCCCTGGAGGTGTTCAAGGCCAGGTTGGATGGGGCTTGGAGCAACCTGATCCAGTGGGAGGTGACCTTGCCCATGGCAGGGGGTAGAACTGGATGTGCTTTGATGCCCCTTCCAATCCAAAACATTTCATGATGATTCTATGATCAGTTTTCCCAACATCCCCCCCTGGGGATGTCTAGCCTGCACTTGATCTCTTCTGAACACTGGGGATGTGGGACAGGCAGGGAGGGGGCAGATGTGATGAGTGCCACCCTCCTGTCTGACTAGGACTCATCAGGAGGGGCTGCACGCCTCGGTCACACACAGGGGCAGAGGGATCTGCTGCCCCGTGGCCTCTCTGTGTCACACACTAAATCATTCACCTGACAGAAGGTCACCAGCAGAGCTGGACCTCATGGCCTGAGAAAGGCAGCCTGGTGCTCTGCTTGCTGGCCCATACAGTGTCTGCATTGCAGCAGACAGCAGCAGATGCCTAAGCTCAACTATGCCATCTCCCAGGGTGCAGAGCAAGCCCCAGACTTGTGAATGGGTTTTTCAGGAGCTTTGACATCAGCAGTTTCCCAGCACTACGCCTTGCAGAGTGGCTTTACGAGCAGGGAACAGGGCACAAATATGCATGGCCAGGCAGTCGTGCCCAGATGAGCGGCAGGAAAATCTTTCATTTTAGAAAGAGAGGAGCAAGTCAGAGAGGCACAGAAACCAGCCCAAACTGACACAGCTCAAACGCTTCCAGAGGGTCCATCTTAGCTACATCAAGAGGAAGAAAGAGGATGCAGGCAGGGAAATGACTTTACAGCACACAGACAGCTGCCTTTGCTGGCATCCATGGGGGTTTTCCCAATAAGACAAGATCAAAAGGCAGGTACTGAATACATCAGTGGGTTGGGATCTCCCTCTGCACTGAAAACAGAGACTGTGAAATGCATGGAGTCCTGAGAAGTCCTGCGCAGTTCCTGCCAACCTTGCAGCCCTTCCACCCCAGCACAACCCCAAGCCATTTCACATAATGCTAGACAGGTGGCAAGGCTGGAGACGGAAGAGTCTGTTCTAGGGGATTCTCGTGACAGTAAAACCATTCTAGATGCACCTGAGTGAGAGGCAGGCCCAGCTCCAACACCCACACAACACACATTGTACAATCCACCACCAACTCACACGTGGAGCAAGGTGCATTCGATCCCTTCCCCAGCTCTCAGAAGCAACACATCCGCAGCCACACAAGGGAGAGCAAATTCCCCATCCAAGTGGCTTCTCCACCTGCTTCCCCAAGCAGGCTGCAGCCACGGATCTCTCTTCTCCAACTGAAATGGACCCAGGTGGACCCAGGTCAAGCTCTCCCAAGCTGCTAGTAAATCCAAGGTCCTCAGGAAACAACCAAGCAAACTGCTTGGAAGAGGACTTTGTCGCTGCAGCCCAGCTGGCCACCCAGAAGCTAAGGATTAATTGTAAGCCTAGGAAACTCCAGGAAAGCCAAAAACAAACACAGCAAAGGAGAGCATTTCCCACTGGAAAGCCACGGCCAAGGAAAGTCAGTCTCTTCTGGGCTGTTTCCCAGGAGGTGGCTGAGATTCATTTATTGTGCCACTCATATATACGTCTCTCTTTGGCTGTGGAGCTACCTCAGTGCTCCCTTCCAGCCGGTGAGAAAAAGGGTCCATTATTCAGGTGCAAAGCCACTCCTCAAGCAGGGAAGTGGAATCCAAGCAGGTGCAACGCTCAGGCAATGCCTCAGCCTGACACAGAGCTCTTATGGGTTCCCTCCAGCTCAGGACATTCTATGATTCTATGACATCAGGAGCCCAGTGATGCCCTCCAGCCTTCTTGCAGCTCCCAGCTCCTGGAGCAGCTGAAACATGAGCTGGAAACAGGCTCAAGCCTGCTGCTCAGCTCAGGGACATCCCTGCCCTGAGCTCAGGTGACAGCAGATCCCAGTCTGCTCCCACTCCCACTCCTCCATCCAGCAGCAGCTGCTGATTCAGTGTATGGGGAGTGGTGGATGGAGAGCAGGTCCAACAGGCCACCTCCACATCCAGCTTCCTCATGGCAGAGCCATCTCCCACCATCCATCACCGTGCATGTGGTCAATGTTACTGCTCAGGACCGCTAGTTGCTGTAATTACCATTATTAATTGCCCCCTCCCTTCAGGATATATTAGCTGCACATTGAGAAGAGGCAGGGAGAGAAGTCCCTGGACTTGATAAATCAGCTGCCGACAGAGAACCAACATCTGTGCTTCAGTGTGGGCAAAACATAGCCCTAGAGCTTGCCCAACACCACATTCCCACCCACCAGGGCCTCCCTCTCCTGGCTTCTGGCCATTTCTCTGCATCCCCTCCACTCTCCCACCTCCAGCTCTGCTCACTGAAGCAGAGCCTTGTTAGCAAAGACGGAGGGACTTGGCTGCTCTCCATTAACACCACTTCTGCCCAAATCAAGCCAAACATAGTCTGCAAAGGCATCCAGGAAGGGAAACAAATGCCCCGAATGCAGCTGGCACAATGCACTCAGATGTCACTGAGGGGCTTGTGCTTGTGTTTGCATCTCTCCAGGCAGCCATAGCACTCTAAGGAAAGGTCTGAATTCAAACCAAGTTTGCTAAGTGGAGGAAAACTTCACTGAATCATAGAATCATTAAGGCTGGAAAAGACCTCTAAGATCACAAAGTCCAACCATCAACACAACCCACTGTGTCTACTAAACTACATCCCAAAGTGCCACTTTTACACATTTTCTGAACCCACCCAGGGATGGAGACTCCACCACTGCCCTAGGCAGCCTCTGCCAGGGCTTCACCACTCTGTTAGTAAAGAAATTGTTCCCAATGTCCAATCTGAACCTCCCTGGTGCAACCTGAAGCCATTTCCTCTCATCCCACCACTTGTTTCTTGGGAGAAGAGCTCAGCAACCACCTCAGCACAACCTTCTTTCTGGGAGCTACAGAGAGCATTGAGGTCTCCCTTCTGTCTCCTCTTCTCCAAGCTAAACAATCCCAGGTCCCTCAGCAGGTCCTTATAAGACTTGTTCTTCAGACTCCTCACCAGCCTCATTGCCCTCCTCTGGACACACTCCACAGCCTCAATGTCTTTCTTCTACTGAACTGGCTTCATCTTCACCCTCATTCAAGCCAGTCCAGCTGATGGCGAATGGGGACAGAATTAAACAAACCTGTGATGTGAGCACGTTCATGAACCCAAAGCAATTAGAATGAAAGGGACATCCCTGCCCTTAGTTCAGACTACAGCAGATCTCAGTCTGCTCGTGCTCCCAAACTCCTCCTCGCTCACATCTGGCAGCAGCTGCTGGCCCAGCCCATGGGTGTTAGCGGATGGAGCACAGGTCCAACAGGCCCTCTCCCAGCCCTGCCGCTGGCAGAAGAGCCCGAGGAAGCCATCCCACGTGAGCCTGTGGAACAAAAGCTCTCAAAATTCTTCCCTTCCTAAGATATTGAAGACTCTCCTGCTTCCAAGGTAGCCACTTCCATAGCACCTCCTGCCTGGCTGCACTCCACAGCTCGCAGAGGTGCAAGTGCAAATGCTCAGGGCTGCAGCTCCTCACGAGCACAGGGCAGCAGGAGGAGATGCCACACTCCCAGAGCCCCTGTGCTATTAATCCTGACAACAAAAGGGGCCTGAACAACCAGGCTCCCACTATTTTGAAACCTGATGCTTCTTGCACAAAGGCTGCCGACCTGTGCTGGAGGACAGAGCACCTGGTGATAAAACCAGAAAGGTTTCACATCTCTAGAGACAAACAGCTTCAAAGCAACTTCCAGACCAGGACACGGATGTTCTTATGCAGCACAAAAAGGGGTGGTGAGCAGTAAATGCTACCCCATATCACCCCATATCGCATTCCCTGCTTGATAGCCTAGTCCGCTGCCAAATTGTGTGGATACTGTGAACAACAGGAGCTTTCGCAGTGCACAGTGCTCAGAAGGGAAAGGGACAGACAGCCCTCTAGTGTAAAGTCAACGCTAACCATGTTTGCACAGCCATGGAAAGCATCAATCACAGATAAATCCATGCTCGACGCGTGTGCTGGGAAGGAAGATCCAGGGAGAGGGGTTTGATCCCCAGTTGCACGTGCTGTGACTTCACATCATCCCTCAAAACTTGTGAATGCCAAGGAAATGGGCAAATCCTAAAGGTCCCGGTGGCTTTCAGGTGATCATTTTCCTCCACAGAGACAAAGGCAATATTAACAAACCCAGTGTATGCTCAAAAGATGCCTTTTATTAAACGAGGGCATGGACCCTTCAGAGACTGACACCAGCACTCACAAACCGCTTCTGAAATCCCAACTTGCCTGGCAGCTGATGGAATGTTCCTGACTGAATGTTCCCGTGGAGCCTTAAAGCAGGAAAAGCTGAATTTGGGGCCTCAAAAGATTTTTCCTTTGCTCTTCCCTCTCCTTTTTGCTGAAGAGTGAGACTGAGGTCACATCTCCTCCCTGTGCACGTTGCTGTTAGGAACATGGGGGATTGTACGCAGCTCCTATCATCACTCACAGCCTTACAAAAGACGCACAATTAAAATCAATATTTAAAGTCATCAAACAAGCACACACAAATTTTAACAGCCACACAATTCACTCTGACATAACGACGCAGAGTCAAGAGCCGCACTGGAGCGCCAAGAGCAGAATTCTGCCCACAGTCTTCAAAATTTAATGAAAACACACCAGTTTTAAACACTTCCCCAAATCCAGCTCACAAAATCTGTCACTTTGATGTGAATGGTCCCGATCTTAGACTAATCAGTCACTTTTACTTTCTCTTTAGTAGCTAAAGACGCAAATGAACTCCCAGCAAACTGCACAGCTTCAGGAGAGGAATTTAGCAGCCAGATGGTTCTTGCAAAAGATTTGTTCTTAAGAGAAAGACAAAAATAAGTTAACCCATTTTCCCCAATGAGCAGCACACAAGGGACTATGTAACACAGCAGCAAGCAATTCTGAACTCTTTATCTTACAACATGTGCAAACCTCATGAAGTTCAACAAGGCCAAGTGCAAGGTTCTGCACCTGGGTTGGGGTAATCCCAACCTTAATTACAGGCTGGGCAGAGAACGGATTGAGAGCAAGCCTGAGAAGCACTTGGGGTGCTGGTGGATGAGAAGCTCGATAGGAGCTGCAAAGTATTCTTACAGCCTGGAAAGCCAACAGTGTCCTGGGCTGCATCCAAAGCAGAGGGACCAGCAGGGCTAAGGAGGGGGTTCTGCCCCTCTGTTCTGCACTTGTGAGACCTCACCTGGAGCCCTGAATCCAGCTCTGGAGTCCTCAGCACAGGGAGGACATGGAGCTGTTGGAGCGAGTACAGAGGAGGCCACAGAGATAATGTGAGAAGTGGAGCACCTCCCATACGAGGATAGGCTGGGAGAGTTGAGGTTGTGCAGCCTGGAGAAGAAAAGGCTCCTGGGAGACCTTAGAGAAGCTTCCAGCACTGAAAGGGGCTCCTGAGTTGCTGGGGAGAGGCTCTAAATCAGGGAGCGCAGGGATGGGATGAGGGAGAATGGTTTTGAGCTGAAATAGGAGAGAATGAAATGAGATCTTGGGCAGAAATGTTTTGCTGTGAGGGTGGAGAGGTCCTGTTCCAGGTTGCCCAGAGCAGTGGTGGTTCTCCCATCCCTGGAGGGGTTCAAGGCCAGCTTGGATGAGGCTTGGAGACCCTGACTCAGTGGGAGATGTCTCTGCCAACGGCAGCTTTTGGAACTGGAAGGGCTTTAAGGTCCCTTCCAACACACACCACTCTGATTCTGTGAACACCACTTCAACTGCAGAAGTGCCCCTTCATCCAGCCCATCATGTAAATTATAATCAGCACTAATAACTGATCAATTAGTACAAATCCATATGAGGCACTATAATTATCCCCTGCACTCAGAGAAGAAAAGAAAGCATCACATTTGAATGGAAACACTCCTTTGTTTCCAGTGGAAGGTGCAACACAGAGAGATGAAAGAAAGCTCAACTGCTAAAAAAACGCCAAGATTCAAAGAGCCATCTGAGGGAACGTGCCGAACTCCCATGGGATGGAGCAAAGCTGTGACGGGCTGGAAACTCCCATCCAGACAGAAAAACTCACTCTACTGTTGTATTTGCATTTGCTTTCTCTGGGCCTTTTTTTATCTCCATGTGGAATTGCATCTGGGGATGAGGATCAAAGCATAGCTGACAATAAAGATTCTCCAGACCTTCATGGAGACCTCACTGGTTAAAGGAAATGCAGAACAAGATAGGTTTTCTGAGGCAACTACGGAAAGTAAGCAGCAAACCAAGTAGCATTTGGCAAAAGGACTTTGATCACATAAGGATGCTGATCATAGAATCATGGAATGATTTGAGTCAGAAGGAACCTCAAAGCCCATCCAGTTCCACTCCCCTGCCATGGGCAAGGACACCTCCCACTGCATCAGGTTGCTCAAAGCTCCATCCAACCTGATCTTGAACATCTCCAGAGACGGGGCAGCCACCACCTCTCCGGGCAGCCTGACCCAGGGCCTCCCAACCCTCACAGCAAAATATTTCTTCC
The DNA here is from genome assembly GCA_033558105.1 of Coccyzus lansbergi. NCBI lineage: Eukaryota > Metazoa > Chordata > Aves > Cuculiformes > Coccyzidae > Coccyzus > Coccyzus lansbergi. The sequence goes on from JAUMJK010000357.1 coordinate 421,091, forward strand.
TAAGATCTCACCTCAGTCTCCCCTCTTGCAACTGAAAACTGAAGTTTCCAACATCATCTGGTCAAAGGCAGTTCTAAGGATGACAGAGCCAAAACTCCTTTGTAAGGCCAGATGACACAGCAAGTAGCCATGGCCAAGAACTGCAGTTTGGGAGGATCAGTTCAGACAGCAGGAAAATCTTCTTAATCAGCACCAGCTCTGGGAAAGTCCCCATCATTGGAGTTTTTTAAAGTTCAACTAGAGATAGTCAAAGCAGACGTGGTTTGACATGAGCAATAGCCCCGCTCAGGGTGGGAGTGTGGACCCTCCAGAGGGCCCTTCCCAGCAGCACCTCCACGATTCTGGGATGTGGTCATGCTAAATAGTGTCCTCGGAGAGGTCTCTGCCACTGCAGTGTCCAGAAAAGTACAGGGTACATTTGTGGACTAATGTTTTTCCAGGAAACAGTTTTCAATAATGTTGATGTGGGACACCATGCTGGGAGAGCTGTAACCAGTACACAGAAAATACATCCACAGGCTTCACCTCCAAAAGCTGTCAGAAAATTAAATACACACAGGTGCAACACAGAAACGTCTGGAAACATCTGCTGCTTTCCCCAGAGCCCTGGACAAGGACCAAGACTGTGACCATCATTCTGAGGTCCTCCTTGATGTCTGTTCCTGAACTCACAGGGACAACCACTTATTCCCATCAAGCATAGACCCAGGCACTACAGTTTACACAACTGTAGTGCTAAGGGACACACAACCATGTCAAAAGGATGTGAGCCATTCATAGCCCTGACCCAGGCCAGGTGACAAAGGGGTTGAGAAGCCTTGGCCAAGAAATCTGAGTTACGGAGGAGGAGAGGATATCTCCATTCTTGGAGACACTTGGAAGTTAACAGAACAAGTCCTTAAGCAACTAGATTTGAAACTATCTGTGTTTGAGCAGGGGGTTCATTAGACACCTCCAGAGGTTCCTTCCAAACTACTCTATGATTTTATGAAAGCAAATATTCCATAATCCCTACCATGTTGGGCCCACACAGAGAGAACCCTAATGCTGCTGGTTGCCTGGAGGAGAAGGGTTATAGCCTGCTACTCACCAGTCATCAGGTCAATGCCTCAGACTACTCACCTACCAAGAAACTGTCCTAAAAATCACAGAACTGGAGTTCTTCCGTGCTTCCAGCTTCCTCAGTGTTTTTCACATGCCTGTGTAATGCTGCTGTTTTCTTAACAACCAGGAAGGCTACAAAACTGGTGTATTTTTCTAACATCCTGATTCCAGGAGCAAAGACTTGAGAGACAACGAACACTGCAAAATCTACTGGTGCTACAGATCAGCTGCAAGCTAAAATGCAAGGGTTGGGAGGAAGGCAGGCCAGAGCAGAGACACAACCCAGCTGTTGATGCAGCAAGACCTGTAAGGAGAATCTCATCGGTCTTGTTGCTTGACACTGTGTCACTGCTGAAGAAGTGATCTGCAATTGCACAGACCTGCACATTTTAGCTCTGCACTGATCTTTAAGCACATTTTGCATCCCTCGGGAGACAACTCAGCACCACTCTCCCAGTGCCAGAGCTGGGAAAGCTGAAACTAATCACAGAAAGGCTCATTGACCTGGCCAAGGGTACAATGAAGCCAGAAGCAAGGCCAAGGCCAGGTTCCTGAAGACCTGACTTCCAGAAGCTCTAAAAGCAGAGTAAATACAAGACAGAGGCTTTGCAACACCACAAGCAGATGTGCTCCTCTTTACATGTGTGCTTTCTGCACACACACACAGAGGAAACATCTGTGCCACTTGGACATCCTTCTGCTCTGAGCCTACACATCATCGCTGAATATCACTGCAATGGATCATCACCCAAACTCCTCTGTGTCCCAAGAGCTGTAACAAGACACCAGCACAGACTGAGGAGAGTCTGCAGAGCTTAGCAAGGCCTGCATGAATTGCTTTGGCATCTCTGTGCAAACACAGAAGGATCCACCCTTTGCTTCTTCTTGCTGATTATGACTTCTCGGTACAATTGTCTCCCTTTTCCCTCAGTGTCTGGAAACCTCAAGGAGTTGCAACCACAAGCATGAAAGGGGAGGAGAGGCTGGGCTTTGTAGACCACACACCTCCCTCCCACATCTCCCTGTGTGTCTGTGATGGAGAAGCCCTGAGCGCTGTACTCACTGGACAGATCCACCTGGTTTACGACATAGCACAAAGGTTTCTGTGTGGTTGGGGAGAAGCACTAGTGCAATTCCCAGCTCTTACAGGCACCATACTGTGATGCTGCCTCTTAGGGCACCTCTTTGCAGTGAAATAGGATACTCCTGTTGCACTGCGTTCGTGCCTTCTGCATAAAAAATCCTCTTTAGGAACATCAAAAGAGGCATTTGGCATTCAGAGATATGTCTTAATGAAGGTGACAGCAACAGAAAGCATTGCGAATCCAAGGGGAAGAAAATGCACACCTAATTAGACTCCTTTCTTCTCCCTTTGGTTTCACCTCCTGCTGCATGCACAGGGTGAACCTGCACTGGGGCTGCAGCTTCAGCCTCTCCAGCAGGATGCACCCTGCAGCACAGTGGGGATGAGCCACACAAATTGCTGGCACAGCAGCCAGAGCAGACTCAGAGCAGAGATTAGACCTCAGCTCTTCGCAATCTTCCTTGTCCTCCTTTGTGCTGAGGCTCTGGCTCAACTGATCTTCCCTCCCTCTCCTCCTCTCCCTCAAGGCTTAGGAGGATGGGAAGGGGAGGGCACCGTGCTTTCCAGGGTAGGCAGCAGCTCCCCAAAGCCAGTAGTACTGTGTGTAGCACTGTGCTTCAGATCTGGCCTCCAGAGCATCCTTCCTCATCCCTGACCCCATCTCACAGTCTCCCTTGCTCCTTCCAAGCCAAAGAAGGTGGAAAATCCACATAGTCGGTGCCATATTTTGCTTCTTCCTTTGGAAGTCTTAGTGGCCAAAGTCATTGATGGTGTCAAAAAACACAAAACCTGCCTTACTGACTGTCACAGAGCTATCAAGACATCTGTGGGGGTGTCAGTCATGGACCCCCATGTCCCCTGCCGGTTTCCAATTCCACAGTGAGCCACTGGGTTGAGTGTATGGATGGATAACCACTCCCTTGCCCTCTCCTTCCAAGTCCTCTGAGCAGGGCAGGTAGCAGACGAGCAGCGGGAGGCATCTCAGTTGTGCAGGAAGCTGCCTTTTTCCTCGCCTTATTCCTTCCCACCACCATCTCCTTCATGCTTACTAACAGTCTCCGCACAGGCTCCTGGGAGGTTTTAACTCAAGTGAAGCCCAGAGCATCTGAACCCAAATGCAGGGAATTAATGAAGGATGCAGCTTGTTGAGACAGGACTGCCATGCTCCCCGTGCTGGTGCCGAGCAGTGCAGGCACATGCTGCCCACAAGCCACGGCAGCAGAGAGAGCAGCGGCGCCTTTCTCGCTGTTTCTAATTCACTTCTTTTCTGGACCAGCTTTCTCTGGCGCTCATAGTGGGGAAAACAGCGCAGAACCAGCAGGAACCCAAAGACATCAGCACTGACACAAAACTCAGGCACAGAGCCTTGCAGCAGCACCTCCACCTTTTCCCCCTGGGATTCCTCTTTAGAAAACCTCTCCAAACACACCCTCCGATGGCCCTACAGGACATAGGTCTGAGGGATGGGCTGCCTGGTGGGGAAGGAAGGACCAAGCCCAGAAAATGCTGCAGCCCCTTCATGCAGATGAACATTATAGAGAGAGGAAAGAGAAGAATAATATATAGATGAACAATATCTTCTCTCAAGACAAAAAACTCTTCTCACACCAGTGAATCCCAGTCCCTGAGGCTGGCATAGGTTCTCACATTACACAGATTTGTAATTTTTTTCTTTAAAAATATGTATTTTATAAAGGAACAAACATGAAAAGACCTCTTCCAATATAAATAAAATCGTGTTAATAAGGCAGCAAGTGCTGAGAACACCAGGCAGAAGCTCTGCTGGTCGAACTGCCCCTGGTGGCTATTTCAGATTTCCAGGCACTTGAAGTATCCTGGCAGCCCGCGGTGGGAAATGTAGTCCAGCCACAGCAGGATGGTCACTCAGCAAAATATAATCTCCCAAGGTTCCTAAGGACTTGCAGTCACACCTCCTGGCAGCCCCGACACCCTTGCCCCTTGCAGGAATGATTCATAAACTGCAGGGAAACAAAATCATTCAAACCCAAACCCCTCAAAGCACTGTTCTATAAATAAAGCTGTTGTAACACAGATTTTCTATTTCATTATCTTCTAGGTTGTTTCACATGATGCTTGGAATGGCTCAGTGTAGGGAAAGTGCTGTGCTGCAGCAGGGTAGAACAGCACAGGAGAGGCTCTCCTGTACCACACCCATCACCTGGATGCTGCTCGGCACAGCTGACACACATCCTACAGCGTCACGGCAGACAAACTGCCCGCATCACCAGTCTGGCACGGCGAGTCGGGGCACCAGCACACGAGCACTGGGTACAAACCCATGGGTAAGCCACGAACAAGGCTACGGTGCAGCACATTGCAAACAAACCCTGAAATATCAGTACTCTTTAATGTCCCACAGGAGAGGCCATCGCTGCAACCTGACCCAAACAGGAAGAAACTGGCCATTTCAGAATGAAAAATTGTATGAATTCTCTAAAGGAGGCAGCGTGCCATTTGGCTCAGAGCTTGGATTTGTCCGATCATCACAAATAAACCTGCCAGGGTGCCCTCTAAAGAAAGAAAGAAAGAAAGAAAAAAAGATTGTATTTGTGTCACTGATAGAGCCGGGAAGCGAGCTGGGATGGCACACATGGGCAGGAACTCCGTGCAGCAAGAGGCTCTGATGCCCAAGGCTGCCTTGCCCAGCAGCCTGGATCACGGTGGAGCTCCCACCGTGGGCTGAGCACTCCGGTTCATAGAATCATAGAATCATAGAATCATAGAATCATAGAACAACCAGGTTGGAAGAGACCCATCGGATCATCGAGTCCAACCATTCCTATCAAACACCAAACCATGTCCCTCAGGACCTCATCCACCCGTGCCTTAAACACCTCCAGGGAAGGTTCGAAATCGCAGCCCCTGGGCTGGGTTTCCAGCAAACACACCTCGGCAGCACATGCTTCTCCGAGTGCTCCCAGCATGTGTTCCTCCAAATGTAGGTCTGTCGTTCGGCTTTTACCCAGAGCAACTGCAAATGGACAAGCCATGACTGTACAGCAGGGCAGCTCCAACTAGCCCCAACCCTTCAGCTGCCACTACCAGTGCGAAGCCAGTCCCATCCCTGCACACCAGCAGCTGGGAAGCACAGACTGTGGTCGGAACTGCCAAAGGAGAATCACAGAACAACCAGGTTGGAAGGGACCCATCGGATCTTCTAGTCCAACCATTCCTATCAAACACTAAACCAAGTCCCTCAAGACCTCATCCACCTGTGCCTTAAACACCTCCAGGGAAGGGGAATCAACCCCCTCCCTGGGCAGCCTATTCCAATGCCCAATGACCCTTTCTGTGAAAAACCTCCAGCCCAAGGATGCTCTGCCAGGCCAGCCCCCCACTCTGTGTGCCCTGACCAGACGACGCGGGGGTCCCTCCCGCATCCCCAGCTCTTCCCTGAAGGACAAGCAGGCTGAGATAGGAGCAGAGGACCCCTTAGGGAGGTCTCCCACCGCACCCCAAGGCATCGCCCTCCCCGGAGCATCCCTAAACTTCCCCACAGCCGGCGGCACCCGCAGGACTCGGGGCTGGGAATCTGGGCTCTGAACTGGGAGAGGGGTGGGAAAGCGGGCGCCCCTATGCCCACTCTCTCCCCGCTCCGGCTCCCTCTGTAGGAGCAGCAGCTCCGAGCCCCGCGGGATGCAGGCTGCGGGTTGCAGGGTGCGGGATGCTCTTCCCCCGGCAGCATCCCAACTTCGGCAGGAGCCCAGGCAGCCCACACACGCCGAAGCGGGGGGCGGGGGGGGGGGGGTATGGGGGGCTGCCTGCCCTCCATCAACCCCCAACCTGGAGGGGCTGGGGCTGGAGGGGGTGCTCAGCCCATCTCTCTCCTTCCATCGCGCTGCCGGGTGCTCGCTCCAGCTCCAGCTTCGCCCTCTCCGCCGCCTCTCCCGGTTCTCACCCACGGCGTTCAGCAACCCCCAGCCCCCCCCGACTCTCCCCCCCCCCCCCCCCCCCACCCTGGGGTCCGGCCCCTCTCCTCCACGGCGGGACCGAGCCAGGAAAAAATAAACAAAACCCCACAAAAAGTTGGAGAGAGGGAAGTTCCCGGTGCGACGCGAAGTTGGGGACGGGGCCGCCGCCGCCCCCCGGGGATGCGGGATGAGGGGGGGGGGCGGGGGGGGGGGGGGGGAGGGATGCTCCTACCTTCAGCTATCGCCCTCTTCATCTTAGGGGTCGGGGAAGGCACGTCTGGAGGCGCGAAGTGGAGCGGGCAGCGGTTACAAATCCTTGGGAAAGCGGAGCCAAGATCCTCGCGTGGAAAAAAAAAAAAAAAAAAAAAAACAACTTCAGGCGGAGCGAGGCGGCGGCGGCGGAGACGGGGGGGCTCTCCCGGCGCCCGGGCTCATCGGGGGAATGAGCAGCCCCCGAGCTGGAGTCAGCATCCAGGCGAGGCTCCCCCTCCCTCTCTCTCTCTCTCTCTCTCCCTGCCTGCCTCCTCCTCCTCCTCCCTCCGTCCTGCCGTCCTCCCCTCCCGCTGGGGTCGGGGGGCTGCGGCGGCTCCCGGGGAGCGCTGGATCCCGGGAGCGAGCGAGCGGGGACGGCAGAGAGAAGGCGATGAATGTTTTATGGGATCATGTGGTTTGACGTGAGAGGAATCAGCCTAGATCGGATTTACCGGCTGGAGGAGGGAGAGGAAGGAGGACGGGGGAGCCGGGGCTGGAGGGCTGGAAGGAGGGAGGGGCCCGGGGGGCAGAGGGAGCGCGCAGGGGCCGCGCTGGCGGAGGAGCCGCGCAGGAGCCCCCGCGGGGCCCGGGCAGGGCCGGCCGGCTCCGGGAGCAGCATTCCTGGAGGAGAGGTGCCACCTAAAGGCGGCCGCGGATAGGGATGCCCGCAGCCCCCTCGTATCCCGCATCCCTCCCTGCATCCCGCGGCAGGGGGGGCCGGGGGCAGCAGAGCCCCGGGAACGAGAGTTCGGTCCCTAGAGCCCGGACATGCTCTCCTGGACCTGGACCCACAGCGACTCTCCCCTGGGTTTGGTCCCTGGAGCAGGGATGCTCGCTAGGCAGGAGTAGGAGGGACCTTAGAATCATAGAATCATAGAACAACCAGGTTGGAAGGGAACCATCGGATCTTCTAGTCCAACCATTCCCATCAAACACTAAACCAAGTCCCTCAAGACCTCATCCACCCGCCCCTTAAACACCTCCAGGGAAGGGGAATCAACCACCTCCCTGGGCAGCCTATTCCAATGCCCAATGACCCTCTCTGTGAAAAACCTCCTCCTAATCTCCAGCCTAAATCTCCCCTGGTGGAGCTTGAGGCCATTCCCTCTCGTCCTGTCCCCTGTCACTTGGGAGAAGAACCCAGCTCCCTCCTCTCTACAACCTCCTTTCAGGTAGTTGTAGAGAGTAATGAGGACTCCTCTCAGCCTCCTCTTCTCCAGGATAAACACCCCCAGCTCTCTCAGCCGCTCCTCATAAGGCCTGTTCTCCAGCCCCTTCACCAGCTTCGTGGCTCTTCTCTGGACTTGCTCCAGAGCCTCAACATCCCTCCTGTGGTGAGGGACCCACAACTGAACACAGTATTCAAGGAGCGGCCTCACCAGTGCTGAGTACAGAGGGAGAATCACCTCCCTTGACCCACATCACCTTTTTCCGCTGCGGTGGGTTTGGTCCCTGGAGCAGGGATGCTCCTTGGAGAGGGCCTTGGGAACACCGGGATCCACGATGGGAGCACGGGTAGATGAGGTCCTGAGGGACATGGTTTAGCGTTTGATAGGAGTCGTTGGACTTGATGATCCGATGGGTCTCTTCCAACCTGGTTGTTCTATGATTCTATGATTCTATAATCCACATGCAGCATCTCTTGCTGCTACGGTGGGCTTGATCCCTGGAGCTGGGAAGCTCATTGGGGATGCAACAGGAATGGCCTCAAGCTCCGCCAGGGGAGATTTAGGCTGGAAATTAGGAGGAAGTTCTTCACACAGAGGGTCATTGGGCATTGAAACAGGCTGCCCAGGGAGGTGGTTGATTCCCCTTCCCTGGAGGTGTTTAAGGCACAGGTGGGTGAGGTCTTGAGGGACTTGGCTTAGTGTTTGATGGGAATGGTTGGACTAGAAGATCCGATGGGTCCCTTCCAACCTGGTTGTTCTATGATTCTATGACCCACAATCCCTCTTCCCACTGCAATGAGTTTGGTCCAGAAAGCTCCTTTGGGAGGCAGGGGGAGCACCTGGATCCCTGCTCCCTTGGGATCCATCCAGGAAAGACATCATCTTACCTCAGTTTCTCCAAAAACACGTGGTTGAAGATGAAGCAGAGGGAACCTGCCTCCCCATTCTCCTCCTTCCCTAAATCCCTCCTAAATTCTTACTGCATAGGCAGCTCCCATCAGCAGCTGTCCTGGGAAGCAGAAAGACAGACTTTTATTAAGCGAACTCATCTGCTCAGTGGGGAAAGGAGGAGGGAAGGTTGGTGCCAGGGAAAGCCAGACATCTGTAACATGAAGACATGGTGGCTCTGTCCCTGCTGGCAAGAGCTGTCACACTGCTGCCATCTGTATTTATCTAAATCTATGTACACATAGGTATGTGTATACTACTGAATATTAATTCCTCTTTCATGACTTTTCACCCTAATATTCACGATCTCTAGAGCAGCTTGCACTGAGGTCTTGGGTCATAACCACATCTCTTGAAGGCCTTCCCAGTTTGCATCTTTCTCTGTAATTGTTGTTCCAAGTTAAGCCAGGAAACCGTTTCTCCCATGTACAATAACCCATCTCACCCGAAGATTCATACCAGCGCCACAGTCATCTATGGAAAAAAAGAAAAGCAACCGCAGGAAGGCCTAAGTGGACATCTGAGCCAGATGGAGGTCATTTACCAAGTGTGGGCTTTAATTATGCAAACGGCCTCAGCTGTCCACAGGTAGCAGGGAGGTACGGCTTCCAGAAATCTGCTAGAGATCTCTTGCTGACATTTTATCAGTCACCCACAACTGAAGTGTGAGAGCAGAGCAGGGGAAGGGCTACTGTCAAGATATATGGGCAGATTGCTAGAAGCAGCGTCCCTTCCAACCCAAACCGTTCTATGATTCAATGATCTTTGTCTCCCTATATTTTGAGGACTTGCTGGGAACCAGCAGCAGGCGGGATGGACTTCAAGGAATGCCCACACACAAGCATTTGTGCCAGAACTAGATGTGGGGGGAGTCTCAGGCCAGGGACCCCTAAGTGACAGGGCAGGGCAGTGTCCGGTAGCCAGACTGGGGAAGAACCAGGAGCTATGAGGTTAGTAGGGAACTATCTTCTACTCAGCTAAGCTCCTTGAGTTCAGATCACAGGCAGGTGCAAGTAAGCCTGTCTAGTTATGCATCACCCGGTTACCTTGCCTTACAAGCCTTGTAAACCCTTTTACCTTGGTCAGACAATGTGCCTTCCTGTGCCTCAAACTTCTTAGCCTCCAATTCCAGTTTTCTCTTCTCCTACTAGACTCATGGAATCATAGAACAACCAGGTTGGAAGGGACCCATCAGATCTTCTAGTCCAACCATTCCTATCAAACATTAAACCAAGTCTCTCAAGACCTCATCCACCTGTGCCTTAAACACCTCCAGGGAAGGTGACTCAACCACCTCCCTGGGCAGCCTATTCCAATGCTCAATGACCCTCTGTGTGAAGAACTTCCTCCTAATCTCCAGCCTAAATCTCCCCTGGCGGAGCTTGAGGCCATTACCTCTTGTCCTGTCCCCTGTCACTTGGGAGAAGAGCCCAGCTCCCTCCTCCCTACAACCTCCTTTCAGGTAGTTGTAGAGAGTAATGGAGAGACATGGGAGATACCTCACCCTCTGTGCACTATCCTTCTGCCCCTCTGGAGTGCAAGGGTGCAGGGATGACTCCCTTGTTCTCTTCCAACACTTCCAACCTACAGTCCTAACTGCATCCCAGCTTAAGCGCAACACTTACTTTCTCTGATCCTTTTGCCTTGCATGCCTTGTTCCCTCTACTTGCTCTGCGTAAGGGCCACCTCCAGCTGTGTCCCTGTCCATCCTGTCTCTATGCCTACACCCTGACCAGTGTGTGCTGCACACCTGTCCTACTTGACACATCCTAAAGCTCAGCACCATACAGCCCCTCTCTTCTCAGTGAGTTCCATGCTGTCAAGTGAACCACTATACCCAAAAGCCCAAGGCTGTGACCCTCAGGTGGGGCCACAGCTTTCAACACAGCATTTGAGGACATCTTCTGGGCAGAGAGGATGATTCCATCATGCCCTGCTCCTTCTGCAGTGACTGGCCAGGTACCACAGGTTAGGACTACGCTGCTCTTCATTTTTAAACACAGCTTCAACAATTAGTGTTTCAATAGTGCCCTCTGACTTTGCCATCCCAAGTGGTGCATCGGGAGAGAAAGTTCACCTATGTGCAGAGCATCAAGATCGCTGCAGATCAAAGGACCCTGGATATCAGATTGTCTGGGAGAGGGCTGGAAGGTGAACATGAGAAATGAAGGAGTTAACTGAAGCTGTAGTCACAACGCCAAAAATTACAGGTTCTACCAGGATGGCAGAGGGCTGCATGAGACAATTTGGCTGACATTTCTGAAAGGTTAATCTCAAAATGGAGAGAGCACAACTACTGAGAGCTTAGAGTGACTTTTCTCGCAGATTCCTGCACTGCTTTGGGCTGGTTTGAGACCAAACTGTTTGTAACACACAGGTCACCATGGTGGCTGCGACCTTGGTAAAACTGGGACTATGACAGATGTCCCAGTGCAAGCTTGCTTTCCAAGCTGACATCACAAGGACAGGAGCCTGAGTCCTTCGATGCCTGCATATTGGACGCTTCCCATTTCCCAACGTGCCTAAAAGCTGTCTAGGAAGGACTGAGTGAAGGAGGAGTCTCCCAAGTAGAAGATCTCCTGGGAGATCTGAGGTGGCTTGCAATTACTGCGTGAGTAATTCTGTGCAGCTCATTTGCAGTTTGGAAAGGTGCCAACGTTCACTGAGATCAAGAGACACCTTGCTTTGACTGGATAATTACATGTTCGTCTTTACCTAATGCTTAATCATACTTAGATCAATTCTCTTCCTTTGCATTGTGAGTCTTGTCTGCAAAATGTCAACCTCTCGGTTGCTCTCTTTAACCCTCGTTTGTGAGCAGAGTGGATTTAATGTCTTTGGGGCACATTCCTGGGTTTAAGGGTGACGAGGAGAAGGTGGAAGAGAGAGGTGGGTGTGGAGTAATAGAGAAGGCACATAAAAGGGGAAAACATTACCCTTTGCCATGTTCACACCCACCTCGTTTTATGAATAGGATCTAATGGAGCCAATTCCTGAAACCCCTTGTGCTAATTTGGTAAAAGTTTTTAATCTTTCCACCCCACTGTCTGGTGGCTGTAGCTCTCCCGTGTCTGATGGGGACGTGAGCGTCTGAAAACATCTCCTGGAGGAACAAGAAGGCAGAAAAAGGACACTCAAAGACTAGTTTGTTTGCTGTTGTGCCTAGGCTGAGTGATGGAAATGCCTGTGTCTGTAGGAGACAGGAGCAGGCATGAGCACATGGTCCATAAAGCAGATCCCTCTGGACCCTGGGACAAGTCATCCTTCTGGAGATCCAAGAAGACCTTTCCTTGAAGTAGTTTTCACTGGATCTGAGAACAGGCATAGGCAGACAACAGGTCAGACTCTCACGTACAAATTTGAAGGGCTCCCCAGATGCATCAACACCAGAAGTATTAACAAAGTTTAAGTATTACACCCTCTACCAGTTGTCAAGTGCCAAGTGCAGGGAGATGATCTTTTCCCTGCTCCTGCTGGTCACTCCTTGGCTGATACAAGCCAGGATGCTGTTGGCTTTCTTGGGCACCTGGGCCACTGCTGGCTCATGTTCAGCTGCTGTCGACCAGCACTCCTAGGTCCTTTTCCACCAGTCAGCTTTCCAGATGATCTTTCCCAAGCACGGAGAAGCCAATAACAAGAAGCATGGCTGGCCAGTTCTTGACTCCTTTGGGGTGAGACGTATTGTGCCAGGGACAAGCTGATGGAGTCCTTGACCCTGTCATGAGCACTGCCTGACTTGAACTGTCTACCCTGGTTGTGATGGGCACAACATTTCATCTCAGCTCGTGACCATATTGCATCAGTTCTGGAAAAGGCAGTATCTGTGTTGTTCTTACGTGCCGTTCTGCTCCTATTGCCATGAACACCTGCAACAGAGCCTGAATGGGCAAAGCAGAGTGAGAAAATCTTTCCCTCTGTTGGTGCATCCACCCCTAGCAATTCCCCATGGCTGCTACCTCACCCGAGAAGGTGAATTATGAGCCTGATAGCTTCTGCTTCGTGATTTCTCTCAGATTTCAGGCCTCTTCTGCTTGAGCAATAGGATCTGCTTGGGCGAGTTGTTCCTATAAATCATCGCAGCATTCACTTCAGCCTGACACATCAATCCCCTCTCGTCATGCAGTGAAAGGTTCCCACCTGGTCTTGGCGGTGCTGCTGGGATTGGGATGCACCAAGAATCCTTCAGTGCATTGTAGAGCCTTGCAGATCCACGGATCTATTCAGGCGTTTCTTGCAAAAAGCTGCTTGCTTGAAGCCTTAGGGTGACTCATCTGGACGGTAGCTTGTGTGTGGCTTGAAACTGCCCTGAGCTCACTGGGAACTGGGAAAGCCACTGGGAACAGTCAAGGGTGCTAAATGGACTTTGAAGAAGGGGAAACAAAGGGGAAGAAAGCAAAACAAAGCCCTAAGAGGTTTCTTCAGTGACTTCCCAGTCAGATACTTGGTTCAAAGGAGCCGCCTCCACGGCAGATCTGGGTACTCGTAGGGTCTGTTGAGAAAGGTTCCTCATTTCAAAGTGCCTGGCTTTATTAGTGGCTCAAGGGAATCCCTGGATTTCTGGGCATTTTTTCCTTCCAAATGATGGACTGGATAAGATTCATGAGTACATGGACCATATGAGGGTAGGAGATTCTCACCAGCATGTGCAGGCAGAGCCAAGAGCAGGGAGAAGATGGGCAGCAAAAGCCCAAACATAGACCAAGGGTAAAACTTGCTCTTCTATGGAGCTGGTTTAAATAGGAATCATCTCAGAATTATAGAATCATTAAGGTTGGAAAAGATCTGTAGTATCATCCATGTCAGCTACCAGCCCAACACCACCATGCCTACTAAACCATGTCCCAAAGTACCACATCTACAGTTTTTTTGGACACCTCCAAGGAAGGAGACCACTGCATCCCTGGGCATCCTCTGCCACTGCTTGCCCAAATGAGCTGAACCAGGGGGCCCAATCTCAAGGTGGGGCCACCCCAGTGCAGAGCAGAGCTGGATAATCCCCTCTCTTGCCTGGCTAGCACTGCTGTGCTGGAGAGACCCCAGGACACTGCTGACTCACAGTCAACTTGCCATCAACCAGAACCACCAGATCCCTTTTGCAGGGCTGCTCTCTAGCTTCTCACCCCCGAGGCTGTGTGGACACCCAGAGTTGCTGTGTCCTGCGTGCAAAACCCAGCAGTTACCCTTGTTCAACTTCATGTGGATGCTATGGGTGTCCTGGGAGAGGCAGGGACATGCAGGAGGGCTACTAGAGAGCGCTGGCAGAAATTGAACAAACAATTCATGCCTAGGAGCATCTGCCCTTACAGCCCGACTCGAAACGTCACATATATTTCATGGAGGAACGAGAGCATGGCAGCACCACATGACCAATCCACCCAGCTCTGATTTCAGCGCTGCAGTACTCCCAACAGAGTTAGCAAATGAGTTGCAGACCGGGAACTATCTGCAAATAGTTTCCAATAATGAATTGAGGTGCGAAAGCTGCAATCTGCTCCTAGACAATCTGTAAACAGAGGGAAGAGAAATTCACCAAAATAAATTATTCATTTCAGCTTACTTTCCTTGCTCATGTCTTAACTTGAAACCCTCCAGGGCCTGCAGAGATTTCCAGGGATGCTCCTGTACCTTAAGCAAGGCAGTGTTGGAGGCACAATGATGGTGATGAGGCAGATGAGAGTGTCCTGTCACCGCCTGGCCAGCATTTTTCCATCCCAGCTACTGTGGATTTGCTACCGAACATGAACCAGCACCCTGAGTTTTCCAGAAACAGTGAAGGTAAGGCTATTCCAGGCCAAAAATTGGACTCTTCCCCTCTCCCTGCTGCCATTATCAGAGAGAGCTAGAGGAAAGGGAACCACCCAGGATGGAGAATGTGGGGAAAGGAGAGCACACAGCTAAGGGATAGAATAGCAGTGAAGGCTGGAAGCAAATTATAACTGCATCTGGAGCAAACTATGTAGGACATAGAGCTGTGGCCTATCATGGCACAGCATTCATGAATAAGGGCATGTGTGCTGGAGCCCACCTGTGTGATGAACCAGGACCTGTTCCCAGCCACCCTTTGGAAACCTTCCAGATGGTTTTTGGAGAAGAAATTGGACCTTAAGAAGAATGAGCTCCTTTAGTATGGCTTGAGGTTTCCTGAGGGCACATCTGACTGGACAAGCACCACTGACTGTCCAGGGGAGGGAGACTATGAGCAGGTTGTGTCTAATAGATTCAAGGCATTCAGCACCCTGTACACTGTTTCTGATGAGTTTAGGACTTGGAATGGTTTGATGCATGAGAAGCTGGCTAAAAAGCAGAAAAATTGTACATGGTAAAGAGAAACATATGGACCCGGAGGAAGGTGCAAGATAGGAAGCTGGGATATGGCAACGATTATTTGCTCAGTCATCTGCAAAAATTGTTCCCCCTGAAGTGGCTTGAGCTCTCTATGGGTCCTCCTGTGCAAGACCTTCAGCTAGGGCAGACCAGGCATAAGAAACTTTCATTTTGATTGTTGGTGTCTTATGGATATCCAGATGCCATTGTCTGGCTCTTTGGTTTTCTAGAAACTGTAGTGCAGTTTCAAGCCTTCAAAACTGAGTCTCTAAACCAGCAGGCTGGAGTGGAGTGTATCAAGGTGTTTCACAGAAAGGTGTAAGGCACTGTTGGTTTCTCTTATTAGACTTAATTAAATAAATTTCTTGTGCATGTTGCCCAGAAAGCAGATTTTGGGGCTGTCATGTGGAAGTGCAAATTTCAGAGCAGAATCTTCCATCTCTGATCATGACAAACTGGGCAGAAGGCTTGAGGAACAATGTATTGCTCACAATATAAGAAGGTTTAAGTTGAAATATGACCCCAGAAATCACCTGGAGAGAACCTGTGGCAGGAAAGCTGGGGAGTGACCAGGGAGTGCAGGGAGAGGACAAGGGGAAATGGTTTTGAGCTGAAAAAGGGGAGATTGAGATGAGAACTTAGGAAGAAATGTTTTTCTGTGAGGATGGGGAAGCCCTGGCCCAGGTTGCCCAGAGAAGCTGTGGCTGCTCCATCCCTGGAGATGTTCAAGACCAGGTTGGATGGGGCTTGGAGCCTCTGACCCAGTGGGAGGTGTCCCTGCTCATGGCAGGGGGTGGGACTGGATGGGCATTAAGGTCCTTTCCGACACACACCATTCTATAGTTCCGTGAATTGGGGCTTTTTCAAACCTTATTTTCAGACCTATAACTTGCTCTGTGTTCAGGGGGTACAATAAATCTTGAACAGTGAACTCAAATCTGGTGGATTTGTCCTTGATCCATTTTGGCAACTATCATCCCAAACTACCGTGATCTCCCCGAATGCCAGTGTTTGGCCTTTTGGAGCTGCCTGTCTCACAGCCCAGCAAACATTAATCACTGAGCCAGAGGATTACAGTTGCATTATTGCAAACCACAATGAGTTTTCAGGAAGATGTGTGTTGAAACTATCGAGGCTTTACAAAGAACATTTCATCTTTAAGAAACAACCCAAACAAAATGCTGTCAATGTTGTTCACCCACCTCTTAACAAAGACTTTGCAAATATTGCTGTCAAAGCAATGACTTTGCTCTGTTGAGAAAAGGCAGTTGAACATTTGGGCACCTGATTCATAGAAAGACAGAATGGTTTGGTTTGGAGGTGACCACAAAGCCCATCCAGTTCCACCCCCCCTGCCATAGGCAGGGACACCTTCCACTGCATCAAGTTGCTCCAAGCCCCATCCAACCTGGCCTTGAACACCTCCAGGGATGGGGCAGCCACAACTTCTCTGGGCAACCTGTCCCAGTACCTCACCACTCTCACCCTCTTTTCCAGGCTGCATTTCCTCAACTACCTCAGCCTGTTCTCGTATGGGAGGTGCTCCAGTCCTCAAACCATTTTTGTGGCCTCCTCTTGACTCACTCCAACAGATTCATGTCTTTCCTGTGCTGAGACAAACTGCAAAATGGCTAGAAGAACTCACAGAAGTGAGCATTTTGGCAAAAAATACTGCCATGTACAGTGAGAGGGAGATGGTGGTCTTGACAGTGGCTTCAGTGTAGAATACCTCCTCACATGCTGCTTCATGAACCCCACTGGTCTGGTGGCCACTCCATTATCAGTCCTTTCATGTTTAAGCTAAGAAGCTGAGGAGATGACGCAAAGCCTGTTCTTGCGTAGTGTGGCCCCAGGAAAAATGAAGTGCCCACGTAATTTCCTAAAGTGGTTTTCAGGAAAAGACAGAAGGCTGGAGGTAAACATGATGCTTCTCTGTGGGAAGGCTCAGCGTCCCATGGAAATCATCTCTTTTCATTGAAAATCTGACTATCTGAAAACCAGCTGCTCGATTTAGAGACCCAGCAGTGGCAGAAAGATTTGTGTGGCCAATGTGTCTTGTTCCCACCTCCTACAAAACAAGGACTTCTCAATGTTCCCACCTCCTACAAAACAAGGACTCCTCAAGGCCACGCTGACAGATCTTAGCCAAGTGAAGTCACAGAGGGCAACTCATGCTCTGCTAGATGCTCATCAAGGGGCAATGTCACAGTGCATCGTAAGAGGTGAGGTCCAACCATGAATGATGGAGGATGCTGTGAGAATGAGACATGCTGGTATTACAGCTCTGCCTTAATGTGAGCTTAGGGTGTCTTGCTTTTCCTCAGGTGGAAGTCAGCCTCATCCAGCATTGCAGGGGCTCTCCTTGGACTGTGAATAACATGCTCTACTGTTTCCTTGCTGAAGAAAATGTCCCATGAGATGAATACCCTTAACCAACTGGAAGAGTCATAGAACAGTGGAATTGTTTGGCTGTAAAAGAACTTTGAGATCGAGTCTAACCATACCTGTCCACTACTAAGCCACATCCCTGAGCAACTCATCTACCTGTCTTTTAAACACCTCCAGAGGTGGAAACTCCACCACTTCCCTGGGAAGACTCTACCAGTGCCTGAGAATCCTTTCAGTGAAGAAACTTTTCCCAATATCCAATCTAAACTTTCCTTGGCTGAGCTTGAGGCCATTTCTTCTCATCCCACCATTTGTTCCTTGGGAGAAGAACCCAGCACCCACTTCACCACAACCTCCTTTCTAGGAGCTGCAGAGAGCAACAAGGTCTCCCCTCAGCCTCCTCTTCTCCAAGTTAAAAAATCCCAGGTCCCTCAGCCGCTCCCAGAAGATCCAGAGACAGAGTTGTCCATTACTTTGCAATGAAATAATATCTTGGTTTACGATTGTTTGCAATGATCTTCCTGCAGCAGATGAATAATCTGTCTTGTCGATTTGACAGAGACGTTGTTTGGAGAGGGGACAAATAGCATGTTCCGCCTCACGCAGCCATCACAGACTTCTAAGGAGAGAAAAACGGACACACCGATAATCCCCAGCGACAACTGCAGTATATTTAGCAACACTGGCATGAGGCGTGCAACGAATGCAACAAATGGTGATCACAGGAGCCACAAAACCTGCTGCCCCAAGGTGGATGAGACACTTGAGCATGGCTGGAGAGAGGGGACAGGGAAGGGACAGGAGCAGCCCCCTGCCCCAGGCTGCTGGGCGCAGCAGGATGGCAGCCAACGGCACCGCAACCCCCGTGGGAGAGATGCTTTCTCGCAGTCAGAAAATATAAGCCATTTTCAGAAGGCGAACAGATTTTGGTTGGGAGGTGAGGGAAGCGGAGGGCCAAGAATAGAAGGGAACAGTGGGCGTAATTCTGACTCCCTGCTGCATTCAAAGTAAAGTACAGGACAAGTTTCAAGGAAACAGCAGGCCAGGCCTTAGGGGAGCTGGCAGGGAAATGCGAGCCTGGTGGGGTGTGGGGGATCTGACCAGGCTGCCCCCGGGGAAGCAAGAGAGCATCGATGCAGGCGCATTGTTTGAGTAACGCGAAGGCGAGATACGTCATTGCACTTATCTCAGGCACGGTGCAGAGGTTTAAATGATAGTCCCCTTCTTAGGGACTGTGAAGGAGAGATGTTAAACGGGAGAATATGATCCTGGGTGACAGCAGTGAGATGGATCTTAAGCACAACAGAGGTGAGCGTGAAACAGAGAGGAATCATTCAAGTGCCTGAGAGCTGATCCCTATCAAAACGTAACATTTTCAAATATAGATGTATTTCTCTGTCCTTACAAAGGTACCGCACAGGAGTGCTGCTCTGCACACCGGTGCACAGCGACCTGCAGAGCCCCCAACTCAACGCCATCTATGCGGTAACGACGGGAATTGCATTGGGCCTTCCGAGAGCAGAAGGGTTGGCAGAAGGAGGGGAGGACATCACTTTCTGCTCCACTGTCTGCCTGTCCTGCAGTGTTTTCAGTAGCTTAGCACAGTTCTGCAGCACACTCTGTGTGTGTGTGTGTGTGTGTGTGTGTTGATAGATGCGATGATGGGGACGTCAGGAAAACCCAGCAGTCACAGGGCATAAGGCTGAGTGGAGCTTCAGGTGCCCTGAGCCTTTTCATGCTGCAGGAGCTGCAACTTTGACTTCTCCTCTCTGTCAGTGGTGACTGCAGGGCAGGGGCTTTGCCACAGTCTACTGGAAAAAAACACTTTCGCTGTATTCACTCAGCGCTGCAGCTTTGGCTTGGGCACAAGCTGAAGCAGTGGCAGATGGACTGGAGGCAGAAGGCAAAGTAAAAATTTGCGCTGCTGTCCTGGGCATCTTGGGGGTGAAGGGCATGGCTCAAGGGGCATTTGTTGTTAATTGTTGTGGAGCCAAGGAACCATAGTGTAGAGGTTGTCCATGGCCAGAGCTGCATCTCTGACAGCGAGCAGGAGTGATGCTCAGGGAGCACTGCAGGAGCAGGGTAGGTACAGAGAAGAGCAGCCCCTCAGCATTTCAGCACAGAAGGAAGGTCTTTCCCTGAGAAACCTGGAGATGACCCACCTCCACTTCTACACATTGCATCTGGTGGATCACACAGGCAACTTGGTGTCATGTTAAAACAACAGAGAAGCTGTTTCTGAAGGGCACATTGCTGTGTATGTGTGATAACGTGCTCTGAAATACGTGGAACAGTTTCAGAGTGAGGAAGATCATGGATAAGTTTACCAACATTTACCTGAAAACCTGTTTCAGAGCATTTCAAATGTAGCCTGCAAATATCTGTTCATGTTTGCTGCTGTCAGAGAGGAGTGGATGGGAGGCACCTTCCTGCAGTGCTGTGAATATCAGAGCTTTGCAAACCACAATTCTGAAGTAGCCCTGAAATGACAGCCCTGCAGCCTGCACGTCCCTGCAGAGGGAAGATGCTCTCCAGGACGACAACAAAGTCTTTTTAAC
Organism: Coccyzus lansbergi; assembly: GCA_033558105.1. NCBI lineage: Eukaryota > Metazoa > Chordata > Aves > Cuculiformes > Coccyzidae > Coccyzus > Coccyzus lansbergi. The sequence goes on from JAUMJK010000357.1 coordinate 440,850, forward strand.
ACAGACTGAATGTCATCCCACCAACCCTTCAACTCATGGTCACAGAGGCATTTTTTCTCTTTTAAATTGCACAGAATATGAGATGAGCTGCAGAGCTCACGGATGGCTTGTCCCTGAAACCAGGGATGCTGATGCCTTGGAAAACTAGAAAGCCACTAGAGGGGACCTCCTTCAGCATCCACTGTCAGATCTCATGGCAGCCTCCTGGGCCAGTTCTGCTTTACAGGGAGGAAAAAGGACTCAGTGCATCTGCTGCTGCCTCCGGTTCATCCCTTTTGAGGCAGGTTTCAACAGAGCTGAGAGCATGTGTGGAAGAGGAGTAGGGCTGGAGAAAGGTCCTGAAACTGCTGGCAGTTCGTGGTGGCTGCCATCCAGCTGTGAGATGTCACCCAATGAGGCTTCCCCAGCAGGTTGTTGGGGGTGTCCAGGCTGCAGGCAGTTAATACAGGTGGGCTCTGATAACCTGGGCATCTGGAGAGCCCTGAGAGATGCCCAAACCATCTCCAAGCCAGGCTTTGCCTATTCACTGCCCAACACGAGTGACTAGCAATTTGGCTGGCTTATGACTCCTGGCAAACGCAGCTCCCCGCTCACTTTTAATAACAACGGGCAAAAAAAGAACTGGTGAAAATTATTTTCCCCCCCCCTTCTTTTAATTCAGGAAGCCTGGCAAGATGTCAAAACACTCCACCGCCACTCTGTGTATGGAGAGTGCTACCCAGCTCCTTTGCCAGGCCTGGAGCAATTGCAGATCTTATTTCCAGGAGCTGAACTGGCAGCATAAGCAGGAGGAGAAAGCATGGCTATCAGTCATCAGGAGATCCTAATCACTCCCAGGGAGGTGTTTACTGGAGGTGTGTGTGTGTTCGTGCTTGTCAATGGGAGATGGGAGAGGAACTGCCATTAGAATTGCAGATCGTGCACTTGTTAGCAAAGTGCCTCGACCCTGCTTTACAATTTGCTAATAATAAAGCATTTGTTCCCAGAAACAAACGCCCAGATTTATGTCTTGCTCACAAAGGACTCCGATAGATATATTGATACCTTGTGAATCTGCAGCAGGGAGAGATATTGGAAAGCAGCTGTTTGCTTGACTCCTCTGAGCTCCTCTATTGATAACTGGGAGGCATTTATTTCACTACGGATAGACCACTTAGATTGCTAACTCTCTGCTGCCAATAAGTCCCATATTTAGGGTTATTATATCACCATAAAATAGCTTTATGGAGCTATGAATATAGGCACACATCGATACCCACAACTGCAGCCACTGTTGGTTCATTTGTCTGACAGCGCTGGGAGAGCTCAGGCAGACCTGAAGCCCAGAGCTTCAGAGGTTTTGAGGCAGAAATAGGCAGAGGTTTTGAGGCAGAAATAGGCATAGGAGGAGCTCTTGGTCCTTTCCACTTGCCTGGGTGTACAGCATAAGAATTGGAGGCTCAAAGCCCCATCCAACCACTTCTTCTCTGGGCAACCTGGGCCAAACTCCCCACCCTCATAGCAAAACATTTCTTCCTTAAATCTCATCTAAGTTTCCACTTCTAAAGCTGAAAACTGTTCGCCCTCATCCTGACCCTGCATTCCCTGATCAAGAGACCCTCCCCAGCTTTCTTGTAGCCCCTTTTCGGTACTGAATGTCATAATTATTGTAAAATCATAAAATCATAGAATAGTTAGGGTTGGAAGGGACCTTAAAGATCATCTGAACGATCATCATTCCAACCTCCCTGCCATGGGCAGGGACATCCCACTAGATCAGGTTACCCAAGGCCCCATCCAGCCTGACCTTGAACACCTCCAGGGATGGGGCAGCCACATCTTCCCTGGGCAACCTACTCCATTGTCTCACCACTCTCATGGTGAAGAAATTTCTCCTTATGGCCAGTCTAAATCTATCCCTCTCCTGTTTATCCCCATTCCCCCTCATCCTATCACTACAAACCTTTATGAATAGTCCCTCCTCGGCTTTCTTGTAGCCCTTTTCAGGTACTGGAAGGTCACTTTAAGATCTCCTTGGAGCCTTCTCTTCAGTGAGTGGCAGAAGCTGCACATCAGCACAAACAGCTGGGCAGAGGATAAGCAGACTTAGCCAGGCTTTTACCCACAGCTGTCCAGCACAAGGCAAAACATATGTAAAAAAACAACTTTACACATAATCTGGATCTAATCTGTAGCTATGAACTCTCAACCACAAGCGCACACCACATGCAAAGAGGCAAAGTGTGTGACAGTGCTGTGTGCTGTTCACATGCCAGCTCTTAGGCTTTACAGAGCCTCACGGTGTGTCCTCTCTGAGTGACAGCGGCTGGGCCAATGTCACCACAGGCATCTGCATCTCAGCTGCAGCATCACCCCTGGTCCTGCCAAAGAGAAGCTCAGTGAGGGGCCTATGGGAAAGCTGGGGAGGGGCTCTTTAAAAGGGAGGGCAAGAATGGCATGAGGGGAAATTGTTTCAAGCTGAAAGAGGGGAAAATGAGATGAAATCTTAGGCAGAAATGTTTTGCTGTGAGGATGGGGAGGCCTTGGCCCAGATCACCCAGAGAAGTGATGACTGCCCCATCCCTGGAGGTTTTCAAGGCCAAGTTGGATAGGGCTTGGAGCAACCTGATCCATTGGAAGGTGTCCCTGCCCATGGCAGTTTGGAACTTTTTAGGCTTTAAGGTCCCTTCCAACTCAAACCATTCTATGATGATCTCACTCCACTTCCTTCTAGGGGTTTGATCTGCAGAGCAAGAATTAAAAGCCTGAAGATCTTAGAGTCAAATATCCCAAGGCAGCAGGAAAATGCATAGCCCCAAATGAGTGAAAGGCAACATTGTCTCCACCTGAGCACATGATTTTGAGGTTCTTTGGGCATCTGGCATCTGATGGCTTGGTGCTAGCAGCAGAGATCTGCAAGAAGAGTCCAAGTCAAGAAAAACTGGCACTATCACCACCATTGTGGTGGTTGAGTCACTATCTCTGGAGGTATTTAAAAGATGGATGGATAAGGTGCTGAGGAGCATGGTTTAGTGGTTAATAGGAATGGTTGGACTAGATGATCCTGTGGGCCTTTTCCAACCTAGTTATTCTGTGATTCTGTGATTGTTTGTCAGAGATGGACTACACGTGCCTGTCTGGCTCAGACCTGATACCCCAGGATGGGGAGGATCTGGCTGGGCTGAGAGCACAGCAATCAGTCTGCAGGGGACAGCCGAGGAGCAGAGGAGACATGACTTGTCTGCTGGGGTTTCCTGCTCCACTGGCTTCTCAGAAGCCCTCAGGCTTTGTATATGTAAGAGGAAGCAGCCAGTTGCCTGGTGAGAGGGGAGCTGAGCAGCATCCAGGATGGTGTCCAAATAACAAGAAGCTTTTATGTTCTGGCCTTATCATCCCAGATGGACTCAGGACCTCCCAAGGCATACAAAGAAGAGAGTCCCCAGCTGGTGCGTGGTGCAGACATGCTGCTCATTTTCTGCTTCGGGGACCCCAGTCGTTGCCATCAGGCAGGTCAACAAAAGTCCTACGAATAGTCCAAACAGCTTGGAGTTAAATTTATAAATGTTTGTGGCTACTTGGGAGGTGCTTTATCTTTTATCACAGGAAAAGAAGGAAGGAAAAAAAGGACAGAAGAAAGAGAAATCTTTAAAACTCAAGGGCATATGGAATAGTCTCTGAGAAAAAAAATCTAATAATTTTTAAGTCAATTTCCTCATTTTTGAGGCTTTTTCTAAAAAAATAGGTTTTAAGTTGTCATGTTATCTAGGCTTTCACAGAGAAAACAAAAAAAACCCTTGGTGTTCTGGGTAAATAGCAAAGAAAAATGGGATTTACCCATCTAAATCTACACGTCTTCCATCTCAGTGCAGGCAGCTGGAGGTAGATTCCTGAGCAAAGTGATCCTAGGAAGCCAACTTGCACCTCGAATCCTGGGTTCAGTTTTGAGCCCCTCACTCCAAGAAGGACATTGAGGGGCTGGAGTGTGTCCAGTGAAGGGAATGGAATGATCTCAAAGGTCTTTTCCAGCCAAACAATTCTATGATTCAATGAACTACCCTGAAGACTGATGAAATACTCAGGATAAAGTTAAACATGACAAAAAATAATGTTCTGTAGGTACTAACGGGCAATTTCATTTTTACAGCCATGCAGTAAGTTTGGAAAATCCGATGCAGACTGAAGTCCCTGCTCTCCATCAGGGCCACACGATTCCCACACAAATGTGGGAGGGATCCTGGCTGTGTTACCAAGCCTGCCAGCACCCAAAGTGAAACAAATGATCCCAATGATTCAGGCCACTGCTTCTCTACCCTGCTGTAGAGAAACTGTTGAACACCATCATTCCTTGTCATGGAGCAGTGTGGCCAGCTGAGCAGCACGTTCCAGATGTTGTAACACTGAGTTTGAGGGAATCCAGGCAGCTCCCAGAGGCTGGGATGGAGCTTTTCTCACCTGAGCTCTGGGATGTCTCCATTTGTTTCTGTACCAGTGGCTCTGCAGGGCAGCTCTAAGCCCCTGCAACTTTCCAGTGGTTTGCCCACAAACCAGAAGTCTTTGGCTCATCCAGAATAATTCCTGGAGGCTTTCAATGGGATAACTGATCCTGTGAAGCGAAACTACAGGAATACACATGCCTGAAGCAGGTGAACGCTACTGTTGGTGCTCTGGGAAATGAGGCAGTTAAGGACGTTCAGAATAAATGTCAAGAAATTGCAAGGAGAGTCACCTGCTCATTATTTTTATAAGTTCTTGCTGAAAGAATGCTTCTTTAGGCAGCAAATGATAGCACCGTGAGAAGCATAAATGTCAGGCCTTTTTTTTCTTAATTCACACCAGGCAGAAGCATCTGCCTGCTACAAGTTCTGATAATGAAGGGCATGTAACAGTGACCCCATAGAGCATAAGTGAGCCCTGTTTAACATGCTCGTGCTTCCCTAGGTGTTCATCACAAAGCCGACTGTGCCTGATGCAGACTCATCCATCCCATTATTGCTCTGCTTCTTATTTGGGGATCACTTGAGCAAGTGGAGTGCTCTGGTCTTTGAGGGAATGCATTCACACTCAAAGCACTTGTGCATTTATTACAAGTGGTCTTTGAGGTGGGAGGGTCATGGCTTCAATCATTATGATGCAGCTGGACTAATGAAGCAGGAGGACGGAGCATTGCATTCTCTCCATCCTGAAGATAGTGCATTTGTAAAGATGTGATATTTGTTTGCCCCAAGTGTTTCTGGCAGAGAACCATGCACGAGCGTCACTGAGTAAGAAGGCATCTTGCAGCTCTGAGTACATGCCAAGCAGGCAAGAGGGCAGTGGGGTGTGCAAGGAAAGGGACATTAAGACCTGAATATCAGCTCAATGCAGGGCTCACCCCAGCTCCAGAGCTCGCTGGGGGCCTGGAAGCTGTAAAGCAAAGCCAGACCAATGCTCTCCCATCTCCTATACCTGGTCCTCTGCAGAGCAGAAAGCCCTGAGGTCATGGCAATGCTGTTTTCAGAGAAGGGTCACCAGTTCCTCTTCCGTCTGTCACCTTGTACTGGGTCTTCAGCCTGGTGTCCTCTGGCATTCACCAGATTGATCTTCTCCCTGCAAGGGTGGTGAGGCAGTGCTTGCCTAGAGAAGTCATAGCTGCCCCATTCCTGGAAGTGTTCAAGGCCAGGATGGATGTGGCTTTGATGTGGCCTGGTCCAGTGCTCATGGTAGGGGTGGGGGTGGAAGTTGATGATCTAAAGGACCTTAAAAAGTCCCTTCCACCCCAAACCATTCTATGATTCTTCCCGAAGGCTTGTGCATTTAAATATTTCAGTGTCAGTTCTGGGGCACTCTGGTCTCCAGGAGGTGGAGGGAAGGGTAGGCAGCTTATTCCCATGGCAGACAGCTCCAGGGGAAGAGACACAAAGCCACACTGCCTATTCCAGGCAGGAATTGTCTCTGTTGGGGATGACCGCAAGGTAGAAGTCAACCATGTGTTTTCTGCTAATGCAGCTCTGCTGGCTCCTTCTCCTGGAGCAGCAGAGACTTGTGAGAGCAATGTGTCATTGCCTGCATCCCTGTGATGTAACTTGTAGGTGGGAAAACATGTTCTGTAGGTAGGGAAACTCCCACAGTGTCTTTTATTCAGCAGCAAACATTACCAACTGTAGCTCTGCTGCCTCCTGACACAGTCAGGCAGGTTCTTGCTTGCTTTTGGACCTCTTTCCAATTTGATCACTAGAGAGAATCACTGGAAATTGCCACCTGTGTCCACAAAGACATCTTCTAGGCTGTGACCCTGAAAAAGAGCCATCACACCTGAGAGAACACATGGTACAGAGTCAATGCGAGCATGTCCCAACAGATCAGCTCCAGAAAAATTCAGACTTGTTTTCCAGCAACCCAGGGTCTAATGCCACTAGGACACTGTGATGCTCACAGTTATTTCAGCAACAATTTCTGGAGTGTAAGCACCAGAGGTGAAGTTGGGCCATCAGCCAACATGAATGGGCTGGAGGGGTGTGATAGTGCAGGAGGATACGGGAGTTGTATCCCTCTGCCTTTGCCAAAACTGGAGACAACCCCACCCCCAATGTGCTCCTTTATTTTCTTAGCCCCATGGGCATCACCAGGATGCTCTGCAGAGGTAAGGTGGCCCCTCGCTATCCTCACAAAGGACTCTGCTGAGCAGGTGGCCAGGGAAGAACTGAGGAGCTCACGCTACTCATCACAGCTCCAGCTCTGGCAGGCAGCCTGTGCACAGCCAAGCTGCTGTTGTGACTCTGCTCATCAGCACTAATTTCATTAGGGACAGAGCCCAAGCTACAGCTTTTGTCCACTGATGAACAAAATTATCTCTTCCTCTGAACACACATTTCATAGAATCATAGAATTGTGGAATGGTTTGGGTTGGAAGGGACAACAAAGCCCACCCAGTTGCACATCTCCCACTGGATCTGGGTGCTCAAAACCCCATCCAACCTGCCTTTGAGCACCTCTGTGGACAGAGCAGCCAACACTGCTCTGGGCAACTTGGGCCAGGGCCTCAGTACACTCACAGCAAAATATTTCTTCCTAAAATCTCCATATAATTTCTAATATCTAAAATAATTCCTTTCTCCCTCTTTGGATTGTTTGAAGGAGGCTACTTCCACACTGTCCAGTCCCAGGACTTTCTGTGACGCCACAGGACCATCTAGATTAGCATCAGTCTGGGACTCAGTCCCTCTCTTTGCATCCCAGCAGGTATGGCTGAAAATTTAATCAAACTGCTGGCACCCCACACCAGGCCAGAGCCATCCTGATAGCGCTTGAGTAGATGGAAATGTAACATTTGAATGAATGGCCCTTTAATTACGCTTTATCTGCCCTGCTCTTTTGCTTCTCACTGCAGAAAGCCAAGTGAATGTTAATGGGAAGAGCTCTGCAGGGCGGCTCACAACCTCACACCTGCTTGCTTTCATGCTGCTGGATGCCTGCACAGAGTATTAATTAAGCAATTAAGGCAAAGGAGGTGGCTGCTGGTCTGCAGCCCTAGAGAAATGCTCCCTTCAAGGACTTGGGGCTCTCTTACAGCACCTGCCATTACTGGAATCTGCTCTAAGCCCCCGGGACTGGTGCAAAAGACTGGTAGGACCAGGCATGTCTTAGGAAAATGCAGCATTTGAGCTGCAAAATGACACCAGCTCTGTCAGGGATTTCATCTGCACAGAGGCTTGGCCTGACCTTTCCTTTCCCTTTTTTTAATGGGGGGGAGAACAGCTCATTCTGCTCTGAGAAAAGCATTGTTCGAGCAGAATACAAAAGCTTTAGAAGAACTCCCATAGCAAAACCTTTCTAAGGCACTTTTTAAGCTGCAGTTCAGAAATAAATCACAGAAGCATGGAATCCAGGGATGGGGCAGCCACCCCTTCTCTACGTAACCTAGGCCAGTAAAAGATTTCTTCCTAAAATCTTATCTCGCTCTCTTCTTTCAGCTGAAAACCATTTCCCCTCGTCCTATCTCTGCACTCCCTGATCAAGAGCCCTTTCCTAGGAAAGCTGGGCAGGGGCTCTTGATCAGGGAGTGCACGGATAGGAGAAGGGAGAATGGTTTTGAGCTGAAAGAGGGGAGATTAAGATGAGATCTTAGGGAGAAATGTTTTGCTGTGAGGGTGGGGAGACCCTGGACCAGGCTGCCCAGAGCAGTGGTGGCTGCCCCATCCCTGGAGGTGTTCAAGGCCAGGTTGGATGGGGCTTCGATCACCCTGATCCAGTAGGAGGTGTCCCTGCCTATGACAGGGTGTTGGAACTGGATGGTCCTTGATGCCCCTTTCAAACATTTCTCTGACTCTGTGTATTTGTGTTGTATGTACCGATATGGCCTATAAGACTGACTTGAGCTGTGATACGAATTGCAAAGTTTTTCATGTGTAGCACTGAGCTGAAAACCACATCCCTGCTCCTGTGTTGCTCAGTGCACCATATGGTAGAGAAGCTGCCTGGATGAGCACTGCCCTGCACCCCTGCTGATGCCCAGAGCTGCACCCCTTGAAGACCCAGGTGCTGTTTAGTGAGTGGTTCCTATGCAAATTCATCCTCCTGTGAGGTGTGTGTCAGCTGGCAAGGTGCTGGTCATTGCTCCTTCCCCATAGCTGGCCTCGGGGTAAAGGACCCAGATTTAGGGAGTTCATAACTCTGGGTTTTCCAGCACTGCTGGCCAGAAGACCCCAGACAAAGCGTTTTGGCTCTGGGGCGCTGCCTGCTTTGCAATGGGTTGGCAGCAGCTTGAAAGTCAGTTGGTCTATCTGAAGTCACTGTTTTTCTTCTCCCAGAGCGTTCAGCTGCCATGTGGGAATCTGTATTACCTGGGAATTATTCTCACAGCAGGGGAAAATAAAAAGTGAATAAAAGTGACTGTAATCCATCAAAGCACAGATCAAACCTGATTGTGCGGTTTGTCAGAGATACAAAGCAGGAAACAAATATGTGCATAAACACATTTACTGAAGATCCTTGTCTTTAAGGACTCTCCTCTGCAGAGACATCATAGAGTTGATCCAGAAAAGGATGAGTCAGATAGTCAGGTGGTCCTCTTGCTGGACAGGAGCCCTGAAGGCTTGCTGGACACCTCAGGAAAGTAGGGCTCACACTGACAGCAGCGTCTCTCCTCTCCACAAGACTGTTTATTTCTTACATACACACAAAGAGAACCGGACACTGGGGAGCGTCGACACACACAAATTTATCACTGAAGAATATGGAGTCCTTGATCACAGAATCATAAAATGATTCAGGTCAGAAGGGGCTTAAAGCCCACCTGGTTCCACCCCGTCTGAAAACATTGGACCTGGACTTGACACGTGACATAAAGGCAACCAGGAAAGCTCTGGAGCCCCTCCTGCCCTGCTTCTCAGGACAAACATCGAGTTTTCACAGCAACATTATTAGAATCACAGGATGTCCTGAATTGGAAGGGATCCACAAGGACCATTGAGTGCAACTCCTGTTCCTGCCCAAGACAACCTCAATATTCACATTGTGGGGCTGAAGGTGTTGGCCAAAGGCTTCTGAAATGTTGTCAGGCTTGGTGCCATGACTGCTTCTCTGGGAGCTGTTTCAGGGCTCCACCACCCTCTGGGGGAAGAACCTGTTCCTCATGTCTACCCTAACTCTCCCCTGGCATATTCCCACCATTCCCTCGTGTCCTGTCATTGGTCACCAAAGAGACGAGATCAGCTCTTGCTTCTCTGGGTGTGAGGATGCTGCAGAGCAGCAGGTCTCCCCTCAATCTCCTCTTCTCTAGGCTGAACAGACCCAGTGACTTCAGTTGTTCCTCACACTCTTCCCTTCTAAACCCTTCGTCCTCTCAGACATTCATATCATGATGAAATGTGCCCTAGGATCTTACTAAGGAGCAGAAAAAGAACTCTGGGTCACAAGAAGGATTGTGAATTCTACAGGTGAAGCATTTACAGGCAAAATAATTCACAGGTTTCCAGGTTAATGTCAGTTGTGTTCTTAAGAGCATCTCCAGTCCCATCCCAACTTTACCAACCTGAAAAGGGTGTCCAGGTTTGGCAGCTCTGATGATTCAGTCCTCAGAGAGCTGTTATTTTTCTCACAGCCCCAGCTGCAAGAGTCAGGGGATTACACGAGACACTCAGTCTTGAATGAAAATCACATCAGAGCCAAACTTGTGACTGCAGAGAAACGCTCGAAACACGATTCCTCAGAGCTCCAAAAAATAGAAGGCAAATAAACAGTGCTGGAGTTTATTAATTTTTAAAATCTCATTATTTTTGGACAGCATAATGTTTTCCGAGACCTGAGTCAAGTGTTTTGAATGCCAGGAGTTGGGGAGGGAGCTGCGGAGCATCTCAGTGCTCTGCTGCCCACGTTCATTGCAATCAGATAATGAGCTGTAGACAGGTTTGCCTCAAAGCCACTGTCGGTGGGGTCAGTCCCCTGACTGCTTCTATCCATCGTAGGTTGTTTCTTTCAGGGTGATAGTGCACTTGATCTCCAAGAAGAGGTTGTAGGAGTTGAAGCAAGAATTGTAGCATGCACACACGCTCCCCGTTCAGCATCCCAGGAGCTGAATTTAAGTCTTGGAAAAAGGAAATTGTTGCCTCTTAGACTGGCATGTTCAGTGCCCAGATCTGCAATTCTCCATCTCCCCCTCCTCCTGAGCCTTGTGGTGAAATGGGTCAAGACAGGACCTAGGAGAGCTGGGGTAGTCCCAGTGTGACCAGTAAGGCGGTGAGCTGATGCACTCCCCATTGGTGACTCGTTCATAAGGACATGCAGTAGGCTTCCTCCTCTGCCCCCGATGCTGTTTGCCAGCTCTGCTTGCCAGGCCACACTAGATAAACACACCTGAAGCAGAGCACGAGCAGCCCAAAGAAGAAGCAGCCACACAGACAAGGCACAAAGGAAAGAAAGTGCATCCCTTCCCTCACTTCACTTAGAACATCTCTAGAAGCTCTCGAGCTAGTAGAGCTCATGGGTAAATGTCTTCAGGTGACAGCAATGAGTGGGGTGACTCAGAGATTGCCACACTGATATGAAAGGAGCTTGTTCTACAGCTTATATCTCCTCTCTGAAGCTCAGGTATGAGCAAGCAGGAACACAAGGGGCCTCTTCAGCTGGAATCGCCCACAAGGTTTGTGCAGTCTGAGCTCTCCTGGGTCTGCTGGAGCCCATTGCTCACAGGTGGGTCAGGATGTTTTGCTGGAGGGGACTATTCTAGATACAAGGCACATGCTTTTAGCAGATCTTCTTTCTACTGTGACAAAGTGAGGGGTGAATGGTCTTTGAGAGGTGAAAATTAACTGGAGGTTGTCACAGAAGAGACATGGAGCCCTATATCATTCAAAACAGGGGTTTGATGTAAGCATTGACCATTTGAGCAGGGATTTTTAGAGAATAAATGCTGGGAAGAGACTTGTCCCAGCAGAGGACTGAGGATGCTGGTATCTCTCTGTGACTCTCCACCACCTCTCTGCCTGGAAGCCTGGCGCTCTGGGCCAGCTTTAAGTTCAGTTATGCCAGGACATTGAAAGTGTGAGCACAGCACCAGGGAAAATGACAAGCGCTGGCATGTGTTTTGTGTAATGATTTTGATCATGTTACTAAATAGGGGTTTCTGTATGAATTAGATGACTTGGACTATTAAACTGCCAAGACATTAACTGCACTTAGCTCCATTCTGGACTCAGTCATCTCAAAGGTCTTTTCCAATCAAATAACTCTATTATTTCATACATATGGTACCTTCCCTTCTGCCCATAATGAGACTTCAGGTATGAAAATAGCCTCGAGGAGGCAGGTAGGCCCTGAGCGCTGATGGGTATTGCAGGGTTTGTTCCCTGAACTCTGTTCTCCAGCTGCCAGGACTCAGTCCTAACATCTCCCACCTAGAGCAGGTGGGGGCCTGTGTGTCCTGGGTGCTGTTTCTCCAGCTACACACATCAAATAATTCAGCCCTGTGTGTTTTGATGTACTCATTAATGTATTGGCAATTCGTAGCCCGCAGCATCTTGTCAGCTATTAACTAAGACAACATTACGGAACTGCCAGGAACAACCCCAGCCTGACCATCTCTCCTGCTCCTTCTTAGGCTGCTATCACCATCTGCTGAGTGTACCTGGCACTTTGTAGATGCTTTCCGAGTTTTCAGGATTAGTCTCAACACGTTTTGGGATGTAGCTTCTCTAGGTCGCTTCAGACTCCCACATCTGGAAATGAACTGGTGTAACTGGACAGAAGAGCCCTTTGTGTTGAGACATCCAGCTGTGCGCTGAATTCATCAGCTGAGATAAGGGTGACTGGTTGGCCCAGTAAATGGGTTCCAGGTCTTCCACCTCATTCAGTTAATCCCATGTCTCACCCTTGTAGCAGGTTGCAGCTTTAGCTATGAGGGCTGAGTTTCTACCATTTGTCCTCAGTACAATTTGCCAGTGGGAATTTACTTGGGAATCATCCCCAAGCATAGCCTTTCCGCCTTCCCCACTCAACCCACAGCGTGAGCTGAGAAGAGGGTCAGCTCAAGAACTTTGGAGCTCTCCACGCTCCAGCCCAGCTCCTCCCTGTGCCTTTCTGCCAATTCCAGAACAAACTGGCTTCAAGGGACTGATCTGGGTTCCATGCCCAGGGCTGGCAGCAGAGCCCGAGCTGCAGCTGGTGGAGGGAGAAATTTGTAGGCTTGAGCCAACAAAGTCATGAATGAAGTACTGTTTTCTTTGAAATATCCCGAGGCTGCTGCTTATGGAGCATGGAAACACCCGTGTTTGCGAGGCAGGCCCAGAGTTGTTGCAGGCATGCAGGGACCTGTGCAAGCTGAAGAAGGAGCCTGTGTGTTCAACAAAGCCAAGTGCCAGGTCCTACACCTGGCTTGGGACAATCTGCAGTTTCCATACAGGCTGGTAGATGATGTGCTTGAGATCAGCCCTGCTGAGAAGGACTTGGGATGCTGGTTGATGAGAATCCTGACATGAGCTGGCAATGTGTGCTCACAGCCCAGAAAACCAACTTGTCCTGGGCTGCATCCAAAGCAGTGGGACAAGCAGGCTGAGGGAGTGGTTTCTGCCCCTCTGCTCTCATGAGACCTCACCTGGATTAGTATGTCCATTTCTGGAACCCCCAAGTCCTTCTCTTCAAGGTTGCTCTCGTGAGTCTTTGCCATTCACCTGGCTGAGTGTAGTTTTTATTTGCCCCCAGATATTGAGGGAAAGTGTTGGATAAGCACTGATCTATATCCTGATCTGCAGAATGCCTGATTTTCCAGGAACTCTTTTTGTTATATCCGTTAGCCAGTTCTAAGTCCAATTATCAAATGCTGCAGTCATTGAGTTTGGTCTTGATTTCAGGCAGGTTTCCTAAAGAAGCAGGAATTATGCAATATAATTGCTCACGAATCCCACTGTTGCCACCTTCCATCGAGTCCAGCTGAGAGGTAGAGCTCTTGGTGTTATTGTGTTCTTACAAATACCACGAACGTATAGAACCAGGCTAGAGCAAACAGACCCAAATTAGTGTTCTGCTGAAAAGAGCTTCCTTCTGAGATCAACCAAATTGCTCGACACACGAGGAAGCACGCAGGAGGCAGCCACAGGAAACCAAGCGTGATCGTTCCTGCTGCCTGCGGAGCTATTTTTTAAACAGAACACTCCCTGACAGTAAATCAAACACCCGAGAAAATGTTAAAGCCTCTCAGTTTGAGAAACAAATTAAGCTCATGTAAGTAAGTGCTGCTCTTGGAAAAGAAAAACCAAACATTTTCACGAGCTGGGGAATTGAACTGGCTTAAAACAAACAGTTCAGCTGTGGCGTTCAGGTCAGCTTCACATGGCAGGAGCTCACTGGCCCAGTTTTCCTCAGATCCTGATGTCAACAGGGAAAAGATGCCTTCAGACTGGAACACGCAGGCTGGCGTGGTGTAGGCAAAGCCACCTCTTTTGGCAGTGATACTGGCTTACGCCACCTCAAAATGAAGCCCTACTTAACAAATGAGCTTCACCAAAGAACAACTTGGATCTTGTTTCAATTCACTGAATCATTAAGGTTGGAAAAGACCTCTAAGATCATTCAGTCCAATGGCCAAACCCATCTCCAGCCCTTGAGAGCTCAGATCCCCTGTGGTCTATTCCAGTTTCCACTGGCAGTGAAGCTGCTGGTGCAGAGTCTCCTTCATTGTTTTGCTTTGTTAGGAGAAGGGACCTCGAAGCCCATCCAGTTCCACCCTCCTGCCATGGGCAGGGATACCTCCCACTGATCACATTGCTCCCCTACTGATTGAGCTCTTCTCCACTCTGATACCAATTACAGTTACTTCTAATTGTGGTTTCCCATGGTCCCCAAGCACTTCAGGAATTCCTTGTTGTTCACTGACCTGTGAGCTGTGGGGTTTTTTTTCTTTTATCTTCTGTTTTCCTCACCAATTTCCACCTTTTCTTGCTACCGTTCATCCCATAACCATGACTTCTTTCCCTTTCTACCTTCTTTCCATGGTGCATTTTCATTTCTGGCATCCTCCTTCATTTTGCTGCTAAATCAATGTGGACTTTTAGGCAAAATTGTCCTCTTTCTTTGAGGGGAAATTATGACCTAATAAGCTCTCATTAAAGAATTTCCCATCTTCATTCACTTTTTTTTGATTAAAATTTCCCTCCAAATTAATTCCACTCATAATTTTCCCCAGCTTTGGGAAATGAGGCTTTTTAAAGCATCATGTGTGTGTATGTGTGTGTAGATATATAGAATCGGTTGGGACTGTTCTCTCTTTGCCTATATTAAATATAATCAGGTCATGATCATGGGTCCCTAGGCAACCACTAACTTCCAGTATGGTGATTAATTCATCTTTATCCATCATAACGAGATCCAAAATAAATTACCTCATGTTGGGTGCAATACCTTTTCTGTTAGGGAATTACTGTCTCTAATGTGCAATAACGCTAACGATGTTTGACTCCTGGCTGCACCAGGTCTCTGGCTTGCACACACGGCTGTGATTTCTCTTTCAGTGCTTCATGGAGATGTCACTGCTTATCCTCCTGCCTTAACTGCTGTAGGAAGAGAGCGTGAAGTTGAACGAGGGCAAGTGCCAAGTTTGGCACCTGGGACACAGCAACCCTGGGTGTCGACACAGCCTGGGCAGCAGAAGGCTGGAGAGCAGCCCTGAGGAAATGGATCTGGAGGTTCTGGTCGATGGCAAGTTTAGCATGAACCAGCAATGTCTTGGAAGCCAAGGGGGCAACCGCGTCTTGGGGTGCATCCAGCGCAGCATAGCCAGCAGGGTGACAGAGAGGGTTGCCCTGCTTTGCTCTGCACTGGGGGCAGTTCTGGGGCCACAGGATAAAAGAGATCTGAAGGTGCTGGAGAGCATGGAGTTGGTAAAGGGTTTAAAGAGGAAGTGTGAAGAGCAGCTGAAGTCACTGGGTCTGTTTAGCCTGGAGTAGAGGAGATTGAGGGGAGACCTCATTACACTCTGTAGCATCCTCACATGAGGAGAAGGAGGAGGTGCTGAGCTCTTCTTGCTGGTGACCAAGGACAAGACCTGAGGGAGTGGCAGGAAGATGCCACGGGAGGGTTAGGTTGGACATTAGGAGCAGGTTCTTCCCCCAGAGGGTGGTGGAGCACTGGAACAGGTCCCAGGGAAGCAGTCACAGCACCAAGCCTGACAATACTCCAGAATCCTTTGGCCACCGCCCTCAGCCCCATGGTGTGAACGCTTGGTTTGTCCTGTGCAGGAACAGGAGCATGACAAGGAGATGCAGCAGAGGCACCAAAATGTGCTCCCTGCTGCAGCGTGGCCAGATCTATCAAATTCACTCCTGCCTGTGACAGATCAATCTGAAGCCCTTATCCGTCACTCGTTTAATAAATCCTCCTCCTCTAGTTTTTCATCTTCTGAAGAGATTCGCACACAAAACACACTAGCCCTGCGTTCAGCCTGGGAGATTACCAGCGGGAACATAGTGATGGATCTCTGGCAGGGGTGCTCATATATTATGATTTACAGAGGACACCTTTGCAGGGCTGGCTGAGCACTGGGTGGAGGAGAAATCCACCAGTCCTGCAAACCCAAACTTGGGTGAAGAAGAGGTTATTAAGAAGCTGTGGGGTGTGGGGTGAGCTTTCCAAACTTTTTGAGTCTTTCCCAGTCTTTTTCTCTGGGAGAAAAGGAAGAATTGGTGTAGACGGCCACTGTATGCGGCTCTGAGGTGGGACTTCCCAGGAATACCCAGTCCCACTTATCTTTATCTGGTGGCAGTGCACCTTCCAGCAATTCCTATGGCTCCTGCTCCTTCCTCAGCTGTTCCATCTCACCTTCCCTTTTCTGTCCTGCTTCTCTGATACAGTCCTGCTACACTTGTCAAATCCTCTGGACTGTTGAAATCTTTCCCATACCTTCTCCAAGGTCTTAGTTTTCAATGTACTTTTGCTGATGGAGTAATTAGAATCTGAGCACCACAGAGTATATAACAAAGATATCCCCATCTCTGGAGGTGTTCAAGGCCAGGTTGGTTGGGGCTTGATAAGATCATTTCAGCCCTCCTTTGCCTTTCCTAATTGCTTTGAGATTATTCTTTTTCAATAAGTTAATTACTATTTGTTTATTCTGATGAAAATAAGCAATTTTTATTTCTACTTTTGACTTGAAACACATCCTGTCTTTTCAGAGACGGCCACAGCAGATGCCCCATAGAGCCCTGGTTAACCATTCCATTATTCTGTGAAGACGACACCACAGACCAAAATGGGACTTTTTCTGGGTCTCTCAGCACAAAAACTCTTGGTATACTTATTCTCAGGGCAATGAGTACCATTAAGAACCTAGGTGTGCTTTAATGAGGAGTTCAGGGGGAAATAAGGAAGAGCCGTTAAAGCATTTGCAGTGTGTTAGGTCTTCCCTCCTAACAGCATCTCTTACTCACTTTTCTTCAGCAATAGAAAACCATAATAGAGAAAGGTCCTCTGTCTGAGAACCTCTTTGATGTTATTAAGGAAAGTAATAACTGTGCTTTCTGGGGTGGGGGAATAAATCAATTGAATGATACTGGGCTAAGGTGCTGTCATTGCTGGAATTTGATTCTGCTTTCTATAAGGAAAAACAAGGCTCAAAATACATTAACATGGCCAAAAGGAACAGCAAACCTGAAAATATGTCTCTGGTGAGAGATCAAATTGCAAGTCACTGTTGGATGAACACGGCTTCAGTACATTCAGTGATCCGTCCTTCCGAGACTGGGCAAACTTATCTCACTCATGAAGTTGCTAAACCCTTTCAGTTGCCTCATTACTTGAGTGCTTCCAGCAATAACGGAATGGATGCAATTACAAGCAGGTAAGCCCTGCTATACAGAGGGAAACATAAAAGGGAGAGGGGTGATCATAGAACGGTTTGAGTTGGAGGGGACCTTAAAGCCCAGTTAGTTTTCCCCTACCACCTCCAAGTGAGAATAAGTTAGTGGACACCACCCACTACATCAGGTTGCTCCAAGCCCCATCCAACCTGACCTTCAACACCTAAAGGGATGGGGCAGCCGCCACTGCTCTGGGCAACCAGGGCCTCCTCACAGTCACAGCAAAATATTTCTGCCTAAGATCTAATCTTGATCTCATTTCATTCTCTCCTCTTTCAGATCACAACTATTCCCCCTCATCCTATCCCTGCACTCCTTGATGAAGAGCCCCTCCCCAGCTTTCCTGGAGCCCCTTAAGATACTGGAAGCTGCTGTAATATCTCCCTGCAGCTTTTTCTTCTCCATCCTGAACAACTTCAACTCTCTGAGCCTGTCCTCAGATAGAAGGTACTCTAAAGCTTAGATTGTCTTTGTGGCCTCCACTGGACTTCCTTCAAGAGATCCATGGTCCTTCTTGTGCTGAAATTCTCTTCAGGCACCTCATAGCAGGAGGTTCCCTGTGCCATAGAAGTTAATATTTCTCTCTGTTAACTGTAAGGGCAACCAACAAAACAAGCTCTGGGGAGCAGGACAAGACTGGACACATCTACTTTGCACATAGCTATGTTTGGATAGACAAAACCCAACCAATAATTTCCCCTTTTAAATATGCAGGGCTCTGGAGGCAATTCCAGGTAAAGCTGAACAATGGGAGCAGCTGGATCTTCTTCATGTAGTAGATAGTAGATCTCCTGAGGTAGTTGTCATCCTTGAAGATGACAGCTTCAAACTTAAAACTTCACGTGGGCATGCACCGAGGGGACAAGCAGAAGGAGCAGCAGGACACATTAGTACACCAGCCAGCCCTGATAATCAGCAGCAGCAAAGTGAGTGCTGCACACAATCCTTGTCTGGGTTCTAGGATGATAAGTGCACGGGATTGCTGAGTGTTTCCCACCCTGCTTCTGACCTCTGGAGGTGGGGTTGGAAGAGGCTTCTTGCTCAGATTACTGCAGAAAGAGATGGAGTCTGTGTGCGTGTTGCAAGCTGGGACCAAGTGTCAATCCTGGAGCATTTCTGAGTTCCTTTCAGGGAAGGGATCTCCCTGCACTGAAAGCTTCCTGCTGAAAGGCAGGCGTGGAGAGCATCCCTTCCTGAAGGGTTAAGCTGAGCTGTTCAGAAGATGAGTTAAGTTACTTCACATCATCTAAGCCTTTCTAATGAAACCTCCTCTTCCCGTTTGGAGGTAATCTTCCTTTGATCAAACCCTCTTCTCTTCTGATGAGAACACAGCACAGTAATCAAGCTAATCTGAGCCATAGCAGCCTCCCAGACCCCTCAATAACCCAGCACATCACATGCCTGGTGGCTGCTTCCTCACCCTCCCTCTCCTCCTTGGTCTGTGCTAAGCAGCTACGTCTGCACTCCAGCTCCGTCCTCCCAGCCCTCCTGGCAAGCAAACCTTGCAGAAACCCTGTTTGTGGCTGTGCAGGGGCAGGTATTGCACTTGGCTGCTTTCACAGGGCACGAGAGCTTCTGAAATAGGGACCCTGAGCCAGCCAGAATGAAGACGGAAATCTGCCCACACTTTTGCCTTGCAGTGAACTCTCTCCAAAGACTGAAAGGGCTTTTAAACTCCAAATCCAGGTTTTATTAGAATATAAACTTGAATAACTACATTTCTGAAAGAGGAGAAACTTGGAGAGACTGGACCAGATAGAATAGAAATAAAAAAAAGCTTATAAACCACTCTTTCCCTCCCTGCTGTGACCCCAGGGGTGGGTCTTTACCTCTGGCTTGGTTTTATATAGCTCAGTGGCTTTCTCAATTGCAACAAACTCTTACTGAGTCCCTTCTGGTCCCTGGCACTTCTTTTCCTTTCTGTGACCTCACCAAACCACTTGTCCTAGCTGGGAAAGCCCCATCCCACTTGAAAATGCAAATTCAAGTCTGACCATGCAAGAAGAAACATAGAAGTAAATATTCAAATGGTTGATCCCCTGCAATGGTCCTTGCACAGGGAAAGAGAGAAGCACCTGAGCCTTTCTGAGCATCAAAGCGATGGGCTCTTCTCAGCAAGAAGTTGCAGCTCTGCAGAGCCAAGCAGCCCTTGTGTAGAGTGGCAGGTGCTGATGAGCTATACACAGGAGCAGCCGCACTCATTTCCAAAGGTGGGGAAGCCAAGAGGCACACAGTGAGCATATCCCAGGGCTGCCTGTTCCCAGGCAGTGCAGCTTAATTCGCAGAGGCAGATTGCTACACACAGAGGTGTTGGCTCTCATGGGTCTAAAGCTTTCAGGTGCTGCAGTAACGAACTCTCTGGGATGATGAAGAAATCCCACTGGGACCCCTGTCCTTATTTTCTGCATGTTGGAGTGGGGAGCTAGGTGTCTGGTGAAGCCATACCTGACCATCCCGCAGGGGATGGGGTGGACACCTCCATCTGCCAGCAGCAAGCAATGA
This sequence comes from Coccyzus lansbergi, assembly GCA_033558105.1. Taxonomy (NCBI): domain Eukaryota; kingdom Metazoa; phylum Chordata; class Aves; order Cuculiformes; family Coccyzidae; genus Coccyzus; species Coccyzus lansbergi. The sequence continues at coordinate 460,652 of JAUMJK010000357.1, forward strand.
GAACGGTAGGTGATGACTGTCTTGCATTTAGACATCATTTTCCATCTGAATTTCTTCTGCTGTTTCCTCTGGGGACCTCAGCCTTTGTTAGTGTTAGACAAGAAGGAGCATCCCTGAGTGCATGGTGCTGGGTCCCACAAGGGGTTTCTGCATTTCCTTTGGGAAGAAGCAGCATACACTCCATATCCTACCTGAACAGTTTTTCCTCTGGCTTTACTCCTGTTGGACCTAATCATCCAATTCTGGTGCTGTCACTGCTGTGACCGTGTCAGATGGATCCAGACCCACAGGGCAGGTGGGCAATCCTGAGTGTGACAATGCTGACAACTACATCTGCAAATCAGATCTTTCAGCAACATCTGGGTCCTGCTGAGGCCCTGAAGGACCGACCATCTGTGGGACAAAATGCTAAAGGAATGCTCTGAGATCTACAAGACAGCAAACTACTAAATTCAGGTGCACAGGTAGCAGCTAAGACACTCGGTGGATTTAACCTTTGGTGTGTTTATTGTGCTGGAAATTCTCCTGGGGATCTTTTCTCAGCCCAGGGCTGCCTGTTATTCGTTATCGATCTTCAGGAGAATCATAATAATAAAAAAAGGTAATTGCTGGTAAAATCCGCAGAGTAGGAAATGAATGGCTGCACAGCATCAGCGTCTCATGGAAGCTGAACTGAGTCTTGCACCTGGGGATTTGGGTCCAGTCAGAGGCTGAGCAGCAGAAAGCAGAGCTGCACCAGGAACCCAGCAAGCATGGCAAGTGGTTCAGAACCCTTGAAACAGGCTGGAGTACTAGGCTGGATATGGAGGGCAATGCTGTTTCAGACCCCACCACCAATTCCATAAGCACTTTTTCTGAAAAGTGCTTGGCTCAGGAAAGCCTTCCAGTACTGAAAGGGCTCCAGGAAACCTAGGGAGAGACTCCTGATCAGGGAGTGCAGAGAGAAGACCAGGGAAAAAATCTTTTAATCTGAAAGAGGATTCTCTCCCTCTACTCCGCTCTCATGAGAGCTCACTTGGAGCCCTGAGTTCAGTTATGGAATCTTCATCACAGAAAGGACATGGATCTGTTGGAATAAGTTCAGAGGAGGCCATGGAGATGATCTGAGGGCAGGAGCACCTCCTATCTGAGAACAGGCTGAGAGAATTGAGGTTGTTCAGCCTGGAGAAGTGAAGGGGTTGGAACTGGATGGGCTTTAAGGTCTCTTCCAACCCAAACTATTCCAGAATTCTAAAAAAAAATCTCATTCAGTCCAGTCTTTCAACTGAGCCACTCTGGGAGAAGGCGGAAAAGAGAGATGATCACAGATACACTCCTGAGGAAGAGGTTTCCAAGAGCAGGATGTTTTAAATTAGGATGAAAAATCAGAACAAGATCCAAAGGCTGTAACTTGGAGCTTGAAGGAACAAGACAAACATGAGGAGCAAATTTATAACAGTGTGGGGAGTTGAGCACTGGGACTGCTTGCCAACACGTGCCATAAATTTTGCATTAATTGGCATTCGTAAATCAAGCCTGCATATCTCGGAAGAGCCTGTTCTCTCCCCTTTGCTTGGGTGAGAGCTGGGTGCTGCATCACTGGGTGGGCTTCTCTTGCCTGTGGTCAGTGAGAGGTCAGGCAGAGGCCCTGCTAAAGATGGGATCCTCAGTAAGGAGCAGCACAGAAAGTCAAGCAGACACACCAAGGTGTGTCACCAGTCTCACCAGGCTGCACAGGAGCCTGCCCCCTCATAAAGCTTCTCGACTCTCAGCCATTCTTTATCACTTCATTAAACATAACGGCTTTGGGATGTGCAAGGAAAAACACCATCTGGTGACCCTTATGGAGGTCCACCTCGACTGTGCTGCTGCTCAGCAGTTCTTGGCTGAGCAGATCTGACACACCTTCTGCTTGCAAAGGGCAGTTGGTGCTTCCTGGGTCTGGATCTATCTGCACTTCAAGCTGGTGCAAGCACATGATGCTGTTAAAGAGGAGGGTGCCTGCAATCCTCCTGGAGGGGCTGATCCAAACTTCATCCTCACTCCGGCACTGGAGCCAGGACCACAACCAGAGCTGAGAATGGCTCTGGCTGGAAGTGATCCCAACCTTCACTTCCAGTGAAGTCAAGGGTGCTTTTTAGTAAGAGCAGGGAAACTGGAGCTGCCTTGAGAGACACCAGCTCTGTACCCTCTCCCATGAGTCCTGGAGAAGGAAACGGTGTTGCTGACAGTGGAGTGAAGCAATCAGTGCGGAGATATGAAAACAAAGAATACAATGAAAATGAGCTCACCAAGGATTTGCATTAAGCTTTTGAAATAATTCCAAGTTTTCTTTGGAGGGATCACCCCAAAAATGACAAGGACAAGGAATTTAAAACAACAGGGGAAAAGTCCCCTGAAAAAAGTGCCCCAAAAGGAGATCCATCTGTCCGGGAAGAGCATGTGAATTTGAGAGAAGATGACAAGTTTCTGCTGGTATTTATTGTCCAAAGAGTATAATTTAACGATTCTTGCTAGAATGAGAAATAACATCTAGAGAGATAATATAATGAAAAGGCAGACAATCACACAGACATACCTGTAGAGCCAGGCAGCAAAGGATCAATCAGATTGCAGCCCTTCACATAAAAGAAGTGGGGTTTGCCTTTTATTAAGCTGATGCAGAGAAAAAGACCTCAGGCAAAACACCACTGCCCGTTGTACCAGAGGGCTCAGGAGAATCAGAGAAGCAGCAACAGCAGCTGAGCCCCAGGAGAAGGCTCAGTGGGATGGGACAGTGCAAATGCTCAGTGATGAGCAGGCAGTGTTCATGCAGGCACAGCAGGCTGCAAACATCACTCCTTTAACTACAACTGGAGCACAAACATTGTGTATAGTTACTGCTGAGCCCATGTTTTCTGCTGGGGAACTAGGAAAATTCCCTTACAAGCAAGAAAAACAGGACCCCGAGCAAGACCAGAGTGGGAGCTGATACAAGGGACAGAATCGTGCCCTGGAATCAAACCTAAAAGCCTCTTACCTGATGCCAGGCCCTGGTTTGTACAGTGATGGATGCACACGTATGCAGAGCTCCTTCCTGACCTAAATAACATAAGAATATGTGTAATGCTTAAAGAGTTCGAATGCAATCACAGCACTTACCAGGTGCTGGGTCTATCCCTAGAGCTGCAGCAGTATCATTGCTCAGAGTCCACACTCAGCTGAGCTGCTGCTCTCATGAGAACTCACACGGAGCCCTGCATTCAGTTCTGGAGTTCTCAGCACAAGATGGACGTGGAGCTGTTGGAGTGAGTCCAGAGGAGGCCATAGAGATGATTCAAGGGCTGGAGCAACTCCCATATGCTGGGAGAGCTGGGCTTGTTCAGCCTGGAGAAGACTGCAGGGAGACCCTTGAGCAGCTTCCAGCACTGAAAGAGCCTCCAGGAAAGCTGAGGAGGGGCTTTTCATCAGGGAGGGCAGGGATAGGATGAGGGACAAGGGTTTTCAGCTGAAAGAGGGGAGAATGAGATGAGATCTTAGGAAGAAACATTTTGCTATGAGGGTGGGGAGGCCCTGGCCCAAGTTGCCCAGAGCAGTGGTGGCTGCTCCATCCCTGGAAGGGTTCTAGGCCAGGCTGGATGGGGCTTGGAGTAACCAGATCCAGTGGGAGGTGTCCCTGCCCTTGGCAGGGGGTGGAACTGGATGGGGTTTAATGTTCCTTCCAACCTAAACCATTCCATGATTCTATGAGAAAGCTGGAATGCCAGCTTTGCCATAGGTTTTTAAACTACGCTCGTCCATAGAGTCAGATTATACTTGTAGTAAATGATTTACTGTAAATTTTCAAACTTTACTGAATGTGGTGCTCACTCAGAAACTGCCTTACTCTGCATTTCCATACAAACAGTCAAAAAAACAATGGTAAACAATTTAAAGCAGGGGTAGCTTTTGATGGGCAGCTGCTGAAGAGCTGTTTTTGCAACTGAAAATAGCAACAGGCAAAAATTTAGTTCAGTTTTACTGAATCTGAACCTACAAATGGTTTACAATTTGGTAAAGCTCTCTCTCTATCTGAGCTCCATGGTTTTGAATGACTGGGGCCAGTTCAGTTCCCTTACTGGAGAAATGGGCTGCTTCCAGCGGTGTGGGACACTGAGGACAGTTTCCAGCAGTCACGGCTCTGTTTGGATCTAGCACATCCCAGTTTCCAACAAATGACAGTTTCACAGATCTGCAAACACTCTTCCTCATCAGAAGAAAACATTGGCCAAATGTGACAGCGAGCTGTGAGAAACCTGCCTGGAAAAGGAGCAGCCAGCCTCAAAATGCCTTCACAGGAACAGGGTCACAGGGAGGGAGGAGACCCAGTGCCCTTATTCTGAGTTAGCAAACAACATGGAAGTAGGACACCATGGTAAAGTCAGGACTCTACATTCTTTTATATAAATATGCTTGGCAGGTTGGCCAAGCTCTAAAATAGAATTGGTCAGCCCTGTGTCCACAGAGGAATTGGGGACCAGGACAGGAGTCCTTGAATAAGTGACCCACACAAGAGTGGACTTCTCTACACCTAGAGAGTAGTGGGACCAGTAGGGCCAGGGAGGGGATTCTGTCCCTCTGCTCCGCTCTGGTGAGACTCAACCTGGAGCCCTGTGCCCAGTTCTGGAGTCCTCAGCACAGGAAGGACATGGAGCTGTTGGAGCGAGGCCAGAGGAGGCCACGGAGATGATCTGAGGGCTGGAGCAGAAAGAGTCAAGAGCCAGGCTTGTTTCCAGGCAGGAGACCCTCAAGCCTGGGAGGCACTGCCCACAGACCAGCACTGCTCTCATACCAAGCGTGCAAGTAAAAGTACAACACAAGACTGCCAACACTCTCCTCTCAGCCCTCTCCTTTTGTTTACTGACACAATGAGCCAATTTTATCTCTCCAAGGGAAATCCCTTGAGGATCTGGAGTGGGAGTCTGGTAAAGAACAGCAACCAAGCATGACGTGCAGCACTGCCATACAAATACATCAAAGGATGAAGGGTGGGACAGGAGCCCCAAGAGGGCTGTGGAGTTTCAGGTCCTCAGGAGCCTTGCAGGACACCAATGAGCTCCCCCCACATCATCCCAGGGCAAAACTGGAGGCAAAAGAAAAGGACAAGAGCCCCTGGAGTTAACACAGTGGGAGAAATGTGGACAAAGGAGATCAAGGCTGCAGCAAGCAGGATGGAAGAGGAGGGTAGTGGAGGAGGACCAAGAAATAGCAGAAATACAAAGACTGGGTGTAAGGATAGCTGAACTGAATCCATTTGCATCATATTTTGGTGAGCAGGACAAAACCAGTGGTGCTTGAAAGGACTTAGACTGGTTGTTTGTGACACCAGTATCTGCAAAACTGTGAAGCATGCTCTGGGCAGAAAATGCTTAAACTGAGCCCCTGCAAAGGTCCAGGGGTGATTTGTGATCTGCTGTCCAGGATGGAGTCCCAGACACTGCCTGAGCCCCTAATACTCCTTTCTGCTGCTGTGACACCTAGGGCCCATAGTTAGAACAGGACTGTGGCTTAGGTGAAGGTTCCTCAGCTCTCCCTGCTTCCTCTACTCTTGGAGAACTCATTTCTCTTCACGCTGTAAAAGCGCAGCACGAATTGTCGGTGCCTGGGCTGGATCTGGGTGACACAGTTTCCAACGTGAATCAAAATAGACGGTTCAGAGAGCCCTGGAAACAGAGCAACTCAAAGAATGCATTCTTTCTGGTTTTTTACCCTTTAAGTATATATATATATATTTGGAATTGTGGAAAATTAGATGCGAAGAGCAGCACAGTTCTAGGGCAGAGACTCTGGCCCAGTTAGGCTCTATCAGCTCCTGGATTTTCACACCTCTCCTGCATCTTTAGCCTCTGCCATGGATCCAAAACACTGCTAAGCATCATTGTTTAATTGGATTCCTCAGATCAGCTGCTCCCTACCTGTCTCTCTTAACCTTCCTATGGTCTCAGTTTGGGATCCACACTCTTTGGAGAGGATTTTTCCATCACCACCCACTGGTGCTCTAGAAATGACCCTCAGCTCCAGACACCACCAATTACACTGGGAAGATTTAGTCATATTGGTTAAAATTCATGTCCCTGTTGGGTGCAGAGGTAATTAAATCTCAGTATCATTATTGTGTAATAAAGGGCAACTGAAATTTATTTAATATGTACTGGGTGAGAGGTGCTTCATTATAAAACTCGGTTATGCATCCTTAGGGAACACCGCTCTGAGAGCAGAAAAATGGCAAGCAGAAAAGCAAAGCTGTCTAGAGGAGAGTGTTTCTGGTGGTAACACTGCTTTGGAGCCCACCAGGGTGTAGCCAGGTACCTGAAGGGCTGAATGGGATGTGTTGAAGGGACAGAGTGAGGAGGAAATACCAACACTCCAACACAGCTCTCCTACCTGCTTGTGCTCAGGTCTCCAGGCAGTTCCCTCAGAAACACACACTTGAAACAAAGCTTCGTTCCCCAAGATAAACATCCTCAATGTATTTTAATTACATCTCATATGGCCCAGATGTTGATTCATGCAAAAGCTCTGCAGAAGGCTCTGGGAGAATCAGATGCAACATGACTTGGCCATACAGGAAGAAATCTGTGCAAGTTAATTTCAGAGTTTCCCACCAAAACAAACAATCACAAGCAGTTCCATAAATTCATAGTATCATAGAATGCCCTGAGTTGGGAGGCACTCATAAGGACCATCAAGTCCAACTCCTGTCCCCACATAGAACAACCCCAACATTCACACTGCATGGCTGAGGGCTTTGGCCAAAGACTGCTGGAATATTGCCAGACTTGGTGCTGTGACTGCTTCCCTGGGAGCTGTTCCAGTGCTCCACCACCCTCTGGGGGAAGGATCTGCTCTGAATGTCCAACCTAACCCTCCCCTGGCATCTTCTCACAATTCTTTCATGTCCTGTCATTGGTCAGCAGAGAGCCCGGCACTTCCTCCTCCTCCTCCTCCCCCTGTAAGGAAGCTGCAGAGCATTATGAGGTCACCCCCTCAGTCTCCTCCTCTCCAGGCTGAACAGACCAAGTGACTTCAGCCATTCCTCACACACTTCCCCTCTAAACCTTTTACCATCTCCATACCCTCCTCTGGGCACTCTCCAGCACCTTTAAATCCCTTTTATCCTGTGGCCCCAGAACTGCCCCCAGTGCCTAAGGTGGGGCCACCCCACTGTGGAGAAGAGTGGGACAATCCCCTCCCTCAACCAGCTGGCAATGCAGTGCTGGATGCACCCCAGGACATGGTTGCCCTCTTGGCTTCCAGGGCCCTGCTAGCTCATGGTCAAATTCGAGGTTTAATTTCACATTCTCCCAGGCTCCTATAAGTGCTCACCGGTGCTTCTAACCCTGCCACTAGTGGGATCTCAAGGCCATAAGAAATGGGAGAACCCACGGGCAAATGCATTTCAAACTTCTTACAGGCTGTTTTTGTTTCATTTGCTAGGAAAGCACGTAGGAAGCAAAGACATCTGACCATTTGTAGTTCTATTTACGCCAGCAGCTCTGCTGGGACTATTTTCATAGAGCTAATTATAACGATAACCTGGAGGATCAAGTGTAGGGAGTAGCTGGGATCGTGCAAGTGATGTCATGACTCTAGCAGGTAGCAGCAGATGTTAGTGCTTTCTAAGGCCCCTGAGTCATAGTCAGCCACCGGATGAAGCTCTGAGCCATTGTGTGATTCAGGGACAAGTCGGATGAGCAAGAAGAACGAGCCTGATAGAGTGGAGAAAGCGCCTTTTGCACATCAGCTGCACCATAGCGCTGGCTGCAAATGGGTGAGGATGGTGGCCATCCACACTGACACACTTCCAAGACTTGAATCATCTTCTAATTCAAAACTTTCTTACTTTTGATATAACAAAGCGTGTTTCAGAAGTTACTTTGAGCTATTCTTTTGCCAAAGAACTGGAGTCACACATCCTCTGCTGGAATACTTCAATTGTGTCTTTCTTTAATTCATTGATGGTAAAGGCAGAAGGAACCATTCAGTCTTCCTGTGTGGCACAAAGTAGATAATCCCATCAGGACACTCAAGCTCAAGGCTTGTCTCTGACCAAAACACATCCGCTGGGATGGTGTCCAGTCACCTCCTCTGAGGTCTTTTTCTGCAGGTTGAGTCACCATCCATGCATGATGTGCTTCCAGCAAGAAGTCTCTCATTGCAGAAAGGGCTGTGGCAGTGGTCACCTCTACCCAGGGTATCCATCCTGACTTGACACCAGACTAGGGTAGCCAGAGGACTTCTGGAGACTTCCAGTCATCTTCCCATTTCCCCTCTCCAGCTATGGTGTGTGAATTTACCCACCAAGAGGTCCCTCTACATGGGGAGCCAGGACAGGGCCCTGTTGGGGAGCTAAGATGGGAATCAGGGTTCTTGATCTCCCAGTAAAACTGTTCAGGAGTGTGTATGCTTTTCCACAAGCTGCAATTCCATAGGCATGCTCACCTTATGCAGACCAGCACTGTGTGTCTTTCTGTGCCCTGAAAGTAGAGGAAGAAGAAAGGCAGCATTGATTTCTGAGGACAGGTTTTTTTTTGGTCCTCCAGGCTTTGCATCTCCCATGGGCCAGAGCCATTCATGTCAGCACTTACAAGCTCAGCCCAGTTACGGAATTACCACACAGGTGCTGGGCTGTTGGTCAAGGTGCAGCTTGAAGACCCCAGGGGTTGGGACGCCAAAGACTACAAGTTTGGCCATGATGCTTTCTTTCCATGCAGCTTCCTTCTGGCTGCATTGCACCATGTATTTGCAAGCTGACTTCATGGTATATTCACGCACTTAAAATGCACTAAACATACCCTGTCACTCACACGGTCACCCTCACGATGGCTGGGAACTTGCTGGTGGAGTAGTACGAATCCCTTCATTTACTATTGGCTCTTCCTAATCAATTCAACCAATTAGGCTTGCCAGTGTCAGTGTCCTCATTGCTCAGTTTTGCAGACAAATCAACACAGTCATCTGCTTAACTGCCCTTCTCTGTGTCAGCTTCCTCACCGATCGACATGCCCAATGCTCATCCAGACCAGCAACACAACTGACAAGGACAATCTCACGGTCACGTGGTGGCCTGAATCCAGGAACATGCAACCACAACTCCACATCCGTGATCCTACTAAAAGCCCTATTAAAAGCTTCTGTATTTTGACTGAAATGAGACTTTTGGGGCAGCCTCCAGGATCCCATCAGCCAGGGAGCGCTCTCGGCATCCCAAAGGTAGGCTGGGCATGGGGGAGTCTCTGCAAAACCAGATGCTCTGAACACCCGGCTGGTGTGTGAGCAGAGACTGCCAGCCTGCAGCCTGCACATTTAATGAGCTGAGCGCTTGGACATGCTCTGAATTCCCATGGGCAATTATTCCATTGAGAGTCAATGCAGCTCGATTTGATTAGCGGTAACTACAGTGTTGTGTGAAGTTAGTGCAGCCTCTGCTCTAATTGCTCGTGTAGGCATGAGATAGCTGTTTTCCTCATGACCTCCGCTCAAAGCATCCTAACTGTGAGCTCCCACCTATCCAAACATACTCTCTGGAGTGTCCCTCTGCTCTCTGCACAGCCTGCCTGTCGCTGCCACTGCCTAATCGCTCCAAGTGTGACCAAGGGTCTATGGTGACATTGCAGATCTGCTTCACAGATATTCCTTAGAGAAGCAAGACCAGGCACACCAAAGCCCTCCTCAAAACCTGCTCCGCACCACTCTCCCCCAACTCATTCTTATCGCTTTCAAGGGAAAGACTCTTGTGAAGTATTGCATTCTGAGTCATCAGGCTCCCATCCCTAAATAGACACTAATGAGGCATTATCTAAAGCATGTGAGCACAGGAGCTTAAAAAGGTCTCCTTTTGGGTAAAAGTACCAGAAGCAGCTTCTTCAGTCTGTCCCAGCACAGCCACATTTTAGCTACAACGTTGTCCTCGCTCACTGTGTCCTGTTGGACCCCAAACTGTCTCATTCTCTTCTGTGGGAAGTGGCAAAACCAGCAGGGCCAAAGGTATTGCTGGTTGTGGTGGAACAGAACAGTCAAGAAAACAGGCTGGGAGTTGAGGTTGTTCACCCTTGAGAAGAAAAGGCTCTGAGGAGACCTTAAAGCAGCTTCCAGTACAAAAATGGGCTTCAAGAAAGCTGGGGGTGGGCTCCTGATCAGAGAGTGCAGGGATAGGACAATGAGGGAAGGATTATTGGCTGAAAGAAGGGAGATTGAGGTGATATTTTAGGAAGGGACAGAAGGATCCTTAAAGCCCATCCAGCTCCAACACCTGCAATAGGACACATCCCAGGGGATCAGGTTGCTCCAAGGCACATCCAACCTGGCTTTCAACACCTCCAGGGATGGGGCAGCCACCACTGCTCTGGACAACCTGGGCCAGGGCCTCCCCACCCTCACAGCAAAACATTTCTTCCTAGGATCTCACCTCAATCTCCCCTCTTTCAGCTTCAAACCATTCCTTATTATCCTCTCCCTGCACTCCCTAATCAAGAGCCCCTCCCTAGCTTTCCTGCCACAGGTTCTCTCTAGGTGATTTTTGGGGTCACATTTTATCTTATACCTTCTTATATTGTGAGCAATACATTGTTCCTCAATCTCCCCTCTTTCAGCTCAAAACCATTCCCCCTCCTCCTTTCCCTGCACTCCCTGACCAAGAGCCCTGTCTCTCTGCACGTTCCTCCCCTGCCTTTGCCAGGCTCTGGGCTTTGGGGATCTTGGGTTCTCCCCAGGCAGGAGTTGCTGCCAGCTCTGCAGTGCCCGGCAGCGTGGGCAGCCCTGGGAAGATGCTGGCAGGCACAGCTCCCAAAGGAGCCCCAGGAGTGATGCACATTCCAGCCACCGAGCAGGCAGCACTCTCCTGGGAATACCGCTCCTTGACCCAGGGCAGCCCCTGCCTTCTCATGGCACAGAGGATGGGCTGCTGCCTAGTACAAGCCAACATGCTGATTCCCTCCATCCTTCATGACAAACGAGCTGGCCCCAATTTCCACGGTGTGGCAGATAATTGACTTGTGACATTGGAGTTCAACACAAATTAGTCTGGTTTAGGAAGACAGCTTCATTTGCACTTCCAGCCACACAAAGCCCATTAATCCAAGCAAAGGAGAAGAAATCATTAACACCCACTTGCTAAAAGACTATTGAGTCTTCTGCCTCTACTCAGAGTAAATCTGACCTGTTCAAACTCATAGGTTCCTCCACTTTGATTATACAATTATCTTCCTTGTCAGAAGTACCTAAGCCACCACCACACATACCTTCATCCTGCCAGGTCCCTTGATGGTCCACAACGTACCACAGAATCATAGAATCTTTTAAATTGTATGGGCCCTCAAAGTCCATCCAGTTGTCCCCCTGCCATGGGCAGAGACACCTCCCACTGGATCAGGTTACCCCAAGCCCCATCTAACCTGACCCTCAGCACCTCCAGGGATGATGGGGCAGCCAAAGCTTCTCTGGGCAACCAGGGCCAGGGCCTCCCCACCCTCACAGCAAAACATTTCTTCCTAAGATCTCCTCTCAATCTCTCCTTTTTCAGCTGAAAACAGTTCTCCCTCATCCTATCCCTATACTCCCTGATCCAGAGCCCGTCCCCAGCTTTCCTGGAGACCCTTTCAGTGCTGGAAGCTGCTCTAAGGTGTCCCCAGAGCCTTCTCTCCTCCTGGCTGAACAATCCCACCTCTCCTATCCTGTCCTCCTTCCAGTACTGAAAGGGGCTACGAGATAGATAGGGAGGGACTTATTAGCAACACCTGTTGTGACAGGACACAACAGGTTTAATGGTTTAAACTCAGGGAGGGAAGATTTAGAACGGATATAAGAAAGGAATTTTTTACAATGAGGGTGGGCACAGGTCCTGGCCCAGGTTGCCCCATCTCTGGAAACATTCAAGGTCAGGTTGGATGGGGCTCTGAGCAACATGATCTGGTTAACGACGTCCCTGCTCCTGCAGGTGGACGGGAGTGGACGACCTGTAAAGGTGCCTTCCAGCCCAAAGCGTTCTATGATTCTATGAACTAGTTTGCAAGTCTTTGCTTTGCAAGGGCAATTTCTGTCAGGCAAGCCAGACTGCAAACCTCTGGTTCTCATCTCCTGCTCTGGAGATAGAAACTCAGCCTACAAAATCTTAAGGAAAACAAACCATGAAAATTATATACCATTGATGTCCTGGCAGCTGAGCAAGTCTTGAGTCCCAGCTTCACCACTGCCAGGCAGACCTCTGGTCTAGTGCTGGCTTTATTTTAACTTCTTTCTCCTAAGCAGCAGCAAAAAGCCTCATATCCAGTCATTTCCCTGGACAGCAAAGTGATAAAAGAACATCTTGCTCTCTTGTCATTTGATTTTGCAACTGGATGTTTAGCACCTAATGCATGCCAAAAATGAAAATATCCCCAGCATTATAAGGGCTCAAAGAGCTTAGCATTAATGCTGTATGCAGATGATGCATTAATATATTTATCTGATCCAGCTCAAGCTCTCCTTAATCTATTAGCATTAATATCGGAGTAGGGGGATAGAGCCAGATAGAAAACAAGCTGTGCAAAGCCTGACTGCATCACCTCCAGACCCTCTCAATGAGGTGCTTTGCAACAACAGAACTGTAAATTGTCTGCTCTGACTTCACAGCACCCTGAATCTGTGACAAAGCAGCAGCAGCTCCCCTAGCAATAAGTAAATCTGAGGGGGTTGGAAGTCCCTTTGCAGTCCATTTTCTATAGGAATAAGTATAAGCTGTGGCCTGCATCCCAGCACCCCTTGTGATCACTGCTAGAGAGAAATCCTACCTGAAAACATGCAGGTAACTTTCAGAAGATGAGCTTAGTCAAGACTTGGCTGAAGTCAGAAAACTCTGGTTTAGCTCAAACCAGAATGAGCACTTTCCAGAACAGAAATTTCCTGCTGTGGTGCAGGCTCTGGGGCTTGATTGTATGTGTGAGTGGTTCCAGAAAGGAGCAGCCCCCTGCCTCAGACTCAGAGGTAAATCTTTTCCAGGCCCTCCTGCTATTACCACAGCAGGTTGTGATGTGTTACATCTACAAATTGCTCTCCACTTCTGACCTGAGTAGGGAGAGTAGTGTTCATTTCCCTGGAAAAGGTGCTGCATTTAACAGTGCGGGTAAACCAAGGCTGAAGGATAGGAGACAATGCTTCTGCAATAAAAAATAATTAGGACACGCTTGCTGTGCTATTTGAACTAAATTTGGGGCTTTGAGCAACCTGATCCTGTGGAAGGTGTCCCTGTTCATGGCAGGGGATTGGAACTGGATGGGCTTTAAGGACCCTTCCAACCCAAACCATTCCATGATTCTGTGACCTATGGAATCTCTGTGATTATCCTCAAACAACCCAATGAATTCAGCCTAAATGATGAAATATATATTTCTTTGGCTCATGAGTCAAAGATACAGAGATAGGCTGATCCGGTTCTGCAGCACGTCCTTCATCTGAAACCAAAAGTCAAACATTGCTCTGCATTGTGTGGGAGATAAGCCTGGGGTGAATAATGCCTCTGCCTCTCCTGTAAGCTCTTGCAGTTCCAAAATGCACAATACAAACATGCGGAGCCGTGGCCATTACGTTTACAGGAATTATAAAGGTTTGTTTTAATTGGTTTTGGTTTGTTTTCCAAATTGCATTTGCACTCTCAAAATGACAGAAGTTGCGTGATCTAAAGGATAAAATTATATGCAGGCACCTGGTCATGACCTGTCCTTAGACACTGCTGAAAATGAAGACCTGCAATTAATGGCCAGCAGGAGTAAAGAGAAATGCAATCAATGGAATAAATAAGCTATGAAAACCCTCCAACTAGGAAGCAAGGGAGGTATTTCATTCAACATTGTCACTGCCTGTCAGGGAACGCGTCAGGGCTTCAAGCTGCACCAGTATTAGACAAAGAACTCCAGGACAGTCCCCAGAAGCTAAGAGCAATATGACACCTTTCCAACCCAAACCATTCTATGACGTGGGCACTTCCCTGTAAGTTCTGACATGGATTTCAGTTGTAATCCTCTTTTCTCATCTGACTGTTCTGTATTAGCCTAAGAAAACTTCCCCCCAAATGACCTCAGTCAATTGTTCTTGATATATTTAATAAATCCTTTTCAATTCAGCTGTTCTAACAGCAGTATCCACACTCCCAAATGTGTGACTGTAAATGCATGCTTCCTCCATGGAGATCTGCTGTGAAGGTGAAAATATAGCAGACACTAAAGAACTGAGAAATAGCAATTAAATGTGAAGGAAAACAGAAAGCTCATAGATTTTCACTGTTTCCTGGTTTTCCCTCAAAACTGAACGTCTGTGTTCCACCAGACAGAATTGGACACATCCACACATAATCAATGCACTGTTGATTGTGTTCTTTGCTGCTTGATGAAGGAGTGAATTTGCAGATTTTGTAGGGTTTTTCAAGTGTCCTGACTTTACACACAGTGCCCTATGGAAAATTCAGCCTGGAAAGATGCTTATGTTAAATAATAGTTAACTGACTGAACATGAGCCAGCAGTGGCTCAGGTGGCCAAGAAGGCCAACAGTATCTTGGCTTGGATCAGCCAAGGGGTGGCCAGCAGGAATAGGGAAGGGATTGTCCCCCAGCATTCAGCACTAGTGAGGCCAAACCTCACCTCCTGGGTTCGGTCTTGGGCCCCTCACTCCAATGATATCGAGGGGCTGTCCTTGGGTCCAGGACAGTACCAAAGATGACCCCTTGCCCTACCCAAGTTGCTTCCACCTTCATTCCCTTCCCAGACATGGATAGCTGGGTCCTTTGTGTCTCCTGCAGTTTGGAAAGGCCATGGTGTGCTCAAGCTCACATTAGAATTTCTTTGGCAGATGGGAGAAGAGGTGATGCCTAATCTAGTAGGGACCTACACAACTGTAGGAACAGGAGGGACAGTGCTTGAGATGAAGTCCTGAAGGTACTTGAAAGCAGCCCTTGACGTGTGGAGCTTGGGTTTTCATGGTCTCTGCTGGGATACAAGAGCTTCTGGGAGAAGGCTGCTCCTGGCTGGCTGGCCATGGGGCACCAGCACTGCCCAGCACACCAGCATCTGGCTACCTGCCTGGACTGCCCACTAACTGCATCTTTAATTCCCATCCACTGCAAAAGAGGGGAAATGTGTCTTCAGTCACAGCTGAACAAACAACAGCTGAGTCTAGAGATTGGCAAAGCATCCCAGAGCCACTCTTCAGGGAAAACATGGCACGTACAGTAAGGGATTGCTTTGGTTTCTATTGCTAGTGACAGGAAAGTGATCAGGATTTCTACAACAGACCTCGGCTCAGGCTCTAATTAGCAGCTCAAACAGTGATTTCAATTCTTTCAACAGAGTGAGAAAGACTCAAAAACCTCAGCTTGCAGTAGCTGAGTCTTAATGTGACATCAAGAGGCAGGCAAGATAAGAGTCTACAACTCTACTTCATCCTTTAAAGAGATGTATGGGTACATTTTCCTTTTATCCTCTCTGTTCTCTTCAACAGAGTCTTTACCTCCTCGAAGAACACCCTCATTCTACCCTGTGGTGCTGGAAAGCAAGTAGAGCCACAGTCAGACCAGGGCTGTGGGGTGTCCTCCAGCTTTGCACGATATGGCAGGAGCCACCACAGCCCTGACACACTGGTGATTCTCCTTACCTAAAGGAGCCATAAGAGAAGTCAGCAGAGAGGTGAGAGCAGGCCAAGGTGACACTCAGTGCCCACTCAGTGCTACACCCTGCTGATACCAACAACTCCTGGGCTCCAGACCCTTCCTCAGCTTCATTGCCCATTATTTGGCCTGCAGTTTCCCTCTAGTCTTCAAAAACTCTGGAAACTCTTGCACAGGTACGTGGAGGGAGGCACATACACACTGAGAAGCACGTGGATGTCCCTGCTCATCCACGCACACGCAGGCACACACACAACCCAGCATTCAAGACAAGATTGCAAAACCAATCAGTAGTTAAAAATGAGATTGCCTGCATAATCACCAGGAAGGCCTCTTGTGAATACTTCTTAGGAGGTTGACTTTAATCATATGATTATTCATCGCTTCTTACACAAAACACCTCTCTCATTCCGTGCGCAGGCTGGACCTGCCTGGAATCAGTCTGGGCTGTGTCATAAAGGAATCTTTCGCTGGATGCAAATCCTTGTGACTGTGATGTTGAACAAAGGGCTGGAAAAAAAAACTCCTCCCACAGGATCACATCTGCTCCTCAGCAAGTGACAAGATGCTATCAAGGAGTCTCAACTCATAAACTCTGTTTTCAGGATGACCAGTCTCATACTTTGGTTTGCAGAGCAGCCGAGTACTCATATGCACTGATGTCAAGTTGACTCATGCTAAATAAGTAAAGAGTTTTGGAAGATCTACTTATGAAGAACTAGATCAAAATGCCTCTTATCGGGGGGGAGCTTGGGAGCCTGGTGCCTGGAGTGTGTCCTGTGCCTGTGGGACCGTGATGTTGCCCTCCTGGCAGAGCAAGATAAACCTTCTGCAATGGCAAGTGCACTACAGAGAACGCTGCCGGGATTATTTGAGCAGGATAGGGCTTGTGTAGACAGCAAAGAAGGGCTCAGACAACCAAATGAGGTGAAGTATTACAGAGCTGCTCCTTTAGCACTATCCAACAACTCAGGCAGAAGTTCGTGGGATGAAGGGTCTGTGCTGTGACATTTAAGAGTAGGGAACAATACATACAGATAATGGAGCTGCGATTACTAACACACCAGTCACCCGAAGTCTGATATTTCACAACAGTTTTCGTTCCTTTAAATCAAGTTTGGTAGGCACTCTCCCTTTTTTTAGTTACAGCAGTGACCTAGAGACCCAGTGAAGGTTTTTGCAGCATCGCTTTCTGCACTGCTGAGTCACATGTCGAGATGCACCAACTGAAATGCTCCTGAAACAAAGGCCATTCCTGTAACACTGACTTATCTTTCCTTTCTGCTTTTCTCCCACAGCAGGTGGCTCTGTTCACCCCAATTTCAGAAGACAGAACCCTGCTGGACCCTCTAGATAATCCCCCTGCTGAGAAATGCCAAGTGGTGGCTTTTCAAGGGCTGATTTCTCTTCAAGACCTTTCTGATCTTGGCACCCATTTTAGAGCATCAGCCCTAATTCACCCAGACAGATGCAATTTGCAGAGGATCAGACTCTGCTCCACAGCTGGGATAGCCCATAGCTGTTCCTGAGGCTCAGAGGAGCAACAGGGGTCAGTCATGTCATAGAATTATACACTCCTAGAATCACAGATTGGTTTGGGTTGGAAGCAACATTAAAACCCATTCAGTTCCAATTCCCTGCCATGGGCAGGGACACCTCCCACTGCATCAGGTTGCTTCAAGCCCCATCCAGCCTGGCCTTGAACCCCTCCGAGGATGGGGCAGCCACCACTGCTCTGGGCAACCTGGTCCAGGGCCTCCCCACCCTCACAGCAAAATATTTCTTCCTAAGACCTCACCTCAATTTCCCTTTTTACAGTTCAAACCATGCCCTACAGATCCCATCGCTATGTGCTCTAATACCTCCTCTGTTCTTGTTCCATCCGTCATCATCTTGTTGTGAATTCTGCCTTATTTTGGAGCTCACAGACTGGCTGCCCAGGGCAAACTCCACTCCTTTCTTTGCATTTCTCAGCTGCCAGGTGCTGCTGACACAGCCAGAGGTCCTCACTGTAGTAATGTGGCCTTTAGACTCTGAACCAGGCTTTGCAAAACAATTAATTACCTTCTAACACAAAATCAATTGACACCTTTATTTTGCTCTGAACAGCAGTGACGGATAAGGCAAAGTTTCATCTTCCCTGCATTAAATAAACTTTTTCCTGGTATGTTTCTGGCAAGGGATGGACCTGCGTGTGCTCCTTCTGGTCACTCCAGCACTTGGGAAAGAGAGTGGTTTAGGGCAGCTGATGGAGAAACCCTGTTGGAGCTCCTATAATGATAAGGACTTTGAATTGCCACACCTCTGCTGTTGTCTAGGAAAAGGAATTGACCATATTGGCTTCTCACACAGAATTGCCCAGGGAAATGGTGGCTGCTCCATCCCTGGAGGTGTTCAAGGTCAGGCTGGATGGGGCTTGGATCAATCTGATGCAGTGGGAGATGTCCCTGCCCATGACAGGGGGTTGAAACTAGATGGGCTTTGAGGTCCCTTCCAACTTAAACCATCCATGATTCTATGGCAAACACATGAAGTTAAAACCATATGAAAGTTGGTTCTTCGGCAACATTTGCAATTCCACTCTTTAGAATCGATGTTCCTAGATTTTGTACCCCTACTAAGGTTTCCTCTGTGTCAGTCTCAAGACTAGCATCTCGCTGATGCTTATGAAGACTGCTCTGTCTCTAAAAGGATGCTGTAGCCAGGCACCTCCTGTAGCTCTGTGCTTGCTTCTTGCCCCAGTTGAGGCCAGAGGCTCTCTACCCATCACTAGTCCTGTGGGAGGGTGGCTGCAGTCACACTGGAGTGAGCACAGACATGAGGGCTGCTGACTTTGCTCTCACTGGGACCAGGGGAGGCAGAGGGCAGCTCCTGCATGGGAGGATACAGCAGAATCAGCCTTGTGCTTCACTGTCAGGACCAAGACTCCTCCAGAGCCCGGCAGCTTCTTCTAGGGCATGAAGACACCTCTATTTCTACAGCCAATACCACATGGGAGCAAACTGTCAGCTATGGACTTCATAGCCAGGCTGCAGCTGGAACAAGCGAGGGCACAAATCCCAGATGAGATCTGATACCAGAGCTTGAGGTCATGGTGCTGTCTTCCCTCCTTTTGTTTATATGCTATGCAGATATAAACCAGTCTCCTCGAAGCAACTCCAGGAATGCTGATGCTGGAAACAAGCAATCCCCACAGGTGCTGGAGCCCTGGGTCAGGTCCAGGGAGGACCTGCAGCTTCGTGCTTTCATAGAATCATAGAATCATAGAACAGCCAGGTTGGAAGAGACCCACCAGATCATAGAGTCCAATCGTTCCTATCAAACCCTACACCATGTCCCTCAGCACTTCAACCACCCATACCTTAAACACCTCCAGGGAAGGCAAGTCAACCACCTCCCTGGGTAGCCAGTTCAAGTGCCACTGACCCTTTCTGTGAAAAATTTTTTACCTAATGTCTAACCTAAATCTCCCCTGGCGGAGCTTGACGCCATTCCCTCTTGTCCTGTCCCTGTTTCATACTCAGCTGGCCAGGAACCAATCCTGCCTGATGGTGTCACCTTCTCACCTGGGGTTCTGAGATATCACAAGAGAAACCATGAGTCATCATGTGCCCCAGGATCCTCTGTAGATTCTGGTGTAGAGGTGAGGACACTCCTGGGATCCATCAGCCCTGTAGGCTCCAATTTAGCACAATCACATGCTTCTCCCAGGAAGCTCCCTGGCATGCAAAGACCAAGAAAGGTTAAAATCCACATTTTAGGGGTTGGAACTGGATGAGCTTTAAGGTCCTCTCCCAGCCCAAACCATTCCATGATTCTATGTTTCTATGACAACAGATAAATTGAGGGACAAACACTTTACCCCTCATCATCATGTGAAGAAAGCATGAAGGGGGGTTTCAGATGATTCAGCTAATAAACACCAACAAACTCCTGCTCAATTTATTTAGAAAGGGATTTTTCAAGAATTTCCATTAGACTAAAGCAAACTGGCTTTCCACTGGGTCGGCAAAGTTGGCTTATGTCTCATTCCCAGGTACTGTGGAACTTTATTAAAAAGAGTGGCATGAAAAGGAATCACTTTTCCCTTCCCTGGCCCCATTTTCAACAACAGTTGAAATGGTTTTTTTAATGAAAATTTCAAAACAAACATATAAACACTCATCTAGAGGAGGATGGTTGGCACAGGAAACATCAGCCCAACCCATCAAAGTGTGACAGAAGCACATGCCACTGAAAATAGGAGAACCACGCAGCATTAGCAGCACCAGATCCATCTGTAACAGAGCTGCAGTTATTTTGGCTGAAGAGACTTTTTCCCCCACAAAATCTATATGTAAACAGTGATGTAAACAGTTTGCAAAGCTGTCAAATTGCTTCAGTCAAAAGATGAAGTTTTAAAAATGCCCCCAAGTTCTAAAATTTGACAGGTTTTCTGCACAGCAGGTTTTTTTTTTCCTGCAGAACTAGTCTTTCAGTTTTAAGTTATTTAAAAATAAATTGTTAAAAAACCCACCACAACAGCACACAAACTAAACATTCCCTGCCATGTCCTAGTGAAATGTTCTCTTCAACCCAAAATTATGGCTTTATTGGCCCAAGGAATGCGAAATCCTAATTGTTTGCCCAGCTCTGGAGAGGAATAAACTGTGAAAGCTGAATAAGAGAGGAGACTGAGATAAGATCTTAGGCAGAAATGTTTTGCTGTGAGGGTGGGGAGGCCCTGGCCCAGGTTGCCCAGAGAAGCTGTGGCTGCCCCATCCCTGGAGGAGTTCAAGACCAGGTTGGATGGGGGTTGGAGCCCCTGATCCAGTAGGAGGTGTCTCTGCCCATGGACTGGGTGGACTTTGAGGTCCTTTCCAACACAAACCATTCTGTGATTCTCTGATGAACGGATCCTAGCCCTGAGGGGAGTTTTTACTGGTCTTCAGCAGCTCTTGTGTGTGTGTTAGGGCATCAGTGATAGCAATAGAAAGAATCAAAAGGAACCTGAGGTAGCTGCTCTGCTTACTAAACCGGGAATGAAATAAAATCACAGAACTCCAGGTAGGTGTCTCACCAGAGTGGAACAGAGGGGCAGAATACCCTCTCTCACCTTGTTGGTCCCACTGCTTTGCATGAAGCCCAGAACAGGGTTGGTTTTCTGGGCTGCAAGCACATAGTGCCAGTTCATGTGGAGCTTCTCATCCACCAGCACCCCAGGTCCTTCTCCTCAGGGCTTCTCCCAATCCATTCTCTGCCCAGCCTGTGTTTGTGCTTGAGGTTGCCCCAAACCAAGTGCAGGACCTTGATCTTGGCTGTGTTGAACTCCATGAAGTTTGCATGTTCACACCTTTCCAGACTATCCAGGTTCCTCTGGATCCATCCCTTTCCTCCAGCGTGTTAACCACAGCACACAGCTTAGTATTGTTGGTAAACATGCTGAGGGTGCCCTCAATCCCACTGTCCATGTCTGCTACGAAGATGTTAAACAGCCCCAGTCCATATACCAACCCCTGCGGAACAGTTCTCATCACCAATCTCCACTTGGACACTGAGCCACTGACCACAACCCTTTCAGTGTGACCATCCGGCCACTTCTCCTTCCACTGCCAACCCAGAGATGAGAGAAGCCACTGTCAGTGCTTTGTATCACAGTGATATTTCCAAGCCCCTCCTACACGAAGCTTTTGGACTGTTTTTCTCCCCATTTGACAGTGGCTCTCTTGAGCACTGCAAAATACCATGAAGCACTCAGAGTTAATTTCTTAATTGTATTTTCTGAAATCACAGCATTTTGATTGACTAAATAGCAATTAGCATGCGAGTTGTTTTTATTTTACATCCTGCCAGTAGAAACATTTCAGTCAATATCCATCAGATTTGTGAAAAATGAATAAAACCTGGCCCTTTCCAAGCATAATTAAACCGGGGGAATGGTGCTCCTTTTATCTGTAGGTCAGTACAAATATTAGCAATTTGGCGGAGTCTTTTATTTTCACTTCTGAAAGAAAAAAAATCTCTTTAGCCCTTGCTACACACTCCAGAAACAATCTTCTGGTTGTCTTAGCACAGCTCCATGAAATCCAGAGAGCAAGTACTTTAGGAATTAGAAGTAACACTGATGAAGTCTAAATATATTTGGATAAAGCTGGATGCAGCTTGGTCGTGTTGTCCCAGACTTTGTGTGTTTCTCTCCTGGGAGTGACTACAACCTTGATCTTCAGATAAACAGAGATGTTCCAGGTGTCAATCACAGTTTTGCAAAACAAGGCTTGCAAGGGGGGCTTATGTGCAGGTATGAATCACCTGCAAAGGCAAGGAGTCCGGGAAAGGGGAGTGGGAGAGATGGGTGGTGAAGCACTGGTCAAGGTTGCCCAGAGCAGGGGTGGCTGCCCCATCCCCAGAGGGGTTCAAGCCATGTTGGATGGGGCTTAGAGCCCCTGATCAAATGGGAAGTGTCCCTGCCCATGGCAGGGGGAGGAACTGGATGAGCTTTAAGGTCCCTTCCAACCCAAACCATTCTCTGACTTTATGACCATTGCACAGCCCCTGGGGGACAGAGCTTGTGGGATGGCACTGGCTTCTCTTCTTAGCCACAGAACTGATGCAAGCCCCTGGGGAACAGGAATGGCAAGGAAATGGTTAAAAATCTGCCCATCTATTGAACTGAAGTACTTTATTCCACCACATTTCCTCTCTTCCTTGATTAGGAGCCACAGCTCTGGTAATTATCAACTATGTCAGTAGCTCCTGCCCACAGGAAACTTAATTCACAGGAAAAGCTGAGCCCCCTCAGCTTTGCCCTGGCGTCAGAAATAAAGATTTCCCATATTTGATGGAGAAAGCTCAACTCAGTCTCTCAGAAGCCAAACAGGAAAATCCAGCCACAAAGTGATTCCCTCTGGTTTTCAGCAGCGAGTTTGTCATTTCTCAGATCCTCCTCATATAAGCTTCTTGTGGAAGCACCCAGGTTGATCTAAATGCAAGCCAACATACAAGAGGCAGCTGGATTAGATAACTAAGGGCACTTTGCTTGGCTAAATATTACTCTCATAGCACAAAACTAGGCAAAATATGGCAATAGAAAGTCTGGGTTTGCACGAGCCCTTCTGCCTAGAGAGAAAAGGCATTAAATTCAACGCCACTATTTTAACGCGGCAGAGAAAAGCCTTGGAAAGAGTGAGATTGCTGCGGGCAGAGAACATGGGAGGCAGACTGGGGACGCTTAATCCAGCCATTGTACATCTATCTGCACAGGAAGGTTTATAGGGCAATAACACATGGTGTCACTAAGCCGGTGAGCCAAAATGCCTGAGTTAAGCGAGCTGCTGTGCAACCATCGGGCTATTGCTGGTGATGAATTGGAGCAAGAGCCAGGCCCAGGAACCTCGCTGCTATCCTGCAGGAACAAAGATCATTCCAGACGGTAGAGCTGGGCAGATGGAAGAGAAAAGTCAGTTGTGAATAATCTGCAAACAGATCCTCGTCAACAGGCTCTTTGCAGTCAGGTCACTAACACTATGCATTTTTTTTTCCCTCACTAAGAGGCAGGAACACCAAAAGAGGGGAAAAATCAGGGCAAAAAGTGCCATAGCCCAACACAGGCACATGATGGAGAGGAACACACCCAGAGGAAGCTCTACAGCCATTTGGGTGAAGACTGAGCTTTGTTGCAGCAAAGAGATGTTCCCATCCTGCAGATGAAGCACTGAGGTGAGGAACAGGGAAAAAGCATCGCAATTTGGACTGTGAGATGGAAGGACATGGAGCTGTAGGAGTGAGACCAGAGGAGACCACAGAGATGAACCAAGGGCTGGAGCACCTTCTCTAAGAGGACAGGCTGAGAGAGATTGGGTTGTTCAGCCTGGAAAAGAGAAGGCTCTGGGGACAGCTTAGAGCAGCTTGCAGCACTGAAAGGGACCTCTAGGAAAGCTGGGGAGGGGCTGTTGATCAGAGAGTGCTGGGACAGGAAGAGGAGGAACAGTTTATAGCTGAAAGAGGGGATATTGAGATGAGATCTTAGCGAGAAATGTTTTGCTGTGAAGGTGGGGGAGCCCTGGCCCAGGTTGCCCAGAGCAGTGGTGGCTGCCCCATCCCTGGAGGGGTTCAAGGCCAGGTTGGATGGGGCTTGGAGCCCCTGATCCAGTGGGAGGCGTCTTTGCCCATGTAAGGGGGTGGGACTGGATGCGCTTTAAGATCCCTTCTAGTCCAAACCTTTCCATAATTCTAACAAATAAGCACAATCTCTGCTTGGCTGTGGGCTGCGTTTAGAGACCAGGGGGCTGCCTTCCTGCAGCTCCCCATCTTGGGAATGCACAGCCTATGGTCTCTGATTGTTATTGTCCTGCTGACACAGAGCCAATTGCTGATTAGCAGTCCAGCCGCAGTCAGAACAAGAGACAGTGCTGACAAAGCTGGGGGAGAGTAGAGGTCTTGCTCAGACTGCGAAGGGAGGCCACACAGCTGCTACACAGACCAGCAAGATGCCAAAATACCAGGTGCCAAGTCTCAGGTCAGGAGCTGGGTGGGGACCGGCTTGTGCCAAGGGCCTTCACACACATCCTGGCCTCTCCTTTGCTTGCTTAGGTGTGATGCTGCTCACTGTGGCTTTGGTAGTTGTTTCACAGACCTCTTATGGGAAGCACCGCTAACAACTGGTGTATTTTGTTGTTGCCTTCACGCCTGGAGGCACCAAATGCTTCCCTGGTTCACAGTGCACAGGTGCAGCATCCTGGAGATCCTCAGAGTTCACAGCCAAATGGGACAAAGCAATCACGAGATGATAGGGTTTCATTACGAAAAAAATTTTCATAGAAAAGGTCATTGGGCACTGGAACAGGCTGCCCAGGGAGGGGGTTGAGTCACCTTCCCTGGAGGTCTTTAAGGGATGCGTGGACAAGATGCTGAGGGGCATGGATTAGTGATTGATGAGAATGGTTGGGCTCGATGATCTGATGAGTCTTTTCCAACCTGGTGGTTCTATGATTCTATGAAACCATCAGCCAAGACAGAAACCATCCAATTCCTGTGCTCTGCTGCAGCTGTGCCCCTAAACCATAGCCCCCACAGTTGTGACTTTTTAGCTTGGGGTGGGAAAGGAGTAAAATTCCTCCAGTTGCGCTTGTGCAGGAGCTGTTGTGGGAGGGATGCGGCAAACTGGGATTCCAATTAGGTGCAGCACCGGGGCACCTGTCTGGATGTGACATGATAATGCACCTGCTAAACATTATAAGGAGCTTCAGAGATTCAATGTGACACATGCGAAGCAATAGCTGGAGTTTAGTCAACACTCCATCAGTTAAAAGTCTATATTTCCAATTATCTGCGGACAGTTTGCCTTCAAGGATAATTGGCTCCCTGCAGCTCTCTAGAACAGATGTCAGGGAGCTCCTTCTCTTCTGCACAGGAAAACCTGGAATGTGATACTGTGGAGGTGTCAATGTCTGAGGCAAGCCAGGATTTGGGAAACAAATAGATGTCCTGGTGCAGAGCTCCACAGAGGCAACGTCTGTGACAAGCATCACTTACTCCACCCTGTTCATGAGCTGTTGGGCTTGGGAGCCTGCACAGTGAAGACCTGTGGCAATGTTCCTCTCCTTTGAGGAGACTCAGAGGAGACAGGTAGAGCAGGGTTTTATCATGGGGGTGGGGGGTGCAGTTGTGCCCTTAGAATCATAGAAACATAGCCTATCCTGAGCTGGAAGGGACTCACAAGGACCATCGAGTTCAGCTCCTGTCCCTGCACAGGACAACCCAACATTCACACCATGGGGCTGAGGGTGTTGGCCAAAGGCTTCTGCAATGCTGTCAGGTTTGGTGCTGTGACTGCTTCCCTGGGAGCTGTTCCAGTGCTCCACAACCCTCTGGGGGAAGAATATGCTCCTAATGTCCAACCTAACCCTCCCCTGGCATATTCCTGCCATTTCCTCAAGTCCTGTCATGGGTCACCAAAGAGTAGAGCTCAGCACCTGCTCCTCCTCCTCCCTGTGTGAGGAAGCTGCAGAGTGTGATGAGGTCTCCCCTCAGTCCTCCCAAGGCTGAACAGACCCAATACCTTCAACCGCTTCTCATTTCTGCCTTCCTCTGAACACTAGCTCATTAGCCCATAAATGATCTCCATTCTTGCGCAGCTTGTTCCTATCAGGTGGTGAGTTGTCATTTTAAAAAAAATTTATTTTCTAGGACATCTTCTTGCATGCTAGCTCCTTCCTGGAGGAAACAGGAAATCCTACAGCTTGCTCCCTGCAAGAGGCAGCCAGCAGAAGCTCTTTATCCTCACGTAGACCCGTATGGGACAGCGTGGGAGGCTGCTTCTCCCTGCAAGAGCTGGCGGGAAGGGCTGCAGTGAGGTCACTGGATCGACAGTCAGAGCTTTGCTGTTCTCCTGGCAGTGTAGCCCATTTGTGTTGTTAATTAATGCCTTTGCTGGGGAAAGATAAATGCTCCAGCTTTATTGTAAAACAGAAGTAAATTTTTAATAAGGTCCAATTAGTGGCAGTTTCCAGTGGCGGGCAGCTCTGCACCTTCCCAGCATCCTCCCAAGGAGGAGGTAGGAGCAGCAGGATGAGCCCCTCATTAAGGGTTGTGGACTAGGAAGTCCCTGGAGGGTCTCTCCGGTGAGGTAGCAGTCAGTCTCTGCATCATCCTGATGATGTGCATGAGCGTTCACGTGTGTAACAGCCTCCCAAAAGCTGGGAAACCGAAAAAAGGAGAAGAGGACATATCAGTGGCAAACACACAGGGATGTACCACTGGTATTGTGGTCAAGCAATGTCTGCTCAGACTAAGTTCATGGATGACACTGAGCTAGACAGGAGGGTAGGGAGGCTCTGCAGATGGATCTGGACAGGATGGATCCTCGGGCTGCGACCAATGGGATGAGGTTGAAACAAGTCCAAGTGCCAAGTCCTGCACTTAGGACACAACAACACTACGCTGCGCTCCAGGCTTGAGGAAAAAAAACTGGAAAGCTGCCTTGCAGTAAAGGACCTCGGGGTGCTGGTTGACAGTGGCTGAACATGAGCCAGAAGGGGCCCAGGTGGCCAAGAAGGCTTTTATCAGCTTTGGCTTTCTTAACAGGGCAATTAGTCTTCCTATTCATCCCATGTCACCCTCCCACTTGTGCATCCTTTTAGCACTGGAGATGAGCCATGAGTTCCCTGTTTAACCAAGCCTCCTCTTACCCTTTGCTGCACCCCATTCACTGACTTTGAACACCCCAATCCTGTCCATGACAGGGATTTTGGACCTGGATGGACTTTGAGGTCCTTTCTAAACCAAACCATTCCATGATTATATATAATCTGCCAAAGACAAGCCAATGAACATGCCACCCTGTGGGATGAACATCCCACCCTGCAAAAGAGGAACTAGAAGTCCAAAGGAAACATGAACACCAGCAGTAACTTATTTCCAAGTTTCATTTCCTAATTATCCCAGCATCCCAGAAGATGTTTAACGTGCTCTCCTTAGCACACAACAAAAACACAATATGGGTTTGCAAACTATATTCCATATAAATATAACAAGTTTTCTAGCAGCACACTTCAAGCTGGGCTCAGTTATAAACACAAACACACACCCCCCTCTCTGGTAGGCTTCAAGAGCTTTAAGGTAGAGCTGCTTCAGTTAACAGAATTGCTCCACTAAGCATCACATCTCCAAGAGCAGTGATCCTTATGTGTTAGAAGAGATCATGAAAAACACCTTCCACCTAAAAATGAGGAAAAAATGGCTTCTGAGGGAAAATTCTTCCTCGCTGCTGCAGGAGGCCAGTTGAATCCCAGAAACCTGTGACTGTTGAAGAGACATTTTCTCAAAGCAGAGCTGCTTCTCCTAAACAAATTCATGTGTACCGTGCAGGCTTGTACCTGGGAGCCAGGTATCTTTCATTCTCTTTCTCTGTTGATGAGCAGCCCAATCCAAACCCTATGACAGTGCTTTCTGCTCCTCTGCCTTCCCTCACCAGCTGTTGCTCTTCCTGCACAGTCAGAGGCATATGAGAAACCAGAAGGGCTCAGCAAAGTCCTGGTGCCTGTTTTTATTACCTAAACCAAGCAGTACAGGCCCAGCTGCCTTCACGCCACTGCTCTAGTAAGGGCTTTGCAGCTCTGGAATAGCCATACTGGAGAATCTCCTTACAAAGGAGTTTTAATACCTTAAAATGCGTTTGAAGGACACAACTCATAGAATTATAGATTGTCCTGAGTTCGAAGAGAATCACCAGTATCATCAAGTCCAACCACTGTCCCTGCACAGGACAGCCCCAACATTCACACCACGTGGCTGAGGGCAGTGGCCAAAGGATTCTGTAATATTGTCAAATGGTCTATTTAATATTTTTGCCCCTCTTGGCCACCAGGGCACTGCTGGCTCTCATGGTCAACTTGCTATTGCCCAGAACCCCTAAATCTAGGGGTTCTATACCCCTAGATTCTAGGATTCTATATTCAGCAAGTCAGAAAGGTAAGCAGGCTTAGAAAACTCAACTCTCACTTTCCTCTTTGGTGCCTGGACCTCAGGGCTCTGCGTTCACCTCTTCCTTTGAGGGGAACAAGCAGAGAGGGAGGGTGCTCAGCACATAAACTGCTGCAGACAAAAAGCCATGTTTCCTCCACCAATGTCCCAGAACTTTATTTAAAAACATGCTCAAGTCCACAAAGCTCAGAGGAAAGACTGAGTGTCCAGACAGCAGCTCCTTCATCCCCTTCAGCAGAGTATCTGCAGAGTTAATGGATGTTGTACACCAGGACAGAGCCCCAAATACCACTTGTAGTCAAGAAATTAATCGCTTGGCTGTTGGCTGTCTATATGTTGTTACAGGAATGTTTTTACACTTGAAGCTCCCTGAAGGCCTCTATAAGTATTCTGCTCATAAATACAATTATAGCAGAGCTCTTGCTAGAAACAGCCATATATTATGGGATATTGCAGTCTCATCACCATACCAAAGTCACTGCAAAATCCAATAGATCAAGAGCCAAGAGTTATCACCTGAGCCCTTGCCCTGGCAGGAAGTTCAGCACTGGAATACTGAAGATGCCAGCAGTTCTTAAAGCTTTCCCAGCAGGATTTCGCAAGTGGAACCTCCTTTTCTGGGCCTCTCTGCACAAACGTAGGAAAGCCGAGCACCTTATTCCTTGTAGCCTTGCTGGATGCATTCCCTCCTGGAGGAATCGCAGGTTGAGCAGTGGAGCTCTTACTGTTAATAAAGGAGGGAAACACTGGCAAAGAGAAGGCCAGCTCAGCCTTTCTGGAGGCTTCTTAAGAGTATCTCAGTGTATTAATGAGATCGATTCTATAATAACCTTCCGTCCAACACGACAAAATGCATTCAGATGCTCACTCTGACACACCCTGATACCTGTCAAAAACAGTAAGGTAAATGATATGTAGATATTGAGAGAGAGAAGGGGAAAAGGAAGAGTCACTGCATTCATGGGCAGCAGCAGCTTCTTGGAATCGCGGTTGCTGCCACAGCTTCTTCCAGGCTGTGTGATCCATACTGGTTCCATCGAAGCAATCGTGCCTGCTGCTGCTTCCCCTCCGCTATTCATTGCCAGAAAACAAGTGGTTAACATCAAGGCTCTAGGCAAAATGGTTAAGGCAAACAAAGAAGTGAAGTCAGACTTTACAGATGTGCTGGGTTTTGCAGTCTAAAGATCTACCTGGAACCTAAGAGCTAGACTTGGAGCAAGGTCCTCAGACAGCACAATGAAACCATCTATCATCAGCAGCTGTTCAGGTGCAAAATAAGGCACAGAAGTTACTTTGGGAAAGTCCTTGTCCTGCTGGGATCTGGCCAGAGATCTGACTATATCAGAGATATACGTGTCTTCCTGTAAGGTCTTTGTTCTAGCTGTACCCTGGAGAGGAGGGCTGGAAATTCATGAACAGTTCCCAGTTTGACCAAGACTCTGAGATTTAAAGATATTTTGGTCTGATGGTCTGTGTTAGGGTCGTTGCAGAGACAAGTCCAAGCATGCAGCCTAGAAGAATATCTCTAATGTAGACGCCTGTGCCTGCTCCTCAGTTCACTTCTGTACTCTGAAGATGTTCTGTTTTCAGCAAAATTTAACTATTCGAGAGCAGCTAAACCTTGATCAAGACACCGTCTCCTCTGTGAGTAGGATACAGGGCTTTGCAAGTTTGCAACTGGAGCTCAGACACACATGGTATAGTTCCCAGGCCTGAGACAGAGATACCAGTGGCAGAGAAGACAAATCCCACTCTGGGGTGTCTGTTCACCTCAAGTACTCCTCTCCCTTGAGATGCTTTGCCTCTGGGATAGGCTGTAGTTAAAGAGATTAAAGCAAACACAGGCTGCTTTGCTGTTTTCCACAGCTCATTAGACAGTTATTAGAAAACAGCTCATTAGAATTTAGAAAATGCTGCATTGCTGGTTTTCTAAAGGTTTGCTCATATGGAACAAAACAATAATTAGAAGACAATGAGAAGCATGGAAGCCATGCAACTCCCAGTTAACAGTTCCTTCTTGTCATTATTCCCACTTTCCAAGCTGGGAACATTTCCAGCCCTGTCCTAAAGCACATTGGGTTGAAAAACACCCCAGAAAGAAAGAGTATAGGTGGCACACTTCATGTTCTGCGTGTCTGCTTGGGAGCCTTGAACTGCAGATGCTGTAGGGAGAATCTTCCCTGTGATGGAAACAAGCCGCATGCCACCCCTGGTGGGGGATGTGGATTATTCAACTGCCCATGATAAAGTGCTGATAACCAGGCTCTGGCAGTGAGAATCCTGCAGCTGCTGCACACATGAGGCCTGAGTAGCATACGTGTCATGGTTTGCTGGACTCAAAGAGGACTTAGTCATAAATTCATAGATTTGTTAAGGTTGGAAATGACCTCTAAGCTCATCCAGACCAACCGTCAGCCCAGCCCCACTGTGCCTAAATAAACCACGTACCCTAGTGCCACGGCCACATGTTTTTTGAACCCCTTCAGGGATGAGACTTCACCACCTTCCTGGGCAGCCTCTGCCATGGCTTCACTACTCTGTTAGTAAAGGCATTTTTCCTAATATCTAGTCTAAACCTCCCCTGGCACAACTTAAGGCCATTTCCTCTCATCTCATCACTTGTTACTTGGGAGAAGAACCCAGCACCCACCTCACCACAACCTCCTTTCCTGCAGAGAGGGATGAGGTCTCTCTTCAGTCTCCTCTTCTCCAGACTAAACAGCCCCAGGTCCCTCAGACACTCCCAGAACCCCTCCAGACCCTTCCCCAGCTCCATTCTATTCTCTAGATACGCTCTATCCCCTCATTGTCCTTCTTGGAGTGAGAGGTCCAAAACTGAACCCAGGATTCGAAGTGCAGCCTCATTAGTGCCAAGTGCAGGAGGACAATCCCTTCCCTGCTCCTGCTGGCCACCCTGTGGTTGATCCAAGCCAGGATGCTGTTTGCCTCCATGGCCACCTGGGCCACTGCTGGCTCATGTTCAGCTAATTCTGGCCACACTCCAAAACAAACCCAGACGACGTGAGGAAGAACAGGACATGTTGCTGCTTTAAGATGGTACCAACAGGGCAGGATTTATTTCCTGGAAGAGTTCGACTGCTGCTGGTAACCCCCATAACCACAGAGCACGATGGGTTCTCTCCTCAGCAACCACAGGCAGACCAAAGAGGGTCACAGCACTGCAGTGGTTTTCTGCATCCCTCGAGGGATAATGTAATGGCTGATGGCACCTGATGGCTCCCGCTCTTCCCCAGACAGCGGATGTTGTTCTCTCCCTTCGTGGTTTCTTCCTGCGGTTTGCAACTTCCTCAGAACCACTTAATTGATTTATAACCCAATAATCTATCCCCTTCATTAGCCGCAGTGTACAGCCATTTATCATTCCCTGCACAAGAGCTGATTTCAAGCCCATTAGTACCTGACCTGAAATAGTTATGGGCCCAAAGAATTAAACAATCCAACCTGGCTGAAGGGCAGTATCTGCAAGGATAAAACACAGGGCTTGTGTCACCAGTACTAAACACCAACATTTACAGGCAGCACTTCTGAAAGGTCTGTTTACCAAGCGCCTGGAGTTTGGCTGCAACAAGAAATCAAGTCATGAGGAAGCGCATGTCCAAGTTTTATCCCCAAATAAGTGCTTCCAGTCGTTAAAAAAGGTGGATTGCTAAGGCTCCAGGTGTAGGGAGAGGACCTTGTCAGGGTACTCATCCATTGTACTTACTGAGCAACTAATATTAGAAGCACAGCCCTTGCAGGTAGCAAAGACCATTCCCATCAGCTAGGTGCCAGGCCAGGCACAGAATACTTACAGCACAGCTTAAGCACAGTCCGAAGACTCCTGCCTGAGCTTATATGTGCATCTCATGATGCAAGCCCCAGCGGAGATGGTTACAGCGATTAAAGGTTGTCATTGTGCCAGGCTGGAAGGAGAAGACAGAGCTCCTGGACATCCTGGTGATCGCAGGCTGCAGACTCAGGCAAGCTT
This sequence comes from Coccyzus lansbergi, assembly GCA_033558105.1. NCBI lineage: Eukaryota > Metazoa > Chordata > Aves > Cuculiformes > Coccyzidae > Coccyzus > Coccyzus lansbergi. The sequence goes on from JAUMJK010000357.1 coordinate 492,728, forward strand.
GACCACTAGCAGCACACATGCACTCTGCTCAGTCTGTTGACATGGGTGGCTGAGCAGCAGATAAGAGTCCAGCTCTGCCTTCATTTATTATTCAGTCCCTCCTTGCAAGAGGAGACAGAGAGGCTTTCATGATGAATGCTGTGGTTTCTAAAAATAATTTACTATAGCTAAAAATGCAAGAGCTAACTCTTCTGTCCCTGGTGGGGTGTAAATCGGAGTCACTTCAGTGCAATCTGCAGTGATAAACAGAGAGAATAAGAGGAGACGGGGCTTAGATAATCTCTTCTGAAATTTGATTACCTGTGGCTTCATTTAAAGGCACACAGCTATATCCCAAACCACGCACTCTAGGCTGCCCAGCAGCCCTGCTACTGCAACTCATGCTTCCCAGGTTAAGAGCAGCCTCGGCCTGGCACTGCTGAGAAGAGGACTCATACCACTGGGGCAGAGATGCTGACACCAGCACTCCTGCAGTTGGACTGCAGGCTCTCATTTGGCTTTAAGAGCATCTGGCTTTGCCAGCAGATGATGGATTCCCCTAACAGCAGCCACAGATAGCTTCCAGCACAACAGAGTTGTTCAGCATCCTCCGGACACGCTGTCTTCTTCCTTCTTACCTACTGTCCCTGCTTTCTCCCATCTTTAGATTCTTGCAGAGAGGGAAAGGGAGGGCTTGCATTGCACAACCAGTGCTACTGGCATGGTGACATCCTTAGTACGATCTGGAGGAAGGTACTGCAAGTGCCTCTGCCCTGCTTAAAGGCTCTCATGCTCAAAGTTATGCAAGGTGTAAAATAAAGCAGCTGCTGAGTCCTAAAAAGCTGCTCTGACATTGCCACACTCTGGCTTCCACAGTGACAAGAGTTATTACCTTAATGACCTGAGCACATTTGCAAGTCATTACTGCCAAGCGTAGATGGTTCTAAAGCACAAAAGAACTAATTCTTGTCTCTCAGTGCCAGAGTGTCTGGAGCAGAGCCCTGCCACCACCAGAGTAGGGAGATGTCCTGGAGAGGACAACCTCTAGCTTGCCTCAGAGGCTGATCCTGTCGCATATTGTCCCTTCCTTCTCCAGCCTGCCTTTCTTCAGCCTAAACAGCCCTAAGTCCCTCAGCCACTTTCAGAACCCCAGGACTCCAGACCCTTCCCCAACAACATTCCTTTCTCTAGATACGCTGCAGCACCTCAACGTCCTTCTTGGAGTGGGGGGCATATAACTGAAGGCATCACAGTGTGACCTCAGAGAAACTCAAGTTGGGTGGCTACTGCCACAAGATGAATATTTCAGTGTGTGTGGACACACTGGACTGAGCAGTCAAATATCAACCTCTTCACAGGCAGTGCAGTGGGAGATCAAAACCCTGCAGATGCTGCCCTCTGCTCTGTGCCCAGCAGAGCTCCTGCATGGCTGAGACCTGGCTTGGGTAGCCCGGACAGCAGCACCATCCGGGATTTGATGGCAGTCAAGAGCTCAAGTATTATATTTTAGTGCCTTAAAATTGGCAAGATGACACCCATCGCTGCCAAGCTCTTCTGTAGGCATCAGGTCTTTTAATTAGCAGTTTCTCCTAGTTAATCACTTTTGGGAAGTGCTCCAGGCTCTGAATGAAAGCAGTATTTTCCTAGGAGAATGAGTCACCTCTCCTACTTCCTAGCAATCATAGTAACAGTAAAGCTTAGGGCTTTATGAGAGCACATGGCCTCTGGGGGACTGAAAACACTCAACAAAGGGCAGGACCTGAATGACACTTTGGTCTTGTGGAAGGTGAAACTGAGGCACATGGACCTGCTGTGTCTGCCTTGCAAGGGTCAGCACTGCACCACAGCTGTAGTCACTGGAGCAGGCTCATGCCACACAGGTTGACCAGGACATCTTTGTCCTTATCTCACTGCCAAAGATGTGACAGAGCTGCTGTGATGGTGTGTGAGGCCGAAGGTTGCCCTGATACCTTCCAGCACTCATGGAGACACTGGTAGGCTCTGCTGCAGGATCCAAATCAACACACATGGCAAAGACCAGAAATGGGAAGAGTAAAATATTAAGTACATACAAGCCCTAACACTCAATAGGTAACTGCAACATTAAAGATCAGAATTCTGGAGCCATGCACTGATGGGCCTTCAAGGGAATCCAAAACATCACCTTACTCTGGTTCAACTAGAACTTTGTAACTGATAAGAAAAGGGAAAAGGGACAATTATAATAAATAAAGGGACAATAATAAACCTGAAGGCACTCACTGCAAGCCTGGGATAACCCCTGGATTTGGACCTTCTGCACAGCAATAACTGAAGTCCAACTTTATGGTTGAACTTGATCTCAAAGGTCTTCTCCAACCTAGGAATTCTATGATTCTGTGAATGTCCCGGAGGCTGGGAGAGGTGAGATGGAGCAGTACTTGCCTTCCCCGACTGCCTGCTGCTAACAGCTCACATTTGTCATGATTTCATGCTTCTGCCAAGCACCTCTATGAGGCAACACAGCAATATTGAATTCTTCATAGAATTTATCCTCAATCTGCCTTAATCAACTGCTGTGTTAATTGCTCTGTGCATTGAATGGCCCCTCTCTAAGATCTTGTTCATTAATGAGTGTGAGTTTGTGGATGTTGTTTATATTTGTATAATCAGAAAGCCATCAGGAGATCTGTGACTGAAAAATTACAAGGCTCTGGATCACCAAGGGCCCATTGCCAGATTTGCTTATGTCCGGTACAGCCAATTATTCCTTCCTGTGTCCATAGGTAGCTCCAGTTCTCCTGGGGGTAGGATGACCTCAGTTGTTTCTATAGGTGAATATCTCAATACCTATTCTTCCCAGAGCTGTGTATTCCGTTACCTAAGTTCCATCACCAGAGCTGCTGCTGTCATGCAGGATACCATGGATGACTTCTCTGTAGCACTCTTCCCACGATGGACAAAGATGAAGTGCTGAGAGGACATGGCTTAGTGTTTGAAAGGAATGGTTGGACTCAATGATCCAGTGGGTCTCTTCCAACCTGGTGATTCTATGATTCTATGATGCATCTCTGGAAATGCAGACTTAAACCTTATTCTTGGTTTCACAGCATCAGTGCCTTCTAGGTAGGAATGAGCATTCTGATGTTCATTGCCTGTGCATGCAGGGATCACAGCATCTTCTCATGAACCTGATGTGGGGAAGCATTCAAAGACAGTCACAATTTTCCCCACACACATAAGTTTTAATTAAATCAGTGGGACTTCAGAGGCTTGCGCAGGGAAGGACCAGCATCTGTTGTGTTTCCCCATTTCTGTGTGAAAGAATGGTTCTGTTGTCAAGTTTTCAGGACATTGAAATTCGGTCCATGCCCTGGCTTAGGGACCAAATGTTGAGGCTGGATCCATCCAGCAACAGCAGTGGCAGCATTTTAAGGCTTGGAACTTGTGCAGAACTCAGGAAGAAGTGAAAACAATCTTCTTCCCAAGCAGAGTCTTTTCTTAGTATGTAATGAGCAGAGACCTGCACAAGCTCTCGAGCAGAAGCACTCATCCCTCCTCAGTACTCTCCTCACATCCCTCCTGCCAGGCTTCCTGATGGGGGCAGAGTCCTACAGAAAAGGCCATGCTCTGACTCTTGCCAAGTACTTGGCTGCCTTCCCGTGGCGATAAGTTCTGCCGTGCAATGTATTCACCAGAAGACGACATGTCCCATTTGTTCTGAAGCGCCACACTCCTGAACCAATGCCTGCAAAACTGTGTGATTTATTATGCTGTTTTTCATCAATCGTAGCAGCTGTGGGACTTGACAGACCTTCTAGAGCCTCCAGTCATTTGTTGTCTGCACTATGTGGAGAGAAGTGCCTGGCATGGCCACTCTAAAATTTGGTTTCCATGGGATGGTTCTCAGACAGGCCCCTTCTTGTAAGCTATATGGTGTGTCAATCAAGACTTTTCTTCAGGAGCTTCGAGGATGCCAGAATGCCAGGAACATCTTCTTCTGCAGATGATAAGGAGGTCAGGGTTCAGCGTGCATTTCACAGAGCTGCAGCACACCTGTATGAGCTGGTGACCACCTCTGCTGTGAGCTAGCCATAAGGTTTAACTGTAAAAAGTTGTGTCTGGCCAGCTGGATAATCCCACCTTGTGACTCAAACTCCATATCTCATGGCTGAGTTACAGCGCTTGAAAAAAAACCCAGCCTGATTATTACTTGAGCCCCCAGTGGGAAAAAGCCTTCCATGGCTTCCAGCAGTTCTCTCCTCTGCCTGCTAAAAGTGTCTTCCCTTTTTCCAGTCTGTGTGTTTTCCCCTTAGTTGTCACAGTGATGAGCTCTTCAAACCAGAAACGTTCTTCTGGGGATCTTGTCGCCTTCCCTGTGATACCATAATAGAGAGATCATAGAATCCTAGAATCATGGAATGGTTTGATTTGGAAGGGAAATCAAAGCCCATCCAGTTCCAAACTCCTTCCATGGGCAGGGACATTTCCCACTGGATCCAGGTGATCAAAGCCCCATCCAACCTGGCCTTGAACGCCTCCAGGGATGGGGCAGCCACCACTTCTCTGGGCAACCTGGACCAGCATCTCCCCATCCTCACCGCAAAATATTTCTCCCTAAGATCTTACCTCAATCTCCCCTCTTGCAGCTCAGAACCATACCTTGTGGTCCTATCCCTGCACTCCCAGACCAAGAGCACACACACACCCCCCACCCTCAACTTTCCTGGAGCCCTTTTCAGTGCTGGAAGCTGCTCTAAGGTCTCCCTGCAGCCTGAACAACCCCAACTCTCCCAGCCTGTACTTATGCGGGAGGTGCTCCAGCCCTTGCATCATCTCCATAGTCTCTTCTGGCCTCACTCCAACAGCTCCATGTCCTTCCTGTGCTGAGGACTCCAGAATCGGATGCAGGTCTCCAAGTGAGTTCTCCATTCATCTCAGCAAAGGCATTGATCTTGCACCCCAGGAATCTTCATTCAGTGAATTGTCATGTTCCAGGTCCTGCTCAGGAGTAGTAGCTCACCTCAGCAGAAGGACATCATTAAATCAGGGCACTTCTGAAGACTCTTGCTCACTGGCTAGCACTTGTGGGGCAAGGGAGATTAGTGAGGGAGCTTCTGAAGCCGAGTTAAAAATCTGCATCTTAAAGGCATTATTTTAATTCAGTTCAGCCCAAGCAGCCCTAATGATGTTCCCCACAATATATCTTAATTTGATGTTGGCAATAAAGTTCTCTCTAGCTGGAGCACCATCCTACCAATGTACCAACATACAAATGAATGTTACCCATGTCATTTAGTACCCCTGGCAGTTAAGGTGTCACTTTGACCGTATATTTAATAAATAGGTCCTTTTATGACTATAATACTGATAAGTATTCAAGTAATTTCCATGTATGTTGCATTCTATACGTTGCTAGGGATTTTACCAAGGCTGTCACCAATAGCAACTCGGACAAGGAAATAATAAATTCAGGAGGCATTCGCAAAGATCTACAACACAGAATCACTTTATAGCAATACAGGAAACATTAATCACGTTGGTGACTAACGGGAGAGCTTGATGCAATCAGTTTAAATCCCCTCTGATAGGAAGGAAAGCCACTAACCACGCAGCTCCAGATCTCCTCTCAAACCAGTGTAAAACTCACCTGGAAACTTTTGCCAGGTTCAAGATCCCAGCCTATTTTTGTCACTTTACCCTGCGATGCCTTCGCTCTGATCATGGAGCTCTGCAGCAACAGGAGGGAGGGCTTCAGAGGCGGCTGGAGTCAGAAAAGGTGCCAGAGAGCTACATCTTCTGGTCTCTTCCAGGAACTGAGCGGAGCTGCTGCAGGAGAGTTCATCTTCCCCAGATAAAAATCACAAGCCTGAGCTAGCACCTTGCTAATTAGAAACTACCTGTGCTGCTGGCATGGCTCTCTTTGACTTCCCCTCCCACTCCTGTGCTTGGCACAGGGGTGCATTTTGGTTTTAATTGCTCCCCACCTCTGGCAGGGCTGGAGTGGCAGCACTTGGGGCAGCATCGCTGCAGATAGAGGCAGGCAGTGCTCACAGAGGGGAGGAGAGGCGATGGGGTTAGACCCCAACCCTAACCAGCTCTCCTTAGCTTCAAAGGACAAACCCCCACGCTTCTCCTCAGTGCTGTGTTTGAGGGTTTGATTCCTCCACTCCAATAACACACATGGAGAACCATCGCCATGCCATAGGCTGCCACGCATGTGTAAGGCAGATCTGAGCAGGAATCTGTCACTGCACTGCAGATAAGGCTGGGATTGCCTCACGATAGCTCATTATTTTGTCTCTTTACAGCCATTCGCACCACAGTGGGGACACCCACCGCTGTACATTGGCAGCAGGTTGTCACACCAATCAGTAACACAAATCCCCTCCCAAAGTTCTGGAACCAATATCTGACATGATCCTGGTACCCCAGGTGTGGTGCAAAGGGCAACTGTGTCTGGCAAAGAGGTCCAACAGGCTTGTCCTTTCCAATAGGATCATAGAATCACCAGGTTGGAAAAGACCCACTGGATCATCAAGTCCAACCATTCCTATCAGTCACTAAACCATGTCCCTCAGCACCTCATCCATCCATCCCTTAAACACCTCCAGGGAAGGTGAATCAACCACCTCCCTGGGCAGCCTGTTCCAGTGCCCAATGACCCTTTCTGTGAAAAATGTTTTCCTAATGTTCAGCCTAAACCTCCCCTGGTGGAGCTTGAGGCCATTCCCTCTTGTCCTGTCCCCTGTCACTTGGGAGAAGAGCCCAGCTCCCTCCTCTCCACAACCTCCCTTCAGGTAGTTGGAGAGAACAATGAGGTCTCCCCTCAGCCTCCTCTTCTCCAGGCTAAACACCCCCAGCTCTCTCAGCTGTTCCTCATAAGGCCTGTTCTCCAGCCCCTTCACCAGCTTTGTTGCTCTTTTCTGGACTCACTTCAAGGTCCTCAACATCCTTCTTGTGGTGAGGGGCCCAGAACTGAACACAGGATTCAAGGAGCGATCTCACCAGCTGAGCAAACCCTCTCCCCAAATTCAGGAAGGTTTTGAGAAGTCTCCATGCAACAGGCAGGGTTGAGCTCGGTGCACTCTGTCATGCCCAGTTCTGGGGAGATGGTTCTACAGTGACTCTTTAATATATTCCTTGCGTGGTGCTGCATTTAAGCCACTCATTTCTCTGCTCAGCCTCCAGCATACCAATCAGCCCAGGGCTGGAACAACAAGGTCAAGCTGGAGCAGAGCTCCCCTTGGCCTTGAGAATGATTCTGCCACATGCACTGCATGGTGCAGATAGGTTTCTCTGCTGCTTTACCTGTGCAGAAGCCATCCCTGTTCTCCAGCAGTAGAAGGCTGTCCAAGAAGGCTGGATGGACAGGACGAAGCTGACAGAGACACGAGGTGCTTTGCATGGGGTATGACTACCTTGAAGCGATGGTAGCACCATCCTGCTTTCACTGGTTCCTCTGCCCATATTTATTGCTGGTTGATTTGGCAGTATCATCCTCTAAATTCCACTGAAATATTGTGGTATATACTACAGTTAGTAATTACTGAGTTGCAGTAAAGATAATTGCCTCTTCTCTAACGAGCCAGCAGTTCCATGGAGTAATTCACATTAAATACCTGCAAGTGAGCTACTCAGGGTTGCATTTGTTAATTGATTTATTGAGTTGTTTCTATTAGAGAGTAGGCTACTCAGGTGCTAACTGAAAATGATGCTGAGTAATTAATTTGCCTTACCTTCCCCAAATCACCAGCTGGGTGATGCGAACTGGGAGCAGCTGTGTCTGTGCACTCGCTCCATCTGCTGCAGGAGGTCTCTCAGCTGGCCACTGCTGCCACTGTGTCACCCCAGTTCCAGTTCTGCTCATTTCTATGGGCAGGGACCCAGCAAGACAGCAAAGAGTCCACAGTCCTTGCACAGCACAGTGACCACTGCTTTGGACCCACACTGTTGACACGATCCCTTGAGCACTGAAAAATCAGATCTCCTGAGCAACCCCTTACAACAATGCACGGGAAAGGTGAGCATCCCTCAGTGCCTCAGCCATCACACAGCACAGGGATGCTGGAAAACTCTGAGAAGTGGTCTGTATGAATCTTACAATCTCTCGCTTCCCTGAATAAACATAAAATTGTGTGTCTCTTTTCTTTGCATTTTGAAGGCCCAGGTTGCCCAGAGAAGTGGTGGCTGCCCCGTTCCTGGAGGTGTTCAAGGCCATGTTGGATGAGGCTTGAAGAAGCCTGATCCAGTGGGAGTTCTTGATGCAGAAAGCATCATCCAGGTACTAAGTCTATCTCATCAGGAGAACATCCAGGACCCCTTGTTGGGTCTTGAGTGGTTCATGGCAGAACTGTGCCTACAGTTCCCATCATGGGAAGCCAGCTCAGCTGGAGTTGATACTGTCCCTGAGCCTGAATCTCTCTCTGGCTGCTCAGCAGTGCTTTGGGAGTGAGCTCTGGGATGCCAGCCTGCTTGGGATCATGGTGATTTGTCCACAAGCAAAGAAAAATTGAGAACTCATCCATTTCCCTAAACCTGATTAAAGAGTGATTGCCCACGACCATGGATTACTGCTAGCCTTGTGTCCATGAGGGTTTTGACAGGAATAAATGGCTCAGGGAACCATGGCTGAGAACAAAGTGAGTGGAAATGACTGGGTTGCTTTCCCTCTCACTTAAACTGGTCAGTAGGTCCAACTGCACACCCTTCTTACACCCTGAAGAAATACTGAAGTTCTTTAGAAAATAAGGAACATGCGTGCTAACCAAACAGAGAGCACTGGCAGATCACCAGACCAGGCCAACATGAAGGCAGAGGGCACAGGCTGTGTTTAAGGAAGGAACAAAGAGAACGATCTTTCTTTCTGTTTAGTTAGAGAGGAAAGGAAAGGTAAGAGTTGGTGAAACAATGCAGATAACAGAATCATGGAATGCTTTGGGTTGGAAGGGGCCACAAACCCCATCCAGGTCTTGAACCCCTCCAGGGATGAGGCAGCCACCACCGCTCTGGGCAACCTGGTCCAGGGCCTCCTCACCCTCACAGCAAAACATTTCTCTCTAAGATCTCATCTCAATCTCCCCTCTCTAAGCTGAAAACCATTCCCCCTTGTCCTTTCCCTGCACTCCCTGATCAAGGGCTGCTCCCCACTTTTCCTGGAGCTCCTTTCAGCACTAGAAGGGTGCTCTAGGGTCTCCCCACAGCCTTCTCTTCTTCATGTGAGAGTTGCCTTGAACAAAGCAAAAGGAAGAACTTTTGGCACTGAGTTGGCTGTAATATCTGCCTAATCCTCGGTAAATCAATGTACTACAGGTTAAATATTAAAGGAGGGAATCTATAAACACCCAGAAAGATGGAACTGAGTATCAGAATCACAAAAAGACATTACTGGAAAATCTGATGCCTAGTTGGTTTGGTTTTTGTTAAACTGAGCCCCCTAATTAGTGCACGAAAGAACATCAAGAGCTGCAGCCTGCCTGAATTTTATTAAAGCATCTGATGCATTGTCTCACGAAGCCATACTTGAGAAATGAATCCAGACTGACTTGGCTGTAGCCAGAGTCACATGGGCTGGGAATGAATGGAGATCCACAAAGAGCAATAATAAACCATTATCTCTTGTACGGCAGTTCATTTCTATCAAAATGAACCTTGCTTTGTGTGGAATATGGGCCCTGCTGTGCCTTCACTTTGCCAAGCAGGAGGATCTCTTGTGAAGCCACACAGCACTGATGGAATACTGGATAACTTGGCAAACTTGCTTTGTTCTCCATTCCCAGCGTTTGTGGGGAGGAGGCTGCATTGTGCAAATCCTACAGATGTTAAGAGCTGGTGTGTTTGCATGTTTGCTTGGGAATGCCTGCTGTCTGGAACTCACACAGCTTTCACAGAATCGGAGATTCATGGAACAGTGTTAGTTGGAGAAGTCCTTAAAGCTCATCCAGCTCATTCCAACCCCCTTGCTTTGGACAGGGACACCTCCCACTGGATTAGGTGCTCAAAGCCCCATCCAATCTGGCTTTGAACCTCTCCAGGGATGGAGCAGCCACCACTGCTCTGGGCAACCTGGGCTTTCTTCACCAGGCTGGCGACACCTCCTGTTTCTCTGTTAAGCCCCAGTTGCTAAGTCCGTGTCATTATCACCAGAATATCAGAAGTAAATTCCTAACCTTCCCATTTGCTGAAAAAGCATGAAATATTAAGTAAGCCCCCAAGCAGCCATCAATACACACACAATGGATAACTGCTAATTATTGTCTGCTGCTTCGGTTGTGTCAGTCAATTCTTCCCCAGGACTTTCTCTGCGTGTGGATCACTGTTCATGGATGCTGAAGGCAGTCAGGACTGTATTTTTGCTCAGCCTTAATTGTTACTCTGCTGGTAAAATGACTCAGTAACCCAATAAAGGGGTAAAAATTATCCCAACTGATGCAGCACATGCAGAGAATAGTAATTAGCAGTCAACTGTCACAACAAACAGTCTTTGGTAACACTGGGGAATGAAAATCATCTACCAGCACATAGAGCATCCATATGAATAATGAATCCATTTGCAGGACTGAGCATCAGCTCATGAATGAAACCACAACCAAGCAGCACTGAGTAACACAACAAAAATTAATCACTGGGAGCTGTTTTCATAAATGCACAAACTCAACTCTCTGAGGAGACCATCGCTCAAACCGGGTGGTGGAATGAGGCTAAGTAAGGTTGTCACAAGTTTTCCACCTTAGCAGGAATGAGAACGGTTGTAAAAAAAAAACCTGTGTTCTCCTTTGGAGTCTCTGTTCCCTTTTCTGAAGTCGATCTGTGCAATTACAGCAAAACTCTGAGCTGAAATTAAGCTCTTTCTTTAGAATCTCCCTTTAAAAATGGAACACGGCATCAAAATGAGTATTTTCTATCATATTTTATTGTGAAAAATGTCAGCCAAAAGCTGCAGCCATGTGTAAATAAAAAATTAGATACTTTTTCAAGTATCAGAACCACTTTAATGCCTTCTGCTTCCTTTTTTGTGCGCATTAGAGCAACCAGAGCTATGAAATGATCTGTGTAGGATTCCGCGCTAGCAGAAGATCAGAAAAACATCTGATAAAAGTAGCAACATATTTGGTGTAGAGAGCTACTGCAGGTTTACAAGATTCTCTAGAGACGGCAACTACAACTGAGGAGGAGCCTTGTTTGCTGCTCCTTAGCCAAGCCCAAAATCGATGTGGCCATGGGGCCACACTTTGAATCCTGGGTTTAGTTTGGGGCCTCTCACTCCAAGAAGGGCTTTGAGAGGCTGGAGCTCATCCAGAGAAGGGAAAGGAGCTGGGGAAGGGTCTGGAGAACAGGGGATCTGGGAGTGGATGAGAGACCTGGGGATGTTCAGTCTAGATAGGAGAAGGTTGAGGGGAGACCTCAGCACTCCCTGCAGCTTTTGGAAAGGAGGGTGTGGTGAGGTGGGTGCTGGGCTCTCCTCCCAAGTAACAAGTGATGGGATGAGAGGAAATGGCCTCAAGTTGTGCCAGGGGAGGTTTAGATTGGATACTAGGAAAGAACTCTCAGGCACTTGGCACAGAGGCATCTCCCATGAGCTGCTGGCTGGGGGATGACATTCATGGACAGCTTTCCAAGGGAGAAGCAATTACCTCCGAGCCAGACAAAGCAAATGGGGCCGCCCTGTGCACTGCTCACTGTCCACTCTTCAAACCCACATGACGCTATCCCTGTGTGCCAGCTCCTTGCACCCCGACTAGGCTTAGCACTGCCCCTCTGCAGCCCTGTTTGTGGCCCCTCTGCACACAGGCACAGTGTGATGCCCACACAAATTCCGAGTCCTGCCTGGGTTCTGCTCCATTTTGTTCAGCCCATGCACCAGTACCTGCCCGGATAACGCTCGCTGACTCTTATTCCCACTATGCCACCAGCTGTGGAGCAGACCCCGGCAGCCAAAAGGAGAGGTTGTCTTAGCAACAGGAGTGGTGTGAAAGTGCAGGGATCTCTGGCAGCCCCTCAGAGCAGCCACAGCCACTGGCTGAGACAAGGATGCCTGATAGACCTGCCCATGCAAGCAGACCCCTGCTCAGGCTGAGGAAAGGGAGGAGAGAGAACTCAACCCTTCCCAGCTGGAGTCAGTCCTCAGCCCTGCCATGGACCTGGGTTAATTACACTAGGAGTAAATTGCATCCTGGGTTTTTCCTTCACTAATTGCTGCCTTTTTACCTGCTCTTCAAGCTGTAGCAGCAGGGTGATATCCAGGAATAAACACATGTAAATACCCAGTGAGGGAAGCTCCAAATTGCTGGCTGTAATTTGTTGCTAAATGACACTGAAACAGGGTCAGTCAAGGCAGAGGTAAACTCTGTGGCTTACCAGGCAAAGGAAAAACCCCAGGGAGCTCTGGGGTGGCATCGCTCCACCGGCTGCCTGCAACAAGAGCCGAACATGCAGTTTTAGCCTAGTGACGTACAAGGGATGAGGATAGGGATGGATACAAAAGAGTCTGGGGGTGCTTATCTACATGAAAAAAAACATTCCCAGTGTTCTCACAGCTCCCTGCAGGGCTACCTTCATCTTCATAGCTGCTCAGAGGTGCCCATAAAAAGCTAAGGATCATCCTTTGCAAACACTGCTACAGGAAAGAATCAGGATAGAGGATTCACCCAGGAGCCAGTGCATCACCCACTGTATGGTCACTGCTAGTACCCTACTGGTTTAGCAGGTATGGTGTGGCTGGATTGACAGTTGGACTGGATGACCTTAGAGGTCTTTTCCAATCTTAATGATTCGATGATTCTACCCTGCAGGGTTGTGCCCATGTGAGCACTAACATTTGGTGCCACTGTGGAGTTAACACCACCTGAAATAACAGGGATAATCTCACACAGAATATCCCAGATTTCAGCACAGCTCCATCCCTCCTTCCCTCTCTTGTCTGGGACCAGTGCAGCCCATGGCAGTCAAGAAGAGGAAAAGCCAAGTCTGCAGTGATGGGGCTTAAGACATTGAGGGAAATGTTCTGTGGCCTAACCACTCTCAGAACCCCTGGGCTCCAGATATTTCTTCCTGAGATCTCCCCTCTTGCAGCTCCAAACCATTCTTCCTCATCCTGTTCCTGCACTCCCTGATCAAGAGCCCCTTCCAGCACTCTAAGCTGCTCTAAGGTCTCCCTGCAGCCTTCTCTTCTCCAGGATGAACAACCCAAACTCTCTCAGCCTGTCTTTGTATGGGAGGTGCTCCAGCCTTCACATCATCTCCGTGACCTCCTCTGGACTTGCTCCAGCAGCTCCATGTCCTTCCTGTGCTGAGAACTGGACACGGGACTCCAGGTGGGGTCTCACCAGAGCAGAGAAGAGGGTTAGAATCCCATCCCTCACCCTGCTGGTCCCACTTCTAATGTTCCAGCCTCCTTTTTCTTTCCCAGACAACAGCAGAGAGACACTGGACTCCTGGTTCTTGGAGCTGCTGGCTTTCAGCTGCACCTCCTTTGTGTGCTGTGAGTAGTTACTCATCCAAGGATGGGGCTATCTTGAGACTTGCCTTTTTCAGCATCAGCTCTGGGCAGAGTCAGCTCGTTCTGGTTAAGCAACATCACCTAAGGCCATGCAGTGGGAAGCTCTGATTTGAAAAGGCGGATACATGACAGGGGTAACCAATGGCTAATGAGGCATTTAATGCGCGTGTCACTTTGTGGGAGAAGGAAGCAGACAACATATGCTAATTATTCAACCAAGGGTACCAAGATGCTAATATGTGGAATGGCAGCATCTGCTGCATCACGTTCTTTGTGGCAGAGATTGGTGATGCTTCCCAGGGTCCCAGGCCTCTGTGTAGGGAGGAGAGGCACAGATTGAAGAGGTGGATGAGATGTGGGATGTCTTGGTCTGACTAACTTAAACACTGTTCCTACAAATTGCCCTCAAAATAATAGTTGTCCAACGCTCAGCAATTACATGATACCGTTAAATTTTTCTTGCCAAAATACCGGGTTTGGACAAAACCCGTTGGAGACCATATTTTGTAAGAATGTGCCATCTCAAATCAATTCTTGAATGGTGTCATCAGGCAGAGAGGAGATGCTGCATCACCCAGGGAAGCTCTGCCGCAGACATTCAGTATGCATTACTGTATGTGAGACTGCATTTTCAAGATTGCCTTATTCAGAGACAATACACAAGACAATAACAGGAGCAGAATTAGGATAAATTACATCTAGAAGCAGAGTGTTTACAAGAACTGGTAATTCACCCACAGCCTCAAACTACTTTTATGGCAGGAATCTGCTTTTAGTGGACTCAGCTGTTGTGAATGAATGAGTTTCCATATGAATGCAGGTTTGATTCACTTAGGAAGCATTTACTCGTCCCTAGAGACAGGAGATAGATGGGTTGGTGGATGGATGAGTATATGGATGGACAAATGAATGAATGGATGGACAGACAGAAAAATATCCAATGTAACATCTGGCTTTCTTTTAGATTATAATATTTGAGGGAGATATACAGAAAAATGATGGAGATATATAGAATTGTGTTCAACAGTTTCATTAGGTAAATGGACTCGTCACAATGGGAAAGAATCACACGCAGGGTTGTTCTGGAGGAGGTTGTTCTGTTCTCCTGCTCTTGGAGAAATGAGGCATTCACAAAAGATAGACACACACTTTCTTGTTTCATTCAAATTAAACCTTCCACTGGAGCCTCCAAAGCGCTGTGCTTGCAACTTGGCACAAGAAGTGATATCATTCCAACCAGGGAGTGGTTGAACAGTTTTCTGGCTATGGCTAACAAAGAACAATGGGCCCCTGACAGAGGAGCAGCAAATTGCTCAGCAGATTGGAGCTAACCATACAAAGCCAACATGCATCTCTTGCAGTCCTGAAACAGATTCTCAGTCACATGAATCAGAAACACACATGAATCAGAAACATATGGAGTGGAGATAGACTCGTAGAATCACTGAGGTTAGAAAAGCTCTCTAAGTTCATCCAAAAGCTCTCTAAGTCCATCATCCCAACCTCATCGTGCTGACTAGATCATGTCCCAAAGAGCCTCAGCTCATTGACCATCCAGTCTATCCAAGTCCCTCTGTAGATCCTCAGCCCATGGATCCAGCTGGTCCTGATCCCTCTGCAGACCCTTCCTGACCTCCAGTGGCTGCTTTATCCAGGAAATAATTTGAAAGATTTTGAAACCTTGCAATAAAGTCCACACAAACAAGATGTTCACATGGAAGTCTCTGCAATGTGGGGACGACCCTTTCCAAAATTTACAGCTTCCTGAGCTGGGGTTGAGAAGATTTTGGAAGGATGGATAAGGAGATAGAAAGAAGAAAGATAGGGAGTTGCTTCTACCCTGTTGCCATAGGATGCCCTAGATGATGGAATGACCAGAAAACCCATAAGCAGTGAAGACGATATTCCTAACAGAGGGATAAAAATGCATGTGATCAGCATATTGGACTGTGACTGTAGCCAGTTGATATGTTCATTGTGGCCTCCATTTCCAGCAAGATCTTTTGGTCGCATTGTTGCTGGGCTTTCAGATGGATTTTGGTAAACGCCGGCAACTCCTGATTGGAGCCACCCCAAGATGCTCATGCAGAGCCATCCCTGCCACTCATCAAGGGCTCTGCGATGAAGTTTGATGGTGCGTGCACCAGCCCGCCCACAGTGGATTCCAAGCTGGGATGGGAGGTGGCACAGTGCCACAACAGGACAGCGTATCAAGACCTTGCTCTAATTATATCACATGGTTTTGCTAACAGTGTAAAACAGCTACGGTTTGAAAGCATATGGTGCAGTATAAAAATCTCCATTGAACGAATTACAGCAGCTTCCCAGGGAAGATGTAGAAGAATTTAGAAGAAAATTCCAACAGATTTTAATATAAAATGTCTTATAAAGCTGCTTAGTGGCTGGTGTAGCGTGATCTCAAAGTAGCAGTTACTTTTAATTTTATACACACACATATGCATATGCATCCCCCAGACTGATGGTGCCTGAGAGACCCTCGAATGAATTCCTCTGTTGTGGCGACAGCGCTACGGATCTTAATAAAAGCGCTGGAGTTGGACCTCAGATTGGGTAACGCGAGCTCATTATTGATTTTCATGTAATGGGATGCTAAATAACTTTGCCTATGTACATCAGATCAATGAGGAAGGCGCACGGCGCGTGGTGGATCAACGCTCAGCGTCGAGATTGCATTACGAGTTTCGATCATTGAAGCAGCGAGATGACCAACAGCAGCTGACTTCAATCAAAAACACATCAATTAATAATTGATGATAAGCTTTCCAGCTTCTGTCCTTTTTGTCATTTCAGCTATTTGGCAGACGAGCTTTATCCCCTCCCAGCTATCAGGCTGTGGCTGTTTGCCCAGGCAAGTGTATCAGATAGATAGACCAGATTAGATCGGACTCCCCAGCTCTATACAAACTGCAGGTTCTTTGTCTAGGACACTAATAGTGAGCTAATAAAAAGCGAAAGAATTGTCAGTACTTGCTTATTGATACTCCCAGACGGAAAACACATGACTGGTTTAAGAAGCTGTATTAAGGTTGCTAAAGACATAACAATTACTCAGGGCAAATTTGTCCTCATTGGGCTTTGTATCAAACCCTTATGAAGAAATTAGCTTAAATGCAAAACAGCAAACGAGGACTTCAAAAACAAAATTAGAAAAACAAAAAATGCACTTCCAAAATGCTGAAGTCTAAAGAGGACAACATCTTTGTGAAATTTACCCAGCCAGAAGTGTGGCTTTAACTCCCTCACGCTGTGCGGGGGTGCACGGAGTGTTCATGTGCAACAATAGAATCACAGAATCCTAGAGTGTCCTGAGCTGGATGGGACTCACAAGGATCATCATGCCTAGCTCCTGTCCCTGTACAGGACACCCCAACATCCACACCATGGGGCTGAGGGCATTGGCCAAAGGCTTCTGCAGTATTGCCAGGCTTGGTGCTGTGATAGCTTCCCTGGGAGCTGTTCCAGTGCTCCACCTCCCTCTGGGCGAAGAACCTGCTCCTAAATGTCCAGTCTAAACCTACCCTGCCATCTTCCTGACATTTCCTCAGGTTCTGTCATTGGTGACCAGAGAGAAGAGATCAGCACCTGTTCCTCCTTCCCTTTTGAGGATGCTGCAGAGCACAATGAGGTCTCCCCTCAATCTCCTCTCCTCCAGGCTGAACACACCAAGTCACTTCAGCTGCTCCTCATACAGCTTCCCCTCTAAATCCTTCACCAACACTGTGCCCTCCTCTGGATGCTCTCCAGCACCTTTAGATCCTTTATATCCTGTGGCCCCAGAGCTGCCCCTAGTGCTCAAGGTGGGGTTGTCCCAGTGCAAAACAGAGCAGTAATAGTGCTAAGTAACCAGCTCCCATATCCCAAGACTGGCTGGTTGACCTGGTTTGGGGCCGTGGCCCTACTGGATGGGCTTTGAGATGACTTCCAACCCAAACCATTCCATGATTCTATGACTGCACATTTCTCCTGTCTGCAGGATCAAAGCTGGTAGTGCAGTCACCAAGCCCTTGATTTCAGGGGAGTCCTGTGTAGTCTAAGCAGGCCCATAGCCCAACAGCCTAGAGGGAATTATCCACCCCTCCTGCTGTCACAGCAGTCAGCCCATCCCAGCACTCTAGCTCTGCAGACCCCTATTGAATCATGTGCTCCAGTACAAAGATATAAAAATCCCATCCATGCCATCACAGTTGCTTCCGTATGCTGTACAGATGACCAGTGTGGTGGGAAATCCCAGCCCAGCATCAGCCTGAGAGAAACCTGCTGGTGAAAATGTGACTAAGGCTGAATGAAGATCAGGCTGGTGAATGTAGCAGGCAGTTCATAGAAAAGTCATGAAGAAAGGCAGCATGGCCTGAATTAATTATTCCGTGCAGATGATTCACTTGCCTCTAATTATAGTTGAGCTTCTAAACACAAATGTCAATTAAAATGTTATAGTTCTTCTGCAGCTGCCATTCATGTGCCGGTGAGGAGATCATGGCCAGAGCTATTAAAAGCCTTGAGAGTGAAATGAGGTGAAAAAGATGCCTTGGTGGTGTAAAATTGTCAAGAAGGAGTTCTGCCCTGAGCATTTTAAGCCTACAAAGCTGTCATTGGGAGTCAGGACCTACCATCTGCTGCATTCCCAACAGGCAATCCCATCTTTTAGGGATAGTTCTCATCTTTCTGAGGATGCTGTGGTGCCTGCAGACCCCCTGCCACCTCAACATGGGGCAGGGGAACTGGACAGGACTCCTTTGCTGGTCTCTGCTGCCTTGCCAGCAAGAGGAAAGGAAGAGACATTGGAAAAAAACAAAGCATCGTGTGAAAGGTCTTTCCAGCCTCCCTGCCTAGTGTTGGCTAGTGGCTTGCACGAATACATATCTAATAAGAGACTCTATGTAATTTTATGTCTGATAAAAATGCTGGGAGAGTAAATGTGGTTTGGTTCAGCATTTTGAGACATTTGAGATGTCCCTGCATGGGAAAGCTCCTTGGTGCTGCTCACCCTGCAGATGAGCAGGTTTTATCTTGAATAGAGGCCAGTTCTGCTCTCCTGAGGCTGGACAAAGCAGGGGAGCTGCTGTCTCATGTTTCCCATAGGATGAAGGTACACATCTTGTCTCATGTAGGATGAAGGCACACACATTTTCAGGGAGTTCCCAGTGCTGCAATGAAGGTTGGACAAAAAGGAGGGGGTTTGAAGGGGTTTTAAAGAGAAAAAAACATGACAGCAAGAAGGGCATTGCCTATTGAGTAAAGGGACTTGTCCTTGCAGCTGTGTGGTTTATATACTCGTGCCTTGGCTAGGCCAGTGCTGTCCACAGTAGCATCACTCAGGGCTCTGTGACCATCACAGGCTTCCCTGTGGCCTCTGTGGCTGCCCCTATGTGCTTATGCAGCACTTGTGTCTGAATGAGCTGGCAGGGGCAGCAGGACAAGTGTGTCCTGTCCAAGTTCCCTCTGCTGGAGCTCGGACCTTCTGGATTGTTGGAAGCTTCTTCCTTCCACACTTCCTTCCAGTTCACACCTGCAGAGCTGCCATGCACTCAGCTCCATTTTTCAATGGTGCTGGAGACACCACTAGTGCCCTGGTTCACTCCAGCAGCATTCTCTTGCTGCTGTGATCACAGAGTGCTGGGAAAGGATGAGGGGAAATGGTTTTCAGCTGAAAGAGGGGAGATTGAGGTGAGATCTGAGGCAGAAATGATTTACAGTGAGGGTTGGGAGGTCCAGGCCCAGGTTGCCCAAATCAGTGGTGGCTGCCCCATCCCTGGAGGGGTTCAAAGCCAGGTTGGATGGGGCTTGGAGCCCCGATCCAGTGGTAGGTGCCCCTGCCCATGGCAGGGAGATGGAACTGAATGGGCTTTGAGTTGAGGACCCTTCCAATCCAAGCCATCCCACAATTCAATCACTCTATGAAGCACAGCCCTAACTAGCATCAATAATTGTTCCATTATTTAAAGCTTCTCTTTGCTGACTGTGCCCAGATAACCCTGGATAGACAGCAGCCACTCACTGAAGACTCCTAGAGCACATTAATAATCTGTTGCCTCCTGTTCGGCATGCTCACTACCATCTCAGCTGTTAACTCTGCAGCCTGTGAGCATGTGGAGTTTACAGTTATTTTATTTCCGCAGGACAGATGGCAGACAGTGCTGTGGCAGCAGGGCAGATGGCTGTGCACCTATGAGCAAAACAGAAAAACAAAAAACCTGTATGGTTACGCTGAAGAGTAAGCAGGATCTGCTCCCCTTATCAGACACAGCCTCATCCGCTCAGGTTTTGCTGCATCTCACAAACACAGGTGAGAGCAGGATATGGTCCTTAGGGGTCAATAAAGCATCAGATACAGAAAGAAACAACGATTCTTTCACTTAAGGTATAATCTGAGGATAAGAACTGCTGAAAGCCCTGAGGTTGTTTAGCCTGGAGAAGAGGAGGCTGAGGGGAGACCTCATCATTCTCTGCAGCTCTCGAATGTAGGTTGTGGTGGAGCAGGTGCTGGTCTCTCCTCCCTGGTAACAAGTGATGGGACAAGAGGAAATGGCCTGAAGTTGCACCAGGGGAGGTTTAGATTGAGTCTCTTGGGTCTCCAACAAATTGTCAGAGATCTCAAGCCAGTCTTAGGAAATCCCTGCGTTGAGACATCGTTGGGTATTTTTCCCAAACAATTCCTTTTTATCCATCCTAAATGCTTTTTTGCTCCCTTGGCTTTCATTTCGTAATTATTCTCTCTGGACAGAGCATGAGTCTTTCACTGACTTGCTCATGAGGAAGCAGTTGCTACCTAACGTTGTTCTTCTGGGAGGTTTTAATGCCAGGTTACATCCTGCACTCAACAAAATCCCCATAACTTTTTCTAAGGGATGCTGCCTTGCTTTAGCAGCAGCCATCCAGGCACAGGGTAGGAAATGTCCAGGGTGTAAAACAGCCACCAACTCTGATGGCTCTTGGCAGGAGCTGCTGAAAGGCAGCGCCCAGTGCGCTCTCCATGCCCAAGCGACCAGTACTGCAACTCAAATTGCAGTTTCATTGTCTTATATTGATGATGGATTCTGAGAGCAAATAATGATGAGGGAACTCACTGTGCAGTTTCCTTCGTTTTCCACAGTTGTAGAGGTAAAATGAACTAATGGCCCAGAATTCCTCAATTCAAAATGTGAAAAATAGACTAATGGACCAGAATTCCTTAGTTTGAAGCATCATCAGAAAGTGGAGGAAATAACAGCTCTTAAATGGTTCAGAACTAACATGAAATTTGCACTGATGCCTCATCAGCTTGAGAGAAGGGGCTCAGGGGGCTGCCATCAGCAGCTCTAAGTCCAGTCGGAGATAAACCACTACTGGTTTATCCTGGTGTTCCATTCTGGAGCCGATACTGGTTAGTATCTTCATTAGTGACCTATGGGACAGTGCACCCTCAGCAAGTTTGCAGATGATACCAACTTTGAGGAGCAGTTGATGCTCCAGATGGTTGTGGCACCACCATTCAGAGGGACTTTAACAGGCTGGAGAACTGAGCAGAGAGGGATCTCATGAAGGAATCTCAAGGAAAAATGAAAAATCCTGCATTTGAGGAGGAATAACCACAGGCATCAGTGTACATGTAAATACACATACACACACATATATATATGTATATATGGGGTCTGATCAGCTGATCAGGCAAGAAAGATATGGACTTAATAGAATGAGCCCAGTAAATGGCCATTAAGACGATGAAGGCATTGGAGCACCTTTCCTATCAGGACAGGCTCTAAAAGCTGCAAATGTTCAGCCTGGAGAAGAGAAGGTTCAGAAGGGATCTTATCAGTGATTATAAGTACCTGATAGGAGGGTGCAGAGAAGAAGCAGCCAGATGCTCCTCAGTGGTGGCTTTTGACAAGACAAGAAGTGGGCACAAACTGGAACACACAAAATTACATTTGAATGCAAGGAAACTCCTTTTTACTGTGAAGGAAGTCAAGCACATGTTGCCCGGGGAGGTTGTGGATTGTCCCAGCTTGTTGATATTCCAAATCTGATTGGACATGGTCCTGGGCAGCCTGCTTAGTGACTCTGTTTGGGTAGGTGGTTGAACTGGATGACTTCCAGAGGTGCCTTCAACCTAAAAGATTCTGTGATGCTTTGGGGCTTCCTGGATCTGTGGTAGATTGGGCTATTAAGGATCCTGAGTTCCTTCTGCCTTGTGCAAGAAAAACCATGGTCAAATTTGAGAAGCCAGACTTAGAAGAAACATTGTTGGATCATGGCAGAGGCTGTTAGAAATAATAGGCTGCCCAATTCCATTAGGAAATTTGTTATTTTGGGAAGGGACTATAAAACATCATACAATGAGGAAACGTTTGATCATCAAAGAGCTCTTAGAAAGAATGTGAACTTTCTTGCACTGAGAAAAACTCTTTTTTAGCACAGTTTCATGAAGAACAAAGACTCACAGGATCACAGTGGCTAGGCTGCCCAATCGCCTCCCAGCCCCTTTGTATCAGTGATCTCCAGTCACATGGGGAAGATGGGAGAGGTCTTAGAGGCAGGAGGTGTCATGAAAGCCTGTAGGTGAGGAGAGAAATTGATGCTGTTGGCATCTCCTCTGTGGGAAAGGCAGAGACAGCTCAACCCTGATCTGCTCAGGGTGGTGATGGGATGATCATCATGGATCCAGACTCACCACAGGGCATCACAGCACATCAAAAAGAAGTAAGGAGGCAACTTGGGCTTGGTAGAAGTGTTTCAGAATGAGCCCAAGAGAAAGGAGCAGGAGTTGAGGGTCCTAGAGGGGATTCAGCAGTAGTTGTGAAAAGGAACTGGAAAAACTATCTCACAGAAGTACGTCATTAATGTTCTTCATTCCCAGAGGTGTTCAAGACCAGGTTGGATGGGGTTTGTAGCAACCAGATGCAATGGGAGGTGCCCTTGCCCATGGCAGGAGGTGGAACTGGATGGGCTTTAGGGTCCCTTCCAAGCCAAACTATCCCATGATTCTATACAAAACAGCCCATGCTGCACCTGAGGCTCCTCTCAAAGAGACAAAATAAACCAACTGACCTTTATCTCCCCCGTACTCTACAAAGGTTTCCTATACCTTTATTAAACTCTTCTCAACTCTTTCTTCTTCACAGCCTAAAAGGCAGCGCTGGTTTGTGAGTGCAGTTGTGATGGGACCCCAATTTAGACCCAGCTTTGAGGTGTTTCTGCCTCGCCTTTTTCCCCAAAATGAGCTCCCCACAGAAGATCAGTCGGTTCAAGAGACAGGTATTATTTATAGCATGCATTAACTTTTGCACAGAAAGAAAAATCAAAGTGACAGAATAGAATTAGATCAGATAGAATAGACATGAAAAGGCTCATTAACAGCTCTTCCCCGCCTACAGAGCCCTTGCAAGCAGGTCCCTGCTTCCAGGCTTCCTTTCAGTCAATTCAGCAGCTTTCAGAGTTTCAGCAGATTCTGCACAATCCCAAGAAGTTTCATTTCTGGAAGATTTGTCCCTAGTTTCTGTCTCTCTGGAGGCTCAGCTGGGCAAAATTTAACATGCAAAAGAATTCTTCAAATAAAAACATCTTTCCCCCAATTCTCCTCATCGGAGGAGATGCAGGTTGGGTGGGTTTTGCCTGAACTCCTCCCTATAGCAACCTTGTGCGGACACACTCCAGAAAATGAAGGGAAAATTAAACACAGCCTTGATGGGAAGGGATTAGGCAAAGCACATTGTGTTCTAAACAGGCATTCACAAAGTAGACTGACGTCAGTTTGGAGTACTTAAGCATAGAATCATAGAACAACCAGGTCGGAAGAGACCCATTGGATCATCGAGTCCAACCATCCCTATCAAACACTAAACCATGTTCCTCAGGACCTCATCCACCTGTGCCTTAAATACCTCCAGGGAAGGTGAATCAACCACCTCCCTGGGCAACCTATTCCAATGCCCAACGACCCTCTGTGTGAAAAACCTCCTCCTAATCTCTAGCCTAAATCTCTCCTGGCGGAGCTTGAGGCTATTCCCTCTTGTCCTGTCCCCTGGCACTTGGGAGAAGAGGCCTGCTCCCTCCTCTCCACAACCTCCTTTCCGGTAGTTGTAGAGAGTAATGAGGCCTTCTCTCAGCCTCCTCTTCTCTAGGCTAAACACCCCCAGCTCTCTCAGACACTCCTCATAAGGCCTGTTCTCTAGCCCCTTCACCAGCTTCGTTGCTCTTCTCTGGACTCTCTCCAGAGCCTCAGCATCCTTCTTGTGGTGAGGGGCCCAGAACTGAACACAGTATTCAAGTAATAGAGGGAGCGGATTAAGTTAAATCCCAACAGCATTCCTTGTACAGAGAGAACACCCCACACCACGCTCTTCCTCTGTAGCCCATCCTTGAGAGAGAAGAAACACATCCAGTTCTTTGGGCTTTTGGACGGAGGATGAACAGGCATGCATGTGCCTGCAAATTATTCTTCTCATTCCCCTCCAGCCTCTGGGTACCTGCACCAGTGGTCCAAACATTAGACCTCAGACATGCAATGCTTCCCCCTGACCCCAATCCTGGGCCTGGCTTAGCAACAGAATGGTAAAAATAAACAAACAAACCAAACCAAAATTGCAATGGTTTATCCACCAGTACCCAAACCTTGCAGTTGTGCTTTTCCCCAGGTCCTCCCACCCCCTGCCCCTGCAGGACACCCTGAGTGCTCTTAGGAATCATCTGCTGTCTCCTTCACCAGTCACAGAAGACACATCAGTCCCTCTCTCCTCCTCTTTCCCCTGCAGACTGGGAACCTTTCATCTCCCCAATTGCCTTTCCAGGATTAATATTTTAAAATCCTCCTTTTTTGCTACTTTAC
The DNA here is from genome assembly GCA_033558105.1 of Coccyzus lansbergi. Taxonomy (NCBI): domain Eukaryota; kingdom Metazoa; phylum Chordata; class Aves; order Cuculiformes; family Coccyzidae; genus Coccyzus; species Coccyzus lansbergi. Next base: position 517,006 of record JAUMJK010000357.1, read on the forward strand.
ACAAAATGTATAAAAAGTTAAGGATGTGTCAAAGTGTCTTTTTGATGTTTTCTCTCTTCTACATGCTGGGTCTTCCTGGGATTGATGCATGAGAGTCCTTTTGTGAAGCCCACGGCTGGGGACTCCCACGGAGGCAGCTCTGGGCTCACCAAGCCCAGGTGGGTGAGGTTCCTGTGTTCCATTGACCACGGCATGTCTAGAGCCAATGGATAATTCATGCCTCGCACACATCTATTGGTTTATTTATTAGACTCTTTGCTCACAGGAATGAAGATCTGTGCTTCTGTAAATTATCAAACTGGCAATGCTGGCAAGTGGCCACGTTCCAGGGACACAGCCACCTGCTGGGATGCTCAGAGACTGCCTTCGAGGTATCGCACGCACCCATGTACCAGCCCACCTGCTGGGAGGCAAATGTTGCTGCTTATGCCTGCACAGAGCCTGGCTCGCAGAGACAAACCATGCAAGAAATGGTAATGAATACCATAACTGAGGGACTTCTAAGAAACCAACAGTACAGCAAATCCAGCTCATAGAAGCAAGTCATAGCAGGAGTTACACAAAGATCTGAACTCCAACCTACATGGCACTCAGTGATGGAGATCATCAGGATGGATCGATTTCTTCGTGTCCCCGTTGACTGGGGGTTCTGAGTGATGGCAAGCAGACTGTGAGCCAGTAGAGGCCTGTCAGTCAAGGGGGCAACCATGTCCTGCGGTGCACCCAGCACAGCATCACTAACTGGGAGAGGAAGGAAATTGTCCTGCTCTGCTCTGCACTAGGGCAGCTCCACCTTGAGCACTGGGATCAGTTCTGGGCATCACAGGATTAAAAGGATCTAAAGATGCTGGAGAGCATCATAGAATCACTAGGTTGGAAAGGACGCACTGGATCAAGTCCATCCAGAGGAGGGCATGGAGTTGGAGAAGGTTTTAGAGGGGAAGCTGTATGAGCATCTGCTGAAATCACTTGGTCTGTTCAGCCTGGAGGAGAATGAGGGGAGACCTCATTGCAGTCTGCAGCTTCCTCACAAGGGGAGGTGCTCCAGCCCTCAGATCATCTTTCTGGCCTCACTCCAACAGCTCCATGTCCTTCCAGTGCTGAGGGCTTCAGGACAGAATGCAGGGCTCCAGGTGAAGTCTCACTAGAGTGGAGCAGAGGGGCAAAATCACCCTACTGCTCCCACTGCTTTGGATGCAACCCAGCATCTATTCATTGGTATTCGTGCACAGACGTTACCCACTCCTTAGTCTAGGACTCTGGTAAACATTGTTTTTCAGCTAATTAAAATGGTAGCAGCTGTTGATCATCTGAAGATCTGTCAGCTCTACTGAAGGTAGGTGGTGGCTATTTATTTTCAGCATAATTGTCTTTCCAAAACTACAAACAGTCACCTGAAAAAAAAAAAAAAGAAAAAAAAGGAAAGCTGGCCCTTTAAAGATTCCAAACATTTTCTTCTACAAAGTGTTTGTTGATGGGACTGACTATTCCCTGGCTTCCCCTCCTCGGATCAAAGCCTCCAGCTCATGCTGGAAGGATGGTATTTCCAAAGAACCTCCCCCAGAAGAGACCTGCTCACCCAGCAAACAAGCACAGGCACTTCTCGGCTTCACCACAACATCATTAGAGGCTGAAAATAGCAATAGCCAAACCTTTGCTGTCCAGCCATTTTTGACTTTAACTGCTTTATTCACTTGACCACTAAAGAATTCATCACATCTAAAGTTTAATGAGAAATTAAATGGATGGATTGGCTGCTAAACAGCCTGTGTGCGGGTGTGAGCACTGCCAGAGGGGCTGTGGGCTAATGAAATGTTTAATGCTGAGGACTGCAGCGAGCTTGGGCGCAGCAGATGCCGGGTTTGGTATATAAATAAATGCAATGATATGAGCTCATGTTCTCTTGACACTTTCCTCAAACCCTCCTCCTCTTCCAAGAAGCTTCAAACTTTGCAGGAACTTCCTTACTTGAAGGCTGAGCTCATGCAACACCATCTCCTTGTCCTCCACCCACCCACACAAGTGAGCAGTCTTGGTCAGGGATGAATCCTTTCTCAAATCCAGGCTGAGCCTCCTTATTGTCACTCAGACATTGGAAAAGGGTTGATCTCTTGATACATGCTGAGAAAGTTCTGCCAGTCTCCAGGCAGGCCAAGGCAAGCCACTTTGGTGCCTCTGACACTGCCCTCATCAACACTTTTGGGCAAACCTGTACATATTTTCATAGAATCGTAGAGCAACCAGGTTGGAAGGGACCCATCGGATCATCGAGTCCAACCATTTTGGGAACTTCAGGGTCAGAGCACTGAACCCTGGTCAGCAGGGACCTTGTCTTCCTTAATTTCCTGGTTCGTGTCAGGATGAAAACACAAGCCAGGGAACCATGTGCAGTTCAGACCCAGAGATGGTCACAACAAAGGAAAATGAAGAGACAACTGAGCTTCTCATCCATCCCTTCATATCCCACAGCACTGCCAGAAGATGCCTTGGAACCAAAACTATTTTCTTAAATGAACAGAGACTGAACATAGTGCGCTCCAAATCGATAAGGCTGCCTCCTGAGTGGGGCCTCAGAAAAGAAGTGTGCACAGAAGTCATCACGCAGCAGAGGGTTTTCACTTTATATCACTTAATATTTTTAACAATTACCTGGGAAAGAGATTAGCATCAACCTTGCCAGGGTACCCAGCCAGCACACAGCCCCCCAGGGCTGGTTTAACACAGCAGAGTATAGGTTAACTCCTACAGCACAATGTGGTAATGAAGCTGAGAAAACAGCCAAATGGGAAAGCACCCACCTAGGAACTGATCATTCAGACCAGGTATATTGGCACGGGGAGGCATTCTTGGGGAACCACATATTAGGAAGAAGCTGGGGGTAATGAACTGGCAAGTAATTAGTTCAGAGTGATTTCCTTATATCAAGCCAAAGAGACAAGTGACTGCTCTGAATTATCAAGACTCTGTGCTGGATATATCACTGGGACAGCTTGTCCCACCCCAGCCACACACTGAGAAGGTGCAGGAGGGAATGAGAACAGAGCGCGGACTCTTACCCCGCTTCATTTATCAGAGAGAAGGTCAAGAGTGACTTGATCATTATCTGCAGTTGCCTGGTCAGGGAACAGAAATCCAATAGCCCAGAGCTCTTCAAACCAGCAAGGATCTAACAAGATACAAAGCGATGCCACTCAGAAACGCGCAATAGGGCAGGGCAGCCTTAACAAGGAGATTTGGAACTAATTTACCAAGGATTGGGGGGGATTCACCAACAGTAGACATTTTAAATTAAAGCATTCTGCCTAAGAGATGCTGGCTTAGAGCAAGAACCTGTTCAAGGATAATGATGGGAGGCAGTGTTTTCCACAAGCAAGACTAGAGAGCTCAGCAGCAAGCAATATCTTTGCACGGGGAGGTGGCCTGATGGGACAAGGGTGTCCACCCGACACTGCTGGTTAACCCAGAAGGTTTCTCACATCCTATCCTTCTCCACAGCTACTCAGAGCCTATTCATAAGGTTAAAGTGATCTCTTCATACTCAGTACCCATTCAAGCTTAATCTCTGCAAGGTGGGAAATATTCTGATGTGTTTGAATAGGAACATACAGAGTCAGAGGGCAGCAACAGGCTGAGAGAGTTGGAGTTGTCCATCCTGAAGAAGAGAAGGCTCTGGGGAGGCCTTAGAGCAGCTTCCAGTGCTGAATGGAGCTCCAGGAAAGCTGAGGAGGTGCTCTTGATCAGGATGTGCAGGGGTAGGATGAGGGGGAATGATTTTCAGCAGAAAGAAGGGAGATTTATCTTAGAAAGAAATTATTTGCTCTGTGGGAGGAGTGGCCCTGACCCAGGGAAGTCATGACTGCCCCATGCAGGAGGTTCTCCAGCCCTTGGATCACCTCTGTGGCCAACTCCAGACTCACTCCAACAGCTCCATGTCCTTCTTGTGCTGAGGATTCCAGAACTGAACACGAGCATGGAGTAGAGAGGCAGAAAGATCCTGCACACTGCCCTGCTGAGGCTCAGAGGGACCACAAAGCCATGGAGAATAGTGAGGGGACAAGACTGAAAGGAGAGAAGCAGTTAGGGGAGACTGTCAGGGACCTGATGAGGCTTCTTGATGTGGTGAAGAACTTCTTGAATACCCAGAGCACGCAGACAAGCTGGGGTTGGTGAGTGTAGTGAAGGCTGACGTGAGCTTCTGATCCAGTGAGACTTAATGAGCTGTAGAAATCTCTGCCCTGTGGCGCTTCGTGCAAGTTTGGGGATGGCACGTCAGCAGGAGCAGTGGGAAATCCTTATCCTTTCTTCTCCTATAAAGAGCATTCCTCCTCAGGCCTCCCCTTCCTTTTTTTCCTCAAGAGCTGGGTTTTCTCCAAAGACACTAGCTCTCTGATTTCGAAGGATGAAAACTCCTGAGGGCTGCTGGAGACCGAGCGTGCATCACATGTTCCTCACTCCCCGCAGTGACTCATCACCCCTGCCCACCTGGAGCTGCTGGAAAATCTGCACAGAAAGGTCATAGGCTGCCATTCAGGAGCCAAAGTCAGCTCTGCGCACGCTCAGGCACATGGACACACGTTCCTCTGGCCATATGGTGGGATGTAGCTGCTGAATGGACATACCCACCACATTACTCTCTGCTTCCTGATAGCAGAGAGAACAGATGATTGCAGAGCTAAATGATATTGTACAGCTTCCTCCAGAAAAAAAAAAAAAAAAAAAAAAAAAACAAACATTGTCTGCTTTATGGATACCACATTATCATCCTTCTCCCTAGGGCATTGAATCATAGAACAACCAGGTTGGAAGAGACCCATCGGATCATCAAGTCCAACCATTCCTATCAAACACTAAACCAAGTCCCTCAAGACCTCACCCACCCATCCCTTAAACACCTCCAGGGAAGGTGAATCAACCACCTCCCTGGGCAACCTATTCCAATGCCCAATCACCCTCTGTGTGAAAAACTTCCTCTAATCTCCAGCCTAAATCTACCCTGGAGGAGCTTGAGGCCATTCCCTCTTGTCCTGTCCCCTGTCCCTTGGGAGAAGAGCCCAGCTCCCTCCTCTCTACAACCTCCTTTCAGGTAGTTGTAAAGAACAATGAGGTCTCCTCTCAACCTCCTCTTCTCTAGGCTAAACAACCCCAGCTCTCTCAGCCGCTCCTCATAGGGCCTGTTCTCCAGCCCCTTCACCAGCTTCGTTGCTCTTCTCTGGACTCACTTCAGAGCCTCAACATCCTTCTTATGATGAGGGGCCCAGAACTGAACACAGGATTCAAGGAGCATGCCAAGGTGTCACTGCTCCCAGGGTGCAGAAAGCATCCCACCCTGCAAAGGGTTACAGCCTGGCTGCAAAGCACCATGCTGGTCTGGTTCATGGGGGGAAAATGAGCCCTGACAAGCTGCTAAGGGTGCGTACAAAGCCTCAGAGGTTCATTTGGTGCCTGCAGAAAGCCAGGCAGCACGTCCCCTGCCAGCAGCTGTGTTGTAGGTGTGTGCAGCATATGTGGGCTCTTGCCGAGAAAATGCTTCCAAGCTGAGTGTCTCAGAGGGTGGTTGAAGGGGCTCTGGGCTTCCAACACAGGTGTCCTCAAGTGGCCAAGGAACAAGCATGTTCCCATGGCTAAGGTGAGTTCACAGGTGTGCAAAGGCATCAGTTCTGGTGCCTGCAAGAGTATCCCTAAGCTCCCTGGGTGATTCAGCAGGTCAGAGACAACCAACGCACCTCACCCAAATCCTCCTGGCCCATGACAACACAAATCTCCATGGTAGGAATGGGGCATGCAGTAAACAAGCAGGCAGCTCAGAAAGCTCCCAGCACTGTTGTGGGAAGGGAAAGGAGAGAGCAGTGTCCAGCAGGTCTTGGTGAGGGGTCACAGATAAGGCACTGACTCAAGAGTGAAAGGCTAGGCTGAGACAAGGACATAGCAGAGCCCACCACTGGCCTGAGCCAGAAGGGTTGCAGAGGGATGAAACCTGGTCTGATGGATGAAGGTCTCCAGCAGATGAGATACACTCTTACAGTTTGGAAAGTACACATTTTATCTTCTGCTGGAGACTGCTATCTGTCCCCTTACTCCACTCTTGTGAGAGCTCGCCTGGATCCTTGTGTCTGGTTCTGGAGTCCTCAGCACAGAAAGGACATGGAGCTGTTGTGGCAAGTCCAGAGGAGGCCACGGAGATGATCTGAGAGTTGGAACACCTCCTGTGCAAGGACAGTCTAAGAGAGCTAGAGTTGTTCAGCCTGGAGAAGAGAAGACTTCAGCGAGACCTTGGAGCAGCTTTCAGTACTGTAAGGGGCTCCAGGAAAGCTGGGGAGAGGCTCTTGATCAACTAGTTCTATGAAATCCAGCAGCTCCTGCTGGCTTGGATTCACTTGGATAAGTACTTATGTGCATGTTGAGCCAGAGAGAAGATGCTGGTTTCCCTGTTGTTGCTCTCTCCAGAGATCTGTGGCTGACTGAAGGGGTAGTGGGTTGTTTGCTCCCTCTTAATCCCCTTTCTAAGGGTTTCCCCTCCACGGTCCAAGATCAAGGGGTAAGTGTGGATGCCTCTGCCTACGCCTGTGCTCCCCAAGGGCAGCAGCCCCCGCTTAAACAGCTCTGCTGTCTTCTACTACACATCTTTGATCTTGTATTTAAATACAACTGCCCTGAAAGGAAAAGTTTCCCAGCTAGGATTTGATTTCCAAACTCTCCATCCTCCCCAAGTAATACTCCTGAAGTATCAAATTTTGGCAGATTGACCATTTCCTTGGCTAATCAAAAATAAGGAGGGGGAGTAAAGGAGGACAATCAATTCCAGAGAACAATTACCTTTGGGTTATTTTTCAATATTTCTTTTTTATATTATTATTTGAAATTAAACTGCAAGCTGGCCAGACTCTGCAGATTGAGCCTCCAGCCTTAATCACAGCAGCAAATGAGAAGCTCATAATCCTGATGGATTTCCACCACAAACTCATGATACTTCCACAGACATTGCTCCCACCACCTTCTCTCCCCAACCCTGCAAGCATAACCTATATTTCTGGTTCCCCACGTTTATGGCTTGGCATTTAGCCGCATTAAACTAGGGGCTGTTTTATCACCTCCAATTTACTCGGGGATATAAACAACACCACCTGATTACCCCACTCTTGGCGTTATTTACTGCTCCAGCAGTCTCTCAGTGTCATCTTCAAACTCTATCAGTAAAGATTTTCTGTTTTCTTCTAGGTTGTTGCTAAAGACACAGAACAGCATCGAGCCCAGGGGAGTATGGCTGGAAAGCTGCCTGGTGGAAAAGGCCTTGAGGGTGTTGGTCAACAGCAGCTGAACACAAGCCAGCAGTGGCCCAGGTGGCCAAGAACGCCAATGGCATCCTGGCTTGGATCAGCCACGGGGTGGCCAGCAGGAGCAGGGAAGGAATCGTCCCCCTGGACTCAGCACCTGTGACTCCATGAATCCTGGGTTCAGTTTTGGGCCCCTCACTCCAAAAAAAGATATTGAGGAGGTTGTCTGGAGTAAGGAGGATTCTACAGCTCAGGGGTTCTGTGAGCAGCTGAAGGACCTGGGGCTATTAAGCCTGGAGGAGAGGAGGCTGAGGGGAGATTTCACTGCTCTCTGCAGTTCCTGGAAAGGAGGCTGTGGTGAGGTAGATGCTGGTCTCTGCTCCTAAGGAACAAGTGATGGGATGAGAGGAAATGGCCTCAAGTTGCAGCAAAGTTAGTTCAGATTGGATATCAGGAAACATTTCTTTACCAAGAGAATGGTGAAGCCCTAGCAGGAGCTGCCAGGGCAGTGGTGAAGTCTCCATACCCAGAGGGGCTCAAGAAGCATGTGGCCATGGCACTTGGTGACAGGGTTTAACAGGCGTGGTGGGGTTGGGTTATGAGCTTCAAGGTCTTTTCCAACCTTAATGATTCCATGATTCTGTACCAGTGATCTCCCATTAGAAGTGACTGCACCAAAAGCTGATGCAACACTAACAATTTTATCCTGAGATGTATCAGTTAGCTAGTATTTAAAGCCAGGCTCATCATTCCACATCCATTTGCTAAGTAATAATAAAAGCAAAGCAGTAGAAGTGCCTGGATTAATCCTTGTCAGCCACAATGCACCAACAGCTCTATGACACTTCATTGCAATCCCAAAGTGACACCAAGAGTTCCACTTCCAACGTGATCTTCACAGGGCAGCAGGTTGGTGTCAGCTCCATTTACAGGCCCAGAGAGGCCAGGTCTCTCTCTCACATTTCTCCCCTGCTAAATATGATTCATCTCCTGATGTCAGAGAAGAAGCAGAGACAAAGCAGACAACAAAAAAGAAAAAAAAAAGAAAAGGCACATTCAGTGCAGGCTCACCTGTTGTTCCCAGTAAGCTGAGATGCATTTTAGAGGCCCTTGGAAATGGATGTTGCATCTCCTCTCTCCTTCATCTCCTCTTTTACAAACAAAACCCAAGCCCCAGATCAACTATTTATTAAAACCTGTTAACTGGGAAAACAAGTGGGGGGGAGGGGGTTAATTAAATTAAAGGCCTCCCTAAAGAGAAAGGCAATTAGGGTATTGATTGCAAGAAGTGCCAAGTTAATTGAGCATGTGACACATTGACATTTCTCACAATCAATAATCCTGCAACACCTTCAAAGAGATCTTGAGCAGCGCACGACCACGTCAGGGTCAAAAATGCAATAAATTCCAGGAGCTGATTATAGCTGTTGGCTTCTTTCATGTTTTCTCAATACCGAAAGCTGTCTGATAGGGCAACTCTTTCCCCATGTGGCTTTAATAAAAGGCTTTGATGGAGCCAATGAGAGCTTTCTCTCTTTTTTAAGAAGAAATCTTGTCAGCTTTAGTTGGCTTCACCTTCCCATTCCCAGCCGATCACTAGGAAAAAAAGGGGCTGGAGAGGGCTGGGGAAAGCCAATTAATAGAGATAGCAGAGGGGTAACAGAGATGCTCTGAAATTAGGTCGGTGCCTGGGGATGTCTACAGATGGCAATGTGTGCGCTGAGGAAGAGCCACACTGCAAGAAGGGATCACCAAGACCCTTCCTTTCCTGCTTTTGTTTATTCTGCTGCATAAAAACAGAGCTAATGCTTGCCCTAAGACTGCTTTCAATGGACATCCAGCCCCCTAAATCAGCCCAGGCTTTGCTGACAGCACGGATCCAGGACAAAGAGCAATCCCTGGTGCCTGTCTGCTGGCTCTCGCAAAGGCAAGGAGGAGCTGGCAGGTCTCAACAGAGTCACCCACTGCTCCCCCTGGGAGGACAAGACAAACTCTCTGCAGAGAGGGCTGGAGTAGGGATGCTTCTTCTGACAGGGAAGAGAAGGTAAAAGGCAGATGACCACTGCAGATGTTGGCACTGCAGATGTTGGCACTGCCCGATGAGTCCTGGCCCTGTTTGATGCATGAGTGACTTTGTTTGTACAGTCCCTTGTCCTCTCCAGAGCCCAGCTCTCCTTCTTCCGCTTCACGCTTCATATGGGATTCTCTGGGTGCTGTATTATCTCAAGGCGCTTCAGGTGGTCATCACTGAGAGCTGCCAGCCTGATGGAGCTAATCTGTCCCAGAGTGCACGCCTGCACTGACTCAACCTCCCCAACACTCAGCCACGGGCTTTTCCATCATCAGTTGAACCAGGATCACTTTAAAAACCAATCTCTGATAGTTTGAACTGTGCTGCCTGTCGCACTGTTGTACAACTTGTGTTAACAAATCACTGTGCACTTGCAGAAACATCTGCGAGAGGATGTTGCAGCCGCGACCCAGCATGCAGCCCCACAACTGTTAATTGTCTGCCATCCGTGTTACCCTCATGTAAGGCTACACTCAATAATTAGCTTCTACAATTAGAAGTTGACGGGTCCACAAAAGCCGTGTCCCAGCAGTGCCTCCCAGCACACTTGCTGCCTCATTAGCAGCATCACCTGCACCCCCTCCTATTGCTCAGTGACTGCATCCTGTTTTTCCAGGTTCAGGGTATCTCACCTAGTACAATAATGTCCTCCTGCAGAAGTTATCGGTGCAAACAGCCACCTAATTACAATGAATCCTGCAGCCATACCACAGGGAAATTAGAGGAATACTATTATTCCTAGGAGACACGGGCTCAAACCGAACTGGTTGTCTGGGTTGCCCTTGTCCATGATGAAGAGAGGGAACAAAATCAAGGGAGCAGTCTCCTAGAGCTGCCAGGGAAAACTTTCCAACAGTCTGGATCATGCACAAAGCATGCAGGAGCCTGGTGGTGGTGGTGGTCACAGAGCACATCTTCACCCTCTGCCCCTAGCCTGAGACAGCAGCAAGGATAGCAGAGTCCCTGGACCAAGGATACATCCCTTGAAAACCAAAGGAGGATACAGGGGCGATGTTTGCATTGTCACCCCAAGCCAGCACCCCATGGGCTCATTATTCATCACAGAAGGGTGATGAGGCTACAGTTCTGGTGATGACCAGAGCTCACCTTCGCCCTTCTAAGAGTGAACGCAGTCCTCCAGCCCATAAATCCACTGCAGAAAATGGAGGCACTTGAAAAAGAATCCTGAATGAATGTGACTGCAGCTACCTTTCTCTACCACCAGAGCGTGAAGATATTTTCCAAATCATAGAATCATGGAATGGTTTCGGTTGGAAGGGACATTAAAGCTCATCTAGTTTCACCCCTGTGCCATAGGCAGGAACAACTCCCACTGTATCAGGATACTCCAAGCCCCATCCAACCTGGCCTTGAACACCTCTAGGGATGGGGCAGCCACCACTGCTCTGGGTGACCTGGGCCAGGGCCTTCCCACCCTCACAAGAAAACATTTCTTCCTAAGATTTCATCTCAATCTCCCCTCTTTCAGCGGAAAACCATTCCCTTTCATCCTGTCCCTCCAATCCCTGATCAAGAGCCCCTCCTCAGCTTTCCTGGAGCCCCTTCCAGTACTGGAAGCTGCTCTAAGTTCTCCCTAGTGTCTTCTCCAGGCTGAACAATGCCAACTCTCTCAGTCTGTCCTTGTACGGGAGGTACTCCAGCTCTCGCTGGAAGGTTCATCAGGATGGGGATGTCAGAAACACATGTCAGCAAGGAACTGGTCAAGAGCACAACTCTGACAGCTCTGTGCACAGCTCTCCACAGGTCTGCTGTGCACACAGCACCATGACATTTGACATGGCCAAGAGGAGAGAAGAGGGTCTGGCTCAGCATGACTGGATACAAAAAAAGAATGTAGTTTTCATAGTGACAGAGTGTGAGAGGGAACCTGAGGGACAGTTTGATTGGGGAGGAAGGAGTGGCTGCAGAAAGCACACAATCCCATTTTCATGTCCATCTCACCCTTGGAGATGTGTCATGTCTAATTTGTCCATAATGCCAGGGAAGACCTGGAAACCATGAAGTTAAAAAGGCTCAGAGAAGTGTTTGCATAATAAATTCCTCTTCTGTGATTTATCAAGGATGATGACAGGCTTAAAAACAATGTAGTGATCCAAAAAAAATGCTTTCAAGAGCAGAGATGACATTTCCCAAACAAGCACCATTTACATGGCAGGAGGAGAGTGCTTGTTGCCTAAACCCTGTGTTATGCTGTCAGTCACCTGTGTAAACGATGGGTCCCAGGTGGCCCCCATGCAAAGACAGGCCAGCACCACTGCCACCGGGTCATGAACAATCTTACATAACCACAACTTAGTGTCTAATGATGCAAATTGCACTGGAAAGGTCTCAGTTAAGGTGTCTGGGGGATTTCTTGAGGAGAAGTGCCCAGTGAAAACTTCAATCTTCCAAGCAGAGAGGAAAACAAGAGTGCTACCTCATTGCCTTAAAACAGAGAATGACACAAGACAGGAAAAATGAGGAATTCCAGAGAACAGGGTCTATGATCTTTTTGCATAGAAAAGATGCCAGTAGTTCAGAGGCTCAGCCCTAGGTCTTGGTTCTTCTTCTGTGAGATGGTGTTTGGAGCAGGAGATGCTGCATCATGATCAGTCCTGGGATATGGGTTAGCAGCAAAGACAAGCTCATATTCAAGTGTCTTACTGTTTTGTCACTCCAATTTTGTAATCAAATGCCCAATCATGCACTTCACTGCATGCTCATGGTAATCATTTTCCTTCATCTTGTCTAGTACCAGGAAGGACAAACCCCAAGGAGGCTGATCAGGCAGCAGTCGCTTCACTCTCCAGGAATGGATGTGCACATTCATAGAATGGTTTGGGTTAGAAAGGACCTTAAAGATCATCTATTTCCACTCTGCTATCATGGTCAGGGTCACCTTCCACTGGATCATGTTGCTCCAAGCCCCATCCAGCCTGGCTGGATATCCTATAAATATCCCTCCCAACCCCCAAATTCTATGATTCTATGGCTTCAACAGCTTCCAGAGGTTTCTTCTTTGCATTTTATTTAAGGACTTGAGGATTCAACCTCCAGTGGGGAAACAAATGCATTGTGTCCATTGGCATGTGACCAGTATGTCCTGGATCAGAAGATAAGTCAGCAAAGGCATATTAACGTGACAGGTACATTACAAACCACGGTGCACCTATTCAGTCAGAGTGGAGATTTCCTTTTCCTTGCTGATCACTGCTGTCAGGACAGTTCAAACCTTCAAAAGTTATTTGCCTCTGCAACACAATAGATATTAAAATGCCCATTACACCTTTCCTGAAGAAGCAATCTTCTACACATAGAGACAGGAGAAGGCAATCACAGTTCTATTGCACTTAGGAAAAGATATTACCAGAAGCAAAGAGCTGTAGGACCGAAATTTCATGCTACTAAAATTGACTAATAGCTTCAAAGAGTTTTTTTTCTAATGTATGTTATTGCTGCTATTACTTGGGGGAAATTCCTGCTTCCATACGATGTTGTTGGGTTGCATTTATTCCACAAGAAGAGAATGCACAGCCCATATATTGTAGATACAAACCATCCCAATGAACAATTAATCAAGCTGCATCTCGCCGGTTGAAGTTTTTCAACTAGATCTAACAGTGAGGCAGGAACAAAAAGCAGTGAAGTCCCTCCTAGGGACTGCAGCAGAGAGAAAATAAGCCATCCCTGTCTCCAAACTGGCCTTGCCCTTTCTGAAGTCTTTACAGCCTCTCTCGAGGGATGCACCTCAGCAGTGAAACCTGCCTGGAAGGGAAGAGAATGGAGAGTTTTTCTGCTCAGTCAGTGAAATGGGAGGATGGTGAAGGGGAAGAATGGGGCAGGGAGCTGCAGGATGGCAATTCATGAGCTATTTTGGACAGCAGAAGGGGAGATGTTTGTAGTTTTACACATGGAGAGGGGATTCTCTGCAATGAGAACAGGCACACTCTGCTGCTTTGTTTCCTGCATCTAGAACTTTACTGCAGCAGGAATGCTCCCTCCCCTCCCCGCATCCCTCTGCAGAGAGCAAGGACAAGTGTGGAGCAGCGCGGGAAAGGCTTCATGCCAGGGAAAATACGGTGCTTTCTGTGGGAAGTGGCCCAGGAGAGTTTCTTGCCCATCAGGTCATTTCAGGTCTCCTGCTGCCGGGTGTCTGCTTGCCTCTGCACTTCTGGTTTCATATGCACAGGTCATGGCATGGCTCAGTCTCCTCTGGCTTGTTGCAGCCACCAGCAGAGCCCTCAGATCAAGCAGGAAGATGGGCCACAATGTGCAATTCCCCTACACCCCCTGCCTGTCCAACCCTCTCAGCCTGTCCTTGTATGGAAGGTGAGCCAGCTCTCGGATCATCTCTATGGTGCTGGGCTCTCTCCAACAGCTCCATGTCCTTCCTGTGCTGATGACTCCAGAACTGGACACAGGCCTCCAGGTGGGGTCTCACCAGAGTGGAGCAGAGGAGAAGAATCCCCCTTCCTACTGGTCCCACTGATTTGGACGCAAGTCAACAGGTTTCTCAGCCATCTACAGGCACACTCCCCAGTTCCTATGAGCTACCATGACATCAACACATGTGAATCACATCCCCAACTCCCAAAAGCTGTCACTGCCTGGAAAGCTGTTGAGTTTTCCCTGAGCTGAGAGCCCAAACTGGACAAGAGAGCACATCCCTGTGGTGATGTGGAGAGCAAGTGTGAGCAAGGAAGTCATAACTTCTCACTGTGACAAGCCAGAGCAGATGCCCATTGCAGGACATTTCACCTATTCCTCAGAGGTTGTTTGGCTGTTGGTGTTTGTTTGTTTAGGGGGGGTTATGTTTGTTTTGTTTGGTTTGTAATTCAATATGTTAGAGCAGACAGAGAAGGGAAAATTGCCGGTACCATCTGCTGGTAGCAGTCAGCAAAACACACTGTTAATGATTGATATTCTCCTCCCCCTCCTGGCACTGGAAGATATCCATGCATCTGACTGCATGGAGAGAATTCCATGCTTGGGACACCACCACTCTGGGGCACGCAGGGAAGGAAGAGGTGTCGGTAACCTCAGCTATTCTTGGACATGCACATAAGTAGGAAGAACATGGGTCTGTTAGAGTGAGTCCAGAGGAGGTCATGCAGATGATCCAAGTGCTGGAGAACCCCTCATACAAGGACAAACTGAGAGAGTTTGAGTTGTTCAGCCTGGAGTAGAGAAGGCTGCAGGGAGACCTTAGAGCAGCTTCCAGTACTGAAAGGGGCTCCAGGGAAGGCTCCAACAGCTCCATGTCCTTCCTGTGCTGAGGACTCCAGAATTGAGCTCAGGGCTCCAGGTGAGGTCTTATGAGAGCAAAATATTTATAGAGGTGAACACTTCCTAGATAGGTTAAGAGAGATGAACAGGGAGTTCCCCTTGGCCCCTACAGACCACAGCAACTTCCACTCCTTCACTTGTTCCACTTCTCCACACCAGTTTGGAGTGTGCCTGTACAACTCAGCCACCCCCATCATACCTCATCCCCTGCACTTCTAGCTGCTCACGGCCTGGCAGTGAAAGAACAACATGTGAAGTGGCTGCTTTGTAGTCCAATTAACCTCCGCACTGAACTCTTATCTCTTCCTGTTAGGATGAAGAAGTGCATGGCTGAGTGATTTACTGGGGAACGAGCAGGGACAGCAACAACAAGAGAAGCAGAGGATCATTCGCTGAGGAGATGCTCTCCGGAGCCCCCAGTCCTGCACCCAGCTGTCTACAAACCCTCCTGGCAACACCTGGGGTGGATATGGAACAGGAGAGCCATGTGGTCTGTCTCTGCTCCATTGATCATAGAATCATAGAATGGTTCAAGTTGGAAGGAACCTTAAAGATCATCTAATTCCACCCACCCCTGACATGGGCAGGGACACCTCCAACTGGATCAGGCTGCCCAAGACCCTTGCTGTTTCTCCCCTCTTCTTCCTCCCTTCCCCCAATGCATATTTCCCTCGGAAAAAAAATACATTTTTACCATGTGTCAAGAAAAAAAAATACAGTGCAATTACACATTTTTATAGCCTGCCTTTCATAGCTTATCGCCAAGCTCTGCACATGAAAAAATGAATTGCATAAATTTTAAAGACATTGAATACATACACAGTTAAAATCGTGCCGCAACAGCAATAGAAAACAGGTGTGTGCTTAAAGGGAGATTTAAACCAGGGACGTGAGCTGCACACAGGAGCCGTGGGGGTGAAGCAGCCAGGAAGAGAGGAGCTGCAAGCGGATCCTGATTGCAGGGATGGGGGAAGAGGCTGTAAATCTCAGCAGTGAAACAGCGAAACAGGTACCCAAGAGCAGAGCAGGAGGATAAGGGAAGTACTTGGGAATGCGAACCCTTGCAGGAGTGATGCTCTGCAGAGAAAGAATCACAGAATCATTAAGGTTGGAAAAGACCTTTAAACTCATTTGGTCCAACCATCAGCCCAACCCCACTGTACTGGCCAGAGGAACCTGCAAATCTCAAAGATACAGTTGAGAATCACTCCAGAAAGCTGAGGGAGCCCATGGGAGGTTGTTGAGTCACAAAAACGGAAAACTAAAGAAGTGAACACCAGCAGTTTCCAAATAGGAGCCCCAGAGTGCATCCTTCAAAAAGCTGCCTCTGAAGCAACGGAGAGAGGCTCAGGTCTGAGATGTTCACATATTTTAGAATGTTTCTCTCCAGCATAGCTGTCCTGGTGAGCCTGCATGACGAGTTCCCCCTCTGGACCCAAGTTACTCCTTTATTATGGGTTTTTTTCTGATCATTATCATTAATTTGTTAAAACCGTTATGACACACATTGGGTACAAGCCAGCTTTTTTCTAATGAAAGCTGTTTTGGCAGGAAGTTCTTGACTGGCTTCTGCACCTCGGGAATCCCAGCCACTAAGAAAGCCATTAAAATGAATGTAAGCATCCATGGGGACGTTTGATAACTGTCACAAGTTCTGCAGGTGGCCCAGCTGCATCCTGCAGTCTGCACCCCGTGGGTTCTCGGGTGACCTGTCACAGCACACCACTACCCTGGCAGAAAACCAGCAACCCTGCCTTTGCTGCACGCTGCCTGCATTTCTGATACTATTATAGAACTGCAGAATCTCAGGAACATTACGGTTGGAAAAGCCCTCTCAGCTCATCCAGTCCAACCATCAGCCCAACCCCACAGTGCCTGCTAAACTTTGTCCTGAAGAGCCATGGCCATACAGTTCTTGAACCCTTTGAGGGATGCAGACTCCGCTACTGACCTGGTCAGCCTCTGCCAGGGTTTCACCTCTCTCTCAGAAAAGAAATTGTTCCTAAAATCCAGTCTCACCCACCCTGGAGCAACTTGAGGCCATTTCCTCTCATCCCATCCTTGGGAGAAGAGCTCAGCACGCACCTCACCACAGCCTCCTTTCCAGGAGCTGCAGAGAGCAATGAACTTTCCATTCCACCTCCTCTTCTCCAGACTGAACAACCTCAAGTCCCTCAGCCACTCCCAGAACCCCTGGGCTCCAGACCCTTCTTCAGCTCCGTTCCCTTCTCTGGACACACTCCAGCCCCTCCATGTCCTTCTTGGAATGAAGGTCTTTGAGGTCCTTTCCAATTCAAACTATTCCATCCTGTAGTTTGCAGCTAAAGACAAAGCAGGGAGGGATGTATCACTGACCCGCAGCTCTCTGCAGTGAATTTACCAGCACTTCAGTTTTCTACAGCTTATTTAAAATACTTTCCTTGATTATTTTTACCCAGTAATTGATTTACTCCTAAATACCGCTCATGCTTCTTAAGTGCTCTCAAAGCCATTGTCTGCAATGCGCACGCTCCTGAGGTCTCTCAGTGCTCCCTGTCGGTGGTCTGGACCAGCAGCAAAGTCCTTGAGAGCCTCCTGCAGCATCCCTGTTGCTCAGAGGTCCTAGTACCATGTTGTAGATACTTCTCAGGGATGAACTGCAAGACCTTAGATTAAAATACAACCTTAACTCAGCCTCGTTGTTGGCCGCAGGCGGAACTCAGACCTGCTACCATGTGCATAGGGGCCCAAGCAAACATCCCTGGGAGCTGCACTGAGTCACCAAGCCCTCCTCCTCTGCTATTCATGGTCTGGCTTTGATTTCATTCCCACCATGAGAAACATGGGGGTGTGCAGGGGACCTACACGGCAAGGGAAAGATCGCTACACAAGGGCCTCCCGACTGTACCTACCAGTTTGTTGCCATGTTCCTGAGATCACAGTAAAGTAGTTACTCCAGGGCATTCCCATGAGAGTGCAACAGCAGCTGTCTTCAGACAGGATCCATCCCTGGTGGCAGGCGTGGGTAGGAGACTGGGGTGCAATGAGCATGGCCAGGATGGGCTGTGACAGCAGGCACGTGTGTCACCTTGTCACTGTGCATTCAGTGAGCACCGAGGAGGCTCTTCTGTGAGTGATTTTCACCTGCTGATGCCACTTCACATCCTTGCTAAATTCCCACTTTCTCCTTCACCCACCAGCGCTGCTCTTGGAATCATCAGCCCTTCAGTTACACAATGCTTAAGGAGAGAAAAAGAACATAAAATCAAGGCTATGAGGGCACAGAAAACCCTTATTTACTCACTCATCAACCTTCAAAGGTAGACAGAGGTTGCAGTTCCGCAAAAGCAAGGAAGAACAACTCCACCCCACACCAGCATGCAAAGGCTTTGGGCACCTGGGCTCCACACCTGCAAACCCACTTGCAGAACCTTCATCTCCCTGATGAAGGCAAGTCCTGTGGGAGCACTGAACCAGCCCACAAGAAGGTTTGTACAGGAACACACGTGGAGGAGAAGCTCATGACTTTCTCCCAGGATGCTACCCAACATCATGTCTAGTGCTCTGGAGGTC
Organism: Coccyzus lansbergi; assembly: GCA_033558105.1. Taxonomy (NCBI): domain Eukaryota; kingdom Metazoa; phylum Chordata; class Aves; order Cuculiformes; family Coccyzidae; genus Coccyzus; species Coccyzus lansbergi. The sequence continues at coordinate 535,186 of JAUMJK010000357.1, forward strand.
CCACTGGGCTTCCCTCTGAAGGGTCTGGAGCTCCTACATGCACAGGTGGAGATTCATAGCTGGTACCAAGGGGAGTGCTGGATCTGCAGGGGGTCTGATGGAATATTGCACAACCCCTGCACATGACAACTCTGCCAAAGAGACACCTACATTTAAGTTTTCATTTGGGAACTGCATCCCACCACTAGAATCACACATCAAGAGCCTGACCCATTGCAGAGCCAGGATCCTCCAGCTGCTAATGATGTCTCCTCCATGCTCCACAATAAAAACAGACCCTCTCTGAGTGTCAGCAGACCAAGGAAACCTCCACAGCGCATCTGTGTCACTGTTTCTGAAAGCACAGGAGAGCAAGGATGTCTTTCATGCACATTTATTTTACATCCAAGAGCTGCTGTGTTACAGCGCTGTGAGCAGCCCCTGCTAATCTTGCTGTGGAATGTGAGACCCTGCAGGCTGTGTACAAAATCCTTCACTTGCGAAGAAACACAAAACTCACCCGTTGTTTCCATTGACCCAATTAAACAGTTTCATAGGTGCCTCTGCATTCTCAGTTGGCTTCATCTTTTTATCTGCACTTGTGAAGATAAGCTTTGCTCTTGCTCTGATGAGCACATTAGCTCTGCATTTACCCCAATTTGATGCCCTAGCTGTAAGATTTGTTCCCGAAACGAGAATCATTTGCAGCATGGGGCTTTTGCATATGAGAAGCACAGAGCCTTTGAGTGTTTCTCATGCTGTGCCTTTTTGCTTGACCATTCATGTAATTTGCTGCACAGAACACATCATGTGGTTTGCGCCCTCCAGATTCTGTAGCCGAACACCATAGATACAGCAATTCCATGTGCATGCTCAGTCAATAACTCTTGTTTTGTCTTGCTTTGTGTACTCAGCGATAACAAATCCTTTAATGAATCATTGAAACTCTTCAAAATCATAGTGACTTTCTAATACATAGGATCATGGAATGGTTTGGGTTGGAAAGGACTTTAATCCTCCCAATACTAACTGGATCCCTGATTTTAGCACACACACACACTTCCCCTTTGCCTGCAGAGATGCAGGTTGGAAGAGTCAGAGCCTGACCAGTTTGTGGAAAGTTTCTCAAGGACAGTCAGCCTCCCTGGCCACCACTGAGACCTTTGAAGGACTGAAGAGTCAGACACCAGCATCTCAGCCCTGGCTGACATCTGGCCACAGAAATGGCATCATACAGGCATGGTCTGCATGGCTTTGGGGAGGTGGAGAGCAACCAGCACCTGTCTAACCCTTGAAAGTTGATAACCATGCGGGAGAGAAGGTGCTGGAGCACTGGAACAGCTTCCCAGGGAAGCAGTCACGGTGCCAGGATTGACAATATTGCAGAAGCATTTGGATAATGCCCTCAGCCCCACAGTGTGAATGTTGGGGTTGTACTGAGCAGGGACAGAAGCTGGGCTCAATGATTCTCGTGGGTCCCTTCCAACTCAGGACATTCTGTGATTCTATGAGAGGATAGGCAGGCAGGACCATTTTCAGTCTAGGGTGAGTTCATTCTGGATGAACAGCTCGCATTCACCTTGGTTTAAGGTCCCTTGTAACCCAAACCATTCTGTGACTTTATGATCCTATGTTTATCCACTTTGAAGAATAGATGGCTTAGTGCTGGAGGAGCTGCTGATCCATGTCGCCTGGAGAGGGGCATATCAAGAAAAGGAGGTCTTGAAGTGGGAACATGTTGTGCCTCTCCAGGGGCAAGCTGGAGTGCTGGTCTGGACTACATGGGACTCGCAGCTGCCCTGCCAGCCCCTCAGAAAATTGCTTTTTACTACCAACAAGACAGTAACCTAGGAGGCTTAGGCAGCTGTTTTACCAGACTGTGTTGTCTTTACATTGACAGGGAAAACATGTCAGAGCAGTTGTCTGGGAGTTTGGGAAGGTGAATAGGAAACCTTTTTCTAAACAAAGAGAGAAGAGGAGTTGCAGGCTGCCTGGATGACAATGAAGAGGACAGACGGCTGCTTGCCCGTCCTGGGGATTCCCTTCATCTGGAGAAGAACAGGATCTGTGCAAAGCACATGGGGGTGAGGGCTGCTGTGTGTGGTTGGTGTTGGGCTCCCAGAGCACGTCCCCAGCCCTGCAGAGCATCTACTGCAGGCACACAGCAAGCTGTCAACACAGAGGGGTACCCAAGCTCCCAAATGCCCTGCTGGTTTCTTCCTAAAACCCTGGTCCCTGCCATTACAAATTGCCACAGACGCCAAGTGCTGCTAGTGTCTGAGAAATAAAAATGGGAAGCACACTGTGCCAAGCTCCATCATGAGATGTAAGTGCAGCAGCTTAGGTTAAATTTTAGTTTTTTAAGCCATTGCTTTAGTCTTTACTCATAGCTGGAGCCCAGGTGTGGGACAGACAGGTTGTACCTCCAGCACTTGTACCCACATCTGACCAAGGCTGAATGTGTAGGAAGAGCACAGCGAATAATCCTGGGAAATCAGGAGACAAAGCAGAGTTGGAAGGATTTCACCACACCCTGGGGATGGGATCAAGTTCCTTCCTTGGTGGCAAATTTGAGACACAATTTGACAGACTTTCTAGCAAGGCCTGTTGTGACAGGACAAGGGGAATGGTTTTAAACTAAGGGAGCGAAGATTTAGACTGGATATAAGGAAGAAAAGTTTTCCTGTGAGGGTGGTGAGGCAGTGGCCCAGGTTGCCCAGGGAGTTGATGGAGGTCTTATGCCTAGAGATATTCAGGGTCAGGTTGGATGGGGCTCTGAGCAAACTGATGTGGTTAAAGATCATAGAATCATAGAACAACCAGGTTGGAAGAGACCCACCGGATCATCGATGTCCCTGCTTCTGAAGGGGAGGTTGGACTGGATGACCTGTAAAGGTCCTCTCCAACCCAAAGCATTCAGTGATTCTATGAATCTATGGGGAAATAGGAACAATCTAAAGCAGAGAGGCTTTAAGAGGGGGATAGTGAGGAACAGAGCAAGAAAGCTGTGCCTTTTTTTACTGTTTTAATTACACAGTTGTGTTCAGTTCTCGTTCAGGATCTATGCAGGTTGTCTTCCTCTGGGGATGGTGTAACAAAGCGTGTCCCTCATTCCCTGGTTCCTCTGGGAACTGTGTAACAGAGCAGTATCCCTCATCCCCTGGCACGACCAGAAAAGCTTTACTGAGCAAAGTAAGGGTCTGCATGAGAAGCAACTGCACTCTCCTGAGGGTTCCTGCCTACCCTCCAGAATTTAGAGCTGAGTTTAATTACGCCTTTCTCATTTCTAGGGTCCCCAGCGGGAGATCCTTAGGGTCAGGTTTGCAGAAGTGCTGAGCACTCAAAACCAAAGCCAACAGGAGCCGTGCTTCGAGGAGATAAAATGTGAAGAAATGCTAAGTCCACAGAAAATGAAGCACAAGGGTTTGCTGCGTGGGGCGTTCTGAAAGCATCCAAACTCAGACACTGTCTCATGCTAGTGCTCATCTTTCTACCTCCGTTCTCAAGGGAGAAAGTGCAAGGTTATTATATAGGTGTTCGGTGGAAATCAACTCGTTAGCATTTGAAGCCTTCACAGCCCCTGATGAAAGCACCAGGGACACCCCCAGAGGAACTGGATAAATGTGTACTCAACAGAGGGTGCAGCAAACAAAGCCTGCGGCACACATTGAATGAGGAGGATTAAGAGAACTATTGAATGGCTACCCAGGCATGGAATGAGTTAGGGATTCTATGGAAAAAAACAGTACATGATCATGTAATTAAAAGCTGCGTCGTAATGATCCTGCTCAAGAGCTGAGGCAAACCTTAATTTTGGTGCTCCTCACATTTAAAACACTTGACTTTGAGCCTCAGTGTAGTTTTAGAGTTGCTTTTTTAAATGTAACTCCACAATTAAAGAGGAAAATAACCTTGATGTTTAGGCCACAGGAGTTGACTGGCTGCTGTCTTGCAGGTATAAATGTAGTACTGAATGTTTAACCTTAGTTAAGAAAGCAAAGCACAGGAGGGAAGATAGACCAGAAGTGATGATGTATTATGAGAAGCAGCTGAGGGATCTGGAGCTATTTAGCCTGGAGAAGAGGAGGCTGAGGGAAGATCTTGCAGCTCTTTGCAATTCCTGGAAAGGTGGTTGTGGTAAGGTAGGTGCTGGGCTCTGCTCTCAAGGAACAAGTGATAGGACAAGAGGTAAACAGCCTCAAGTTGCTCCAGGGCAAGTTTAGACTGGATATTAGAAAAATGTCTTTACTGATAGAGTGATAAAGCCCTGGCAGAGGTTGCCCAGGGCAGTGGTGGAGTCTCCATATCTGGCAGGGTTCAGGGAATGTGTGGCAGTGGCACTTGGGGATGTGGTTTAGTGACTACAGTGGAGATGAGCTGATGGTTGGACTGGATGAGTTCTGAAGTCTTTTCCAGTATTAGCGATTCTATGATTCCCAGCTACAGAAAGCTGAGAGTTTCTGATGGCTCATAAATTACCTTGAAAGAGATTGTTTGTCTTCGAGAGATGCAGAAAGTTTAAGCATTTTGTAGCCAGGAAACATGCACATCTGTAAAAGAGCATATTTCATTGCAAATATGAAACTTGTTGTGGTTTAGCCACGCATTTGCATTTTTTTATGTGAAAAGAGTTGTATTCTCTGTGTACGTTACTAGCATAAGAGCATGAAATTGCAGTGGGATGCAAATTATTAGGCACAAAAGCAAGACTTCTGTCCATCGGTGAGGGAGAGAAGGGAGAACAGCTCCCAGGAAAGGGGAGGGAGGTGGGTGCAAAGGGGTAAAGCGATCTGCAGAGCTGGAAAAATGCTTCCAGCAAACAGGGGAGAAAAGTCTGAAAAGAGGCAAACATGAACAACACTGGAATTTGAGCAGAATTTGAAATGAAGTGGCCCAGTTTAATTCAGTTTCTTATTTTGCAAAAGCTGGGATATTTTAATTGGAACATCATAGTAGTATAGAATGGTTTGGGTTGGAAGGGACCTCAAAGCCCACTCAGTCCCAGCTCCCTGCCAACAGCAGGGGCACCTCCCACAGGACCAGGTTGCTCAAAACCCCATCAACCTGGCCTTGAACACCTCCAAGGAAGGAGACTCCAGTGGTGCTCACTGCATGGAGATGTACAAATATCAGGGTACAAGCAGCCAAGACCGTCTCTGCTCGAGCAGGCAGCACAGCTCCCCAAGCTCCATTACCATTCAGAAAGTCTGTAGCAATGCAGACTCTGACTGGTGTTGTTCATTAAACCCACATTACGATTCTCAGAGGAGCCTGACCTTTATCCCTCAAATCAAATGTCAAAGATGTTTAGCAAGAGACCAGCCCCGCTGCACTGCACCAGGTGAGGTGGCAGGATAAGTGCTGGAGGACACAGGATCCCATCTCCACGGTGCTCGACCTGGCTTGCTGGACCCCTTAGCAGTACCTGGCAGCCACCACCACCTGTGTCTGCAGGGAAGGGGCTCACTACAAAGAGCAAAGGGCAGGCACCATTATCCCTGAAGATCTGGGAGGGTGACAGGATGCTCTTGAAGATCCAGGCACAGCCACATGGGTCTGTGTAGTCAGCCCCCCACCGTGCCTCTTCTTTCTGTTCCCAGTGTTTTAATTTGAACCCTGTTGCAGCAGGAGCTGGCAGTGACCTTGGAAGAAGTCACATCCCTGCAGATGTACTAGGACAGGGTCTGTTCCTACAAGCCTGGACAAGCAACTGCTAGGGGAATGACAGCTCACCCAGGAGACGCAACCACCACAGGCAGAAAAGCACTGGAGAAGGTCAGGGGATCCCAAACAGCTCATATCCTTGCCCTCCTCCTTGTATATCTTGGATGTCTTCCCTGCAGAGCTGTTGCTCTGAGGAGGTGATGTTCCTATTAGGCTTTCAGCTGAAAAATGCTCACATTTTTATTCCTATCACAGAAAACCCAAAGTTTCCAAATGCAGCAGATGCCTCCACGGTGTCCAGAGTGACCAGTTTCATTTTCTGTTGAAAATGCTGTTTTGACAGGAATCTCTGCCTGGCCTGAGCATCAAGATGACAGGGTGTGTTTGGTTTTGGTTTGGGTGTTTTTGAGGTATATTCTCTCTTTTCTGAGTGTGGCAGCACTGGGCAGGGTGAGGGCAGCCATGCACTGGGATGCTGAGCAGGACCCACAGCTGGTACCTCTTGTTGGGTTCTTTGCTCTGTGCCCCAGTGTATCCTCATGGACTGTGTTCTTTGCTCCTTTCTGCAGGCTCATGGGCCAGGGTTCAGCCCCAGACTGTGTTCAGTTCCTGCTGTAATGAAACAAGTTTAAAAACTCAACAAAATGAAGGCCTATGGGAAAGCTGGAGGGAGCTCTTGATCAGGGAGTGCAGGGATAGGATGAGAGGAATTTTTTGAAGCTGAAAGAGGGGAGATTGAGGTGAGAATTTAGGAAGAAATGCTTTCTTGTGAGGGCAGGGGGACCCTGGCCCATGCTACCCAGAGCAGTGGTGGCTGCCCCATCCCTGGGGGTGTTCAAGGCCAGGTTGAATGGGGCTTAGAGCCCCTGATGCAGTGGGAGGTGTCCCTGCCCATGGCAGTGGGTTGGAACTGGATGGGCTTCAAGATCTCTTCCAACCCAAACCATTTCATGACTGGATGACCTGAGGAAACTGAGAACTAATCCTTGATCTTCCTGAAGTGGAAGACATCACCCTGGAGGTCTTATGGGGGTGATTTCCTGCCCTGTTACCTTTACATTGCACACTCCCACTTGCAAGAGGCCAAGGTGGAGCTACCTTCCAGTGCACAGAGTCTGCTTTCCCCAGAGATCTGTGAGTCAACTAAATCAAACCAGAGCCCGGCTGCTGCTTTTACATAGTCAGATCTGGAAGATCACGGGATGATGAAGCTCCTTTCCTAGTTGGACAATGCTCTCTATATGACATAGGAACTAGAGGAGGAGAAAACAGCCCAGTTTCAAGCCCTGCCTCCACCCAGCACCTGTTGTGCTCCTCCTCACCGCTGCCTGCCATGCGATGTCTCATCCTCTCGATCCATGCTGTTCTAATCACATTCCCTTCATGTAAGGTTTGTGTATTTACAGCCTGAACTCTACGCTGAACAAAGTTTGTTCTATAGGAGCACGCTTGTCAGTCCATCTGTCATAGGAACAATTCCCTATCTCCTGGCTGTCAGGGAGCCTCAATAATCTGTGCGCTTGCAGATTTATGTGTTGGTAATAACAAAGTAACACAGCACATACTGCAAAATGTAATTTCCTACAGAAAAGTACAATGTGACCTATTCCATCTCCCTACCTGTTGATAACGTTTATAGACTGACTGTCACTGCCTTCTCTAGACAGAAAGGGTGCAGCCCACGCCCCAGAAGAGTCACCGATAGGCACCCTACATAAGCTCTCACATTTGTTCTCCCCGTTCCTCCCTCAGACTCATATGCACCACCAGTCCATCCCAGAAGGGAAGACCAACAGCATCCTCAGCTGTATGAACAGGAGCATGGCCAGCAAATCATGAGAAGTGGTTATCGCGTTGTACTTGGGACTTATTAGAATACTATGTCCAATAATCATAGGATCATTAAGGTTGGAAAAGACCCCTAAGTTCATCCAGTTCAACCATCAGTCCAACTTCATCGTGCCTACTAAACTATGTCCTGAAGTACCATGCCCGCACGCTTTTTGAACCCCTCCAGGGATGGAGACTGCAGCAATACATATTGATGAACTGGAGGGAGTGCAGTAGAGGGTCACCAAGATATTATGAGGTTCCAGCACTTGCCCTGATGAGGAGAGTACGCAGGAATGGGGTTTGTTCACCTTGGAGAAGAGAAAGTCCTAGAAGTCTTTGAGAAGGTCATCAGGAAGATAAAACCAGGCATTTCACTGTACTGTATGGTGGAAAAACAAGAGATTTCGGACATAAATTGAAACAGGAAAGGTTCAGAATGGACATAAGGAAGGTTTTCTATCAATTAGGACAGTCAAGCAGAGAAACAGGCTGCTCAGAAAGGCTGCAAAATCTCTATTCTTGCAAGTTTTCAAGACCCAACTGAGATAGTCCTGAGCAGCCTGCTCTGATCTCGTTGCTGATATTGGAAGGCAGCTGCCCCACAGACCTCCTGAGGTCACTTCCAGACTGGGTTATTCTGTGATTCCATGATTATAATTAGTGAACGCCACTTTCTGGAGTGAATGAGAGAGTCAGCCTGCTGAGCTGGATGGTGGGATCCACAAGGCTTGTAGAAGTCAGGCACGTGCCAAGGGCTTCTTCTCTCTCCATAGATTGAAAGCAGATGGTTGCCACAAGCTGCTGCTTCTGTGCGCATCCATGGCTGTTGTACAGCAGTGAGCAGAACACATGGAAATGTGACCAAGGCAACATATGTGCTTCAGGCATGACAGCATCTTTATGTCAAAACAGATCAGTGTAGGATCCTAGTAGACATGCAGGACTTAAGCAGTGGTTCTGCCAAAGGTACTAATCCAGTCCAGATGCTGCTCTGCAGAGCAGCTCTGGTATCCAAAGGAAATGGACTGTAAGCTCTTTGGAGATGTGCAGTGAAAACTTCATCCTGGGTGTCCAGTTCTGGATCACACAGGAGGTGAATCAGATGCCGTAAGTGAGAAAGGCAGTGGCATTAAATGCTTGGTGGGTCCCACAGAACTCCAAGCTGAGCTCCCAGCCCAGTTCAGGTCCACAAATCTCCAGGGTTACAGTCAGGAAGGTCTGATTGTAATACAGGGCAAGTTCTTCATCCAACTCTTATCTCCCACTCATCTTTCCAGGAAACAGCCACAAGATGGAAGGAAATGGCCACCTCTCAAGACAAATTTTGAGGTTAAACCTTTAGAACCTTTAAAAATCGCACCCTAAATCTAGCCTGGCTTTCTGTAACTCCTGCTTCACAGCCCTGGACACACTCAGGCCTTTTTTCTATGCAACCAAAGAGCCCTCTACTGTCAGAAACCTCCCTCCCTCATGCAGAGCTATAAACCTCTACCAGGTTGCTGCCTAATGCCCTGCTGGATAAAGAAAACACATGAAACCTGCTCAGTGCTTTGCTTTATGACAGGTTTTTGGGAAACATTGCTCTTTAATAAGTACGCTTTGGTGGTGGTGGTGACCCCTTAGACAAAATTTGAGATACTGGTCACGTATGGCCATTAAAAATCCCATCAGTTAGCTCACAAGGTGCAGGGTTGTTAGCCTCTAAATCTCATCCCAGCTCCATTGATGGTAATGCCTTCTTTTTGTGTAGATTTCAGGATTTTCAGAGATGGATGAATTCATTCCTGCAATGTTGATTCCTTGAAGCCCTGATATTCAACCCCCCCCAATTTGTTGCCTCATGGATACCTGTTCAATGTCCCACATGGGCCACAGTAGCTCTCTATGTCCATGAGCAGCATCAGAGACCCATGGACAGCAGTGAGTGAGAGTCTGCTGAGCTGCAGAGACAAGGCTCCATCAGACCATTGGACTAAGCCCAGTCTCATGTGCCTCCTTCATTCTGGAAGAGAGGAAATGGTGGAATGTATATCCGTCCTTCACACAGTGTGCTAACGTCATGCAAGGGAAAAGGAAGTCATATTTCCATGTTTCTGTTCACAGTCATAGAATTGTAGAATGGTTTGGGTTGGAAGGGACATCAAAGTCCTGTCCTGCCATGGGAAAGGACACCTCTTACTGGGTCAGGTTGCTCCAAGCCCCATCCAACCTGGCCTTCAACACCTCCAGGGATGGGGCAACCACAACTGCTCTGGGCAACCTGGGCCAGGGCCACACCTCTTTCACAGGAAAGCATTTCTGCCTAAGGTGTCATCTCAATCTCCTCTCTTTCAGCTGAAAACTATTCCCCCTCATCCTATCCCTGCACTCTCTGATCAAGAACCCCTCTCCAGCTTTCACACCAAGTTGTTTGGCAAACAGGCCAACCTTCATCTTCCTCTCTTCCTCCTGCTTCTTGCTGCTCAGCATCTCTTGGTGACGACAAGCATCCCACAGCAAAGAGGACAGAAGGAACTACTCTGATACGACCTACCGACCCAAGAGCAGACTAACCATCCAGCAATGTGACAGCCAATCAATGGCCCTGATTAATTAACTCCTAATAAGTTAATCTGAGCACTGAGGCAGAGAGAAGGCCTCCTGGTGAAAGCAGCCCTCTGATGCCTTGCAGGCAGGGGAAGGAAATCGATTCCCTGCCTGCCCCATTTATCACAGCGAAACAAAGAGTTTCATTGAATAATAGTGCAGGATGGATAAAATGTCACTGTGTCATTGAGTGGAGAGGTGTGTGGGCCTGCATTCATGCTGCTGAAGGGTCCTGGAGTACCTCTCCCCTGCGTGGATGATGAAGCGATACATAAAAGTAAAGATGTGAAAAATCACACAGGAAACAAACTTTGAAAGTGCAGCAGGAGAGCCTTTTCCATAAGGTGCTATGGGAATCAGTCTGCAGCTTCCTTCCAATGAGAGGAAGCTGCAGCAGGCATTGAGCTCTTCTCTCTGGTGACCATCATCTTCCCTCTCTCATCACTTTCCTTCCTCCTCCTTCAGAAGAGCTTCCTTCCAGGCCTGGCCTCTGCCTATTCTCTTCTCCTCCATTAACTGCTCCCATAGCATTTACTTTGGAGGATGTTCTACATTCACTTTCCAGCTTCTTGTGCAGTTTCTCACAGCTCTAGTGCTTGTTCCTTCTCTTCTCCATCCGCACCTTATCTGGAACCACACGCAGAGCAGACACATACTCAGCTCTGAATGGCTTCCTTTCATCTTGAGCGAATGTTTCATATTGTGTCTCTAGGTCTCCCCACAGCCTTCCTTTCTCCAGGCTGAACAACCCCAGCTCTCTCAGCCAGTCCTCATACAGGAGGTGCTCCAGCTCTCAGATCATCTCCATGGCCTCCTCTGGACTTGCTCCACCAGCTGCATGACCTTCGTGAGCTGAGGACACCAAAACTGAGTGCAAGGGCTCCAGGTGGGGTTTCATCAGTATGGAGTAGAGGGGCAGAATCCCCTCCCTCCCCATTCTGGTCACAATTCTTTTAACCAGCATGTTCAATCGCAATGTCAAGTGCAGGATTTACAGCACATTATAAAGTGTGAAATGGCTCTGGCGAAAGCTGAAGCATCTGGGCTGTGAATGTTCTTTTACAAGGAGCATTGTTTGATTCATCCATTACAACAATAATCTTTTGGTAATTCCCTTTTTCTCTGAGTTGGTGAATGGTTGCTAAATATGCCAGAGCCTTTCAGGCAAGGTTTAGCTCCCAACATTCTAAGTATTTATCTACGTGCACTCTCTTGGGTTGTGAGTTGAATCCACCTCTTTTTTATCTTAAATAACTTGCACTTCTTAATCAGGATTGTCACAGTCATTAAGCAAGATGCGCACAGAGAGGCTTTGAGGTTGAATGATCTTTCCAATTAAACTGCTTTGTAAATACTAGGATGTTTAAAAAATCAAAATGTTCCAATACCCAAATTGTTGGGCAGACTATCAAATATCTGTGAACAGCGCTGAACCACAGGCAAGACTTTTATTTGGAAACAGATTTTTTTTTCCTGATGGCAGAAAGCTGAAAGGAGCTCCTAGAATCATGGCATCATGGAATCATTGCAGTTGGAAAAGACCTGTAAGCTCATCCAGTCTAACCATCAGCCCAACCCCACGATAAACCCTGTCCTTAAGTGCCACGGCCACAGGCTTCTTGAACCCCTCCAGGGATGGAGACTCCACCACTCTCTCAGTAAAGACAGTTTTCCCAATATCCAGTCTAAACCTCCCCTGGGGCAACCTGAGGCCATTTCTTCTCATCCCATCCCTCCTTACTTGGGAGACTGCAGAGAGCAATGATCCTCCTCTTCTCCAGACTAAACAGCTTCAGCTGCTCTCAAATCCCCTGCATGTGATCCAGTGTGATCCTACCCATGGCAGAGGAGTTGCTCCATTAAAAGTCCCTTCCAATCCAAACCGTCCCGTGATTCTATAAAAACAGGTCAGGTTCTGGAGAGGACATTATCTCCATGGATTTAAGAGGGCTCCAGGCACTCTTCCTTTGTTAAAGTGTCCCAAGGGATAGATTATGTGTCCACAGAGTGTTTTCTGGTTTCTGAATAGCTGCTGTAGAAATAATTTTTGGCCAGTTATCTTCCTGTCTCATTAGCATCACATTAATCTGAACATAATGGGTGGTTTGTCTGCAGGCCATAAACAGACACTTGGTAACCAAAATCAAGACCCTTCCGCTTGAACTGCATCAAATATGATAGTTTCGCTACTTATTTTGCTATTAAACAAAGTGGTAACACATGTAGATCAAATGAGCCACCATCCAGAAACCCAGCATCACCATTAATGGTTTCAGGGAACATCTGCTCAAAAGACACTTAACCTTCAGGAGAGGCTGTTTCATGCGCTGTGTTGCATACAGGCACACTCGTACCTCCCAGGATTGGAGACTGTGGAGCTGTTAAGCTGTTCCTGCCACTTCATTCAGAGACTGGAACCTCCTGGATCCTGAGGGCAGACCTCCTGGCTCTCTGAAGCTCCCAGAAAGGAGGTTGTGGTGAGGGGGTGTTGGCGTCTTCTCCCAGGTAACATTAGAATGAGAGGAAATGGCTTCAGTTGTGCCAGGGCAGGTTCAGATTTAGATTTTAGGGAAATTCTCATTACAGAGAGAGTGGTGAAGTCCTGGCAGAGGCTGCCCAGGGCAGTGGTGGAGTCTCATTCCCTAGAGGGGTTCAAAAAACATGTGGCTGTTGAACTTAGCGACATAGTGGGATTGGGCTGACGGTTGGATTGGGTGAGCTTAGAGGTCTTTTCCAACCTTCATGATTCTATGAGAAGGGTCCTTCAAGTTCTCCAAGCCAAGATGGCCTGAGCGTCACCAAAGGTATTGGTTAGTCTGTTTCTCCTTGGAGTTTTTAAGCTCGTAACTGAGCCACCTGACCTGTAAGTGTGTTTGAGAACCCACTCTGAGTACTTTGATGCAGAAACAGAGGAAGCAGCTCATTTCAGCCAGAAATATTGTGTTGTGCATAGGGAATGGTTTGAATGGTTTGACTCAACTCTTTGGGTGATTTGGAATTTCATAGAATCAAGGAATGATTTGGGTAGGAAGGGACTTTGAAGCCCATCTAGCCCTCTGCCATGGGCAGGAACAACTCCCACTGGATCCAGTTGCTCCAAGCCCCATCCAACCTGGCCTTGGACACCTCCAGGGATGGGGCAGCCATCACTGCTCTGGAAAACCTGTTCCACATCCTACAAACACAGAACATATCTCAGCTCCCAAGCTGGTACTTCTTGATTTTAATCTCCTTCATATCCATGTGTGCGTGAAGCATTTAAAAATAAGCATCACAATAACTTTCTCTTTACAGCTTTTGAAGGAAAAGGTTGGTTAGTTTATAATCTAATGCGTCTGATTGCCTTTTCGCTCCTGTGCTTCTCCACAGGTCCACAAGAGTTTGTATGCAGAAATAATACATTGAGGGGAAAACTACAGTTCAAGAAATGAACTTTGTAGTTGGTTTTGAAGAGGGCCAAGCCCGCAGCCACACTTCTCCACTGGGGTGGGGAGGTACACAGCCTGTGGCCAGACTCTGATCTCTCTCTCGCTGCATAATCACAGCGGAGGTAGCAACTGTCATCCTCATCCCACTGCGTAGTTTAATGTTTGCTTTGCTTTTCCTCACAGTGTCCCACAGAGGCAATTAAATGGAGAGGGGAATTAAGCAGGGATCACAGCATGTCTGCATTTCCATGAGGATATTCTTAATGATGGTTTCCTGGCCGAGGTCTTTGCTGGGTCTGGGTTCATTGCTGCTTTTGGTGGTGACTCCTCCAAATGTCCTTGGCAAGGCACAACCATGTCCCATCCTCCTGGCTGGTGGGACCAACACTACATACTGTTGGTGCATCACACTTTCTCCAAGATGCTTTGCGAGAGCTGTGGTATTACAAAGAGAAGTGAAATGGAAACTGAGTTACTGCCTGGGATAAGACTTTGGCTCCAGGGAAGGAGAGATTTCAGCCTTCGCCCAAGGGTAAAGTGGGCTGAAACATTTGGTACATATCATCATTATGCAGAAGTCGGAAAGCTTCCTATTCTTGCTGGGTTGCCTTCAGGGATGCTGCTGCTTGTCAGGCTCAGGGCTGAGCAGACCTGTGTACTTCCTTAGCCACATCCCTTGGTGGCCAACTGTCCCACTGTGCTCCTTTGTGCACTTCAAGCACAGCATCTGCATCAAGACCAGCCCTGAGTGGTTGGTGCACAACAGCCACACCAACGTGCACAAGCTCTAAGAGTCGCCTGACAGCAGCACTCTTGCAGCATCACCCTCCTTCTCCAAGCTGTGGTGACTCTTGCTAGTCTAGCACTTCTTGACTACTGATGAGCCCTACCATCCGCAATGATTAGCCCAAATACACCATTTGCAGTCACTTTTGCTTGAACCTGTGCTAAATATTCCAATCCACTTTAATTGAGACTAATGGACCTGTAAGTGCAGGTCTGCTAGCAATATGTCACAGTATGCCTGCCATATGTTGCATATTGTCATCCTGAGAGACCTCTTTGCCTGCTTAGCACAGCCCTGACTGGATATATTTCTCTGTCCCATCCCTGTTTAGTTGTTCCTGCCACTTCGTCCACGGATTGAACCCTCCCTCCTGGGTCCCAAGGGGAGACCTCATCGCTCTCTGCATCTTTTGGAAAGGAGGTTGCCGTGAGATGAGTTCTGGGCTCTTCTTCCAATTACAAGTGATAAGGTGAGAATAAATGACCTCAAGTGATGTTAGGGGAGAGTTGGACTGGATATTGGGAAAAATATCTTTACTGTCAAAGTGGTGAAGACCTGGCAGAGGCTGCCCAGGGCAGTGGTGGAATCATAGAATCATAGAACAACCAGGTTGGAACAGACCCATCGGATCATCGAGTCCAACCATTCCTATCAGTCACTAAACCATGTCCCTCAGCACCTCATCTACATTTGCCTTAAACACCTCCAGGGAAAGTGAATCAACCCACTCCCTGGGCAGCCTATTCCAATGCCCAATGACTCTCTGTGTGAAAAACTTCCTCCTAATCTCCAGCCTGAATCTCTCCTGGTGGAGCTTGAGGCCATTCCCTCTTGTCCTGTCCCCTGTCCCTTGGGAGAAGAGCCCAGCTCCCTCCTCTCTACAACCTCCTTTCAGGTAGTCGTAGAGAGCAATGAGGTCTCCTCTCAGCCTCCTCTTCTCCAGGCTAAACACCCCCAGCTCTCTCAGCCGCTCCTCATAAGGCCTGTTCTCCAGCCCCTTCACCAGCTTCGCTGCTCTTCTCTGGACTTGCTCCAGAGCCTCAACATCCTTCTTGTGTGTGGAGTCTCCATCCCTTGAGGGGTTCAAAAAGCATGTGGCTGTGGCACTTAGGGGCAGGGTTAATGAGGAATTGTGGGGTTGGGCTGATGGTCGGACTGGATGAGCTTAGAGATCTTTCCCAACCTCAACAATTCTGTGATTCAAGGCAAGGCTGCAGCCTACAATAAAAAAACCTCACAGCTTGGAAAGGAAAGCGGAGGAGACAATTTGTTCAAGAAGTGGTGCATGCAGCCTGAACCATCAGTCCAGGCTTCCCTCCTCTGCAGCAGGTTGGAAGCTCGTGGGCCTCCAAAGACAGCACCATAGCAATAGATCCACCTGCTGCAGAGCTCTTTCACACTTCGTTTAGCTCAGGCGAGATGTTCTACTCCTTGAATGCCACCAGATAGTTCATTCCTTGAAAGACACTAATTACTGCTGATGGGTTTATTAGCTTGCTGCCAAGTACCCATAATTTGCCTAAGAAAGGCAATGCTAGCCAGATGCTTCTTGAACCGAGCCCTGCAGGGCTTAACTCTTCATGCTCTGCAGTGCATGAACTCTGCTTAGAGCCAGTGCTGGCTCCTGGCATCACTGGCAGCAGGTTACACTTGCAAATCATCAGCATCTAAACTTAGGGACAGCCTGGCTGTCTTCAGATCTTTCCATTTGCCCTTTCCTCCAGGCCAAGGGAACCCCTGGATGCACTGGATCACAAATGAATCTGCCAGGAACCTTGTCGAGCCTATTCCCCATTCATCAACAACTATACCCCTGCTCCCCATACCTTCCTTGCCCGCTCCCCTCTCTCCTTCCCCAAAACAGAAGATACCTCTCTCCTCATGCTGTGCTTCTGCTCTCTCTCTCTCTCTGTACATCCCAGCTTTCTCCCTTGAGCCACACATCCCATTCATTAGAGCTGGGGTTGTTCAGCCTGGAGAAAAGAAGGCCGTGGGGAGATCTTGAAGCAGATTCCAGCACTGAAAGGGACTCCAGGAAAGCTGGGAAAGTGCAGGGATAGGACAAAGAGGAATGGTTTTGAGCTGCAAGAGTGGAGGTTGAGATGAAGTCTTAGGAAGATCTTTTCCTGTGAGGGTGAAGAGTTCTTGGCCCAGGTTGATCAGAGAAGAGGTGGCTGCCCCATCTCTGGAGGTGTTCAAGGCCAGGTTGGATGGGGCTGTAAGGTAGGGAGCCCTGGCACAGGATAATAATCTCCTGTCCTGCTAACTGAGCCAGATAAATCCAGCTGAAAGGCCACAGCAGGTACTCCTGCTTCACTCAGGGTCCTCATTTCCCCTCATCCTATCCCTGCACTCCCTGACCAAGAGCCACTTCTCAGCTTTCCTGGAGCTCCTTTCTGTACTGGAAGCTGCTGTAAGGTCCATCCAGAGCCATCTCTTCTCCAGAATATGCCTCCTTCTTGCTCTCTGTACAGCACAAATCATCTTTGCCTTTGATTTGATACTGTGCTGTTTATCCATTGAGGTTCTTATGCACCTTCATAACTAAGACATTGCCAATTAACATGGTTTCCAGCATGACCACTGCTCTGCCCATACCTTCCAAGATGCAGTTGTCCCACCATGTAATTGCGACCTGCATCCCTTGTTTCTAGACAGTGACCTTGCATCCAGCGCGTTACACTGCATCTTGTCTGATTGCATTTGCGGTGCCAGGCAAGGCAGATTGATTGTGAACTATTTACTGCAGCTATTCACTCTTCATTATTCACAGTATGAGATTCATCCCATAAATGAGGGAACCGGCTAGAATTGCTCTTTATTGGTTTTGTTCCCTGATCATGTTCTGAGGCTTTTATAAACAGGAGGAGGGAAATTACAGGTGTTTCAAAATAGCCACACAAACATATCCTGCATCAATTTGTTTTAGTGAAGACAGACTTTCTGGATCAGATTCAGAAATTAGACTGGAAACAAAAAAACCCAGCCTGTGATTTCCCTTTCTTTTTTCTCCCCTTTTTCATAGCTGATGACAATTTCTTACTGAAAACAAATACCTACATCTGAAAAATCTCCAACCTCACTAATGCATGGTTGGGCATTTTGAAGATTTTTGTGTCTATGAAGGAAAAAAAAATCACTTTTTATGGAAAAGCAGATCCAGAGTGCTCTGATCCCATTTGGAGGTGTCACTGTCCCTTCCTCTCCATCTGCCAACACAGCAAGAACAACCAAGCCATGTCAAGTGTTCCAGCTCCTTCTGTTTCTGTCTGCCTTAGCTTCACATTTCTTGGCTTGGCCGTACAACTAAGGCAATTTCCAAATTCCATTCAAGAATAAGACACATCAGGGACTGATTCCCATCCCAGAGCAAACATGAGGAGGGACTTTCAGCCCTCACTGGCCAAGGGCTGGAGATGATTGGGCTGTTAAAGTCATTTCTAGAAAAGGATCCGGGAGGGCCGTGTTCAATCAGCGACAGTCACAAACCCATTAAACGGCTCTGCTGGTTGGATTCAGGCAACAGTGCTGCGAACTGCACAAATGTAACAGATATTCTCTCTCCCAAGGAGCTTGCAGTCAAATTCACTTAATATTCACTCTGTGCAATTCTATCCGAAAAGCCCTTTCCTTCGCAGAGAAGCCACTTTTCAAAGTGATGTGTCTGAGCAGTCGGGTTTAAATCCCCAGCACACTTAGATGTCTTTGCAGTCATCGGCCACTACTGTTCTTCACTTAAATCATGCTGAGCACAACCCAGAAATGCCAGAGCAGTGGATTGTGAAGTTGGATTTGCACATCCATAGCACAGAACCCCAGTGGGACTGGGATTTATAGGGATAATGAGAAGATCCAATTAGCAGAGCTAACACTAACGTCTTTTGGAAAGGATATGACTAAACCTCCTACAGCAGGACTGAGCCAGTTTTGAACTGTTGGAGACTGGAGTGGGATTTGCAAGGGAGGAGGAGTTTTTCAGCTGAAAGAGGGGAGGGAGGTTGAGATGAGATTTTAGGAATAAATGTTTTGCTGTGAGGGTCGGGAGGCCTTGGCTGAGACTGCCCAGAGAAGTAATGGATGCTCCAAGCCTGGGGGTGTTCAAGGCCAGGTTGGATGGGGCTTGGAGAGACCTGATCCAGTGGGAGGTGTCCCTGCCCATAGCAAGGGAGTGGAAATGGATGGGTTTCAAAGACCCTTCCCAAACCATTCCATTATTCTATGATTCTTTCTGACTGATTTCCCTGTCCCTATATCCCACCACGTTCCTTGGGGTCACAACTAGGTCTCCTACAGGACATCTGTCAGAGATGCAAGGGGGCAAGTCTTGCTCTCATTTCCTGCTTCATAGAATCATAGAATCACCAGGTTGGAAGAAACCCATCGGATCATCAAGTCCAACCATTCCTATCAAACACTAAACCATGTCCCTCAGCACCTCGTCTGGGGTCTAGCATCACTGAAACCTGGAAGAAAGGCGTCCTGCATCTCTGGTGACAACGCTGTCCTCCCCAACAGCACCGACACTCACTCACCCGACCTTGCCTCACACTCTATCAGCCTCTGCCCCTGACATTTCCATGTCCTCAAACGCAGATAGGAGGGTTTTTAAAGCATGCCTAACACTGGTGTTAGAGATGGACTTGGTTGTACCCCGTTCTCTACAGCACTGGAATGCCAGCCATGCTTAGCAAACAGATTAACGCCAGTGTTTAGTCATGAAACATTTATGCTAAATTTCAGCTGCATTAAAACAAAGACAAACAGTAAACTAAACATGAATAACAACTTAGATTAACTGTTAGAGGAGGCTTTCTTCCTACAAATGCACGGAATTCAAATCACCAGAAAAGAGCTGTAAGTCTTTATATCTGCTGATTTAGACACACCTCGGCCTGCATGTTAAGAGGAGTGACTGGTGCCTAGGGCCATCCCTGTGACTTCCATGTCCTCCTGGCAATATTGCAAGGAATGACTGGTGACAGAAAGGTCTTTCCATGGCTGTGTTGGTCTCATTGTTAATACACAGATTGATGCCAGTGCATACTAACCTCCGAGGGTGGTTGCAGCTGCAGTAGTTTAACAAGCACTCATCTAAACAAGCTGAGAAGTCCTGCTTTGCACCCATGGTGCCTGCAGCATTGTTGGGTGACAACCTGGACAGTGAAAGATGGACTTACAGTGAAATAGCCCTCTTCCCTAGGTATTTTGAGTCATGCTGGATGCACTTCCAAGCCATTTTGTCATCACAGAATCATAAAATGTTTGGGGTTGGAAGGGACTCTAATAATCATCCAGTTCCAAACACCCCTTTCCATGGGCAGGGACACCTCCCACTGGATCAGGTTGTAGGACTCTCAGCTTGTAGGGCTGCAGGAATATCCATCGGGCTTTGGGAAGAGCTTTGGTGAAAGCTCATTTTATTTGGTGGCTGCTCCAACACCGGAGGTGTCTGTCTGAGGTCAGGTTAGTTGAGTCTTTGAGCTACCTGATCAGGTCCAGGATCCCCTGGCCCCTTACAGAAATTAGAATCATAGACTATTACCCTGTGGTCCTATTGCTACAGGCCTTGCTAAAATGTTTTTCTGCATCTTTCTTATCAGCCACCTACCAGTACTGAAAGGCTGCAATGAGGTCTCCCCACAACCTTCTCTTCTCCAGGCTGAACAACCCCAACTCCTTCAACCTGCCCTTGTACTGGAGGTGCTCCAGCCCTTGCATCATCTCCGTGGTCTCCTCTGGACTTGCTCCAACAGCTCCATGTCCTTCCAGTGCTGAGAACTGGACACAGGGTTCCAGGCGAGGTCTCACTAGAGTGGAGCAGAGGGGCAGAATCCCCTCCCTTCCCTGCTGATCCCTCTACTCTTGATGCAGTCCAGGATACAGTTGATTTTCTGGGCTGCTTCATCCAATGAGCCCATACCTCACTAAGCTTGAATTCAAGTAGCTGAGCTAATATCACCAGGCTGGAGCTGAAATTTCCTGCTATCTCAAGCCCATTGCCCCTCCAGAGAAGGTATCAGTCACTTTTAAGGAGTTCCTTCTTGAGGTGAGTTCTCCAGATGGTGATATTTTCATCGCATACCAGAGGGAACTCTCTGAAGATGCAGTTCTGGCTGGTTTTTTTGCTATAATATGTCTTGTTCTCTGAAAATATGGAAAACAGTACCATTCTTCTGTACTAATCCTTGGCATTAGAAACAGGGTAGTGACAGATGGATACAAAGTGGACAAGACTTGAAGTCTCATCAGAGAATATCATTCTCATTGTCCCAGGTCTCAGCAATGTCCTGCAGTCAATCAAAGCAGTTCATTTTGCGTAAGCAAGCTTTTATGGTTCCTTAGCTATGCAAATAGCTTATCCATCCTCTTTCTTCTGGCACCCGATGGATTCACCTACCAAATGTAACCACATAGAACTGAACCACAGCCTTCCTCTGTAGCTGGTAGAGAGAAATAAAAGTGCTTCTTATTGTAAAAGAGAGCTTTCTCTGGACGTGTTCCAACAGATCTGTGCCTTTCCTCTGCTGAGGGCTCCAAAACTGAATGCAGGGCTCCAGGTAGGGTCTCACCAGAGGGTTAGGACAACAGGGACACCAGAATTGTAATGAAAAGGATTACCACAAACGCCTCACTCACTCTCATATTCACATCCAGGCAGCCTGGGGGTTGCTGTAGTCCTGCAGAAGAAAAGGAGATGCAGAAGAGAATGAGGTGAGGCCACCAACTGACGCACTCATCCTAAAGCATTTGCCTCAGCTTAGCAATGGATTTCAGCTTCTCTACAGCACAGCAGGGCTTTGGGAAGGGAAAGTCTGGACACTGTTCTTCTGCCTTCTTAATTTCTGATTTCCAAACTGGATTTAGTGACTAGACTGCCAGAAGTTGTGGGGGTTTTTTTCAGAAATTAAAATTCCATTCTGACAGGAATAGAGGAAAGTACTAATGGGCCAAATGGCTGTGTGGGTCAGTGTGGCTCCTCGTGGAGTGACAGCATCAGATCCAGACTGACAACCTGGTGGCAAACACCCAGGCCAACAACAGCCCAGAACAGCCGAGAGAGAGAGCCCAGGACATCCTGACAGCTGAACAGAAACACCCTGCATAACAGGGAACATGTCCTTTGTTTTCATTCATTAGATAAGCCTGAATCCATGACCAAACTTCTTATATATGCGCACCTTGATAGAGATCCTACTGAGCCCCTCTTGGGCTCCAGGACCAGATAAAAGCAGCATTTATATCAGCACCTGCACTGTGCACACAAAAAAATTGCAGCTTCCAGGCCATGCGTTTGCAGATTTATGGAATCAAAACCACAGCCACAAGAGCTTTCTTGGTCCTAGGTCTTCTGGGCTTTTAACTCAAAAATGAGAGCATAGTTGTTTTTCGTAATAGGAGCAAACATCGTTACTGAAAAGGATTTGAGAGCTCCATGATTTCACAAACATGGAATTTGTGAAGTGCCACCTTGAATGGAGATTTAATATTTCATATCAAGTCCAACATATCCATTAATTTTCCACCAAAATCAAGTCTATCTCTGTCCAGAGAAGCCATGGCTGCTCTATCCCTGGATATATTCAAGGCCAGGCTGGATGGGGCTTGGAGCAACCTGATCCAGTGGGAGGTGTCCTTGCCCATGGCAGAGGGGTTGGAACTGGATGGGCTTTGAGGTCCCTTCCATTCCAAATCATTCCAGGATTCTGAAATTCAGGCAAGACCAGTCTGTATTTCCTTTGTGGCTGCAGGTGTCTGATCTCTGTGGGACTGACTCAGAGCCAGGGTAATGAGATTATCAGCGCTAGTTCAGTACCATCAGAGGCATCGTGTCCCATGAGCATCCTTCACATCACCTTAACAACACCTCCCACCAGGATCTGTACCAAGGTGAAAAATGGCAAAAAATGATGCAGAAGAAGAGAACAGCACCATAAGAGTTAATCAGCCCAGCAGGAAATCTGTTCCCAGATGGCCAATGACAAGAGGTGAGATTATCAAAACAAATGGGATGGAAGGGAGTGCAAGGCTGAGAGGATCCCACAAATGCAGCTCAGGTATTGCCTGTTCTCCATATCCCCAAAACACATCTTCTCACTGCAAGGCTGCCTCAAACTGACCCCTCCCCAGCACCTAGTCATACCCTCCCAGAGACTGACATCTCTCCAAATCCCTCTCACCTGCTCACAATGAAAAATGTTTCCCTTTTAAGAGCAAATTATACTGGTGCAGGGGAAAGGGAAGAGTAATAAGAGCCATTACGGCTGCATCATGAGTTCTGTAAGCTTAAAAATAAAGAACTGCACAATAAAAGGGAGGGAGGACACGTGAGCACAGAGCATGTAGAGCGGCAGTACAATCACACTGGAATAGAAACAACACTCCCAACACGCACCAGGCTAGTGAGGAGCATAAAGGGCACCAGAAAACGCTCCAGAAATACCTTCAAAGTGAGGAGATGACAAAGGGAAGCCTAGCCCTGTAGGACCACAGTGGCAAATAACAGATGACACGGATGAGGCTGAAGCATTCAAGGTATTCTTCCACATTCAAAATAAAGAAATAATTGCAACAAGCTGTGTAAAGCAACCTGTTTTACAAAGAGATTAGACAGACCAGGTGCGAGGAAGGATGAGTTAAAGAGGACTGAACCAGAACAGAATTGCTCAGATGCACAGCACCTGGTGACGTCCCTCTAGAGCACTTAAGGATGCAGCCAAAGCTGCCTTCGTACTCTTTGCTGTAGTTTTAGGGAGGCATGAGAACATGGGAGGATGAGAAGGGGCTGAGGCAAAAGTATAAGATCTGGTTTTAGAAGAGGCAGAAAGGAGATGGGTGGAAATTACAGACCAGCTTAAAGTTAGAGTTTGGATCCAGAGCCTGGAGATTTTTCGGGGAACCAACAATTAGATTATGGTCACCCAGAAGGAAAGGTAATGAAAATGCCAAGTGTGGATTTCTGAAAAAACCCACCTGTAGTCCTCAGTTCAGCTGTTAGAGTGAGTCCAGAAGAGGCTATGGAAGTGATGTGAGGGCTGGAGCACCTCCTGCAGGAGGACAGGCTCAGAAAGTTAGGGTCCTTCAGCCTGGGGAAGAGAAGGCTGCAGGGAGACCTTAGAGCAGCTTCCAGTGCTGCAAAGGGAAAGCTGGGGAGGGGTTCTTGATCAGGGAGGGCAGGAATAGGACAAAGGGGAATGGACAAGCTGTGATAGCTGCAAAGAAGTACTAGATGTGGTGTCTGCTCTGGTAAGATTCTTCATTTGCTTTGTAATGTGCTTGGATTTGACCCAGATGGACAACTGAGCGCATCCTGCTCACTGAGATGCTAGTGGGTATGGAAAATCATGTTCCTTTCCCACCCAAAGTGTCCATTTGGAAATCTTCAATCCCTTTCTCCATGAAAGGGTCTACTTCTGACAGTCCAAGCCTTCCTTCTCATTTGAGAGCTGAGTGATAATTTGGCCATTACCTAGCATTCACTTTTTCCCCCAAGCTGGATTTTCAGTTTTGGATTGATCCCAAGCTCTCTCTTTCCCTTTTTGTGCTCCATTTAAAAACATATCATTCACACATTACATTTTTAGGCCTCTTCAGATGTCCTTGCTGCTGTTTCATGGTCAGCTGCTCCTTCTTCCTGAGCTAACACAGAGCTATTAAAAGTGAAGATGCTATTGCTGTACCAGAAGGGAGGTGCTGACTAACCTCTTCTTTGCAAACACCCACTGCTCGCAGGGGCAGGGTGAAGCCCTGCTCAAGCCTTCCCTGCCAACTGCACAAGTTTTCTGAGTTTCAGCCCTGAGGGGAATTAGAGACTCTTTCCCACCCCAGGTGCTCCCTTTACCTGGTACCATGCCTTGCTCAGAATGAGCTACAGGCAAAAATTGGATAAAGAGCTTGCTTTGGTTAAAAGGGTTGTTTTACCTGCAATGGATGCCTGGAACAAGGCTGGATGCAGCCCCTTGTCCCACTGTGAGAGGAGACAGCGTCCTCCAACACCCACAGGGATGGGGCAGCCACCATTTCTCTGGGCCAGGGCCTCCCCACCCTCACAGGAAAACATTTCCACCTAAGACCTCATCTCAGTCTCCCTTCAACTTAAAATCATTTCCCCTCATCCTACCCCTGTATTCCCTGATCAAGAGCCTTTACCCAGATCTTAGAGGTCATTTCCAGCCTTAGCAATTCTATGATTCTATTTCATGTGCTTGAAGTTCCTTTCTCATCAATGGAGACAGCTAAAGGGTGAGTCTATCCATTGAAGTTATCTGGATTTCAACCAAAAAGAGAGTTCCAGGCTAAAGAGACTCTTCCCTGCTGCTGGGCAAAGCTGCTTATAATTCAAGATGGGCTGGGCAGGGCAAACAAATCCCCCTGCTCTGCTGAGTGTACCCCGAGAGCTGAGAAACAATGCTCTGAGGTGGCACAGAGCCTGAAAATGATGTGTCACAGCCCTCGGCATTTGCACCACTTCAGGTTTCTGCGAAATTCAGCTCCTGAGCCAGCCTGCTATTTTCTGAAAATGTTGCCCTCTTTATCTGTCTTATAGTTGCATTTAATCACGCTGAGCCGGTGAGTAATATCTGTAAAATACTCCAGCAATTCCATACAAATTTTTTGAACTGCTCAAAGCAAAGGGGGGGAAAAGGATACGACTAAAGATTAGTCAGGCCAGGAGAAACGGACTCTGTGGGCTCATTTTTAGGTTAGCAAATCGCTTCCAAGCGGATTCCAATTGCTTCATCTGGGTTACTTCCTAAAAGGATTTTTTTGCCTGGTTTTCATGAGTCATTCAGAGATTCCAAGTGCCTTGAAGAGTTCAGCTTCTTGCGAGCCTCACTCCACAATGGGATTCAGGGTGTACACTTGATCTCTTAACTCACACGAACTTTTTCCTGCATCCCACCTGAATGGCTGCAGAAAAGCCAAAAGGAGAGTGGATATGGGGTGACTGGCATAGAAGGCTCCTGCTGAAAGAGGGCAGGTTTAGCACCTGTTCACAGACAACAGTGGGATCTCTGAATATCATAGAATCACGGAATGGTTTGGGTTGCCAGGACCCTTACAGCCCATCCAGTCCCACCCCCTGCCATGGGCAGGGACACCTCCCAATGGATTAGGGTGCTCAAAACCCCATCCTGCCTGGCCTCGAACACCTGCAGGGATGGGGCAGCCACCACTGCTCTGGGCAACTTGGACCAGGGTTTTCCCACCCTCACAGCAAAATATTTCTGCCTGAGATCTCATCTCAATCTCCCCTCTTTCAACTCCCTCCCCGTCCTGTCTCTGTACAATATTCTGACAATATTTCAAAAGCTTTTGGCCAGTGTCCTCAGCCCCACAAGGTGAATGTTGGGTTTGTCTTGTGCAGGGACAGGAGTTGGACTCCACAATCCTTGTGGGTCCCTTCCAACTCAGGACATTGTATGAAGTGATGCAGGGTACAATTTCTCACCACCTGCTGACTGATGTCCAGTTAATTTTCAAGCCCATGTTGCCCATCGGCTGCTTTCTCCCAGTTTCTGTACTGGATGTCACAGAGTACAGAATATCCCTTTGGCCAGTTGGGGTCAGCCCTCCTTGCTCTGCCCACTCCCAGCTTCTCACTGAGAAGCTGAGAAGTTATTGAGTAATCTAAGCACTGCTCAGCAACAACTACATCATCGGTTTGTTACCAACACTATTCTCATAGTAAATCCAAACCACAACACTACACAACACAGCTACTAGGAAGAAAATTAACTCCATCTCAGCCCAAACCAGGACACCAGGAGAAGCAGAACAGGTAAATGAGAAAGAGGTGGATGGGCAGAAGCTAGAAATGTGGGGTGTGAAAGGATGGATGGAGAGGGACTTTGCTTTACTCTCAGACATGGTCACACTAGATTTCCCCTTTCTCTGCAGATGCAGAGCAGAGATGAGGAAACTGCTCAGCATGGGAGTTGCCAGCAAAGAAAAACGAGCCGGGGGAGCAGGAATTTTTCTGGCTGGATTAAATGCTGGGCTAAGGCTGAACGAGAAGAGTTTGACTCGTGGAAGCAGAGCACTCTGCTGGAAGCAGCAGGGTGAAGCAGGAGGAAAGGTTCTCAGCATAATCAGTGTGAGCAGCCTGGTCTGCCAGATCCCTAGGGAGAGTCCGATAGAGCAATGCTCCAGCCGCTAATTAGGCTGATAGAGGTTCAAGCTTTCCCTGGATAAACCTGAACTGAAGTGATGCCCTGGGTTTCAGCAGGAAGGAAGGACCACAGCTGTGAAGCTGTTGGAAGTCAACGGCAGTTTGAATTAAAGAGGAAAATGGATCAGGTAGGTGCTTTGTATTGAAAATTCAGTGTCAACCTGCTTTGCATAGTGTGATGCTGATGATTGCATTAGGTCTTGTACTACAGAGGCCAGGGGGTTGCTAAAAGAGTAGATGGGATGCACAGTGATTGGGCAGAGGTCAAGGAAAAGTTTCATATTTATAAGCAAATTTTGCTGGGTGATTTTCACAGCATCCGTGGCAAAAGTCAGGAGCAGGAGAACTGCACAAGATGCCCTGTGCTTACATGTGAAGTTGACATAAAGCAATATATCCCCTCTGCCTGTGACCTCACAGACAATCCAGGTGCCCAGTCTGAGAAGCGGAGGCCACAGAAACCATCTCCAACACAAATCCAAAGAGCAACACAGCACAGGCAGAGTGTCCCCACACCTCTCCAAACCAGTCAGTCCCATCAGCTGGCCCAGGCTTAGTATGCAGCCTGTATTTCCTAGAAGGCTTCTGGAGATGAGGTTCCTGTCACCATAAACCACACTCTGAATGCTAACTGGCGGGGATTAGACCTTGCTGTTAATTCACTCTCCACCCATTCTGACTGTCGCCCGTGCCTGCACTTTGTTTAACCAAGTGACCCCCGGTGGAATTTACACTCTCCCTATTCCCTTGATTTATTAGTTGCAGCCTCCAGGGCAGATGATGAGATGGTCTGAGCCCAGCTCTATCCCTTTTTCCTCAGTCTACAGCAGGTTATTTGTTTATGACAAAGGCTGATAATAAAGAACACTCTGCCACACTTATTCCAAATCACATTGCCATGGCAACACTGATCAAAGTTTGTGAGTTTCTCCTCAAAAAGAGTTTGCTGGGTGAGGTTGTTTATAGAGCTCTCCGAGTGTGCTGGGTTGGAGGGTTCTGGTGATTTATCTGGCATGGGGTTTGTCAGTTATGAATGTTTGTTTGTGGAACCTAGCTGCTCTCTTCAGTATCTGCCTGTTTCACCTCAGTCCTTCTACCCTCTCTGCACACAGTCACCTCTTCTCCTCTCCCCGACCCATCAAGAGGTCTCACGCCGCTGCTTCCCTTCTAATCCTACTACCAGACTACAGGTACTGCCACATCCACCCTCCTTCAGCAGAGTCACCTCCCTCCAGAGGTGAAGGCCAGTCCGATGGTGTTACACATGGCAATATCTCAGATGTGCCTCAAGTTGACTACTGCGGGAGGCTGTTTGAGATGCAGGATGTGACAAAAGATGTAAAAGCTATTTTGGGGCTCAACCCATCTGGCACATTGTCACTGCCTCCCTAGGGGGAGACTTCTCACAGCCCTGATCCCACTGACCACCCTGGTGTCTCAACGGGAGCCCCGGGGTCATGATCAGAGAGGGATACAGCTCTGTGGGTGTAGTGAGAGGTGATATGAACTGCATCCTCGGTCTCGAGTTCCTGTAGACAGGTCTGCAGCTTGAGGTTTGCCACCTAAGCTCACATCAAGTGTTACCCCTTCAGGTCTCCAAAACTAGTGTGTGCACACAGCTACAGCTGCAGCATCGCGGACATTCCCCAACCGGGGCAGTACTTCCACTGCTGAGGAACGGGAAAGTAAATGCTGTTGCTGAAGACACAAGTCCCACTGACTGCCACAGCCACATTGTGTCCTGTAAGGTCACCAGACCATTGCTTAAGGGCTTCGAGGCTCTCTGTGCTCCCAAGCTTTCATTCCTCTATCTTATTCAAGTCAGCAGCGCTCTTTATGTCCATCTATCAGTCTGCAAGCCTCTATCAGCATAGAATCATAGAACAACCAGGTTGGAAGGGACCCATCTTATGATCTAGTCCAACCATTCCTATCAAACACTAAACTAAGGTCCTTTCCCTTTCCTCATGCTGTGTGCATGCAGCCTGGGCTCACACGCAGACAAGCTAGGCTCTGGTCAAAGAGAGGGAGACAGATCCCCACACTTTTTTAGTGCAGTTGTCTTTCTGGGGTGTGAGACAAACACAGGGATGCCCTGCTCCGGCAACTGGTGCAGAGGAAGCCCACAGCCTGGAGGAAAGCTGCCTCCTCACAGGGTCTAGGCTTGAGGAACCCACTGCTAGGTTTAGGTGGTGGGACTGGGGGGGGCGTGTGAGAGGGGTGTCAGGCTGCTCAGTGGCCACAGGCAACAGGAGGTCATGCAGCCACATGAGGAACATTTCTAAAGGCAAAGCATCAAGGGGAAGGAAGGAGAGGGAATCTGAAGGCGCAGAGCTTCCTCCAGCTGACGCAGAACCAATGCAGCACCTCAGCAGGCTGCCAAGCCGACCTCCCAAGGAGATGACAGACTGTGTGACAGCAGGGTTTCCAGATACCTGCTGAGCCAGGAGGAAGATAAACCCCTTTATTACCTTTTCTGTTCCTTTATCTCTGACCCAGAGCACTCTTTAACCGCCTGGTGTCTGTGTCTGGGTTTCAATGCAGCATGTGGGTGAGTAGGGGGGGATTGAATGTGTTGATCAAGAGCAACGAAGGGTGAGACTGTTCAGAAATCAGTCCGGCTGTGCCGCCTTGCATCTCTTCCACCCCAGCTACGCATTCGCCTACATGCACACTTGTGAAGTGCTTGGTGGCTGTATTAGTCAAGGTGAGCTGTCAAAGCTGGCAGCCCAGCCAGGACAGGCTGTGGCTGTGATAAATCAGGGGTGACTCAGAATTTGCTATCAAAACCTTTTCTCAGTGAAAACCTAAGATTTTTGGAGAAAAAAATAACCGGAGGTAGGAAACATTCACTTACCTTGAAATGCTGTCACTGCAGAGGAGAAAACTCAAGAAAATTACAAACTCGTGCGGTAAAATAGGGTTTCTTGAAGATTTCTGGTGATTTTTATCTCAGCAATTGGAGAGCTAGGGAATTCCTGCTGGGAATATAATTGTTAATTGAAAGCATCGGTCTCATTCTCTCTGCTGATGGCAGAGGAGACACAGGACACTTGTCCCACCAGAGCTCTCCCAAGGGGAGTAGCCAACAGCAGCAATGGTTCTTTTAAAGAGTGGGCACCAGTCCCAACTCTCAAAGCTGGGAATGACCCCTCTCCACTTCATTGTAGCAACTGGGGACATGATATGAGCATGTGTGCTTGGCAGTTTAGATTGAGGTCCATCCCAGTGAGGCTGATCCTCACCTCTTCTCTCCTTGTTGAGTGGGATGAGCCCACCACCCAAAGACTCTGACCTGGGAACAGCCTGGTGTCTGCAGCTGCTGAGCCATCAACCCAGGCCCTGGCAGACTGCAAAGCTCTTTCTCATCTCCTTTGTAGAAGGAATGATCTCTAGGTTCTTCACTAGATGAAGGTGAGAATAATGGAAGAGAGGGCAAAAATCAGGATGATAAATAAAGTTCAAAAAGCTGTGTCATTTCCCTGTTCTCTCTACATTGTATTGATATGGTTTAGTGATTGATGGGAATGGTTGGGCTCGATGATCTGATGGGTCTTTTCCAACCTGCTAACTCTGTGATTCTATGCTTCTATTACCCACACCAGCATTTGAGGCAGTGTCCATCCTGGTCTCACCAACCTCAGATTCCAGTCCCAACCATGCAAATGCAGCCCAAGGGTTTGGTTTTCATGTAGACGTTAGATGCACAGCATTTTCACAGTCTCTAGAATGGCTGTGGAACTGTCCTTCTTGTACCTTTGCAAAAGGAACCAACCAGAAGAGATGAGAAGAGGATTGTCTTACCCGGCTTTAAGCATATCATAGAATGATGGAATGGTTTGGGCTAAAAGCGACATTAAAGCCCATCCAGTTTCTAACCCCTGCCATGGGCATGGATGCCTCCTACTGGATCAGGGTGATCAAAGCCCCTTCCAATCTGGCCTTGAACACCTCCAGGGATGGGGCAGCCACCAGTTCTTGGGGCAACCTGGGCCAGGGCCACACACAAAACAAGTTCCTCTCAATTACCATCCCATCATCCCCACCTGAAAGTCATTCTCAGCTCATCCCCTGTCCTTCTAAATGCCCACTAGCCTACCTGCTTATCTGAGTTCCCAGCATGTACCTCCTAGCAGCCTCACAAAGGAGACAAGCCCTGGAGGGAATAGAATGAATATTCATGGTCACTTTCTTTGGAGGTGAGTGGAGGCTCTCAGCACATCCACAGGCAAGCAACACATCCATCATAAAATTCACATTCTGGGTCTTCTTCATCCTCCAGCATTAAATATTCAATGACAGAAACTTTCAAGCATCTTTACAATGTAATTAGAGTGCCAGGAGGATCATCTTCAATTGCTGTGACCCAGCTTACCACTGACATAAACGCTGCCAGAGCAAGTGCTCAGGTGGCCCTGAGTCTCTTCTGGGCTTCCTGAGTACCAGTTGTGGTGAATCCCCAGTGCCACCACCTTCACAGCTGAGATGCAAGAAAGCATCCTCAGTTCCTGGGCCTGCAGACACTCCTGGACAGGCGGGAACTTTGCCTTCCCTGGAGTCTACATGGATTTCCCTGTAGTTTGGTACCTCATGGTCTCCATGTTTCTCTTACTCAGAATAGTATGTGAGGTGGAGCTGATAATCGCATCAACAGAGTGGCTGGTTTTACCTCATCATTAACTGCCCTACTCAAATCAATGAAATAAAGGCTGCTAAGAAAGAAAATTCTTCTCGCTTGCCCAGACTCGCCTCCTGGCAGCATCTGCCTTGCTTTGCTCTGCTCTCACCCCTTGACAGCTCTGGTTGCATATTATTGCTTAATTATCATCTCCTGACACCAACCTTGGAACATTTAATATGGTCTGTGCGCTGCCTGGCATCGCTGTAACAGCAGTTAACAAATGTATCTGCATGTCTCCCTAATCACACTAAAAACATGATCGCTATTCTGGTGAGGACCCTGTTAATGAACAGGCATGAACTGCAGCTCCTAGAGACTGAGCATGCCTTTCTTTCTTACCCCTCCTGGAGCTCAGAGCAGAGTTCAGCTGCTTCAGGAGGACATGGAGTTGGATTTGATGTGCAGAAGACTCTGGGGCTCTCAGCACCCTCTTGAGAGTTCACACACTCCTTGGGGAACTTGTGTCATCCTTGGGGAAGCACCAAGGAGAGGCACAAAGGGCATGTAGGTGCCGATTTTCCACTGAGAGCATAGAACGAGCACCCAAATACGCATCCCTCTCACCACAAGAAGGATGTTGAGGCTCTGGAGCAAGTCCAGAGAAGAGCAGCGAAGCTGGTGAAGGGGCTGGAGAACAGGCCTTATGAGGAACGGCTGAGATAGCTGGGGGTGTTTAGCCTGGAGAAGAGGAGGCTGAGAGGAGACCTCATTGCTCTCTACAACTACCTAAGAGGAGGTTGTAGAGAGGAGGGAGCTGGGCTCTTCTCCCAAGTGACAGGGGACAGGACGAGAGAGAATGGCCTCAAGGTCCGCCAGGAGAGGTTCAGGCTCGACATAAGGAAAAAATTCTTCACAGAAAGGGTCACTAGGCACTGGCAGAGGCTGCCCAGGGGAGGGGTTTGAGTCGCCTTCCCTGGAGGTGTTTAAGGGACAGGTGGACAAGGTGCTGAGGGACATGGTTTAGTGTTTGATAGAAATGGTTGGACTGGATGATCCAGTGGGTCTTTTCCAACCTGGTGATTCTATGATTCTATGTGCTTCCTGGTGCAGGACCATGCCGAGTTTATCCTCTCCATGCTGGTTGGTGACAGCTCCACACTGAAGTGGGTAGGAAACACGACTAAAGTTTTACAAATATTTCTACTTAGAAAGCAATCCACATAAGAATACGTCAAACTATTAAGAGCTCTTCCAGAAGAAAAAAAAAACAAACTGCTCTTGGAAATGTGAGCAATGCAATTTCTGATATCCAAGCAAATGAAAGCAGAGACTGAAACTTTGCATAAATATATATAAAGCCTGTATTCATTTATGTGATTGATGTGAAACAATAGCGATGTATTTGACAGAAGGATGCCATGATAAAATATCACTGATATGACAGCTCTGGGCGGGATTTCATATTGCAGTTTAATTTTAAACCCTTATCTGTCTGTGCAGATAACGCTTCTCACACTTCCTCAGGGTTACTGAAGGTTGGCGGAAAGCGACCTTGTCTTGGGATCAGTTTTGTGAGCTCTGCCACTCAACAGAGGCACAAAAACAATGAGTCTGCGTGTCCACAGAGTGTGATGGTGTTTGGAATATACCACCAAGGGGGCTGAGCTTCCCTGCTATAGGGACCTGTCCAGCTTCAGCCTTGCTTAACCTTGGAGATGTGCTCAGGTCTCACACTGGTCACAAGTGATGTCCTCAGGACTCGGTGTTGGGATCAGTTCTCTTTAGCATCCTTCTCCATGATTTGGATGAGGAAGGGAGTGCTCCCACAGGGAGTTTTGCAGATGACATGAAACAACAGGATGGAATTCAACAAGGCCAAGTGCTGGGTCCTGTATTCAGGTCACAACAACCCCGTGCAACGCCCCAGGCTTGGTCACCAGGGCTGGCAGTGAGGTCTGGGGATGGTCCTTAGTTGCACGTGGAAAGTCTGACCTGCTGACACAGCTGCTCAGCATTGCCGCTGCTCCTTGGGTTTTTTTGCACAACCACAAGGAAAGCAGCTTTCTTTTTCTAATTCAATACTCACCTCACAGCTCATCACTCAATGCCAGCTGCCATCTTAATGCACCCTGCTTTCCACACACAAGCAGCAGCTCAGCGCTGGAGGTGCTAATTCTACAGGTGAGTTTGCCCACATGATGTGAAATTGCAGTAAAATAAATGATCCTGGGAACTGAATGACAAACAGCAAAGCCTGTGGGTGTAACGCCAGCTCCACTGGGCAATGGACCAGACTGCAGATCCCAGATATTCAGATGTTTCCTGGAGCCCAGTCTTCACCAAGTTCTGCTAAAACCCTTTTTTTATCTGCACAGAGCTGGGTAGGGGATGCTTTGTGCTGGCTTTTCCAGTCTCTTCATTCTCTATGTCCTGGGGCTTGTGGTGGGGAATGGGGGGCACCAGGCTGTGCTGAAAGGAGCCTGATAAATGGATTTTTTTGAGTGTCCCCTAGCTTGACAGCACAGCCCCTCATTGCAGCACATCTGTGTGTCTCATGTCCCACTCTGGGACCTGCCACAGCGGCAGGACATAAACTGCAGGGATAGGACAATAGCGTACAGGTTCAAGCTGACAAAGAGGAGATTGAGATGAGATTTTAGGAAGAAATTGTTTCCTATGAGGGTGGTGAGGCCCTGGCCCAGTTTTCCCAGAGAAATCACGGTCACCCCATCCCTGGAGGTGTTGCAGGTCAGGTTGGACGGGCCTTGGAGCACCCTGGTCCAGTGGGAGGTTGGATGGCTTGGGGGGTTTGGAACTGGATGAGCTTTTAGGTCTCTTCCAACCCAAATCTTTCCATGAATCTAGACAGATAGAAAGAGTGAGGTGACCACAAAATGACTCCCGCAGAATCGCTTATGAAGTCGTGTCCATCCCTCTGTAATTACTGTTGGTCTTGGCTGAGTGGTCGGCACACAGCAGCAGGAGCACAGCCCCAATGAGAAGCACTGCAGTAATGGGGAGGAGGAACCATGTTCCTCCAGGTTCCCAAAAGTCCCAGTGACCTTGTCCTCTCTGCCTGCCTGGAAGGTGTTTTAACACCATTAATTCCAGTTCATCCCTGTTGCTGATAAGCTGTAAAGAGAGCAGTTCCCTGCCAGCCGCTGCCCTATTAGCATTCTGCTAAATGCCTCCAGGACAATTTAATTTACATGCCTATTATTTTTTATGATATAGAAGATTCACGGGGAAGTGTCTAAGCTGCAGATGTGTCTGGGTAGGGATGGGAGCTCTGGGATCCAGACCCTGGCTTCTCTGAAGACCTCTTAAAAGCTTTGTAGGCATGGAAAACAGTAAGCTAGGGAGGAAAATAGGCATAACTGGATCACCCAGTGCAACTTTCTCAGCTGGTTATAGACTCATTGAATCATAGAATGGTTTGGGTTGAGAGGGATCTTTACAGGTCATCCCTCATATCATCTCCATGGCCTCCTCTGGACCCGCTCCAACAGCTCCATATCCTTCCTGTGCTCAGGACTCCAGAACAGAATGCAGGGGTCCAAGTGGGGTCTCACCAGAGTACAGTAGATAGGCAGAATAATTCATGAGTCCTTCCATGTTCTGATGAGGCATTTGCTCCCTAGAAATCTAGAATCTCTAGAATCTCTAAAATCTCATCTCTAATGCTTGCAAAGGGAACTAAAGCACTGGCCCAAACTTGGAAAGTTCTCAATACCAAGAGAAGCTGAGCTGCTGACACAGTTCCGGAGAAAGCTCAGAATAATAATGATGACAAGGGAAGGAGGGTGCCACCTGCTGAGAGGCTGGAGAGCAGCCCTGGGAAAGGGATCTGGGAGTTCTGGGTGATGACAAATTGACCATGAGCCAGCAGTGCCCTGGTAGCCAAGAGGGCAACTGTGTCCTGGGGCACATCCAGCACAGCATCGCCAGCCAGGCCAGAGAGGGGATTGTCCTGCTCTGCTCCGCACTGGGGCAGCCCCACCATGAGCACTGGGGCAGCCCCACCATGAGCACTGGGGGCACCACAGGATAGAAAGGATCTAAAGGTGCTGGAGAGTGTCCAGAGGAGGACACGAGTTGGAGAAAGTTTCAGAGGGGAAGAGTGTGAGAAGCAGCTGAAGCCACTGGGTCTCTTCAGCCTGGAGAAAAGCTCATCTTTCATCTGCAGTCTCTTTGTGCTAATTCCACCCAGGCCGAGCAGAGACCCCCTCAGCCAACCCAGGAGATGTATCTGGTGAAAGAAGTGTCTCACTAGGGTGTGCTAAAGAAAACACATTTTGCACTGAGGAGAGAGTCCACGAGGAGCCTGCCTGTGGCAGATGAGCTTAGGGAAGAGTTAAAGCACAGTGCCAGGCTTTCAGCAGAAAGATAAAGCTGCTCTCCTTCCTTTCCTTTTTTTTTTTTTCCCTCACTCTTAAAAAAAAAATCACTTCATTTTCACTTCAGTGAAACTGGAGAGGCAGGAAATAACACAAAGGCTCTTTACAAAGCCCAACTTCTTTCTTCTGTGGCATCTGTGCTGAAGTGTCTGTGATGGCAACAGCCTCTGCTCTCTCTTCACAGGACTCCGCTTCATCAAATATTCCCTCTCTTGAGGCAGTGCCGTGTGATGGTGGGATTCCCTCTCCCAGCTCCATTGCGTTTCCAGTCACACTTCGAGCTACTTACAGAGCTCAGGCAGAGAAAAAGGAAAAGCAATTCTGCTTTGCTGTAGCCGGTGAGGGAAGGAGGGGGTTGTGGTGGTGGGTTTGCTTCCCCTTTACCTCCCTGTTCCCCAGAGGCCACACTCAAGCAGATCATGGTCATGGGTCACCCAGATCAGTGACAGCACTGCCTCCCTCAGGTACCTTTATCAAGTTTTCCAGGCATATTTTAATCCCCCATGGATTGTTCTAATCTAAATAATTAGTGCAAGACTTCTTCTCTCTTAATTTGCTAGGAGGATTGGTACGTGTGGTGGGGACTGCTTTTGCTCCCTGTGTGGCACCTCACTGCTACTGCTAGTACTTGTAATCCTGCCCTGACTGCTGCAGGCAGAGCATCCCCCGATAGATGCAGGGCATCCCCTGGCACAACCCCTGCTCCTTCCCTTCCCAGCAAGCTCAGCTCCCTGCTGGTCCCAGGGCACTGGCTGATGGACCTGCCTCGTTTTGTGAGTTCATCCCAGAGAGTGCAGGCTGGCAGAGATCATAGAATCATAGAACCATAGAACAACCAGGTTGGAAGAGACCCATCGGATCATCGAGTCCAACCATTCCTATCAAACACTAAACCATGTCCCTCAGGACCTCATCTACCCGTCCCTTAAACACCTCCAGGGAAGGGGAATCAACTACCTCCCTGGGCAGCCTATTCCAATGCCCAATGACCCTTTCCGTGAAAAACCTCCTCCTAACCTCTAGCCTAAATCTCCCCTGGCGGATCTTGAGGCCATTCCCTCTTGTCCTGTCCCCTGTCACTTGGGAGAAGAGGTCAGCTCCCTCCTCTCTACAACCTCCTTTCAGGTAGTTGTAGAGAGTAATGAGGTCTCCTCTCAGCCTCCTCTTCTCTTGGCTAAAGATGAGGGATGCTACCCGCATTCCCCCACCAGGAACCCCCTACTCTACACACAGTTGGCGTCTCTGCTCCGGTGTGCACTGTGACATCCACTTCTACAGCAGGTGATGATGATCTGTTGATTGCATCAGGCCAGTCAGCTTGGAGATGAACAATCCCAGTTTCTAGTCAGCCACTATCTCTGCAGGCAACCACAAATGCTGATGGCACTGCAATTCCACAGCACAATTCATGGTACTCTCCTTGTTTCCACCCATAGTGAGAGCATGAGGACAACCTGACACATCCACACGGGCACAGAGCAGCTCCTGTGCTGCTGTCCCCCGCAATAGATAGGGAGATCTCAGTCCCAGCCAAAAGGCCTTGGGCACCTCACAGAATCACAGAAAGGTTTATGTTGGAGAGGACCTCAAAACTCATCCAGTTCCAACCCCTCTGCCATAGGCAGGGACACCTCTCACTGAATCAGGGGCTCCAAGCCCCATCCAACCTGGCCTTCAACACCTCCAGGGATGGGGCAGTCACCACTTCTCTGGACAACCAGGGCCAGGACCTCCCCACCCTCACAGCAAAACATTTCTGCCTAAGATCTTATCTCAATCTCTGCTCTTTCAGCTGAAAACCATTCCCCTCCCCAGATCTAAGGTCAAAACCACTATAGAAATAAATAGTGGAAATATGACCTCTCGAAACCTCTCACCTACTTCATCCTTTATCAGTTGTGCTTTGTACTGAATGGGGTGAAGAGACAAGAATAATTTAAGAAACCAAATAAAGACAAAGGCAGATTTCTCAATTTTTAAGGGCAAATGTCTTAATTTGGGGGTGATGTGGAAAATACTTGGTTTTTTTGATAGGAATGGTTGGACTCGATGATCCGATGGGTCTCTTTCAACCTGGTTGTTCTATGATTCTATGATTCTATGATTCTGCTGACAGCCTTCCCCTCTGGTCTCCTTCATGAGGGAGTAGCTGGCTCCAGGGGCAGGCTGCATGCAGCAGTGTGGAGCAGACCCTAAGCTGTGTTGGGGAAGGAGCAGGAAGATTTTCTCAAAGGATTTCATCTCACAAGACCAGCAGGACTGGACCCGGTGACCCTCTGATCCTCCAGCTCTGCACCCAGCATCACCATCATGATGAATTCCTGGGCTGCCCCATGTGAGCCACGACAAGCGCTCAGCAGGGCCTCCTTCTGCCTGCTGGTACCAAACAGTTAAGAACCAGTCAGCCGCACAAACACAGCAGCTTGCACAATGAGACCCTGGGCTACTCATTTACAGTAATTAAGAGCTGCCAAGCCCTTGACTCCTCACTGAAGGCAGAGGGTGAGCCCATACAGGCACATGGGGCTGTGCAGGAGTCTCACCTGCACTGCACCATGGACCTTGTCCCACCATGGCCATGGAGTCATAGAATCATTGAGGATGGAAAGGCTTCTAAGCTTGTCCAGTCCAGCCATCAACCCAACCCCATCATGATGCTAAATCATGTCCTGAAGTGCCATGGCCACATGCTTTTTGAACCCCTCCAGGGATGGAGACTCCACTGCTCCCCTGGGCAGTCTCTGCCAGGGCTTTACCACTCTGTCAGTGAAGGAATATTTCCCAATATCCAATCTAAACCTGCCCTGACACAACTTGAGGTCATTTCCCCTCATCCCCAGGGGTGTCCCCACCCCAAAAGCTCCCATTAGGTCTTACAGCAGATGAGGTGACACAGTGAGAGCACAAGTATGCACTAGCTCAGGGGTGAAACGTGACTGTGAAAGGTGCAGGATGAGAGAAAGTGTCTCAGGTGTCATCCACGGATGAGATCCAGACACCAGGGAGCAGATGCAAGAAGCAGCTGGCCACTACCATATTCCCAAAAGGAACAGAGTATTGGGGTGCATCGGCTCCTGACTCATCTAGATCACAAGCCGCGTCCTCCCACAATTACCCAGTGCAAAACCATTACCAGTTATTTACATATTTATGGAGTATTTACCCCAAACATCATAATACCACAAAAAATTGATCACACAGCTAGTAATTTAAATGAAAAATTGTTATTCATACATTTTCATTGTAATGTCACATGCCACAAAATATTACGGGTTCACAAGGCAGCCAGGGCTCTACTAATAATTAGAATACATTACCAATTTGATGAGGCATTTACGCAAACTGCAGAGCCATCACCAAACTGCCAGGATGCTCTCACAACCCCAATTAGAAAATGTTAGAGGCTTTTATTTACGCTATAGATGGTGCAGCATAAATCGCACCTTGTGCCTAATGCCACATACTTCCCACATCACAGAACATGTGCATCAGCCCCTCCTGGTCCCTCTCAAATACCTGGGGGTGCAGGTGCCTTTTGCTCAGCACAGCCAGTGCTTTCCCAAGTGCACTTGGGTCACTATAACCCCGTGACCCAACGCTCTAGGCTTAGAGAAGAGTGGCTGGAAAGCTGCCTGGCAGAGAAAGACCTGGAGGTGCTGGTCACACCAGCTTCTGAACGTGAGTCAGCAGGGGCCCAAGTGGCCAAGAAGACCAACAACTTCATGGTTTGTATCAGCTATGGTGCAGCCAGCAGGAACACAGAAGGGAACATCTCCCTGTGCTCAGCGCTGGTGACCACACCACACAGCTTGGTGTCATGGGCAAATTCACTGAAGGAGCCCTCAGTCCCGCTGTCCATGTCCACAACAAAGGTGTTAAACA
The DNA here is from genome assembly GCA_033558105.1 of Coccyzus lansbergi. NCBI lineage: Eukaryota > Metazoa > Chordata > Aves > Cuculiformes > Coccyzidae > Coccyzus > Coccyzus lansbergi. The sequence goes on from JAUMJK010000357.1 coordinate 574,532, forward strand.
GCACCGGTCCCAATATCAACCCTTGAGGATCGCCGCTCAACACCAGTCTCCACTGGTCACTCCAACCGAAGACTGGGGAATGGCTGTGTCTCTGTTTGTTGAACCCAGGTTTTGGGTCAACCCGAAGTTATCCACCTTCAGCATCCAAAGGTGTCCAACCCAGCTCCTCAGAGCATCCATCCGCAATCATCCCAGCACCACAGCCACACCCCAGCCCATGGCACGAAGCAGGGAAGTGAGACATTCAGTGAAGAAATAGATGGAAGTGTTGTCACGCCTTGAAGGAGCAATTACTGCTGACAGGAGCTGCAGCAATGAGCTGTGAAGTTATGACAAATGCCCCAGCAGCACCCCTCGAACAAATAACCAGAAGGTGAGAACACAGCAGGAAAACACCAGCTGAACAGGGAAAATGTGCCTGCGTCTCTGGGAAACATCTTTCATGCTGTTGGGTTCATTATGGTATTTCTTCGAAGCTGATCCTGCTGGCCCTGGGGAGCTGCACAGCATTGCTAAGCAAATGTCAGCGTGTGCTCGGCTCATTGCTGAGTGCCAGGCTCACACCCACAGCAACACCAGGGTGTTCAGGCAGAAGGGAGGTGATGCTGCTCAGGGGAAGGGATGGACAGGAAGATACAGGGTGGAGAGGAAAAGCCAGGAAAGACTGAGGTCAGGGATGTCTGAGGCTGCAAAATCAAGAGATACCACAGGTGGTTTCAGCTCAGCCGGTGGCTTTCATAGAATCATAGAATCATAGAACAACCAGGTTGGAAGTCGACCCATCGGATCTTCTAGTCCAACCATTCCTATCAAACACTAAACCAAGTCCCTCAAGAACTCATCCACCCGTGCCTTAAACACCTCCAGGGAGGGTGACTCAACCACCTCCTTGGGCAGCCTATTCCAATGCCCAATGACCCTTTCCATGAAAAACTTCCTCCTAATCTCTAGCCTAAATCTCCCCTGGCAGAGCTTCAGGCCATTCCCTCTTGTCCTGTCCCCTGTCACTTGGGAGAAGAAGCCAGCTCCCTCCTCTCTACAACCTCCTTTCAGGTAGTTGTAGGGAGTAATGAGGTCTCCTCTCAGCCTCCTCTTCTCTTTGCACTGCTGGAAATGGAATCTACAGGTGTGTTGCCTGCTGGCACCAGGAATAGTCTGCTAGGAGTGGTGGGAAGCAGCAAGGGGCTCATCTTCCTGTGCCAGCTGTGCAGAAGTGGGGTGGGAGTCCAAACTCTTGTCTAGCTCCAGCCATTTCGCCATCTCCATTCCCTTCTCCACACACACTCCAGCCCCTCAACATCCTTCTTGGAGTGAAAGGCCTGGAACTGACCCCAGGATTCGAGGTGTAGCCACATCAGCCCCAAGTGCAGGGGGACAATCCTGCTGCTGCTGGCCAATCCATGGCTGATCCAAGCCAGGATGCTGCTGGTCTCCTTGGCCACTGCTGGCTCACGTTCAGCCAGTGTCCACCAGCACATCCAGGTACTGTATGAGTGGGATCTGGGCACCACCTCTTTAGCATTGTCATTAAGAGCTGTGCTTCATACAGATTTTTTTACCAATTGTAAATGAACTGTGTGGGACACATAATACCACAAGAATTTCAGGACAGAAGGAAACAATTACCTGATTGCCCTCTTAAAAGCGAGACACCTCGCAGACGCAGCATAGTCCAAAAGGAAAAAATTCCCAGGCATTTAAGGTTTAGAAGAACCCATGTTTCGGAAAAGAGAAGTGCTTTATTTAGGATCTAAAAGGATGACCCCAGGGATCCTTCCCAGAAGCTGTAAACTACATCAGAAAAGTGAAATAACTTTTACCAAGGCTTGTGAAAAAAGAAAAGCCTTCCTTTCAAGAATATTCTGTTCAGCTTAGAAATGGCTCCTATTGAAATGAATCCATTTCCTAAGCACGCTAACATCTTTATTCCTCAAATGTTAAGTAGAACATTTAGAACAGGAGAATGTTTTGCAGAAGACCTTTCTTACATTTAAATTCATGTTTCTGCTTAAAGGTCAAATCCTCGCTGGGTGTTTTTTTCCTTGTTAAGCTCCTTCAGAGGGGTTTATTTACAAATTATCTTCTTCCACGTGTAAGCTTCATATCATTCCTCCTGCTTTTGTTCTCAGCACAGGAGATGGATGTGTGCAAGTGCAGCAAGGCCATTCGATGCTATAATTGGATCTCAAAGCAAGCGCTGTGTGAGTGCAGAACAAGGAGAAGTGGTTCCAGCCCTGGTTTAGACAGCGCTGAGGATGCTTCAGTTGACACGCAGACCTCTGGTGCCCTGGCTGTGGCACACAAGGGGCAAAACACCCTTCAGCCATTTCATCATCTAAGGTTCTGAAGCACAAAACTCATGAGAAGTGGGTGAGGGCCCTGGGGCTTTTTAGCCTGGAGAAGAGGAGGCTGAGGGGAGACCTCATTGCTCTTTACAACTATGTGAAAGGAGGTTGTGGTGAAATAGGTGTTGGGCTCTTCTCCCAAGCTGCAAGCGATAGGATGAGAAGAAATGACCTCAAGTTGTGTCAGGGGCAGAGGAGATTGGATATTAGGCAAGCAGTGGCCTGATAGCTAAAGCAGAGAGTGGTGAACACAGAGAAGTCAGGACACACCAGGGTTTAACGGAACACTCCACATTATTTCTTCACCATTGGGAGCAATAGGAAGTTGTCAACATTCTGGCAAGGAATCAGGGTTAATGTGTTCTCATAATGAATTTAATGGGATAATGAAATGCTGTTGTAATTGAAGGTATTAACAGCTTCTCCTGTTAAATACCAACTTGCTTTGACCATGTGTTCCCTGAGAAAAGATGTGAGCTAATCTTGGTAAACAGAGAGAAAGAGTGGGATTTAATTTGGATTTAGGACTCTCAGTATCCAGTATTTTGATGGTTTTCCGGGCTGCTCCTTTGAGTGACTTCTTTTAAGTAACTGATTTAAATGCTTCCTTTGGTTGCATTGGATTTAGCTGAGATTATTCCACTTTGCATATGCAGATACCGCTTAGATTATGTGAGATACACAAAGAAGATTTTCCACCCCTTGTGTTTGGTTATTGTGCCCATCTCTAAGCTCCTTTAATTGTCTAAGAACTGTAAGGGAGAACTCACCGACATTTCCAGGAAAGGATGGGCTTTGTCCTGGGCTCACAGGAGGAAAGGGAGTTTCTGGCCATGCATGCTCTCTGCCCACACATCTCAATTATCAGCTCCCAGCAGAGGTAAGGGCAGCAGCCACTGCTTGCCATTCATGTTCTGTCTCTTGTATTCCCTCCTTCCCTTAATAATCAATTAGTTGTGCTTAATAATTGTGATTATTGTATCTGCCTTCAGCTGTGATAGATAATGGACCCAGTTGTTGTCTTGATATTAGCAGAGACAGTGAGGAGCTTTTGGTCTTTGGGTATTTACTGTGTGGGTGGTTGAGGCAGTGACCCTGGTTTCCCAGAGAAATGGTGGCTGCCTCATGCCTGGAGCTGGTCAAGGCCAGGTTGGATAGGCTTTTGATCTGGTTGAAGGTTTCCCTGCTGATGGTGCGGGGGTTGGAACCAGGTGGGCTTTAAGATCATTTCCAGCCCAAACCATTCCATGATTCCATGACTGTATGTGCTCATGTCCCACAGGGCCATGCTGGCTTCTTATAAGGAGCTGCTGGCAGAGACATCACAGCAGGCTCCCATGGTAGCTTCTCCTCCATGCCCCAACACCTGGAGGCTGGGAGCAGTGAAGAGGGCTGGATGCTCAGACCATAGATGTTGCTCCCAAGGGTTCTCTGGACCCTTCCAGCTTAACCAGCTCCTGGCAACTAGGAGCTGCTGAAACAGCTCAGGGATAAATGAGCTTCCCGCTCCTCATTTACAGCTCTGTAATTATTTGTTTGGGTGGCAGGCATATGGGCCATGCACTAGAGCTTGGGACTGAGCTATTATTCTCTCTTCAGTTTAACACCGTGTTCTGCTAAATTATGGTATTTGTATAGGTCTTATCTTAAATTAGGGAAGAAAAAACGGTTGGAAGAGCAGAGAGCTGCAGAACAAAACCTCAAAGCTGATTTAAGGGTTGGAAAGAACACCATCCATGCAGAGATTTAAAGGCTTCGAGCTGGATAGCTTTTAAAAATGAAGACTGAGAGGTGACTTCATCATTGCATCTAAATACCTTCAAGGGGAGAAAATATCATGCAATAAAAACCCTGTGACTCTGCTGTGAAAGGCAGAACAAGAGCTGGAATCTGAAGCCAGCAACATTCGAATTATAAATTAGATGCTGTTTGGGAAGGAAAGCATTTAACCACCACTGAGAGTGGCCTGAAGAGATCTCACTGAAAGATGTGTTTCAGTCAAATGCAACTCTCCGGATGCACTAGACGATGAATCCAGTGAAACGCAATGGCCTGGGATTTACAGGAAATCGGGTGCAATAATCTAATGCATCTCTCTGGCTTTTCGCCCTATGAATCTATTAAAGAAAACCATCACAGAAGCTGTGAGCCAGCAACAAATCCCTTCTTCTTGACACACATGAAAATGAGTCTGTGCCAGAGCTCTCCTGGAGGCACACACTGCGCTGGGGAGAGAGACAGATCACTACACGCTCGGCATCCCACAGCCTCAATCCTGCCTCCTGCCAACACGCAGAAGGGCACACTGGGGGGGAAAAGTCCTTTCAATCTTATGTCAGCTCAGAGAAATTTGGGACCGATGAATTCAGAACTTCTGGGGTCTCCAGAAAAGCTGGTGAGGGGCTCATGATAGAGCTGGGATAGGATGAGGGGAGTGTTTTACAGCTGAAAGAGGGGAGATTGAGATGAGATCTTAGGGAGAAATGTTTTGCTGTGAGGGTGGGGAGGCCCTGGCCCAGGTTGCCCCAAGAACTGGTGGTGTTCAAGGCCAGCCTGGAGAAGAGGAGGCTGAGGGGAGAGGTCTCTTTACAACTACCTGCTCTTTACAACTCCCTGAAAGGAGGTTGTGGAGAGGAGGGAGCTCGCCTCTTCTCCCAAGGGACAGGGGACAGGACAAGAGGGGATGGCCTCAAGCTCCACCAGGGGAGTTCAGGCTGGACATCAGGAAAAAAAATTTCATGGAAAAGGTCATTGGACACTGGCAGAGGCTGCCCAGGGAGGTGGTTGAGTCACTTTCCCTGTAAGTGTTTAAGGTGCGGGTGGATGAGGTGCAGAGGGCATGGTTTAGTGTTTGATAGGAGTGATTAGACTCAATGATCCGGTGGGTCATTTCCAACCTGGTGATTCTGTGATTCTATGATTTTAAAACCACAGCCTGAAGCAGTGGCACAATGTCTCCTGCTATGTCAAATGCAGGTCCAGAGCCCAAAGACTGACCCCTCTCACCTCCCCACTCCTCCCTGCACCCCTGAGTGAAGAAGCGAGTGAGCCCCTTCCCGGGCAGGAGGCAGAGGACATCCCTGTTAGCCCGTCCTCTGCAACCACCAGCTTTGCTTAGTATTCACAGCACAGTCCAATTATTTATAACAGAAATGTTTCATTTTGAGGCTCCAGGTATAACAAGGTGGTTATAAAATTGATTTAAGGATAGAAAAGTTTGATTATAGAGGGAAATTATTCGAAGGTTTCAATGGAAGGAATAAAACGCTCTGAAATAATGGTCCTGTTCCAGGGAAGAGACACACTGAATAAGAAGCTGTTTTAACTATTCCTTGTCCTGGACATGGCCATCGCACCACCACTTTTGAAAGGAGGGATGAGGTTCCTCAGGGCAGAAAATCCATGCTCCTGCCACCTCTGAGCCTGCTGCAGGACAGGGAGGGAAAGGAAAAACAAGATCCGCTCCTAGAGAAGGCAAATGTCAGAGCAGGATGTGGAAAGCAGGGTAGTGTGAGGGAGAGAAAGATTGTGTGAACTTTACGATACACTGCTTTGCCTCCAAAATGGATATAAAAGTGATGGAATGGCCCTTTGGAAGCTGTCGGCAGAGCAGATAGAGAGCTCAGCCCCAACCAGGCGGGATGGGAAGGAGGGAGCTGGGCTGCCAGGCCAGGCAAACTCTGATTTTTCACCATAGCCACACCTGTTTTTTCACACTATAGTGTGGAGCCCTGGGGGCTCCTCCTGCAGGACAGAGGAGGCAAGGAAGCTGTACACTCCACGCTGAAGGTGCCTCTACTCATACACAACCTGGAGCAGTGAGATGGGGGTGTCTCAGTAGTGATGCTGGCAGGATCTGTGAGATGTGTTGTCCCCAGTCCACAGAGAGATCCCCACAGCCCCATGCCCACCACCCAGCCTGCAGCTCTCCATGATTTTGATGGGAATGGTTGGACTCGGTGATCCGGTGGGTCTTTTCCAACCTGGTGATTCTATGATTCTATGATTCTATAATTCTATGCCTCACTCCAGCCACAGTGCTGCTGCAGGGCACTTGGCAAGCGACAGATCAGGTTGGTTTTACTCTGGAAATGCAATGTTGAAAATCTGGCATTACAAAATCATTCCTTTCAACCAAAAAAAAAAAAAAGTGTTTACTTGCACTGCACAAGGGATCAACATGCCATTTCACAGTACTTTTCATTGTTGTCCTCCTGACATGGGCAAGTTCTGGGAGACAGAGAGCTCTGCTCTCCTGCTGGCAAAAGCCCTGCAGACCCATCACCAGCAGCAGATTCACTTTGCAAGGCTACAAGGGGAATCAGAATAGTTTGGGTTGGAAGGAACCACAAAGTTCCGACCCCTGCCATGAGCACAAGGAACCAGCACAAAGACTCTTTGCATTTAGGAAAACATCAAGGCTAAAGTCAGCTCCACGGTATCTGATTGGGTTGTTCAGCCTGGAGAAGAGAAGGCTCCAAAGAGACCTTACAGCAATCTTTCAGTACCTGAAGGAGCTGCAAGAAAGCTGGGGAGGGACTGTTTATAAAGGCTTGGAGTGACAGGACAAGGGGCAAAGGGTCTAAATTGGAGAGGGGCAGATTTAGAATAGGTATAAGGAGGAATTTCTTCACTATGTGACTACTGAGGCACAGGAACAGGTTACCCAGGGAAGCTGTGGCTGCTCTGTCTCTGGAGGTGTACAAGGCCAGGTTGGATGAAGCTTTGGGCAACCTGATGTAGTGGGAGGTGTCCCTGCCACTCGCAGTGGGGTTGGAATTAGATGATCTTTAAGGTCCCTTCCAACCCAAACTATTATATGATTCTGATGTGCCCAGCCCCAGCGAGCAGTGGGGATCCTTCACTCATCAGTAAATGGAATGGGTGCCTGGGTGCAGCTGGACAAGCTCGTTCTCACATCAGGTTCACCTGAGGGAAAGCGCTGGCTGAGATCTCAACAAACAAACAGTAAAGCTGCCTCTTCATATGAGACAGGAATTAAAGATATGATAAATTCACTTTTTAAAACAATCAGCCTTCCAATTCCTGCCATTAGAGGCGATGGGAGAGGTGATGAGGACTCAGGTTAATGTGACAGATCAGCCATTCTGCAGAAATGAACACATTTATTTTAGCTGTGCTGTACAGGCAAAATTCACTTTAAATTACATAACACTGTGATTTGTCTTCATCACCCATTACCTGGGAGTTCGTAAGGGAAAATTTGTCATCAGCGATGCAGCTACACTTGTCTTGAAGTTCAGGATGCGCAGCTGGTGCTCTGCTGCCTGAAGAAACGTTCCCTGCAGGGATGGCCAGTAAAGTAGCACATGTGCCACCACTGAAGGGGCTCAAAAAACATGTACATGTGGCAATTCATGACATGGTTTAGCAGGAACAGTGGGATTGGGCTGATAGTTGGACTGGATGAGCTTAGAGGACTTTTCCAACTTTAATTATTCTATGACTATGATTCTCTGCTTGGCGAAATCAGGCACTTTTCCAAATAACTGCATTCAGAAATTCAGGATAGTTTCCTTCCCGTTCGTCAGTCCCACCTGGCTACATCTAAACTCCCCTTCTTTTCCTCCCAGTGAACAAATCCTCCAATCACAGAGATCTTTTTGATCAGCAAAGTTTGACTGTTCTGTCGAGAGTTACAGCTGGGTCTTCCCATACATCATTTCTCACTCCCTTTCTCACTGTGTTTCCTCCTCCTCAGATCTTGGTCGCAGCCTCATCTTTCATCAGAGACTCAGCAAGCCCCCAAAATTGCAAGATTGGCTCTTCTCTCTAGATCAATCGCAAGTAATCCTATGATTTTCTCTTCTTTGTGTGCCCTTCACTTAAAAGCATATCACTCAGGGGGGTTATTTTCCACATGGGCTGCAGCACTCCCCGATTTTCTGTCCTACAGCTGGGTACACTTAGCCTCTTCTGCTTGACTTGCCTGGAAAATGTGAAACTCTTCAGGAGCTTCAGTGTGAGCAATTGTCAAGAAAAGCTGCCTTCAAACTTTCCTCTTTTTTTTCCTGTTTCTTGAAGGAAAATGAGCAAAGAAAAACTGACTAAGCATTGTCTTTTTGGCTTGAACCTGTTCATACAGCTTCAGCTCTTCTGAGGCTCTTCAACATGAGCTGGCAGAGTGCACTTGCAGCCCTGAAATGAACCGTGTCCTGGGCTGTATCCAGAGCAGTGGGACCAGCAGGGCCAGGGAGGGGATTCTGCTCCTCTGCTCCACTCTGGTGAGACCTCACCTGGAGCCCTGTGTACAGTTCTGGAGTCCTCAGCACAGGAAGGACATGGAGCTGTTGGAGCTAGTCAAGAGGGAGCCAAGGAGATGAATCGAGGGCTGGAGAACCTCCCATACGAGGACACACTGAAAGAATTGAGGTTGTTCAGCCTGGAGAACAGAAGGGAGACCTTAGGCTTAACAGCCCAAACTCTCTCAGCCTGTATTCTGTTTATAGAGCCCCCCTCAGATGTACAAACTCAAAGGCAAGATCCTTAGCTTTGTATCAACAGGGTCTAGTTTTACAGAGCAAGTTTGAGCACTAACTGTACTGAAGGAAGTCCAAGAGGCTCTAAGAATTCCACATCATGTACTACAGCTATTATGTTTGAGTCAGAGGGATGAAGGATGGCAACATCACTCTCCCTGTGTTAAGACTGGCTCCAGAGGGTTGAGTTCCTTCCTGGGATCAGAATTAGAGCAGCAGATGCTCTCTGCGGTGAGAGCTGCCTGTCCATACCACAGCAGCATTCACTGCCTTCATCCCATCCCAAACAGCTTCTCCTGTTGTGCACACAATTTGCATACACAGTCTCGCTCCCACATTTTGTTTTAGATGCCAGGTAATCAGTGAAGTCCCACTCAGACTGCCCCAGAATCTAAACTCCATTGCAGATAGAAGTTTATAGCATTGCTGCTCGCTGGAGAGCCTTGTAAATGTGAATCAAATGCAGCAATCTCTTCCCTCCACCTGAAGACAGCCTGAAATAATAGCTCCAGAAAAGCCTATTAATTGGATAGGGCATTAATTTTGATAGCAAATGACATTAATCATTGTCCCACTGGTTTATCCATCACAAGCATTCTGAGAGTGTGCTTATCTCAGAACCTGCAGCAACAAGCATGGATCTCAAAGATGTCAAGTGCCTCCCTGGTGCCTAGTTCTTCCCAATGAAAAGTCTCCAATGTGTCCTGCAAAGTACAAAACAATTATCTTTTGGGTAGGATGCTTTCCAGCTTCTCCTAATACTTCGCAGTCAGTATTTCCCGAGTATCCACCTTGCACAACCCTAATTCCCACAGCGTGTTGATGATATTTTCCTTGCTCTTTTGAAGACTTCTGAGGATTTTTCCTGCTTCTGTAACTTTTAATTGCAATAATCTCATGTGCACATATAATACAAGTGTTTTCACCATTCAGTGCTAAAGGAGATTGTTCTAATGGACCCACGGACATTTTACCATGGCTTTTAAAATTAAGCTTCACCACAGCCCTACCAGGGAACTAATAAAAATATATTCCAAAGTTCCTGGTGCCTGGCTTCCCATGGTCGGGGAATTAGGGATATCCTGATGTGTTTGAAATGAAATACAGACAGCTATCGGAGCAGAATGCTTTCAGGTGCCAGCCATAAATACTCTTTTATCATGCTGCCTGCAAAACCCCTACTTGCTAGAAAAGCAAAATCAAAGAATGAAAAGAAAGAAAGTGGCTCATTGCCTGCATCAGATTAACCAGTGACCTACTTGAGGGAAGCCAGGCCCGATGGGATGCACTGATTTGCTAAAATGCATTGACAAAACTCTTACAAAATCAACCTGCTTTCCTCAGGATCACATTATGAGATCTGAGCTTGGCTCCTTTCCTCTCCAGGCTGTATTTGTTTACTGAGTGCTTGAGGGGCACTGGCCCTTCTGCTTTTACCCTTAAACAGAAAAGCCTAATCTTTGATTTCTAACAACCAAGGCTCATTGCTGCGTGTCCAGTGCCCAGGCTGAACAACCCCAACTTTCTCAGCCTTTCCTCATACTGGAGGTGCTCCAGTACTTGGATCATCTCTGTGGCCTCCTCTGGACCCTCCTACCTGGAAGAGACAAAGGGAATCTGTGGGTAAAACAGCTTATGGAATCCACTGCTTGTGAATAATGAGTCGACAGAAGAGACTTTTCAAAACACAGCCTATATATCACTGTCAGATCTGCCACTGCGATTACCCAGCACAGTCATCGAGTTACACATCACCCCTTATTGTCTTTCTCCGGGCAGAAAGGGGGGTGGTGCTCACAAATAATTGGATTTACACGTCTGTGTGCGGGTTCACAAGTGTGTATCAACATGAAATGAGGGAGTGTGACTCTGGGGGGGCAGAAAAGCTTTGCTGCGTGCTCTGTGATCCTGTCAAAACTGGGAATAAAGGAATTGGTTGCATCTGGCAGACTTTGTTCCATGTGCAGCCGTCTGCTTCCTGCCTTGGGTTTCATTATGATAATGGGATATTGAGAGGGCAATAATGCCCAGCTCTGCTTTGGAGCCATATGTCTGCCTGATGTTTCGCAGATGCTGAAGGGGACAGTCCCTGTGCCGGGCAGTGCTGCGTTGAAAGGAGACAACTTAGTTCTATGGTTTCTGTGGATGCAGCAGGATGGGCAGGGCCTGGAAGTCATGCAGGGGTAGGCGCAGAGTCCACCATTTCGAGAAAGGCCTTTGTAGCCCACAGATGGGGCCAATAGGACCTGGAAGGAGCAACCCAAGGCAGCCCAGATCAGCTGAAAATTATTTCCCCTCATCCTATCCCAGCACTACTGATCAAGACCCCCCCTCCCCAGCTTTCCTGGAGTCCCTTTCAGTGCTGGTAGAAGCTTTAAGGTCTCCCTACAGCCTTCTCTTCTCCAGGATGAACCCCACCTCTCTCAGCCTGTCCTCATACAGGAGGTTCTCCAGCACTCAAATCATCTCCAGGGCCTCCTCTGGACCTGTTTGAACAACTCCATATCCTTTCTGTGCTAAAGACTTCAAAAGTGGACACAGGGCTCCAGGTGAGACGTCATCAGAGGCCCTGATTGCTCCTGGACATTAAAATAATGAAGCTGAGACTTTCTGCAAGAGCAAAAATATTGGGTTTGGTTACTGACCACATTCTAGGCCTCTCACTAAATGGTGCCTATGTAAATTCCCTCCACCTGGATGTAATGTTCCTCGTTCTCCCTCCTGGCTGAGCAGCCCAGCTGTGCCTGGCCTGGGAAGGCTCATCAACCTGATGGATGCTGAGGTGGTTGCGCGTCGCTGTTGTACAAAACAGCACTTGCATTGGGCAAATGTGAAAATAAATATTGCTCATAGGATGCTGGAAAATCAATGGCACAATTTCTACTACAAGAATCTCGGTAGGGAACTCCTGTCTGAGATCACTTGTGCATGTGTTCCTGTAAGTGGCTACATGGCACGTGCACGTTGCAGCCATCGATCACCATTCTACTACAAAGAAGGAACGGGACCCAGCAAGAAACAAGAAACAAGCTTGGAAAAGTAGAAATAGAGTGGGAATCCACCATATGAATTTCAAACACCCCCCTGCCCCCCTGAATCATAGAATCATAGAATCATAGAATCACCAGGTTGGAAGAGACCCACCGGATCATCGAGTCCAACCATTCCTATCAAACACTAAACCATGTCCCTCAGGACCTCATCTACCCGTGCCTTAAACACCTCCAGGGAAGGTGAATCAACCATTTCCCTGGGCAGCCTGTTCCAATGCCCAATGACCCTTCCCGTGAAAAACTTGCTCCTAATCTCTAACCTAAATTTCAATGCACCTGAACCTGTGCTTGCCACCTCTCCTAAGAAGACAGGCTGAGAGAGCTGGGGTTGTTCAGCCTGGAGAAGAAAAGGCTGCAGGGAGACCTTAGAGCAGCTTCCAGCACTGAAAGGGGCTCCAGGAAAGCTGAGGAGGCTGTCAATCAGAGAGTGCAGGGAAAGGACGAGGGGGAAAAGTTTTGAGCTGCAAGAGGGGAGATTGAGATGAGATCTTAGGGAGAAATGTTTTGCTATGAGGGTGGAGAGGCTGTGACCCAGGTTGCCCAGAGCAGTGGTGGTTGCCCCATATCTGGAAGTATTCAAGGCCAGGTTGGATGGGGCTTGGAGCACCTGATCCAGTGGGAATTGTCCCTGCCCATGGCAGCCGCTTGGAACTGGATGGGCTTTGAGGTCCTTTCCAAATCAAACCACTCAAGGATTCTATGATTCCCTGTGCTCGCACATCAGTAGTTCAGTGTGTGAATAGATGCAGTGTCTGTGTACGTGTAATTCTCAGTCTCTGTGTATGTGTTTGCACAGGTGCTCCATGAGGAGCTGGTTGCAAACGGAACCTTATAAATCCTAGAAGGAGTTCACACAATTAATGTTTTTCATGAGTTGTAATTTATAGACCTCTCCCTTGATGTTTTAGGAGGGTATAAATATAGGAATGCAGCCCATAACTTAAAGGCAGGAATGTGCTAATTAAATGTGCAAAAGGAATGCTAATTAGGAGACGGTGAGCAGGAAGGGCACAGACATATTGTAATCCCAGGGAGCCTCCCTGAGTCCTTCCATCCTGTCATGAAGATGCAGTTACTGCCTGGGGCAGATGCTCCAACTGGGCTTCAAGGCCAATTCACCACAGGGCTTTTCCAGTGCTATTCTGAAGCAGCCCAGGTGGGATGGGATGCCAGACACGGCCATGGAGGTGTTCAGGGCCAGGTTGGACTGGACTTTGAGCAACCTGATCCAGTGGAAGGTGTCCCTGCCCTTGGCAGGGAGTTGGAATTGGATGGGTTTTGAGGTCCCTTCCAGCCCAAATCATTCTATGATTCAATTATTCCATGATTCTAAGATTCTGTGATCCTTGCCCTTCACACTACCTTTGCAGTCCTGAAAGAGAAAACCTGGAAGATTGGTCCCTCCCTTAGGTCTGTGTTTAAGTCGCAACCCATGAGCAGCACCAGCTTCATCCCCACGAGCTGCCATGGGATGTTGGAGACCTGTTGCAGCTTGTCATGGTAGGAAGCAATTGAGGTGGATGGAGGGACTCTCCAGGTGTTGTGCTCACACCTACCCTCAAAGCAGTGTCACCAGTGCTGCGCCCTGTCCCAGGGGAACAGCTGCCTGAGGTAGAGGCTGCCAAAATGTATATTGGTAATACCAACTGTGACCCAAAACATCTTCCCAGCCTGGCCTCTCTCATTCTGACTTTTCTCAGGTCAGCTAGGATTGATTGCTTTCTTCTGGACAAATGGTGCTGAGGGCTTTTCCTTTGTTATGTGCTGAGAGATCATCCCAGTGGTAGGCAATTAGAATCATAGAATCATTTGGTTGGAAAAGACCTTTGAGATCATCGAGTCCAGCCATACCAGTCCACTACTAAACCAGATCCCTGAGAAACTCATCTGCCTGTCTTTTAAAACCCTTCAGGGACAGGGACTCCACCACTACCCCGGGCAGCCTCTGCCAGTGCCTGAGAACTTTTTCAATGAAGACGTTTCTCCTAATATCCATTCTGAACCCACCCTGGCACAGTCTGAGGTTGTTTCCTCTTGTCCTATCCCTTGTCCCATGGGAGCAGAGCCCAGCACCCACCTCCCCATAACCTCCTCTCCAGGAGCTGCAGAGAGCAATGAGGTCTCACCTAAGCACTGGTGGCTGCTCATCCCCACAGTAGCACAAGGAGGAGATGACATCCCCTCTGCCAGAGAGGTGATGTGAGGCCAGAGCAGCCAGCACAGTGTCCCCAGGCTGGTCCTGCCTTATTAAATGATGGAAGCACGGAGCCGCATGAGTGCCTGGCCACCTGCTGATTGCACCAGGCTACCCATCCTCTGACTAATTACCAAATGAAGCCGGCGATGGTGAAGCGTCCCCACGCTGAACTGCGAGAGCCGATTGCAGCCCATCTCCATTAACGTAAAGGGAATAAATGACAGAGGGAGCTGCAATTCCCTCAGATTTCAGAAGTGCTGTTCTTCCTTCTATTACAACATGTGAACAGTGGTCAAGTGTCTCACTTCTCCGTCCCTAGCCCTCCCGAATGAAAGGGATTGCGAGTGTATCATTAATATCTCAGTGACCTGGCAGCCAGTCGACAGATTTAATTTGGTGACAAGATGTGTGGCACCAGAGTTCTCCCATCTCCCCAGCAAATGAAAAATCAGTTCTGCCTGCTCCTAGTAAATATTGCCGGTAAGTGAATAAAAATTCAAAAGGGAAAAAGCAATTTTCCTTCTGCTCATATTGTGCTTCGTTCTCAATACACTTCACGCAAGAGGCTCCCCCGGCTGATGGATTCCTCCTAGATTATATCATGGCTTGAAATTTATAAGCCCCAGCTCTTTAAAAGACTGTTTGCCAAGGCCTTTGCATTCCATGTTAGTCTGGTAACTGCTGACATTTGAGAGATGGCAGCGGAGACAAACCCAAACTGTTTTTTTAAGTAAGAAAAGGAGACAGACCTCTCAGGGAGAGGGAGATTAAAGATTTAGTCAACAGGCGAAATCAAAGTTTTCATGAAGTGGTAATGTCAGATGAAGTTTACAAGGCCTAATGGAGGGCTCGCGTGTCCTGAAAACCCAAATTAAGGTGGGGTTTTTTTCCCTCCTAGAACTTCACATGAATATTTCAGGGTTCTGTTTTCTCTGAAACAACAGAATAGCAACCTGACATGCAGCCCAGTGAAAGCTGGCATGGGCAGTGGCTCTGTGGGCATCAGGCATAGGGGTCAAGAAGAAGCCTACTTTGAGCTCAAATCCACATCCCTCCAATGAACAAAGGCCCAGGAGTGGCTGCTGAATTTGTGTTAATTATCTACTTAGGAAGGCTCTTATCTGCCATCAAATGCTGGAGTAGGACAGCAAATTGTCAGCAAGTCTCATGCTTTGAGTCGAAGTCTTTGTAGCCCAAGGCATTGCTGCAATCCCACAAAACATCTTCTGCCGTAGTCACCTCTAGTGCAGGGCTCCTGAAATCAGGTTATGTTTTGCCCTGGGAGATTTTATGTTAAAGGATGGAGGCGACAAATTAGGACTCGACCCCATCCTTCTGAGTCTGTCAGGCCGAGCAGGCAGAGCAGGGGCAGCAGCATCAGTGAAGGATGATCATCCCCTGGCACAGCACACAGGGTTCTGCATTCAGGGCAACAACGTGAGAGTCAGTACATGGGAGAACGGATGAGTAAAAGCTTATGCTGGTCCTCGTGGGCCAAGGGAATGGGCCAGATGGTAATGAAAGGAAGAATTGGTCACCCAGGAGGCAATGTGAACAGCTGAGGCATTGACTTGGTGGTGTCTCCTCGGCCATGCAGCTAGAGGATGGGTGCAGCCCTGAGTGTGTGGGTGATGTAGTGGATGATATCCAATCTCGACTGCTCCTGCAATACCCCTTGCCGTGGGTCAGCCCTGTCACCAAAGGAGAGCTGTGCCTCACCCCCTGTATCTCCACACACATGTCCCTTGGAGATACCAACATTTCACTCGGCCCTTTCATTCACAGACCACGGTCTTCACCCACCCAACCAAACTACAGCCACAGGACAGCTAGACTTTGGTGTGTTCCTCATCTCTCCTCTACAGCAAAGGTTGGCCTTTCCATCACATTATACCCTTCCAGGTCACCTCCTTCTCCCCACCCCACCCAGATGGCCCCACAGCAAGAGGGAATCAGCAGGTCGATGAAAGCAAATGATGAGCACCAGGTTGTGCGATGTGGTGGAGCTGCCATACAAACATTTCCCTACACCAATAAGCAGCAGAGAAGAGGAACCGAGTTCTTTTTGTTTAATAAAAAAAGTATTAAAAGTAAATCAGGGGCTTCTCACACCTGTGATCTCAACACTGAATGTTGCCACCAGAAGATGTGCCTCCAAGCCTTACTAAAAACCTCGTTAGCAGCAGAGCTTATTTGCTGTCATTCTGCCTTGGCCTGGGCTGCCCAGTGGAAAATGTGAAAGGTGTTTCTCCTAAAGACAAATGAACCTGCCCCCAAACCTGCAATTTAAGGAGCAATTCCAAATCTGAGTAATGTCTCCTGACCTAGATCTCCATAATGATTTGACCAATTTTAGTTAAACTTTGGAAGAAACTCCTAATTAGCTTCCAGAGCCTGCAGAGCCATGCAGCTGGGCGAAAGCTAAAAATATGACTTCCACCTCTTTTAGCCGTAAAGTGAAGGGATGTGAAGCTGGAGTTGCAGCATGTTCTGCTGCCTGGGGTCAGTGGAACAGGACGGTGGACAGGGTGATAAAAGCTTGTGCCAAATAACATCCTAAACACAAGGTTAGCTGAACCCATTGTTTGGTTTGCCTGCACAGCCAAGAGGGTCTGAAAACCAGGTCCCACCTGAACCTCTGTCTTATACATCCCAGAGTGCATCCTCTTCTCCAGAGGAGAACATCTGGCTTTCATACATGGTTATATTTATCTCTGATGTGTGCTAAACTCTCCCTCTGCGCTGAGGGAGAACACAAGCCCTGCACAACATGCGGAGCTCCTGCTGCCTCTCTCCTGAGTGCAGGCACAGGTTCCCTCCCACTCTCCTGCACACATCCCTGTCAGATAAGAAATTCACTTTCAGAGCACTTATTGCCATCCTGAGTCTTAATTTAAAAGCAAGAGAGGACACCTCATTGCCAACACAGAAAGATTAGTGCTGCCAGGCTCTAAGCAAAGGCAATCAGAGCTCTCCTGCATTAACGGGTGCTGTGAATTGGTTTTAATTTCTGTAATCGTTTATTGTCGTTTATTTCAGAAGGGAAACAATTGTGTTACTTGGCTGGAGAGTCACAGGGCAGCAAACCTACATCTGCCATGACAATGAGACGGCCGTGGCACTGACGAGCAGCGCCTGATCCTAACTGCTTCTAACAAAGCTATTACTTTTAAAACTCAGCCAGCCTATTCATGTAATTCGCCATTATGCTCAAAGAGCTGACACTGTAAACACTTCCAGGCTTGGATGATGTCCATGGAGGGCTGCTGCCTATTCTGCACTTGTCATCTTCAATTATCAAATCATAGAAGCATAGAATCATGGAATGGTTGGGTTTGGAAAGGACCTCAAAGCCCAGCTAGTTCCAACCCCCTGCCATGGGCAGGGACACCTCCCACTGCACCAAGTTGCTCCAAGCCCCATCCAACCTGACCTTGAACAGTTCCAGGGATGGGGCAGCCACCACTGCTCTGGGGAACCTGGGCCAGGGCCTCCCCTACCCTCACAGCAAAACATTTCTTCCTAAGATCCAGTCCAAATCTCCCCTTTTTTCCCTCTTCCTGCAGCCAATATACACAGCCCAAGGCAGAGCATGAACTAGAAAATATGTGGGACAACCAAGCCATGGTCTCAGAGAGGCAAACTAGCCCCAAGAGCTGTGCATGCAAGACAAGCTGCTCCCATCTGCCCAGGGCACTCTGCAGGTTGGATACCTTTGGCCAAACACGCATCAAGCCCAAAAGATCCCTCACGCTAGCAAAGGCAGAACCACACTACATGGTGCAAACCAACCCCAGCTAGATCAGGGTTCTAACTGGGAGGTTTCAACCTTCAGGAGTGCTGGGACTTCAGCTCCACAGCTGGAGCTGCCAGCAACTTGGAGGTGAGATGTTGTGCCAGGTTCATTCACAGCCTCCTGCCTCTACCCACACTCCCTGAACCTCTGCAACTGTTCCCATGAAGTGGACTACATTGTCTTCACCACACCTCAGCCAAGCAGCTGAATGTGGCTGAGGCTGTGGTAGCCCAGCTTCTATCAAGCGATTTCTGGTGCTGCCTAATCATTTCTCTATCAGCAGCCCCAGCCCTCCTCCTCCCAGTTCCTTTTGGGCCAATGAAGCAGAGCTGCCCCTCTGCTGGTCCTTTCTTTCTGCAGTGGAGTAATTGCCAGCGACACTTTTTAAATCACTTTGAGGAGGTTTGATGAAACAAACTGAGATGGAAATAAAATTTCAAGTAACTGGTAGGAAATTGAAAAGAAAAATGTTTATGGAACAATTTTCTTTGCTTCCTCAAATGGTGGAAATTGCCACTGTCACTCATGAAGTATTAATTTCAATTTGCCCTGGGTTTTTTTCAGGGTCGCATGCTCACAAGGAACAAGGTTTCTCACTGGAGCCGTGTTCCAGGAGTGCTCTGGCTTGATGGAGATGGGCACCAGCTCTTCCTGGCATACCTGGCAGGATGGCTCTGCCTCTGGGAAAGTCAGTCCTTCCACATCAGCCCTGGGGTGCGGGGTTATCTGGCCACTCTGATACAGTCACTCCTGCAAAAAGCAGACGTGTATGGATGACAAAAACACACACAAGGTGTGTGCTCACCCAGTTCCACTCCCCTGACATGGGCAGGGACACCTCCCACTGGATCAGAGTGAGCAAAGACCCATTCAATCTGGCCTTGAACACCTCCAGGGATGGGGCAGCCACCACTGCTCTGGGTAACCTGGGCCAGGGCCTCCCCACCCTCACAGTAAAACATTTCTCCCTGAGATCTCACCTCAGTCTTCCCTCTTTCAGCTCAAAACCATTTCCCTTTGTCCTGCCGCCGCCTTCCCTGATCCAAACCCCTCCCCAGCTTTCCTGGAGCCCCTTTCAGCAATGGAAGCTGCTCTAAGATCTCCCCACAGCCTTCTCTTCTCCAGGCTAAACAACCCAAACTCTCTCAGCCTGTCTTCCTGCAGGAGGTGCTCCAGCCCTCAGATCATCTCTGTGACCTACTCTGGACTCACTCTAAGAGATCTAGATCCAAACTGAGCAGAGAGGACAAAGAACTGATGGAAAAATGGAGATTAAAATCAGGTTTTTCTTAGAGTGCAAGAGCTGTTATTTGATAATCAAAGAAGAGGATGTGTTTGGCCATATGCCTGTCCTCTTCAGTGATGAATTGGAGGCAGCTATTAGGAATGAAAAAAGCAATATATAATAAAATGGAGTGCAGAGGGAATAGATAATCATTGATTTTGAATTAGAAGTTATGAAGTACGGAAAATTGATACAAGAAGATACACTGATCAGTTAAAATTCATGACTTGGTGAAGGGAGGAAAGTGAGGAGACAACTGGAATGCTCTGTGAACAAAAACAGTGGTGTGGTTTTCTTTGCAGAGATGATCAAATTCTTGATAGGGTAGAAATGCATTAAATGTTTCTGGGCTGCCTTTGGGTCTGTGCCAGGTTAGGATGCTGGAGAACTCACTTTTAAGATCAAGGATGGTGTCAAAAGGCACCAAATGTATGACCCGATGGGCAAGTCTGGAGAATGGCCCTCAGGAGCATCCCCAGTAAACCTCAGACCACTGGGAAGCTGGAGCAGAAATCCCAAAGGGAACCACATGAAGCTGCCTCCGAGCATCAGGCATGGGCAAAGCCCAGGGAAACTGATACCGGAGTCGCTTGAAAGGAAGCTGGGGAATTAAGGCCAATCAATAAGGTTCTATGGAAAAGAAGGTCTTGTCAGCCTTCGTTTCATTCACTGAGGAGATTACATGTGTGGCTGATAAAAGTAGCTGAATAGATGTGATACAGCTCAGCTCGGGGAACACGCCCGGCTTAGTGCTGCTTGGCTGATTGAAAACGAGCACTCAGCTGCATCAGGGAGAAACACGTGAGATAGACTGGGACTCAGGTCAGAGCTCACACAGCAGCCGCTGACAGGGAGTTGTCATTAAATCTGTGTTTCTCGTAATGGTTTGTAGCAGGAGGCTTGAAGTAATCAATATTTTCATCAATGATTCGAACATACGTATTAAAAACTCGTTCATAAAGAATTTGTGGCTGACGCAAAGAATGGAGATATTGATAAATCACATCGAGCTGGGCTGGAGCGGGACTGGGATCGCTCATGAAACTGGATCCTTTCCCATAAGTGCTGTGTTACAGCCTAGTGCTTCATCAAGGGAACCTACAGGTCTGCCTGTGGGGTCACGATGAAGGTGTGCAGGAACCCTGTGCAGTTCCCGAGTGGGCTGGGGGTGGAGAGAGCAGGGCAGTGATTTCACCTCTGAGCACAGTACAGGGAAAAGTGATGTTCACACTGCAGCCAGCCTGCCTGTGCAGACCAGAGGCTGGTGAGCAGTCAGATGGGTGGGGAAATGTGGGAGTTGAAAGAGCTCAATGCACCTGTCTTGACATACAGGAAACCTGCAGGCTGACTTCTTCATCCCACATGAGCACCTTCCTGGGGAGGAAATACTTTGTGCTGGAAGAAGCTTTAAACAGCAGAGAAATGTCCTAGTGAGCAAGCAGGAAAAGGAAATTGGGAGGTGTCCCTGTCACCCGACAGAGCACTAGGACACTTTTAGAAAGTGCTGCATCCAAGCTCCTGCTTTACAGAAACCCTTCCACCTCCTATGATTGACACTGCTAGGTCAGTTCCGGCCTGATTCAAGACCAAAGTAGGTTGAGGACATGAGCTTGCATCTGAAAACAGTTCCAGATGGAGACAACAAATAGAATTTCCCTCACAACCAGGAAAACAATCTCTCCATAACAGACAGGGCATGCTGGTGGTCTCTCCTCAGAGGGAATCAAATGCACTCAACAAATATTTGCAGAAAGCACTGCTGTCAGAACACTTTCTATCTCTGTAGCTTACAGCAGACTTATCTCCCACAGCAAACAATGAGCGCTCAGAAAAATAGCGCTGCTGCCACCTCCTTCAGACAGCAAGGCTGACACACAACAAGTCTTCCTGCTCTTCATGGGCTCAGCTATCCCAGTGAGGCTGCAGCACCTCTCGTATGAGGACAGGCTGGGAGAGTTGGGGTTGTTCAGCCTGGAGAAGAGTAGGCTGTGGGGAGACCTTGGAGCAGCTTCCAGCGCTGAAAGGGGCTCCAGGAAAGCTGGGGAGGGTCTTTTGATCAGGGAGTGCAGGGACAGGACAAGTGGGAACAGTTTTCAGCTGACAGAGGTTACATTGAGACGAGATCTTAGGGAGAAATGTTTTGCTGTGAGGGTGGGGAGGACCTCGCCCAGGTTGCCTAGAGCAGTGGTGGCTGCCCCATCCCTGCAAGTGTTCAAGGCCAGGTTGGATGGGGCTTGGAGCAACTTAGTGCAGTGGGAGGTGTCACCACCTAGGTGGTGGCTGCCTCATCTCTGGTTCAAGGCCAGGTTGGATGAGGCTTTTATCACCCTGGTCCAGTGGGAGGTGTCCCTGCCCATGGCATAGGTTTGAACTAAATGGGCTTTGAGGTCCCTATCATCCCAAACCATTCAATGATTCTACGGTCAGTGCTCCCTGCACTCCTTCCTTGCTATCAGCCCATCTCCACCATAAACTTCTGCAACCTTCATGCTGTGCAACCTGCCACTTCAGGTTCTGGTTCAGGTTCCCTTAGACTAGCAGTAGGTTTTATTTCCCAGTTCAGCAGCGTCTAATGCTCATGTTTAGGTGTCTCCCCGGGTGTAACTTCATTGCCTGCTGCATCACAATTTATTAATGCATGGGCACACACAGAGATACCTCGCTACTTGTGACCTCGCTTTGACAATCAGGCATCGTGTTTCCTTCTGCTTATGTCAAGAACAAGGAGTGGAATTTGCTCTCACACCTGGGGCCAGTTCAGGGTACACCCCGTATGAAGTTGCAAAGTCCAAAGACATTCCTGCATCACAGGTCTGCCCCATGGACCTCATGCACACCCCTGGGCACCATGTGAATAATTCATCACGTGTGCCAGGCCACTTCTCTCTCTGTTCTCGAATTAGCCATGAGCAGATTGCAGCTTTCTCAAAGGAATTTGTTACTTGGAGCTGTTCCTGTGAACAATTCTTAGACTGTAACTCGTCTGCAAGCAATAAAGATCTACAAGGATGAGTATTGCTTTGCTGGCCCCACCACACTCACTCTAGCTCTGAGGATCCAGGGAAGGGACAGTGTGCTTCCCACCCATGGGATGTGGCCCCTGGAGATGTTTCTCCTGTCCCTTGAACGAAGAGCAGTGCTGGGGGCTCACAGAGATGAGCCTCCTCTGTAGTAACACAGCACGTTCAGTCCAAAGATCACAGTGTAAAACCACTAATGAGCCTCACAGTACCATGCCAGCTTCACAAGGCTTCTCAGCACACTCCCAGGCAGACAAATTCAAGGAAAAACCTCAACACGAGCCAGCAAAACAAATGCTTGCAATCCAGAAAACCAACTTGGGCTGCATCAAAAACAGTGAGACCAGCAGGGCCAGGAAAGGGATCATGGAATCATAGAATGGTTTGGTTTGGAAGGTATCTCAAAGCCCAACTCCTGCCATGGGCAGGGACACCTCCCACTGGACCAGGGTACTGAGAGAGCTGCAGACAAGTCTCTCCAGGCTGTGCACTGCTGAGCATGCCGTGCGTTGCACACCCTCTGCTCCACCGGTGGGTGATAAAATTAATCTACTCTTAATACAGCTTGTTTTCTTCATGACTCACTAAAGAAGCAAAAACCGTCTTCGTAATAATGCACTAACCTGTGTATTTATTTCTGATATCTGACCTATCAGGCAACTGCTGAATTACCTCTCTAATTAGTTTTCCCGTTCATGAAGGGTATGACCTTCCTCTCCAGAGGGAAACATACAAATGAGAAACTCTTTCTTGAGGGCAATTCCATGGGAGCAGCAGTCACAGCAAGGATAATCAGGAATAAGAAGTGCTGCTACCACAGCAGAAATAAAAACATTTTTCTTCAAGATTTCACAAATTTCCTTCATTTCTAAAATGGGGGAAAAAAAATAAACAGAAACATGAAAAAGGTCTGCTCGTACTCCCAGCCCGGGCTGTGTAAATCAGTGTGGTCAAGAGGGAGTGTTTGCTTCTGAGTTCTACCACAAATGTGGATATTAACTCCAAGGAAATCCCTACATCAAATGCTCCACTCGTATTTTGATGCTAGCAGAAGGCATTTGGGCTCAGCTGGGTTGCAGAGCTGTGCCAGCCCCAGGAGTGTCTCTAGCCCCACAGCCACCCTCCAGCTGCTCATGGTCATGACACTTGCCTTCATGGTTGCTGTGGTTGACCACTGGGGCAACCAGGAGAAGCTCTCGAGGGCAAAGCCTCACACAAATGTTTTTCCCTACCTCAGCAGTGAATGTCTTGCCTTCCAGGCCCGCTGAGCATCCACATCTCATATCTAGGGGTCTTCCACTCTAAAAACAGGCTAAAGAATCTCTAGTGCATGAGGGCGACCTGGTTAAGATCATTCCCTGCTTGACTGCACCAGCAGAGGTGGCATGTGTGACAAGTACTTCTTGAACCTCTTCACTTGAATCACCCTCTTAAGAGACATTATTTTGTGCAGAGTAGCAAAGCACAATAGCAGGAATGGCTGTACCTGGGAGGAGGAGGCTAGGACACTACATCTGCATCTCGGGAATGTTCATAGAATCATAGAATCACAGAATGGTTTGGATTGGAAGGGACCTTGAAGTCCATCCTGTTCCACCCCCTGCCACGGACTGGGACACCTCCCCTTGGATCAAAGCAGAGGGGTGAAGGAGCTGGCCCAGCTCTGACCTGCACAGCTCACTGTGCTCTCTGCTTTCCCAGGCTTTAACATCAAGCCAGGGTAGCTTTTTATTGAGATGTAAATAAAATCATCCCTGCTGCATGGAGACAGGGCTGTTGTGATAGCACCTTTGAACCTTCCTTTGTGGCACGTCCTGAAAGCCCCTGCTTCTATTGGGAAGGTACCACGAGGACTGGAACGTGTTCCGAGCACTGTAATTGCCCAATAAAAACATGTTTCTTCACCATCCAGTTGAATTAGTGTCTGCAATATGTTTGAAAGCTTTACAGCCCAGTTAATTGTAAGGCAGTAACAGGAAGGGGCATTATGGCTTTAGAGAACACAAGTTGCATCTGTATTTAATGATATTAAACCATAAGAAGCCTCCATTCGAATAAAGCGATGGCTGCTGTAGTGCCCATAAAAGCTACGATCTCTGTGTTCAGCAGAGACACGGAGCCCGGGTGCAGCAGCAGCAGGGATGCTGGTGCCTGGGGCAAGGACATCACGCAGCTCCTGTGGCTCTTCCCAGCACAAGCAGCTGGAAACACCCATCCCTCCATCCCCAAGCACTAACTGGGTGATGCTTCACCACGTGTCTGCTCCAGCAGCCTGTGTCACACACTGGGGGTCACTCCACGGTCTCTCAGCCAAAGATGCTTCATGTCTCTTTGAAAGGAAGATCCACCATCCCCATCCTGGCCACTAAATGATTCCCACCACCTTCCTGGCAGGTTCTTGAATCACCCTGTCCATCCAGGGGCCTAGTACTTCCCACTACTGGAAACCAGTAGACTCCAGACATCTTCTCTTGGCCTGATGTGGCTGTAGTAGCTGCTCTGGGAGTGGGAACCAAGGCATGAGGAGTCACGAGTGAGGTGTGCGCTCTTTGCTTTGGTTAGGAAAATAGTTGGGTCCAGGGTAGCAGAGTAATGGGAACACTTCATTTGGTCCTGATAGTCCAACCCATCCTGCTGTAGACCCCTGCGTGTGCACCCGCCTCTCCAGCCACCTCAGTGCTTGGAGACACAGGGGTACAACCAGAGGAGGAGGGCCTAGAAGGCGGCTTGGGATCAGTGGTGGCCACGGACAGTGAGCCACAGCCCCATGGCAAAGGGACACAGAGAAGGTCCTGGCCAGAGCCACTTTTCCTAGCAAAGCAAGAGGAGAGCTCTTTTACAGGCTTGACCATCCCTAGAGAAAACTTGAGGCCAAGGACATCGGCAGGTTGCTGTGCTGGGACACCACCTAGAAGAAAATAACATCTGCTGATGGTAGTGATCTTGGCATGAATCCTGAGCCTTCCTCCACATGGCTTCAACAGAGGAAGGCTACGAGCACTGGCTGAATGGAAACACAGGACAACACCATTCTCCGCAGAGCAAAAGCATCATCCTCTTTCTTTGGGTGAAAAGGGTGAAGATTCAGCACCTTCACAAATGGGTCACACATGAGTGACAAAGCCTGCGACTCTGTCAGCTTGTGGTTTTGCAAGGATGTTGGCTGTTGAGATTAATTCAACCTGCAGGTAGGGAAGTGAGGTGCCAACAAGTTCATTTAGAATTAGATATGCAATCAATGGAAAATTAATACAATTAACTTTCAAACCGTCA